>JARDVY010000085.1:0-669289 GCA_029030555.1 Ornithoptera alexandrae | reverse complement strand
CTACCACTAGTAATATCTGAAGGTCCTTCAAACCGGATTACAGTACTGTGTGTCAGCTGCAATAGGCGCCGCGGTGGTACCTACCTAGACGGTCTGCAGCACCAGAGATGCTACCACTAGTAATATCTGAAGGTCCTTTAAACCGGATTACAGTACTGTGTGTCGGCTGCAATAGGCGCCGCGGTGGTACCTACCTACACGGTCTGCAGCAACAGAGACCTACCACTAGTAATATCTGAAGGTCCTTCAAACCGGATTACAGTACTGTGTGTCAGCTGCAATAGGCGCCGCGGTGGTACCTACCTAGACGGTCTGCAGCACCAGAGACGCTACCACTAGTAATATCTGAAGGTCCTTCAAACCGGATTACAGTACTGTGTGTCGGCTGCAATAGGCGCCGCGGTGGTACCTACCTACACGGTCTGCAGCAACAGAGACCTACCACTAGTAATATCTGAAGGTCCTTCAAACCGGATTACAGTACTGTGTGTCAGCTGCAATAGGCGCCGCGGTGGTACCTACCTAGACGGTCTGCAGCAACAGAGACGCTACCACTAGTAATAGCTGAAGGTCCTTCAAACCGGATCACAGTACTACCTACAAGCTGCAACAGGCGCTGCGGTGGTACCTACCTAGACGGTCTGTAGCAACAGAGACGCTACCACTAGTAATAGCTGAAGGTCCTGCAAACCGGATCACAGTACTACCTACAAGCTGCAACAGGCGCTGCGGTGGTACCTACCTAGACGGTCTGTAGCAACAGAGACGCTACCACTAGTAATAGCTGAAGGTCCTTCAAACCGGATCACAGTACTACCTACAAGCTGCAACAGGCGTTGCGGTGGTACCTACCTAGACGGTCTGTAGCAACAGAGACGCTACCACTAGTAATAGCTGAAGGTCCTTCAAACCGGATCACAGTACTACCTACAAGCTGCAACAGGCGCTGCGGTGGTACCTACCTAGACGGTCTGTAGCAACAGAGACGCTACCACTAGTAATAGCTGAAGGTCCTTCAAACCGGATCACAGTACTACCTACAAGCTGCAACAGGCGCTGCGGTGGTACCTACCTAGACGGTCTGTAGCAACAGAGACGCTACCACTAGTAATAGCTGAAGGTCCTTCAAACCGGATCACAGTACTACCTACAAGCTGCAACAGGCGCTGCGGTGGTACCTACCTAGACGGTCTGTAGCAACAGACACGCTACCACTAGTAATAGCTGAAGGTCCTTCAAACCGGATCACAGTACTACCTACAAGCTGCAACAGGCGCTGCGGTGGTACCTACCTAGACGGTCTGTAGCAACAGAGACGCTACCACTAGTAATAGCTGAAGGTCCTTCAAACCGGATCACAGTACTACCTACAAGCTGCAACAGGCGCTGCGGTGGTACCTACCTAGACGGTCTGTAGCAACAGAGACGCTACCACTAGTAATAGCTGAAGGTCCTTCAAACCGGATCACAGTACTGCCTATAAGCTGCAACAGGCGCTGCGGTGGTACCTACCTAGACGGTCTGTAGCAACAGAGACGCTACCACTAGTAATAGCTGAAGGTCCTTCAAACCGGATCACAGTACTACCTACAAGCTGCAACAGGCGCTGCGGTGGTACCTACCTAGACGGTCTGTAGCAACAGAGACGCTACCACTAGTAATAGCTGAAGGTCCTTCAAACCGGATGACAGTACTGCCTATAAGCTGCAACAGGCGCTGCGGTGGTACCTACCTAGAGGGTCTGTAGCAACAGAGACGCTACCACTAGTAATATCTGAAGGTCCTTAAAACCGGATCACAGTACTGCCTATAAGCTGCAACAGGCGCTGCGGTGGTACCTACCTAGACGGTCTATAGCAACAGAGACGTTACCACTAGTAATAGCTGAAGGTCCTTAAAACCGGATCACAGTACTGCCTATAAGCTGCAATAGGCGCTGCGGTGGTACCTACCTAGACGGTCTATAGCAACAGAGACGTTACCACTAGTAATAGCTGAAGGTCCTTAAAACCGGATCACAGTACTGCCTATAAGCTGCAATAGGCGCTGCGGTGGTACCTACCTAGACGGTCTATAGCAACGGAGACGTTACCACTAGTAATAGCTGAAGGTCCTTCAAACCGGATCACAGTACTGCCTATAAGCTGCAACAGGCGCTGCGGTGGTACCTACCTAGACGGTCTATAGCAACAGAGACGTTACCACTAGTAATAGCTGAAGGTCCTTCAAACCGGATCACAGTACTGCTTATAAGCTGCAATAGGCGCTGCGGCGGTACCTACCTAGATGGTCTGTAGCAACAGAGACGCTACCACTAGTAATATCTGAAGGTCCTTAAAACCGGATCACAGTACTGCCTATAAGCTGCAACAGGCGCTGCGGTGGTACCTACCTAGACGGTCTGTAGCAACAGAGACGCTACCACTAGTAATATCTGAAGGTCCTTAAAACCGGATCACAGTACTGCCTATAAGCTGCAATAGTCGCTGCGGTGGTACCTACCTAGACGGTCTGTAGCAACAGAGACGCTACCACTAGTAATATCTGAAGGTCCTTAAAACCGGATCACAGTACTGCCTATAAGCTGCAACAGGCGCTGCGGTGGTACCTACCTAGACGGTCTGTAGCAACAGAGACGCTACCACTAGTAATAGCTGAAGGTCCTTCAAACCGGATGACAGTACTGCCTATAAGCTGCAACAGGCGCTGCGGTGGTACCTACCTAGACGGTCTGTAGCAACAGAGACGCTACCACTAGTAATATCTGAAGGTCCTTAAAACCGGATCACAGTACTGCCTATAAGCTGCAACAGGCGCTGCGGTGGTACCTACCTAGACGGTCTGTAGCAACAGAGACGCTACCACTAGTAATATCTGAAGGTCCTTAAAACCGGATCACAGTACTGCCTATAAGCTGCAACAGGCGCTGCGGTGGTACCTACCTAGACGGTCTATAGCAACAGAGACGTTACCACTAGTAATAGCTGAAGGTCCTTCAAACCGGATCACAGTACTGCCTATAAGCTGCAACAGGCGCTGCGGTGGTACCTACCTAGACGGTCTATAGCAACAGAGACGTTACCACTAGTAATATCTGAAGGTCCTTAAAACCGGATCACAGTACTGCCTATAAGCTGCAACAGGCGCTGCGGTGGTACCTACCTAGACGGTCTGTAGCAACAGAGACGCTACCACTAGTAATATCTGAAGGTCCTTAAAACCGGATCACAGTACTGCCTATAAGCTGCAACAGGCGCTGCGGTGGTACCTACCTAGACGGTCTATAGCAACAGAGACGTTACCACTAGTAATAGCTGAAGGTCCTTCAAACCGGATCACAGTACTGCCTATAAGCTGCAACAGGCGCTGCGGTGGTACCTACCTAGACGGTCTATAGCAACAGAGACGTTACCACTAGTAATATCTGAAGGTCCTTAAAACCGGATCACAGTACTGCCTATAAGCTGCAATAGTCGCTGCGGTGGTACCTACCTAGACGGTCTGTAGCAACAGAGACGCTACCACTAGTAATATCTGAAGGTCCTTCAAACCGGATCACAGTACTGCCTATAAGCTGCAACAGGCGCTGCGGTGGTACCTACCTAGACGGTCTATAGCAACAGAGACGCTACCACTAGTAATAGCTGAAGGTCCTTCAAACCGGATCACAGTACTGCCTATAAGCTGCAACAGGCGCTGCGGTGGTACCTACCTAGACGGTCTATAGCAACAGAGACGTTACCACTAGTAATAGCTGAAGGTCCTTCAAACCGGATCACAGTACTGCCTATAAGCTGCAACAGGCGCTGCGGTGGTACCTACCTAGACGATCTGTAGCAACAGAGACGCTACCATTAGTAATAGCTGAAGGTCCTTCAAACCGGATCACAGTACTGCCTATAAGCTGCAACAGGCGCTGCGGTGGTACCTACCTAGACGGTCTGTAGCAACAGAGACGCTACCACTAGTAATATCTGAAGGTCCTTAAAACCGGATCACAGTACTGCCTATAAGCTGCAATAGTCGCTGCGGTGGTACCTACCTAGACGGTCTGTAGCAACAGAGACGCTACCACTAGTAATATCTGAAGGTCCTTAAAACCGGATCACAGTACTGCCTATAAGCTGCAACAGGCGCTGCGGTGGTACCTACCTAGACGGTCTGTAGCAACAGAGACGCTACCACTAGTAATAGCTGAAGGTCCTTCAAACCGGATGACAGTACTGCCTATAAGCTGCAACAGGCGCTGCGGTGGTACCTACCTAGACGGTCTGTAGCAACAGAGACGCTACCACTAGTAATATCTGAAGGTCCTTAAAACCGGATCACAGTACTGCCTATAAGCTGCAACAGGCGCTGCGGTGGTACCTACCTAGACGGTCTGTAGCAACAGAGACGCTACCACTAGTAATAGCTGAAGGTCCTTCAAACCGGATGACAGTACTGCCTATAAGCTGCAACAGGCGCTGCGGTGGTACCTACCTAGACGGTCTGTAGCAACAGAGACGCTACCACTAGTAATATCTGAAGGTCCTTAAAACCGGATCACAGTACTGCCTATAAGCTGCAACAGGCGCTGCGGTGGTACCTACCTAGACGGTCTGTAGCAACAGAGACGTTACCACTAGTAATAGCTGAAGGTCCTTAAAACCGGATCACAGTACTGCCTATAAGCTGCAACAGGCGCTGCGGTGGTACCTACCTAGACGGTCTATAGCAACAGAGACGTTACCACTAGTAATATCTGAAGGTCCTTAAAACCGGATCACAGTACTGCCTATAAGCTGCAACAGGCGCTGCGGTGGTACCTACCTAGACGGTCTATAGCAACAGAGACGTTACCACTAGTAATAGCTGAAGGTCCTTCAAACCGGATCACAGTACTGCCTATAAGCTGCAACAGGCGCTGCGGTGGTACCTACCTAGACGGTCTATAGCAACAGAGACGTTACCACTAGTAATATCTGAAGGTCCTTAAAACCGGATCACAGTACTGCCTATAAGCTGCAACAGGCGCTGCGGTGGTACCTACCTAGACGGTCTGTAGCAACAGAGACGCTACCACTAGTAATATCTGAAGGTCCTTAAAACCGGATCACAGTACTGCCTATAAGCTGCAACAGGCGCTGCGGTGGTACCTACCTAGACGGTCTATAGCAACAGAGACGTTACCACTAGTAATAGCTGAAGGTCCTTCAAACCGGATCACAGTACTGCCTATAAGCTGCAACAGGCGCTGCGGTGGTACCTACCTAGACGGTCTATAGCAACAGAGACGTTACCACTAGTAATATCTGAAGGTCCTTAAAACCGGATCACAGTACTGCCTATAAGCTGCAATAGTCGCTGCGGTGGTACCTACCTAGACGGTCTGTAGCAACAGAGACGCTACCACTAGTAATATCTGAAGGTCCTTCAAACCGGATCACAGTACTGCCTATAAGCTGCAACAGGCGCTGCGGTGGTACCTACCTAGACGGTCTATAGCAACAGAGACGCTACCACTAGTAATAGCTGAAGGTCCTTCAAACCGGATCACAGTACTGCCTATAAGCTGCAACAGGCGCTGCGGTGGTACCTACCTAGACGGTCTATAGCAACAGAGACGTTACCACTAGTAATAGCTGAAGGTCCTTCAAACCGGATCACAGTACTGCCTATAAGCTGCAACAGGCGCTGCGGTGGTACCTACCTAGACGATCTGTAGCAACAGAGACGCTACCATTAGTAATAGCTGAAGGTCCTTCAAACCGGATCACAGTACTGCCTATAAGCTGCAACAGGCGCTGCGGTGGTACCTACCTAGACGGTCTGTAGCAACAGAGACGCTACCACTAGTAATATCTGAAGGTCCTTAAAACCGGATCACAGTACTGCCTATAAGCTGCAATAGTCGCTGCGGTGGTACCTACCTAGACGGTCTGTAGCAACAGAGACGCTACCACTAGTAATATCTGAAGGTCCTTAAAACCGGATCACAGTACTGCCTATAAGCTGCAACAGGCGCTGCGGTGGTACCTACCTAGACGGTCTGTAGCAACAGAGACGCTACCACTAGTAATAGCTGAAGGTCCTTCAAACCGGATGACAGTACTGCCTATAAGCTGCAACAGGCGCTGCGGTGGTACCTACCTAGACGGTCTGTAGCAACAGAGACGCTACCACTAGTAATATCTGAAGGTCCTTAAAACCGGATCACAGTACTGCCTATAAGCTGCAACAGGCGCTGCGGTGGTACCTACCTAGACGGTCTGTAGCAACAGAGACGCTACCACTAGTAATATCTGAAGGTCCTTAAAACCGGATCACAGTACTGCCTATAAGCTGCAACAGGCGCTGCGGTGGTACCTACCTAGACGGTCTATAGCAACAGAGACGTTACCACTAGTAATAGCTGAAGGTCCTTCAAACCGGATCACAGTACTGCCTATAAGCTGCAACAGGCGCTGCGGTGGTACCTACCTAGACGGTCTATAGCAACAGAGACGTTACCACTAGTAATATCTGAAGGTCCTTAAAACCGGATCACAGTACTGCCTATAAGCTGCAACAGGCGCTGCGGTGGTACCTACCTAGACGGTCTGTAGCAACAGAGACGCTACCACTAGTAATATCTGAAGGTCCTTAAAACCGGATCACAGTACTGCCTATAAGCTGCAACAGGCGCTGCGGTGGTACCTACCTAGACGGTCTATAGCAACAGAGACGTTACCACTAGTAATAGCTGAAGGTCCTTCAAACCGGATCACAGTACTGCCTATAAGCTGCAACAGGCGCTGCGGTGGTACCTACCTAGACGGTCTATAGCAACAGAGACGTTACCACTAGTAATATCTGAAGGTCCTTAAAACCGGATCACAGTACTGCCTATAAGCTGCAATAGTCGCTGCGGTGGTACCTACCTAGACGGTCTGTAGCAACAGAGACGCTACCACTAGTAATATCTGAAGGTCCTTCAAACCGGATCACAGTACTGCCTATAAGCTGCAACAGGCGCTGCGGTGGTACCTACCTAGACGGTCTATAGCAACAGAGACGCTACCACTAGTAATAGCTGAAGGTCCTTCAAACCGGATCACAGTACTGCCTATAAGCTGCAACAGGCGCTGCGGTGGTACCTACCTAGACGGTCTATAGCAACAGAGACGTTACCACTAGTAATATCTGAAGGTCCTTAAAACCGGATCACAGTACTGCCTATAAGCTGCAACAGGCGCTGCGGTGGTACCTACCTAGACGGTCTGTAGCAACAGAGACGCTACCACTAGTAATATCTGAAGGTCCTTAAAACCGGATCACAGTACTGCCTATAAGCTGCAACAGGCGCTGCGGTGGTACCTACCTAGACGGTCTATAGCAACAGAGACGTTACCACTAGTAATAGCTGAAGGTCCTTCAAACCGGATCACAGTACTGCCTATAAGCTGCAACAGGCGCTGCGGTGGTACCTACCTAGACGGTCTATAGCAACAGAGACGTTACCACTAGTAATATCTGAAGGTCCTTAAAACCGGATCACAGTACTGCCTATAAGCTGCAACAGGCGCTGCGGTGGTACCTACCTAGACGGTCTATAGCAACAGAGACGTTACCACTAGTAATAGCTGAAGGTCCTTCAAACCGGATCACAGTACTGCCTATAAGCTGCAACAGGCGCTGCGGTGGTACCTACCTAGACGGTCTATAGCAACAGAGACGTTACCACTAGTAATATCTGAAGGTCCTTAAAACCGGATCACAGTACTGCCTATAAGCTGCAATAGTCGCTGCGGTGGTACCTACCTAGACGGTCTGTAGCAACAGAGACGCTACCACTAGTAATATCTGAAGGTCCTTCAAACCGGATCACAGTACTGCCTATAAGCTGCAACAGGCGCTGCGGTGGTACCTACCTAGACGGTCTATAGCAACAGAGACGCTACCACTAGTAATAGCTGAAGGTCCTTCAAACCGGATCACAGTACTGCCTATAAGCTGCAACAGGCGCTGCGGTGGTACCTACCTAGACGGTCTATAGCAACAGAGACGTTACCACTAGTAATAGCTGAAGGTCCTTCAAACCGGATCACAGTACTGCCTATAAGCTGCAACAGGCGCTGCGGTGGTACCTACCTAGACGATCTGTAGCAACAGAGACGCTACCATTAGTAATAGCTGAAGGTCCTTCAAACCGGATCACAGTACTGCCTATAAGCTGCAACAGGCGCTGCGGTGGTACCTACCTAGACGGTCTGTAGCAACAGAGACGCTACCACTAGTAATATCTGAAGGTCCTTAAAACCGGATCACAGTACTGCCTATAAGCTGCAATAGTCGCTGCGGTGGTACCTACCTAGACGGTCTGTAGCAACAGAGACGCTACCACTAGTAATATCTGAAGGTCCTTAAAACCGGATCACAGTACTGCCTATAAGCTGCAACAGGCGCTGCGGTGGTACCTACCTAGACGGTCTGTAGCAACAGAGACGCTACCACTAGTAATAGCTGAAGGTCCTTCAAACCGGATGACAGTACTGCCTATAAGCTGCAACAGGCGCTGCGGTGGTACCTACCTAGACGGTCTGTAGCAACAGAGACGCTACCACTAGTAATATCTGAAGGTCCTTAAAACCGGATCACAGTACTGCCTATAAGCTGCAACAGGCGCTGCGGTGGTACCTACCTAGACGGTCTGTAGCAACAGAGACGCTACCACTAGTAATATCTGAAGGTCCTTAAAACCGGATCACAGTACTGCCTATAAGCTGCAACAGGCGCTGCGGTGGTACCTACCTAGACGGTCTATAGCAACAGAGACGTTACCACTAGTAATAGCTGAAGGTCCTTCAAACCGGATCACAGTACTGCCTATAAGCTGCAACAGGCGCTGCGGTGGTACCTACCTAGACGGTCTATAGCAACAGAGACGTTACCACTAGTAATATCTGAAGGTCCTTAAAACCGGATCACAGTACTGCCTATAAGCTGCAACAGGCGCTGCGGTGGTACCTACCTAGACGGTCTGTAGCAACAGAGACGCTACCACTAGTAATATCTGAAGGTCCTTAAAACCGGATCACAGTACTGCCTATAAGCTGCAACAGGCGCTGCGGTGGTACCTACCTAGACGGTCTATAGCAACAGAGACGTTACCACTAGTAATAGCTGAAGGTCCTTCAAACCGGATCACAGTACTGCCTATAAGCTGCAACAGGCGCTGCGGTGGTACCTACCTAGACGGTCTATAGCAACAGAGACGTTACCACTAGTAATATCTGAAGGTCCTTAAAACCGGATCACAGTACTGCCTATAAGCTGCAATAGTCGCTGCGGTGGTACCTACCTAGACGGTCTGTAGCAACAGAGACGCTACCACTAGTAATATCTGAAGGTCCTTCAAACCGGATCACAGTACTGCCTATAAGCTGCAACAGGCGCTGCGGTGGTACCTACCTAGACGGTCTATAGCAACAGAGACGCTACCACTAGTAATAGCTGAAGGTCCTTCAAACCGGATCACAGTACTGCCTATAAGCTGCAACAGGCGCTGCGGTGGTACCTACCTAGACGGTCTATAGCAACAGAGACGTTACCACTAGTAATAGCTGAAGGTCCTTCAAACCGGATCACAGTACTGCCTATAAGCTGCAACAGGCGCTGCGGTGGTACCTACCTAGACGATCTGTAGCAACAGAGACGCTACCATTAGTAATAGCTGAAGGTCCTTCAAACCGGATCACAGTACTGCCTATAAGCTGCAACAGGCGCTGCGGTGGTACCTACCTAGACGGTCTATAGCAACAGAGACGCTACCACTAGTAATATCTGAAGGTCCTTCAAACCGGATCACAGTACTGCCTATAAGCTGCAATAGGCGCTGCGGTGGTACCTACCTAGACGGTCTGTAGCGACAAAGACGTTACCACTAGTAATAGCTGAAGGTCCTTCAAACCGGATCACAGTACTGCCTATAAGCTGCAATAGGCGCTGCGGTGGTACCTACCTAGACGGTCTATAGCAACAGAGACGTTACCACTAGTAATATCTGAAGGTCCTTAAAACCGGATCACAGTACTGCCTATAAGCTGCAATAGGCGCTGCGGTGGTACCTACCTAGACGGTCTATAGCAACGGAGACGTTACCACTAGTAATAGCTGAAGGTCCTTCAAACCGGATCACAGTACTGCCTATAAGCTGCAACAGGCGCTGCGGTGGTACCTACCTAGACGGTCTATAGCAACAGAGACGTTACCACTAGTAATAGCTGAAGGTCCTTCAAACCGGATCACAGTACTGCCTATAAGCTGCAACAGGCGCTGCGGTGGTACCTACCTAGACGGTCTATAGCAACAGAGACGCTACCACTAGTAATATCTGAAGGTCCTTAAAACCGGATCACAGTACTGCTTATAAGCTGCAATAGGCGCTGCGGCGGTACCTACCTAGATGGTCTGTAGCAACAGAGACGCTACCACTAGTAATATCTGAAGGTCCTTAAAACCGGATCACAGTACTGCCTATAAGCTGCAACAGGCGCTGCGGTGGTACCTACCTAGACGGTCTGTAGCAACAGAGACGCTACCACTAGTAATATCTGAAGGTCCTTAAAACCGGATCACAGTACTGCCTATAAGCTGCAATAGTCGCTGCGGTGGTACCTACCTAGACGGTCTGTAGCAACAGAGACGCTACCACTAGTAATATCTGAAGGTCCTTAAAACCGGATCACAGTACTGCCTATAAGCTGCAACAGGCGCTGCGGTGGTACCTACCTAGACGGTCTGTAGCAACAGAGACGCTACCACTAGTAATATCTGAAGGTCTTTAAAACCGGATCACAGTACTGCCTATAAGCTGCAACAGGCGCTGCGGTGGTACCTACCTAGACGGTCTGTAGCAACAGAGACGCTACCACTAGTAATATCTGAAGGTCCTTAAAACCGGATCACAGTACTGCCTATAAGCTGCAATAGGCGCTGCGGTGGTACCTACCTAGACGGTCTGTAGCGACAGAGACGCTACCACTAGTAATAGCTGAAGGTCCTTCAAACCGGATCACAGTACTGCCTATAAGCTGCAATAGGCGCTGCGGTGGTACCTACCTAGACGGTCTGTAGCGACAGAGACGCTACCACTAGTAATAGCTGAAGGTCCTTCAAACCGGATCACAGTACTGCCTATAAGCTGCAATAGGCGCTGCGGTGGTACCTACCTAGACGGTCTGTAGCAACAGAGACACTACCACTAGTAATATCTGAAGGTCCTTAAAACCGGATCACAGTACTGCCTATAAGCTGCAATAGGCGCTGCGGTGGTACCTACCTAGACGGTCTGTAGCGACAGAGACGCTACCACTAGTAATAGCTGAAGGTCCTTCAAACCGGATCACAGTACTGCCTATAAGCTGCAATAGGCGCTGCGGTGGTACCTACCTAGACGGTCTGTAGCGACAAAGACGTTACCACTAGTAATAGCTGAAGGTCCTTCAAACCGGATCACAGTACTGCCTATAAGCTGCAATAGGCGCTGCGGTGGTACCTACCTAGACGGTCTGTAGCGACAAAGACGTTACCACTAGTAATAGCTGAAGGTCCTTCAAACCGGATGACAGTACTGCCTATAAGCTGCAATAGGCGCTGCGGTGGTACCTACCTAGACGGTCTGTAGCGACAGAGACGCTACCACTAGTAATAGCTGAAGGTCCTTCAAACCGGATCACAGTACTGCCTATAAGCTGCAATAGGCGCTGCGGTGGTACCTACCTAGACGGTCTGTAGCAACAGAGACGCTACCACTAGTAATAGCTGAAGGTCCTTCAAACCGGATCACAGTACTGCCTATAAGCTGCAATAGTCGCTGCGGTGGTACCTACCTAGACGGTCTGTAGCAACAGAGACGCTACCACTAGTAATAGCTGAAGGTCCTTCAAACCGGATCACAGTACTGCCTATAAGCTGCAATAGTCGCTGCGGTGGTACCTACCTAGACGGTCTGTAGCAACAGAGACGCTACCACTAGTAATATCTGAAGGTCCTTAAAACCGGATCACAGTACTGCCTATAAGCTGCAATAGTCGCTGCGGTGGTACCTACCTAGACGGTCTGTAGCAACAGAGACGCTACCACTAGTAATATCTGAAGGTCCTTAAAACCGGATCACAGTACTGCCTATAAGCTGCAACAGGCGCTGCGGTGGTACCTACCTAGACGGTCTGTAGCAACAGAGACGCTACCACTAGTAATATCTGAAGGTCTTTAAAACCGGATCACAGTACTGCCTATAAGCTGCAACAGGCGCTGCGGTGGTACCTACCTAGACGGTCTGTAGCAACAGAGACGCTACCACTAGTAATATCTGAAGGTCCTTAAAACCGGATCACAGTACTGCCTATAAGCTGCAATAGGCGCTGCGGTGGTACCTACCTAGACGGTCTGTAGCGACAGAGACGCTACCACTAGTAATAGCTGAAGGTCCTTCAAACCGGATGACAGTACTGCCTATAAGCTGCAATAGGCGCTGCGGTGGTACCTACCTAGACGGTCTGTAGCAACAGAGACGCTACCACTAGTAATAGCTGAAGGTCCTTCAAACCGGATGACAGTACTGCCTATAAGCTGCAATAGGCGCTGCGGTGGTACCTACCTAGACGGTCTGTAGCAACAGAGACGCTACCACTAGTAATAGCTGAAGGTCCTTCAAACCGGATGACAGTACTGCCTATAAGCTGCAATAGGCGCTGCGGTGGTACCTACCTAGACGGTCTGTAGCAACAGAGACGCTACCACTAGTAATAGCTGAAGGTCCTTCAAACCGGATGACAGTACTGCCTATAAGCTGCAATAGGCGCTGCGGTGGTACCTACCTAGACGGTCTGTAGCAACAGAGACGCTACCACTAGTAATAGCTGAAGGTCCTTCAAACCGGATCACAGTACTGCCTATAAGCTGCAATAGGCGCTGCGGTGGTACCTACCTAGACGGTCTGTAGCAACAGAGACGCTACCACTAGTAATAGCTGAAGGTCCTTCAAACCGGATCACAGTACTGCCTATAAGCTGCAATAGGCGCTGCGGTGGTACCTACCTAGACGGTCTGTAGCAACAGAGACGCTACCACTAGTAATAGCTGAAGGTCCTTCAAACCGGATCACAGTACTGCCTATAAGCTGCAATAGGCGCTGCGGTGGTACCTACCTAGACGGTCTGTAGCGACAGAGACGCTACCACTAGTAATAGCTGAAGGTCCTTCAAACCGGATCACAGTACTGCCTATAAGCTGCAATAGGCGCTGCGGTGGTACCTACCTAGACGGTCTGTAGCGACAGAGACGCTACCACTAGTAATAGCTGAAGGTCCTTCAAACCGGATCACAGTACTGCCTATAAGCTGCAATAGGCGCTGCGGTGGTACCTACCTAGACGGTCTGTAGCAACAGAGACGCTACCACTAGTAATAGCTGAAGGTCCTTCAAACCGGATCACAGTACTGCCTATAAGCTGCAATAGGCGCTGCGGTGGTACCTACCTAGACGGTCTGTAGCGACAGAGACGCTACCACTAGTAATAGCTGAAGGTCCTTCAAACCGGATCACAGTACTGCCTATAAGCTGCAATAGGCGCTGCGGTGGTACCTACCTAGACGGTCTGTAGCAACAGAGACGCTACCACTAGTAATAGCTGAAGGTCCTTCAAACCGGATGACAGTACTGCCTATAAGCTGCAATAGGCGCTGCGGTGGTACCTACCTAGACGGTCTATAGCAACAGAGACGTTACCACTAGTAATAGCTGAAGGTCCTTAAAACCGGATCACAGTACTGCCTATAAGCTGCAATAGGCGCTGCGGTGGTACCTACCTAGACGGTCTGTAGCAACAGAAGCACTACCAGCACATACCAGTTGGTCACGAACGTTGGAGTAATAAATATCTTCTCCATCATCAGAAACTTCATCGCGCGCCGCGGACTGGAGAGCATGTTGGAATTAATCGCCGTACCCAACGTCGAGATGAAGGAGGAGTGCGAGACGCTGCTGGCAGGCATGAGGAGTCTCACCCTGGGAGGGGAGACGGTCGACAGCGTTAACATGTTCATAGGTGTGTAACAGACCCGCGTCGTCCTAATAACTTCAGCTACAGAGCGCTTCAAACCGGAACACATCATTGTGCATCGCACGACACAAGATGTTAAGTCTCGTTACCGCAGTAATTTTGCTGGCTATAATGCACCGCTTCATAAATTACGTTGATTTAAGTCCTGACCTTCCACCACCAGCCCTGACCGGTGTACAGTACGCCGGTAAGATGATATCGGAGCAGATCAGGAAGATCAGGAACCCGCTCTTCAACCCGATGTTCATCATGAAGAAGATGCTCTCCGACCGTCATCAGGTGAGCTCCTGATGTATTTATATCTATTTATATAAATACTTATGTCTGTTTATATATATCTATTTATTTATGTCTATTTATTTATTATACTATTTTTATATCTCTTTATTTATTCTACTATTTATATGTCTATTATTTATGTCTATTATTTATATGCCTTTTATTTTTATGTCTATTATTTTATGTCTATTATTTATATGTCTACTATTTTATGTCTATTATTTATGTCTACTTATTTATATATCTTTAATTTTATGTCTATTATTTATATACCTATTATTTATATATCTATTATTTTTATGTCTATTTATTTATGTCTATTATTTTATGTCTATTATTCATATGTCCATTATTTATATATATTTGTCTATTTATTTATATATCTATTTACTTATATCTATTATTCATATGTCCATTATTTATATATATTTGTCTATTTATTTATATGTCTATTATTTATATGTCTATTTATTTATGTGTCTATTATTTATTAATCTTTTATTTTTACTTGAATAACATAAAAGCTAGTGGTAACAGGTCTAATTTTGATTTGAATCATTTATTTACGATGACAATTTTTTTTTATTTAACATATATACCGTTAAAACGTTCACTTGATTGTAAGTGATATGACGGCTCCTAATGTTGCACTAGTTACGATGTATACACAGCACCACATTGTGCTCGTCGCTAAGGCATAACGTGTTGTCTCGTTACCGCAGTAATATCCTCGGCTACAGCGCCCTTGAAACCAGAACATGGTAATGTATGTAAATTATGTTTTTTTTGCTGCGGTACTAAAACGGTCTCTGCTATACGGAACTGGATAGGTACCACCGCAGCGCCTATTTCTACTGTCAAACAGTAGTGTGCAAACATTACTGTGATCCGGTTTGAAGGACGCTTTGGATACTGTAATTATTGGGGAATCGAGACTCGACCTTGTTATGGGCTTGCATATCACTTACTATCAGGTGAACGACCCTCCCGTCTCGTTGCTTCGTGGAATAAAAAGAAAAATGTTCTTATATCATATTTCAAAATAATTAGCATCTTCATTAAAAACCTAGATTTATATAAAGACTAAAAACTAAACTCTAGTGAACTCGAGTCATACGTCGTCGCCGATACGTTTAACTAAAGCCGGTGCGTTCGACGCATGCGTGCGTCCCGCTCGCACGCGGCGCAGCTCCACGAGTGCGAAGGGGACGGCTACAGTGCCCGCTCGCGGCGCTGCTCTTCGAACGCATTCGTCTGTTAGCGCTTCTTCCGAACAACAAGAACAGCTCACGCGTCAGCTCGGTTGCACCAGTGTATACATCCTGTACATATGCACACACGGAACCTGAACAAGGGTTCCCAAGGTTCTTCAACGGGCAACACACCAAGTGATGCCTCTGCTGTTTCATTGGTACAAAATAAAAAAAAAAGAGAAGGACCTAAGCAGGTCATAAAACGCAAGCCGATCTCAGCAGCCTGCTAATCATTGGGCCAGTGTGGTGGGGAAAGGCCTAAATCCGCTCCCCCCATATGAACCCCAATAAACGACAGCCAGTGTCCAGCGATACAAGAGGCCAATGCTGTAAGGTCGAGAAGCCGCTGGATGCGGTCAGCTCAAGACCGTGGGTATTTTTGGATGATGATGATATTAAATATATATATATTTATTTTTGAACAGCCTGTATAGTGATGAATTAGTGTGAGTAGTGTGGGCGTGCCGGCTACAGTTGAACGGTCTGCGTGCAGGAGAAAGACGATCCGAAGCTGAACCTGCACCTGTCGGAGCACCTGCACCCGTCGCTGCGCGCGCCGGCCGAGCAGCTGGAGTACTGCGTGCTGAGGATGAAGTACGCCTGCGAGGTGCTGATGGCGCGCCACGGCGTCCAGGTCCCCACGGCGCTGACGTACGTAGCCTGACCCGTCCAGCGGGACGTTCACCCGATGTCGAGTGATGCGCCCGCCCATAACCACCTGGAGCTAATTAGGTTGGTACACACTGCACCGCATTGTGCTCGTCCCAAAACATGAGATGTTGAGTCTCGTTACCCCAGTAATTATATTAGCTACCTTCAAACCGGATCATAGTACTGCCTATAAGCTGCAACAGGCGCTGCGGTGGTACCTACCTAGACGGTCTGTAGCGACAGAGACGCTACCACTAGTAATAGCTGAAGGTCCTTCAAACCGGATCACAGTACTGCCTATAAGCTGCAACAGGCGCTGCGGTGGTACCTACCTAGACGGTCTATAGCGACAGAGACGCTACCACTAGTAATAGCTGAAGGTCCTTCAAACCGGATCACAGTACTGCCTATAAGCTGCAACAGGCGCTGCGGTGGTACCTACCTAGACGGTCTGTAGCGACAGAGACGCTACCACTAGTAATAGCTGAAGGTCCTTCAAACCGGATCACAGTACTGCCTATAAGCTGCAACAGGCGCTGCGGTGGTACCTACCTAGACGGTCTGTAGCGACAGAGACGCTACCACTAGTAATAGCTGAAGGTCCTTCAAACCGGATCACAGTACTGCCTATAAGCTGCAACAGGCGCTGCGGTGGTACCTACCTAGACGGTCTATAGCGACAGAGACGCTACCACTAGTAATAGCTGAAGGTCCTTCAAACCGGATCACAGTACTGCATATAAGCTGCAACAGGCGCTGCGGTGGTACCTACCTAGACGGTCTGTAGCAACAGAGACGCTACCACCAGTAATAGCTGGAGGTCCTTCAAACCGGATCACAGTACTGCCTATAAGCTGCAACAGGCGCTGCGGTGGTACCTACCTAGACGGTCTGTAGCAACAGAGACGCTACCATTAGTAATAGCTGAAGGTCCTTCAAACCGGATCACAGTACTGCATATAAGCTGCAACAGGCGCTGCGGTGGTACCTACCTAGACGGTCTGTAGCAACAGAGACGCTACCACTAGTAATAGCTGAAGGTCCTTCAAACCGGATCACAGTACTGCCTATAAGCTGCAACAGGCGCTGCGGTGGTACCTACCTAGACGGTCTATAGCGACAGAGACGCTACCACTAGTAATAGCTGAAGGTCCTTCAAACCGGATCACAGTACTGCCTATAAGCTGCAACAGGCGCTGCGGTGGTACCTACCTAGACGGTCTATAGCGACAGAGACGCTACCACTAGTAATAGCTGAAGGTCCTTCAAACCGGATCACAGTACTGCCTATAAGCTGCAACAGGCGCTGCGGTGGTACCTACCTAGACGGTCTATAGCGACAGAGACGCTACCACTAGTAATAGCTGAAGGTCCTTCAAACCGGATCACAGTACTGCCTATAAGCTGCAACAGGCGCTGCGGTGGTACCTACCTAGACGGTCTATAGCGACAGAGACGCTACCACTAGTAATAGCTGAAGGTCCTTCAAACCGGATCACAGTACTGCCTATAAGCTGCAACAGGCGCTGCGGTGGTACCTACCTAGACGGTCTATAGCGACAGAGACGCTACCACTAGTAATAGCTGAAGGTCCTTCAAACCGGATCACAGTACTGCCTATAAGCTGCAACAGGCGCTGCGGTGGTACCTACCTAGACGGTCTATAGCGACAGATGCTACCACTAGTAATAGCTGAAGGTCCTTCAAACCGGATCACAGTACTGCATATAAGCTGCAACAGGCGCTGCGGTGGTACCTACCTAGACGGTCTGTAGCAACAGAGACGCTACCACCAGTAATAGCTGGAGGTCCTTCAAACCGGATCACAGTACTGCCTATAAGCTGCAACAGGCGCTGCGGTGGTACCTACCTAGACGGTCTGTAGCAACAGAGACGCTACCACCAGTAATAGCTGGAGGTCCTTCAAACCGGATCACAGTACTGCCTATAAGCTGCAACAGGCGCTGCGGTGGTACCTACCTAGACGGTCTGTAGCAACAGAGACGCTACCACTAGTAATAGCTGAAGGTCCTTCAAACCGGATCACAGTACTGCCTATAAGCTGCAACAGGCGCTGCGGTGGTACCCACCTAGACGGTCTATAGCGACAGAGACGCTACCACTAGTAATAGCTGAAGGTCCTTCAAACCGGATCACAGTACTGCATATAAGCTGCAATAGGCGCTGCGGTGGTACCTACCTAGACGGTCTATAGCGACAGAGACGCTACCACTAGTAATAGCTGAAGGTCCTTCAAACCGGATCACAGTACTGCATATAAGCTGCAACAGGCGCTGCGGTGGTACCTACCTAGACGGTCTATAGCAACAGAGACGCTACCACTAGTAATAGCTGAAGGTCCTTCAAACCGGATCACAGTACTGCCTATAAGCTGCAACAGGCGCTGCGGTGGTACCTACCTAGACGGTCTATAGCAACAGAGACGCTACCACTAGTAATAGCTGAAGGTCCTTCAAACCGGATCACAGTACTGCCATAGAGACGCTACCACTAGTAATAGCTGAAGGTCCTTCAAACCGGATCACAGTACTGCCTATAAGCTGCAATAGGCGCTGCGGTGGTACTTACCTAGACGGTCTGCAGTAACAGAGATCTACCTACAGTGATAGCTACAGCGCCCTTCAAACCGGATCTAGTACTTTCTGTCAGCTGCAATAGGCTCTGCGGCGGTAACTACCCAGACCGCCTCCGGTAACAGAGAGCACAATGCAAACATTAACCTGTTCCGGTTGGAAGGGCGCTGTAGCTAATATAATTACTGCGGTAACAAAACCTCACCACCAACGTAACTAACGTCACGTTATGAGCGTATCACTTACGATCAGGTGATCGTCTCGCCGGTATCAACGCTTCATCGAATATTAGACGGTAAAGTCTCGTCGCCGCAGTAAACTTACTGGCCGAGTAGTAATGTCTATATAGTACCTACAAACGTTTATGAAGTCGACGATCACCAACCTTCGGTAGATGGGAAGGCATCTGGAGAAGAATATATACAAGTATGGATTACCGTGGACGTCCACTGCTGGGCAACCTTTTCCCAATAATGTCCACGCTGGTCTTCATCGTAGTCTCATTCCCCTCGCAGAGAACTGAACCGGCTGTCGGAGGCTGCGGCGGAGATATTGGTGATGACTGCTGTACTGGCGAGAGCTTCCAGGTAACGTCTGGTGGATACACGGCGTGGGCATCCTGCTCGAAGGACTGCCGGCTGATGGAGCGGTGAGCTCCTCGGGCGGTGGCGAAGCGGTGTACAGGCAGGCCACTAGGTGGACCGGTTATCTGGTGAAGGTCGCGGGAAGTCGCCGGTTGCGTTCAACTCGGGATCTGAAGATCTTTGGTGGAGGCCTATCTGATGATGATGAGTAACAGAAGACCCAGCATATGCCCCAAGGTTCTGAGCTACATGGTGTAAAGAATAGGCTTCGCCATCCAGCGTGGCAATGACATTAGTTTGCTTGTCATCATCAGCCGATAGACGCCCACTGCTGGGCATACACTTCCATAGATCTCCACATCGATCGGTACCGCTGGGCAGCAGGTTCCGGCCTTTGCAGAAGGGTTTTTTTATTGTTGTATTTTTTAATTACTCCCACCAACCAGCATTGGGCCAGCGTGGGCAATTGCCCAAATCCCCCCCCCCCATATGACGGCGGTCCCCGATGCCCAGCGATGCGGTCAGCACAGCACCAATAAACGCTTCATATAAGTGTACAGATGGCACTGGTGAAGGTTTCATCACCACCATCACCTCAACTGGTGGACGTCCAGCGCTGGACATGGGTCTCCTGTAACCTGTTCTACGGCACGCTCTCGTGCTGTTTGAATCCAGTGGCTTCCAACGATTTTTTAATGTCTCATGTCCAGCTTGTTATGGGGGGGGGGATCTGCCAACGCTCTCTGATGCTGGGTCGCCATTCCAGCACTTGAAATCCCCAACGTCCATAAGTTCTATGTGGTGGGGGGAGATCTTGGTTTTGAAGTAAGTCTTACGAGGCTGCAAATGGTGGACAGCGATGGTGGCGCCAACAGTTCATCATCATCAGCCGGTAGACGACCACTGCTGGACTTAGGCCTCCCCCCAAAGATTTCCAAAGGATAAGGATTCATATGGAGGGATTTGGGTCTTTTCCCACCACGGTGGCGCAATACCGGTCGGTGGGAGCCAGAGCCTCGTTTGTCGACTAGCCGGCTGCACCAGGAGCTGGTGAGGCGTCGTGCCGTACCTACCCCCCCAATTGTACCATCGCCATCCAGGGCCTACTGCATCGGCCTGCGGAACGCCGAGGTGGAGATGAAGCTGGCGGCGTGCTTCGTCGAGCGCTCCAAGGATAGAGTGAAGACCCTGATCAAGGAGGTGGACGACGGCGAGTACCTCAACCTGGACCACTTCAAGCTGCTCTTCGGGAGGAAAGTCATGGAGACGAAGTCGCTCCTCGTGGAGAGGCCCACCGCCAGGGTGTTCTGGTAGAGCTGGTGGTAGACTTACGTACCGTAGCTGGTGGTACGCTTAATTTATTAAATGATAAATCTGATGCCTTTTGTTTACTACTGAACAAGTTTCGAAATTTAAAAAAAAAAACAACTGGCAGCACCACGAGTAAGTTACTGCACGGATAGAGTTTACTGGCTAATAGTAATGTTAAAGTATTGTTATAAAATAAAAGTTTTGAAAATGTTCGTGTTTTAATTTTGTTTCAAAGTCACGTTAAAAACATATCTATCGCAGCCGACAGGCAGTACTGTGATCCGGTTTGCAGGGCGCTGTAGCTATTACTGCTGGTAGATCTCTGTTACTATAAACCGTCTAGGTAGGTACCACCGCAGCGCCTATTGCAGCAGACACAGTACTGTGCGGACATTACTGTGATCCGGTTTGGAGGACCTATGGAAACAGCAGTAGTTGGGGTAATGGTCTATATTACAAATATCAATACAGTACACGGTATATCGCTCAACAACATAGGACGTAGTACAAAGACTTATCGGAACAGCGGTAGTCCGTGTCGTGTTAATGCGTCGCACGCGCCGACGTGAGTGAAGCACTCGGCGCGCCGGGCTCACGCCATTGCGCATGCGCCGACGGCGAGCGGTTTGCGCGCGAAACTTTGAACTTGCGCGCTGCTACACAATACACCGGCTTAGACCATAACCCATGACATGATTACATAGACAAAGCTATATCAAGGCAAAAGTATTTTTGATTTTATTCCTAAACAATTGAAACTAATTATTTTCTATATTAACCAATTTAGATATTATATTGATATTATATTTATCGGCGCCATTACTCCAGTGTCAGTTTCATACAAATTAGTATTAAAAAGATTATAGTTTTTACTTTTTAAATTGTGCCTGGGGATGTCACAGGATAGTTTGTATACAAACTCTGTGGAGTTCAATTCAAATACAAGCGTTCTTCGGTCGGCTGACGCCATCTTTAATGAATCCTTCTTCTTTTGGACTCTTTCAGCCCTATTTACGTGTGTGGTAGTGTGGATTCCAAATGGTGGGACAATATTCCATTTATGATTAACGCGTTAAAAAGTATTTGTTTAGTTTTTTGTATTTTTGAGGGGTTGCCATTACTCTTTTTAATTAACCCAACAGGTTTAAGGAATTTTTGTTAATGATATTTACGTTTTTTATCTGATTTCCATTAATTTAATATTTTCTATGTGACGTGTTTTTTTTGTTGAATATTTGGTAGGATTTATCGTTATTTAAAATCAGAAATATTTACACCGTTTCATTAACTCCTCACATCTTTTAATAAATGACTGTTTTCGTTTTTTTTTTATTTTTTTATAAATTTTTAGGTTATCTGTAAAGAGGGGCACATCACTATTCTTGAAACAACATATCTTTAATAAAGATGTTACATAGTAGTGGCGCCAAACGAGATCCCTGCGGCACACCAGACTTCGCTATAAGCGACTCTAATTGGATCTGGTTTGAAGGCCGCTGTAGATATCACTGCTGGTAAATACGCCTCACTAGTACTGTAAAGGACGCGTTGGATGGTTGGCGAGAGCAATGCGCAGGAGTTGGTATTAGGTTTCAAGAGTATTGTATATATTTCATTACAATCTATTATTTGTCAAAGTGAAGGATGATCTTCCATCACTCGAGAACGAGTGATGATACCGACACGGGAGCACGAGCATTCGAAGCGGAATCATCTGCAGATTGTTACAGACTCCTTATTTCATCACTTTATTTCTAATTGACTCCTGGGAACACTTTCATTTGGTATTTACGCGGTTGCTATGGTAACGGCCGCTATATAGTGTATTAATTCTATATTAATGGCGGCGAAGCGAAAATAATATAATTCTAGACGAGAGTAGTGATTTATTATGTTAGTCTAATATCTAGTCTGCGATCAGGTTCCAAATGCTCTAACACTAAAGCGAGACCTAGCTAGGGTCTGAATTCATTCTTAGGATATACAGTAATATAGGACACGCTCGTCTTGCTGGCCACTGGTTTGAAGGTGTCGCCGATGGTGACGTTTCTCCCGGTTTTCGCGGCTCTGCCACGCCTCCGCACCCTGGCGACACCGTCCGCCATCTTGTTTCTGATCCGCGCAGGCGCGAAGTAGTTTGATTTGTCGGCCGGTGCTTCGACGGCGTGCGCTCTGCTCTTCTCCTTCCTCTTGTAGTAGAACACCTCCCACGCCAGCGTCACCATCGCCAGCCCGAGGCCGAATAGCGTGGCTATGAAGACTCCACCTGAAATTGACTAGCTTTTTAGGCGACTAAAATATTACTGCTATGGAACCGAGGGGACCTAGTGCTGGAAACCGTCGAAGTATCATCGCAGCGCCTATTGCAGCCGACGGGCAGTACTATGCGAACATTACTGTGATCCGGTTTGAAGGGCCTTCAGTTATAACTAGTCGTAGGTCTCTGGTATCGGAGACCGTCTAGATAGGTACTACCGCAGCACTTATTGCAGCCGACAGACGGTACCGTGATCCGGTTTGAAGGGCGTTATACATCTTATGTCTCAAACGTCGAGCACAATGTGCTGCAGTGTATATCATCCTAATTAGCGCGTAGGCACGTATCACTCATTATCAGGTGAACGGCTCTGCTTGACTAGTCAATTCGTGGATTAAAAAAAATATTATAGAAACCGGTACTCGTCATCCAGTTATTTATGGGTCAACGTGGTGAATCAATCGATTTGTACCTTAGTCCCAACAGTGGGAATATAAAGTGGGCAGCGGATATTCGATTTGACAGTTGAAGGTTGGCGGTCGGATCCGGCTGGCTGGCTACCATCACAATGTACTGCCGCCATTATCGCGCCGTATTCCAGCCGCCAGGATGAGGGAGAGGAAGGGGAGAATATTCTGGACCAGCTTCACCATCACCGGCCCGGGATCTCGTATAGAACGCACCGGTTCCTCCCGGCACTATCCCCGAAGCGCGTCCCAAGGAGAGATGTAGTTCTCCTCACCACCCTCGCTTTGGTACAAGCACTAGACCGCCTGGTACTTGTTGTACATCTCAGACTCGATTCGTGGACGAGGGACCTTCAAATTCCACGATCACGAAATCCCTTTTAGTCGCCTTCTTCTGACGACCTGTGTACAGGGCAAGCGGTTGGAACAAACCCAGCGACTCCAGCGTGATGCCTTCGGACTCGTCGGCGTCGGGGCAGGCGTGTCGCGCCGTCTCGTTCCAATACCTGTGCCAAGTGTATCTCTGTTTCACTTCAACTCCCGCCAACAGTTACAGACGCCGCTAAATGCACTGATACACATCGACCGTAACCAACATCATTGTAAGAACAACTTTCGTGGAGATTAATAGTCACAATCATCTCTTTATCACATGGTCCGAGTCCCAGCAGTGGGAAACAATGTACAGCTAAAATTCTTGTTATGTGAGTAATTTTAATTACTGTCGATAGGTACCGCCGCAGCGCCTATTGCAGCCAACAGACAGTATTGTGCAAACATTAATGTGATCCGGTTTGAAGGGCGCTGTAGTTATTACTGCTGGTAGGTCTCTATTGCTACAGACCGCTTAGGTACCGCTGCAGCGCCTATTTTTGCCGCCAAACAGTAGTGTGCAAAAATTACTGTTTTCCGGTTTGAAGGGCGCTGTAGCTAATGTATTCACTGGGCTCACGAGACTCAACATCTTTTATCTGAACACTACCAGCGCAATGTGGTGCAGTGTTTACCATACTAACTAGCGCCACGTTGTTATAGGCAGGCGCATCACTTAACATCAGGTGAACCTCCCACTAGTCTAGTCGCTTAATGAAAAAAAAAATTCTAAGTCTGTTATGTATAATGCGGTAAACAGGCTGAACATGTTTCAGGCTTTATAACTTACTTGGCTGCCAGCTGCTCCAGAAACCTCTCCTTCTGCAGCTGCAGCAGGGCCCTCGAGAGCTCCTCCTGTAACCTGGAGCCCTGCTGCACCGCCAGCGCGTACGGCTGCTCAGCGAACACCTCGCCCACCTCCGTCAGATTGCAGTTCCTGGTCACCTCGTACCTGTGAACACGTGAAGAGTTAGAGACGTTGCTTATCCAAAATATGCTATAAAAAAGAAGCTGTATATAATGTTAATTTGTGGGGGAATGAGATGGATGCACTGTGGACACGTTGAATAGAGAGAGAGAGAGTGAGAGAGAGAGCGATTGGTCGAGGATTTTAGTATTGGTTGAAGTAGGAAAGGAAAGAGTAATGTAATACAGATTTCAAACTTTCTCTCTCTGTCATTCTTCATATGTTAGAGCGAGAGAAAGATACATCGCGGTGATTAGTTTGTATAGTGTGTTGGCGCGCTGCGGCCGGGGCGCGGGAAAGAGACGCGCGATAGGGAGACTATATAGTAACGCATTCCCTCTCGCTCACTCTTCATACATAAGAGCGAGAGAGATTAATCACGAAAGCACGGGAACGCTTTTGCACACCTCCGCGACCCCGCCAGCGCCGGCTGCAATCCATCAGTTCCATCTCGAGTGGGGAAATCCCCTCTTTACACTTTGCTAAAGGCGCGCTGGAACATACAGCGAGCCCTCCACTCGGCCTCTTTTCGTCACCTGAGCAACGGATCCTCTCGAATCCGTCACTCAGAGGCCATAGGAGCCAAGAGAGAAAACTCCTGACTCCTTGCGGCTGATCTGGTCTTGGCTTCCGTCGCTAACCGTTATGCGGCCGCGGAAAATAGGGAGAGCAGCGGAACGCAATTGCGACACTCCTCTCCCTCCGTGACTCCACCACGGCTGTTAGGAACACACCTTCCATTGAAGCTTCTTCCGGATAACCATCATATATGATAAGATTCATAAATCTGGAGTTCCTGTAAACAACGGAAGTTTATACATACTTGATCTCCGCTGAGTCGTGGATGAAGGCGAAGTCTGCTTCCGTGTGCTCGTCCACCTGCCGGAAACCAGCGCTCGCGTCGGCAACTGGACCTGATGATGGCATGATCAAAAGTAATTGAGGGAGAGAGGGGTTAATAAAGTAATTATAATGAAGAATAGATTGTTATTCCTTTATATGTATGAGTCTTAATATGGCTACTATACTATCCCTTCTCTTTCTTTTGGTTTTATCTCTCTCTCCTTCTCTCTCTCTAAAATCAACACTATGTTACATTTTATAATTAAATCTCTTCGTTGTACTAGTGTATGTCATCCTAAATTAGGTGAATTTAATTAAAGCACGTTCACAGTCACCTCACTATATACAGAGTGTTCAAAAATACATACATTAAATGTTTATTTCTTCAATATCATACAGTACAGGTTCCGTGTGTGCATATGTACAGGATGTATACACTGGTGCAACCGAGCTGACGCGTGAGCTGTTCTTGTTGTTCGGAAGAAGCGCTAACAGACGAATGCGTTCGAAGAGCAGCGCCGCGAGCGGGCACTGTAGCCGTCCCCTTCGCACTCGTGGAGCTGCGCCGCGTGCGAGCGGGACGGGTAGAGCGACGTCACGACGCGCGCATGCGCACTGCACGAGCGCGACGTACGCATGCGTCGAACGCGCCGGCTTTAGTTAAACTATATCATTGATGAGCTTCACCATCAGCGTCACTGTTACTTACCACCACGTGAAGGTTTACCACGGTACTAACCGGATGCATTGATGGCGAGCAGGATGTGACCGTACTGCTCCCGGATGGGGTAATCCCATACTCGGTACTGCGCCTGGTCCGAAGTCGCGTTCAACGTGATCTCCTTCCATATCCTGAATGTTAGAGCAGGTTAATATCCGCTGCTGTTCTCCATGAGGAAGGATTTCGCTATATATATCCTAAATAGTGTCACATCACTGTGTTCCGGTGTGAAGGGCGTTGTATCTTGTGAAATTACCGCGGTAACGAAACTTAATATCTTATGCCTTAGTTATGAGCAGGATGTGATGCAAGCAGGAGAACGACGATTGTATACAGCTAGTGATTAGATCCTATAGAATCCTATCAATCACACACGAGACACCGGAATCGAACCTGAACCTTCGAAGGAAGGAAACGGAAGTTGAAGTACCTGTACAGTGTGTCTTCGGCAAACTTCATGTTGATGAAGTACTGGTGGACGGTGGAGCCCTCCACCACGGTGTAGTTGATGCGGGACTGCCGCGCCAGCTGCTCCAGCGAAGACACCGGTGTCTGGACATCACGATCACAGATCAAAGTAACTGAACCCACTGCACTAATTGCGTAAAAGGCGACTAAAAAGAACTACGCATCTACGCATTTATTAAAGTTCAGTTGATTAATTAAACATCTGTCTATTCATTATCAAAACTATCCGCCATTTTGTTTATCCACGTTTTTCTTTTTTAATGTTAAAGGCATTTGTTTCACAAATTAGTGGATAGTCTTTAATATTAGCAGTGGAATTATGAAGGCTGTTGATGATGACGTCGATTCTAAAGAAATTAAAAAAAAAAAACAAACAAGATGGCGTCCGAATAAATTTATATAAATACAGATATTTGGGTCAGGCTTTTGTGCTATGGTCTTCAGTTTTTTTTTAAATAATAAAGCGAAAAGACGAGTGGGACGTTCACCTGATTATGAGTGACACTCTTGTCCATAACAACGCGGTTCTAGTTAAGATTATATACACTGCACCGTGATGCACTCATCAATTCATACATAAGATGTTAGGTCTTGTTACTTCAGTAATTTATGCAGCGCCCTTCAAACCGGAACATAATGTTTGTACCTAGACGGTCTCAAGTAACAGAGACCTATCACCAGTAAACGCTGATGGTGTTCAGCTATTAGAGGTAAGTGAAACTGGTTGATACCTGCATCCTCTCGACGGTGAGGAACGCGGCCAGGTTTGCGGTGAACGTGGCCAGCATGAGGACCACGAACAGCCAGTACGCGGCCACCAGCGTCCTCCCGGACAGAGCCTTGGGCGCCTCGCCGCCTCCTTGTGGCGTGAACGAGGTCAGGGCGAACCAGAAGCTCTCCTTCAAGGTGAACTCCCTGCACAGCATCAGTATGGTAACCGGTGACCGGGATCGGACATACCTCACTGTTCCACTCACCTGCAAGGGTAAGGGTAAGCTTCGGGGTTGTTCCTCGCCGAGTAAGGGGAGTACTTCTCCAGCAGCCAGATCATCACGCCGGTGAGCACCAGCGCTGCGACGATGCTCAGCCACACCTCCGTACGCAGCACTGTCATGAACTTGAACAGCGACGTCTTCCGGATGGGCTTGCGGATGGCTGGAAATAATCTTTATGATGGTAGACAGGAACCGGAAGTCACAGCTTCAAGGTTAAACAATATTGGCAACGGGCTAGTGATAGCTCTGGTGTCACTGGTGGTAAGAGGCTGTGGTGACTGCACACGTGTTTACTGCTGGTAGGTCTCTGTTGCCGGAGACTGTATTGGTAGGTACCAGCGCAGCGACTATTGCAGCCAACAGACAGTATTGTGCAAACATTACTGTGTTCCGGATTAAAGGACGTTGTAACTAATATAATTTTATAGGTAACGAGACTCAACATCTTATGTGTAAGACGACGAGCGCAGTGTGGTAGTATATACCATGTTAACTAGCGCCACGTTGTTAGGGGCAGGCGTATCACTCACCACCAGGTGAACATCCCGCATCTGACGGGTGAGGGCGGAAGTCGCCACATATTCTTAGAACATTGTAGGAGTGTTATAGGGAAAACGGAAGACACCAACAAGACAGAGTTAGCATTAAAACAAGACTGAATTAGAAAATAGAAGAAGGAAAATAGATAAGAGAAGCAAATGTAAAATGTAAGAAATGTAATCATAGATTAAAGAAAGAAAGAAAAGAAATAAAATCGTAAAAGAATTACAATAGATTCTGAGAGATGTAACGGAAATTGAAAGAATTGTAATGTAGAGTAATAGAATAAGAAATGTGACGAAGGATGAGAGGCAATGAGTGATAGAGTAATAAGAGTACACGGAAAGAGACGATAGAAAGTAGGTTGGAGAAAAGAGCAGAGGAGCGAAAGAAAATGTAAAGGACAGAAGCGAGAGCGAGAATGCGAATAAAACAAAAGAACAAAATGAAAAAAATATTTAAAACAGCCTTGCCATGTAAACCAGGAGAAAGCTGTAAAAAAAAAAAAGAATTTCGCACATCATTGCTTAACTGAATTAAAAAAAAAAAACATCAGATAGGCCGCATGCCTGCTTGTCACTTCATGATATAAAAATAAAACAGTCTAGCTACCACCGCCATCTTGTGAATCCGGCGCCATCTTGTGAATCCGCCGCCATCTTGTAAACCCGCCGCCATGACAGGTATCAGTTGTCAATATATATAATCGGTGTGTTATTGCACAATCTCCGTCACCATCATCACTTAACATCACGTGAATTTGCTTACAGCTTAATATGAAGCCGTTTACCGATCATTATTCCCGTTTGCTCGAAGTACGGCGCCACGAAGTCGATCACCTCCTCCCTTTCCGCCGTCATTAGGAGCGCCGCGACAGCTATATCCGTTTCCTGAAAGAAGAATATCATATTTTTTTTTTATTCTACGGAGCTACCAACAAGTGGGGTGATCACTTGATGATAAGTGATGCGCGCATAACAGTGTGGTAGTAGTTAGGATGATAGACAGCACCGAGATATTAAGTCTCGTTGCTTCAGTAATTGCACTAGATACAACGTCTTTCAAACCGGAACTATATTGAGAATTGGTTTGTTGTTGGTAAGCCTGTCGCTGGTGACTGTCTTGGTACCACCGCAGCGATTACTTCCACTGCCAAACAGTATTGTGAAAACATTACCGTGTTCTGGTTTGAATGGCGCTAGTTAACCGCGACTAGCATAATGTGCAATGTATACATCCTAACTGCCGCCATATTATTGCTCATTGGAAAGCCCACGATGAGCTTCAGAAGCATTATAATAGATTACCAGGTTATATAAGAGCCTCACCCCTCGCATCAGGTCGCCCACCACTCCGTCCCAGGTCCCATTGGACAGTCTCTGTCCGAAGCCACCAGACCCGGGCGTCACGATCTCATACTCGAAGTCCATAACCTGAACATTTTTTGACCAGTTCAGCCTAGTAAGATAAATTACGAGGAGACATTACACCTGATGGTGAACGATGCCTTAAGCGCTGGTTAGGATATATACACTGCAGCACATCATCATCATCGCTTTAAGACATAAGGTGTCCAGTCCCGTTACCACAGTCAACTAGCTACCTTTACTAGAACACAATAGAATTTTTACACTACTGCTTGCTGACAGTAGTGTGATAACTTTACTGCGTTATAGTTCAGGAAGGTTGTTGCAAATTATATTACTGTGATGACGAGACTGAACGTCTTGTCTTAAAGCGATGATGATAATGTCATCATCATCATCATCATCATCCGATAAACGTCCACTGCTGGACATCTTCTCCAAAGATCCCCACATCGATCAGCCCTGCACTGACTGCATCCAACAGGATTTGGGCCATTTACCATCACGCTGGCCTAATGAGGGTTGATGGGAGCCAGAGCCTTCGTTGATTAGCAGCACCACGAGCTGGTGAGGTTAGCTCGGGGGTTGCTCTGCAGGACCATTTACACCCCTTGCTGATGATAACGTGCTGCAGTGTATACATCCTGACCAGCGCTCAAGGTATCGTTCACCATCAAGTGAATGCAAGAGTGCGACTCCTGCCATTATTAATTAAAAAAAAAAGTACCTGTGACAACTTCTCTATGAGATCAATGCAGTAGCCGTTGTACAGTGGATGACCATCTTCGTTGACCATCGCTTCACCAGTTTCAGGATCGTACTGCAGCATCGTCCAAGGTACAGCCTGATGATGAACGGCGGGAACTCTTAATATGTTCGTATGTGTAGAAGTGTGGGTAGTTTGATAAATTAAAAAAAAATAACAGATAAAACGCCGCGGCGAGGTGGTCTACCACCAGCTAACGTGGATGTAGAACCTTGGTGCTTCTAAGATCTTGGTTGAAGCTGTTCAACTCAAATGGTCGAGTACCAATTTTCAAGCAAAATTTATGACAACAAAGGGAGTACTTCAAACAATTTCAGCAGAGCATCCTTGCAAATTTCCAGGGTTAGTCCTGGTGACCGACCGGCAGTACTGTGCAAACAGTACTGTGATCCGGTTTGAAGGGCGCTGAAGCTACCACTGGTAGTAGGTCTTTGTTGCTACAGACCGTCTAGGTAGGTACCACCGCAGCGCCTGGTGCAGCCGACACACAGTACTGTGATCCGGTTTGAAGGGCGCTGTAACTATTACCCTTTGTATCTGTTGGTACAGACCGTCTAGGTAGGTACCACCGCAGCGCCTGGTGCAGCTTGTAGGCAGTACTGTGATCCGGTTTGAAGGACGCTGTAACTATTACCCTTTGTATCTGTTGGTACAGACCGTCTAGGTAGGTACCACCGCAGCGCCTGTTGCAGCCGACACACAGTACTGTGATACGGTTTGAAGGGCGCTGTAGTTAATAAGGTTACTGGTGTAACGAGAGCTGACACTTCATTTCAAACGACCAGCGTAATGTGGTGCAGTATATATCATCTCAACTAGCGCCACGTTGTTATGGGCAGGTGGATCACTTACTATTACGTGAACGTCTTGCTCGTTTCGTCGCTTCGTAGAATAAAAAAACATCTCACTGGAGCGGTTCCAATTCTGTAGAACATCTTCAGCGGCTCCAGAATAACTCCCGGCAGCAGCGCATAGTCCTCATCGGCTGACCAGCTCGCGACCGTCACCAGATCCGCATCCGCATTGTAAGTGATGAGCTCGAAACGAGAACGCAGGAGAAGACTGGACCTGGACGCCATTGGAACTACCGCTGAACAAATTTATTTGTCTTCCAAATCAGGGAAGATGTGGTGCAAGGCAATGGAAGAGCCTCTTCATCAGAGAGGAAGTCCGAAGGCAGTGACCGTCGCGTGATCTTGTCAGTTAAATATTAGCAAGCAGCCAAGAGTCCTGAAAGTTTCCACCGATCTCATCTCCAATAGGGAAAGTTACCTCTCAGGATCCCAGAAGAATAGCGTCTCATTACTGCTGGTCTCCGCCGTGACGATTTCATGGAAACCTTCACCAATCTTCTGAACCACCTTGGTATCACCACAACGTATTGAAGCTGGTGAGGATAAATCCGGCATCCTCATAAACACCTTCACTATGAACTGGAGCAGATTGTTCAGAACGAACTGCTTCTTCTAGAACCAAAGAGAATGTTATTGCTTCTGTTTCCAATTCCAGAACAGGACATTTGTCACCAACTTTACCTGGAACCTTTTGGGGCAGCTGCAGCCACGCCTCAAGCTCAACAACTTGCAGCACTCGTCTGGCTTCACCTGGAGGATGACAGTTGGCAGTACGAGCTGAGTGACGTTTATGGTGGTGTAGTCTGTTACCACCAGGTTCCAGCGGTAGTCGCGTCGAACCAGGTTCTCTTTTACAGCCTGTCACCATCAATAATTTTTTGGAATGTTGGGGCAAATCTGGTAGTTCACATCAAGGGTAGGAGAAGGAATATAGTAAGGTGTAGCAGAAGAGAGAACGAGGGAGGACCATGTCAGTTACCTCATGATGTTTTCCTGCACTGGAAGCTGAAGATCTGGATGTGGTGGACATTCGAAGAGTCTCATCACCAATGCAAATGGTGAAATCAAAGAAACCTGATGGAGATGGAGATGAATACTCACGCGTTTGTATGTCTCCATCACAAATCTACTGGAGCCTATGATCGCGTGGAAACTCGGCTCCGGTCTCATACTCCTCAATATGTCCACGGACCTCTCGTCCAGACCCGCATACACCCACACCCTGACATCAGACTGCCCCAGCAGCTCATACAGCGTCCTATCCACGTCTGGAAAAGAGTTCATCGCGCATTTCTCCTTCAATCATCTCCATGATCCATCATCACACCAGTCTATCTCCCTCTAATTTACCCCTCTCCGTTTCCAGTAGAATTGCAGCATCGGTAGCGTTCCTGGATTCGAGGTAGCTGTCCAGAGCCGCCACTAGCTGCTGGGATCCTAGCACTGAACGTAGCAACGGTAGCCCGGTGTCTGATGACAACTGCGCAGCCATCTCCCAAGGAGACCAGGATAGATCGATCATGATAGAAGCGCCCTTCCCCAGCGCTGAACACACTGAAACACAAGTGACATCTTCACTGGTATTCACGGCTGAATGATGAATCCAAAATATCCTGGTGATTTAGACCAAGAGATTCCAATCGGGTTGTGCTGACGTGATGATTTACGGAACTGAAAGTCTTTAAGGAGAGGATCAGGAAAAGCTTACAGTGGATCAGCTATGGACATGGCGATGATCTACGTGATGGAATCAGGAGTGAGGGAAGCTTTGGACAGCTGATCATCGCTGACTGTCAAGTGAATAGTGAGCTGATGTAGCAATGGGTGGACCATAGGACGAAGATCTAACAGCCGTTTGGGCAAAATCCATGAGTGGAAACCATATCATCAGCTGGACCATCCACATCTAGAGGATCAAAAAACATGTTGACTTCATAAGAAATCATGATGTCGGTGAAGATGCTATTACATTAGTAAGTGGGTTAAACCCACTGCTGGACCACCACCAGCAGCCGATAAACGTCCACCTCCAAAACCACTCCCTCAAAAATACCCACATCAATCTGTCCTGTGCCACTTGCATCACCGAGCACCAGGGGCCTCACCAGCTCGTGGTGCAGCTTGCTAATCAGCAAACGAGGCTCTAGCTGCCACCCACCCGAAATGGCCCAAATCCCCCCATGGACCCTTACAAACATGGAGCTCTCTGGGCAAGGCCTTTAACCAGCAGTGGAGGTTTATTAGCTAATGAAGAAAAAGACTGTAGCATGACGAGAATAAGTATAAGTGCAGGAATTTACTATCATACAGTAAGATAGACAAAAGTATGCATAATACGTCTTCTGAAATTCTCATCTTCTCTTTCTCTATCTAATTGGATGATGTCATCGCCCAATTTGACTCCTGGCGCAGCTCTTTCGACTAGCTTCATCGCGTTACCAATTTTCTCTGGTAGGTCTACTTCCTGGTCCTCGATTATGAATACTGAAACATGAAAGGATATTACAAATTTTATGAATGAGTCATCTGGTAAGGAGATTACTACGTTTTTTTATTTCATTATATGACTAGACAAGAAGGACGTTCACCTGATGGTAAGTGATACACATGCCCATAACATGGCGCTAGTTAGGATGGTATGCACTGCACCATATTGCGCATAGAGACTCGTTACACCAGTATTTACATTAACTACAGCGCCCTTCAAACCAGAACACAGCAAGCGCTGTAGCTAGTGGAATCCTAACTAGCAGCACGTTGTTATCGGCAGGCGTATCACTTACAATCAGGTAACGTCCCGCTCGTCTCCTCGCTTAATGGGATAAAAAAAAAAATGTAATCTTAGAATACTTACATAACCTCAAACTGAGCTCGGACGCTACGCATCCTAAATTGATGAGCAAAACGAGCAAGCAGCAGCACCACGCCATTACCATCGGCAACTGTTGCACGAACGGCAACTGCTGCACTGTTTAACCTTGCTGATCAATATTGCAGAGATATACTCCTGCAGTAAATAAGGTATGAGTAATGTTAAAATAATATAAAAAAAAATACGAATTTTCTCCAACATAATAATATGAACTTTTTCTAATTTTTTATCTGTGGCTCTATCTCATTAATATCAAATATATTTTGTCGCTTATAAATTTTAATTTTTTATAATTTTATAAAAAAAATCTAAATAGATAACAAATATTTTTTTTTATAATTAAAATAAAATTTAATACAGATAAAATAATTTTTTTAATTTTTAAATTTTTTTATCTGTGGCTTTATCTCATTTATGTCAGATACGTTTTGTCAATTGTAATAATTTTATAAGAAAAATTTAAATAGGTAACAAATAATATATTTTTGTTTAATAATCAAAATAAAATAAAATAAAATCGATACAGATAAAATTATTTTTATAATATTTATAAAATTTTTTTATCTGTCAGTTGGCGCGAAAGGAGCTAAGCTAATGTCAGTCGCGGGCTCCGTGTGAAAGTTAACTGATACCGCGAGGGGTTGAAACGGAACGGCTTCACCGTTTCTTTAATAATTGATCAGTGAAGGGGTGGAAGAAGTTTACTACAAATAAGGGTTACGGCGTCCAATAAATCCAAGATTGTCGTGTACTGGCGATAGCAAAACTGTTTCGACCCATGACATCGTGGTGCTAGTAAGGATGATATACACTGCACCACATTATGCTCGTCGCCATGAGACATAAGATGTTGCTACACCAGTAATTAAACTAGTTATAGCGTCCTTCAAATCGGAATATAGTAATGTTTGCACAGTACTGTCTGTTGACTGTAATAGGCACTGGGGTGATACATAAACGATCTCCGGCAGTGGAAAACTATCACTAGTGATAGCTTTAGCCCCCTTCAAACCGGATCACAGTAATTTTCGCACAGTACTGTCGGTCTCGGCTGCAATAGGCGCTACCGTGGTACCTACCTAGACGGTCTGTAGCAACAGAGACCTACTACCAGTAATAGCTTCAGCACCCTTCAAACCGGATCACAGTAATTTTCGCATAGTACTGTCGGTCTCGGCTGCAATAGCGCTGCGGTGGTACCTACCTAGACGGCCTGTAGCAACAGAGACCTACTACCAGTAATATCTTCAGCACCCTTCAAACCGGATCATAGTAATGTTTGGACAGTACTATCTGTCGGTTGCAACAGGTGCTGCGGTGATACCTACCGAGACGATCTATACCAACAGACACCTACCAGCAGTGATACCTGTAGCGTCCTTCAAACCGGATCACAGTAATGTTTGGACAGTACTGTCTGTTGGCTGCAACAGGCGCTGCTGTGATAGCTACCTAGACGGTCTCCGGCAACAGAGTTTTAGTGAATTGCACTTTTCGACACGACTGTACTAATATAAAATATTCACATGGAGCGTCACAAAGTAGTGCTTGTTATGATTTCTAAAGATAACAAATGTGGGAGCCGGGACAGTTGCGACCACGCGATGTCCGTCAGACCACCCACCCCCACAGACGGTACCCCTGTCGGCACCCCGCGGCGAGGCGCCGGAACCGGGGCAGCACGGGTCCGATCGGAGTGGAGACCTATGTCCAGCAGTGGACGTCTATCGGCTCATGACGAAGATGCCCGTTAGCGTGCATCCGATAAAAAAATTTATCATCTTTCTAAATAGGCAAAGGACTTACAACCTTACAGCCAAGTTTTATAAATTTATTTTTTATATATATATTTAATATTATTTACTGCTGGTAGGTATCTGTTGCTACAGACCGTCTGGGTAGGTACCACCGCAGCGCCTGGTGCAGCTTATAGGCAGTACTGTGATCCGGTTTGAAGGACGCTGTAACTATTACTCTTTGTATCTGTTGCTACAGACCGTCTAGGTAGGTACCACCGCACCGCCTGGTGCAGCTTATAGGCAGTACTGTGATCCGGTTTGAAGGACGCTGTAACTATTACTCTTTGTATCTGTTGCTACAGACCGTCTAGGTAGGTATCACCGCACCGCCTGGTGCAGCTTATAGGCAGTACTGTGATCCGGTTTGAAGGACGCTGTAACTATTACTCTTTGTATCTGTTGCTACAGACCGTCTAGGTAGGTGCCACCGCAGCGCCTGGTGCAGTTTATAGGCAGTACTGTGATCCGGTTTGAAGGACGCTGTAACTATTACTCTTTGTATCTGTTGCTACAGACCGTCTAGGTAGGTGCCACCGCACCGCCTGGTGCAGCTTATAGGCAGTACTGTGATCCGGTTTGAAGGACGCTGTAACTATTACTCTTTGTATCTGTTGCTACAGACCGTCTAGGTAGGTGCCACCGCAGCGCCTGGTGCAGTTTATAGGCAGTACTGTGATCCGGTTTGAAGGACGCTGTAACTATTACTCTTTGTATCTGTTGCTACAGACCGTGTAGGTAGGTACCACCGCAGCGCCTGGTGCAGCTTATAGGCAGTACTGTGATCCGGTTTGAAGGACGCTGTAACTATTACTCTTTGTATCTGTTGCTACAGACCGTCTAGGTAGGTACCACCGCACCGCCTGGTGCAGCTTATAGGCAGTACTGTGATCCGGTTTGAAGGACGCTGTAACTATTACTCTTTGTATCTGTTGCTACAGACCGTCTAGGTAGGTATCACCGCACCGCCTGGTGCAGCTTATAGGCAGTACTGTGATCCGGTTTGAAGGACGCTGTAACTATTACTCTTTGTATCTGTTGCTACAGACCGTCTAGGTAGGTGCCACCGCAGCGCCTGGTGCAGTTTATAGGCAGTACTGTGATCCGGTTTGAAGGACGCTGTAACTATTACTCTTTGTATCTGTTGCTACAGACCGTCTAGGTAGGTGCCACCGCACCGCCTGGTGCAGCTTATAGGCAGTACTGTGATCCGGTTTGAAGGACGCTGTAACTATTACTCTTTGTATCTGTTGCCGGAGACCGTGTAGGTAGGTACCACCGCAGCGCCTGGTGCAGCTTATAGGCAGTACTGTGATCCGGTTTGAAGGACGCTGTAACTATTACTCTTTGTATCTGTTGCTACAGACCGTCTAGGTAGGTGCCACCGCAGCGCCTGGTGCAGCTTATAGGCAGTACTGTGATCCGGTTTGAAGGACGCTGTAACTATTACTCTTTGTATCTGTTGCTATAGACCGTCTAGGTAGGTGCCACCGCAGCGCCTGGTGCAGCTTATAGGCAGTACTGTGATCCGGTTTGAAGGACGCTGTAACTATTACTCTTTGTATCTGTTGCCGGAGACCGTGTAGGTAGGTACCACCGCAGCGCCTGGTGCAGCTTATAGGCAGTACTGTGATCCGGTTTGAAGGACGCTGTAACTATTACTCTTTGTATCTGTTGCTACAGACCGTCTAGGTAGGTGCCACCGCAGCGCCTGGTGCAGCTTATAGGCAGTACTGTGATCCGGTTTGAAGGACGCTGTAACTATTACTCTTTGTATCTGTTGCTACAGACCGTGTAGGTAGGTACCACCGCAGCGCCTGGTGCAGCTTATAGGCAGTACTGTGATCCGGTTTGAAGGACGCTGTAACTATTACTCTTTGTATCTGTTGCCGGAGACCGTGTAGGTAGGTACCACCGCAGCGCCTGGTGCAGCTTATAGGCAGTACTGTGATCCGGTTTGAAGGACGCTGTAACTATTACTCTTTGTATCTGTTGCTACAGACCGTCTAGGTAGGTACCACCGCAGCGCCTGGTGCAGCTTATAGGCAGTACTGTGATCCGGTTTGAAGGACGCTGTAACTATTACTCTTTGTATCTGTTGCCGGAGACCGTGTAGGTAGGTACCACCGCAGCGCCTGGTGCAGCTTATAGGCAGTACTGTGATCCGGTTTGAAGGACGCTGTAACTATTACTCTTTGTATCTGTTGCCGGAGACCGTGTAGGTAGGTACCACCGCAGCGCCTGGTGCAGCTTATAGGCAGTACTGTGATCCGGTTTGAAGGACGCTGTAACTATTACTCTTTGTATCTGTTGCCGGAGACCGTGTAGGTAGGTACCACCGCAGCGCCTGGTGCAGCTTATAGGCAGTACTGTGATCCGGTTTGAAGGACGCTGTAACTATTACTCTTTGTATCTGTTGCCGGAGACCGTCTAGGTAGGTACCACCGCAGCGCCTGGTGCAGCTTATAGGCAGTACTGTGATCCGGTTTGAAGGACGCTGTAACTATTACTCTTTGTATCTGTTGCCGGAGACCGTGTAGGTAGGTACCACCGCAGCGCCTGGTGCAGCTTATAGGCAGTACTGTGATCCGGTTTGAAGGACGCTGTAACTATTACTCTTTGTATCTGTTGCTACAGACCGTCTAGGTAGGTGCCACCGCAGCGCCTGGTGCAGCTTATAGGCAGTACTGTGATCCGGTTTGAAGGACGCTCTAACTATTACTCTTTGTATCTGTTGCCGGAGACCGTGTAGGTAGGTACCACCGCAGCGCCTGGTGCAGCTTATAGGCAGTACTGTGATCCGGTTTGAAGGACGCTGTAACTATTACTCTTTGTATCTGTTGCCGGAGACCGTGTAGGTAGGTACCACCGCAGCGCCTGGTGCAGCTTATAGGCAGTACTGTGATCCGGTTTGAAGGACGCTGTAACTATTACTCTTTGTATCTGTTGCTACAGACCGTCTAGGTAGGTGCCACCGCAGCGCCTGGTGCAGCTTATAGGCAGTACTGTGATCCGGTTTGAAGGACGCTGTAACTATTACTCTTTGTATCTGTTGCTACAGACCGTCTAGGTAGGTGCCACCGCAGCGCCTGGTGCAGCTTATAGGCAGTACTGTGATCCGGTTTGAAGGACTCTTAACTATTACTCTTTTTATCTGTTGCCGGAGACCGTGTAGGTAGGTACCACCGCAGCGCCTGGTGCAGCTTATAGGCAGTACTGTGATCCGGTTTGAAGGACGCTGTAACTATTACTCTTTGTATCTGTTGCTACAGACCGTCTAGGTAGGTACCACCGCAGCGCCTGGTGCAGCTTATAGGCAGTACTGTGATCCGGTTTGAAGGACGCTGTAACTATTACTCTTTGTATCTGTTGCTACAGACCGTCTAGGTAGGTACCACCGCAGCGCCTGGTGCAGCTTATAGGCAGTACTGTGATCCGGTTTGAAGGACTCTCTAACTATTACTCTTTTTATCTGTTGCCGGAGACCGTGTAGGTAGGTACCACCGCAGCGCCTGGTGCAGCTTATAGGCAGTACTGTGATCCGGTTTGAAGGACGCTGTAACTATTACTCTTTGTATCTGTTGCTACAGACCGTCTAGGTAGGTGCCACCGCAGCGCCTGGTGCAGCTTATAGGCAGTACTGTGATCCGGTTTGAAGGACGCTGTAACTATTACTCTTTGTATCTGTTGCCGGAGACCGTGTAGGTAGGTACCACCGCAGCGCCTGGTGCAGCTTATAGGCAGTACTGTGATCCGGTTTGAAGGACGCTGTAACTATTACTCTTTGTATCTGTTGCTATAGACCGTCTAGGTAGGTACCACCGCAGCGCCTGGTGCAGCTTATAGGCAGTACTGTGATCCGGTTTGAAGGACGCTGTAACTATTACTCTTTGTATCTGTTGCCGGAGACCGTGTAGGTAGGTACCACCGCAGCGCCTGGTGCAGCTTATAGGCAGTACTGTGATCCGGTTTGAAGGACGCTGTAACTATTACTCTTTGTATCTGTTGCCGGAGACCGTGTAGGTAGGTACCACCGCAGCGCCTGGTGCAGCTTATAGGCAGTACTGTGATCCGGTTTGAAGGACGCTGTAACTATTACTCTTTGTATCTGTTGCCGGAGACCGTGTAGGTAGGTACCACCGCAGCGCCTGGTGCAGCTTATAGGCAGTACTGTGATCCGGTTTGAAGGACGCTGTAACTATTACTCTTTGTATCTGTTGCCGGAGACCGTGTAGGTAGGTACCACCGCAGCGCCTGGTGCAGCTTATAGGCAGTACTGTGATCCGGTTTGAAGGACGCTGTAACTATTACTCTTTGTATCTGTTGCCGGAGACCGTGTAGGTAGGTACCACCGCAGCGCCTGGTGCAGCTTATAGGCAGTACTGTGATCCGGTTTGAAGGACGCTGTAACTATTACTCTTTGTATCTGTTGCTACAGACCGTCTAGGTAGGTACCACCGCAGCGCCTGGTGCAGCTTATAGGCAGTACTGTGATCCGGTTTGAAGGACGCTGTAACTATTACTCTTTGTATCTGTTGCTACAGACCGTCTAGGTAGGTGCCACCGCAGCGCCTGGTGCAGCTTATAGGCAGTACTGTGATCCGGTTTGAAGGACGCTCTAACTATTACTCTTTGTATCTGTTGCCGGAGACCGTGTAGGTAGGTACCACCGCAGCGCCTGGTGCAGCTTATAGGCAGTACTGTGATCCGGTTTGAAGGACGCTGTAACTATTACTCTTTGTATCTGTTGCCGGAGACCGTGTAGGTAGGTACCACCGCAGCGCCTGGTGCAGCTTATAGGCAGTACTGTGATCCGGTTTGAAGGACGCTGTAACTATTACTCTTTGTATCTGTTGCCGGAGACCGTGTAGGTAGGTACCACCGCAGCGCCTGGTGCAGCTTATAGGCAGTACTGTGATCCGGTTTGAAGGACGCTGTAACTATTACTCTTTGTATCTGTTGCCGGAGACCGTGTAGGTAGGTACCACCGCAGCGCCTGGTGCAGCTTATAGGCAGTACTGTGATCCGGTTTGAAGGACGCTGTAACTATTACTCTTTGTATCTGTTGCTACAGACCGTCTAGGTAGGTGCCACCGCAGCGCCTGGTGCAGCTTATAGGCAGTACTGTGATCCGGTTTGAAGGACGCTGTAACTATTACTCTTTGTATCTGTTGCTACAGACCGTCTAGGTAGGTACCACCGCAGCGCCTGGTGCAGCTTATAGGCAGTACTGTGATCCGGTTTGAAGGACGCTCTAACTATTACTCTTTGTATCTGTTGCCGGAGACCGTGTAGGTAGGTACCACCGCAGCGCCTGGTGCAGCTTATAGGCAGTACTGTGATCCGGTTTGAAGGACGCTGTAACTATTACTCTTTGTATCTGTTGCTACAGACCGTCTAGGTAGGTGCCACCGCAGCGCCTGGTGCAGCTTATAGGCAGTACTGTGATCCGGTTTGAAGGACGCTGTAACTATTACTCTTTGTATCTGTTGCTACAGACCGTCTAGGTAGGTACCACCGCAGCGCCTGGTGCAGCTTATAGGCAGTACTGTGATCCGGTTTGAAGGACGCTGTAACTATTACTCTTTGTATCTGTTGCCGGAGACCGTGTAGGTAGGTACCACCGCAGCGCCTGGTGCAGCTTATAGGCAGTACTGTGATCCGGTTTGAAGGACGCTGTAACTATTACTCTTTGTATCTGTTGCCGGAGACCGTCTAGGTAGGTACCACCGCAGCGCCTGGTGCAGCTTATAGGCAGTACTGTGATCCGGTTTGAAGGACTCTCTAACTATTACTCTTTTTATCTGTTGCCGGAGACCGTGTAGGTAGGTACCACCGCAGCGCCTGGTGCAGCTTATAGGCAGTACTGTGATCCGGTTTGAAGGACGCTGTAACTATTACTCTTTGTATCTGTTGCTACAGACCGTCTAGGTAGGTACCACCGCAGCGCCTGGTGCAGCTTATAGGCAGTACTGTGATCCGGTTTGAAGGACGCTGTAACTATTACTCTTTGTATCTGTTGCCGGAGACCGTGTAGGTAGGTACCACCGCAGCGCCTGGTGCAGCTTATAGGCAGTACTGTGATCCGGTTTGAAGGACGCTGTAACTATTACTCTTTGTATCTGTTGCCGGAGACCGTCTAGGTAGGTACCACCGCAGCGCCTGGTGCAGCTTATAGGCAGTACTGTGATCCGGTTTGAAGGACTCTCTAACTATTACTCTTTTTATCTGTTGCCGGAGACCGTGTAGGTAGGTACCACCGCAGCGCCTGGTGCAGCTTATAGGCAGTACTGTGATCCGGTTTGAAGGACGCTGTAACTATTACTCTTTGTATCTGTTGCTACAGACCGTCTAGGTAGGTGCCACCGCAGCGCCTGGTGCAGCTTATAGGCAGTACTGTGATCCGGTTTGAAGGACGCTGTAACTATTACTCTTTGTATCTGTTGCTACAGACCGTCTAGGTAGGTACCACCGCAGCGCCTGGTGCAGCTTATAGGCAGTACTGTGATCCGGTTTGAAGGACGCTGTAACTATTACTCTTTTTATCTGTTGCCGGAGACCGTGTAGGTAGGTACCACCGCAGCGCCTGGTGCAGCTTATAGGCAGTACTGTGATCCGGTTTGAAGGACGCTGTAACTATTACTCTTTGTATCTGTTGCCGGAGACCGTGTAGGTAGGTACCACCGCAGCGCCTGGTGCAGCTTATAGGCAGTACTGTGATCCGGTTTGAAGGACTCTCTAACTATTACTCTTTTTATCTGTTGCCGGAGACCGTGTAGGTAGGTACCACCGCAGCGCCTGGTGCAGCTTATAGGCAGTACTGTGATCCGGTTTGAAGGACGCTGTAACTATTACTCTTTGTATCTGTTGCCGGAGACCGTGTAGGTAGGTACCACCGCAGCGCCTGGTGCAGCTTATAGGCAGTACTGTGATCCGGTTTGAAGGACGCTGTAACTATTACTCTTTGTATCTGTTGCTACAGACCGTCTAGGTAGGTACCACCGCAGCGCCTGGTGCAGCTTATAGGCAGTACTGTGATCCGGTTTGAAGGACGCTGTAACTATTACTCTTTGTATCTGTTGCTACAGACCGTCTAGGTAGGTACCACCGCAGCGCCTGGTGCAGCTTATAGGCAGTACTGTGATCCGGTTTGAAGGACGCTGTAACTATTACTCTTTGTATCTGTTGCTACAGACCGTCTAGGTAGGTGCCACCGCAGCGCCTGGTGCAGCTTATAGGCAGTACTGTGATCCGGTTTGAAGGACGCTGTAACTATTACTCTTTGTATCTGTTGCTACAGACCGTCTAGGTAGGTGCCACCGCAGCGCCTGGTGCAGCTTATAGGCAGTACTGTGATCCGGTTTGAAGGACTCTCTAACTATTACTCTTTTTATCTGTTGCCGGAGACCGTGTAGGTAGGTACCACCGCAGCGCCTGGTGCAGCTTATAGGCAGTACTGTGATCCGGTTTGAAGGACGCTGTAACTATTACTCTTTGTATCTGTTGCTACAGACCGTCTAGGTAGGTGCCACCGCAGCGCCTGGTGCAGCTTATAGGCAGTACTGTGATCCGGTTTGAAGGACGCTCTAACTATTACTCTTTGTATCTGTTGCCGGAGACCGTGTAGGTAGGTACCACCGCAGCGCCTGGTGCAGCTTATAGGCAGTACTGTGATCCGGTTTGAAGGACTCTGTAACTATTACTCTTTTTATCTGTTGCCGGAGACCGTGTAGGTAGGTACCACCGCAGCGCCTGGTGCAGCTTATAGGCAGTACTGTGATCCGGTTTGAAGGACGCTGTAACTATTACTCTTTGTATCTGTTGCTACAGACCGTCTAGGTAGGTGCCACCGCAGCGCCTGGTGCAGCTTATAGGCAGTACTGTGATCCGGTTTGAAGGACGCTGTAACTATTACTCTTTGTATCTGTTGCTACAGACCGTCTAGGTAGGTGCCACCGCAGCGCCTGGTGCAGCTTATAGGCAGTACTGTGATCCGGTTTGAAGGACGCTGTAACTATTACTCTTTGTATCTGTTGCTACAGACCGTCTAGGTAGGTGCCACCGCAGCGCCTGGTGCAGCTTATAGGCAGTACTGTGATCCGGTTTGAAGGACGCTGTAACTATTACTCTTTGTATTTGTTGCTACAGACCGTCTAGGTAGGTGCCACCGCAGCGCCTGGTGCAGCTTATAGGCAGTACTGTGATCCGGTTTGAAGGACGCTGTAACTATTACTCTTTGTATCTGTTGCTACAGACCGTCTAGGTAGGTGCCACCGCAGCGCCTGGTGCAGCTTATAGGCAGTACTGTGATCCGGTTTGAAGGACGCTGTAACTATTACTCTTTGTATCTGTTGCCGGAGACCGTGTAGGTAGGTACCACCGCAGCCGACAGACAGTACTGTCCAAACGTTAGTGTTCTGGTTTGAAAGGCGCTGTAGCTAGTGTTATTACTGCGGTAATGAAACTGTACACCTTATGTCACGGGCGACGAGCGCAATGTGGTGCAGTGTATAACATACTAACTACCGCCACGTTATGGGCGGGAGTATCACTTACCATCAGGTGAACGTACCGCTGTTCTCGTTGCTTAATTGAATTTAAAAAAATGCTTTGAGACAGCTTCACATGTAGCGCTGGTTAAGGTAATATCATCATCAGCCGAGCCGCCCACGGCTGGACAAAGGCCTCCCCCAAAGATCTCCATATCGATCAGTTCCGCGTTGCCCGCATTCTGTGTTAAAATAATATACACTAAACTAAATTCGATGGTCGCTTTAAAACACAAGATATTCAGTTATTCGCCCTTCAAACCGGATAACAGTAATTTTCGCACAGTACTGTCTGTCGGCTGCAATAAGCACTGCGGTGGTACCTACCTAGACGAATTCCGGCAACAGAGACAAAGAGCAATAGTTACAGCGCCCTTCAAACCGGATCACAGTATTTTTCGCATAGTACTATATATCGGCTGCGATAGGCGCTGCGGTGGTACCTACCTAGACGAATTCCGGCAACAGACAAAGAGCAATAGTTACAGCGCCCTTCAAACCGGATCACAGTATTTTTCGCATAGTACTATATATCGGCTGCGATAGGCGCTGCGGAGGTACCTACCTAGACGGACTCCGGCAACAGAGACTAGTACTAGTGATAGCTTCAGCGCCCTTCAAACCGGATCACAGTAATGTTTGCACAGTACTGTCTGTCGGCTGCAATAGGCGCTGCGGTGGTACCTACTTAGACTGTCTGTACCAACAGAGACCTACCACCAGTGATAGCTTCAGCATCCTTCAAACCGGATCACAGTACTGTCTGCCGGCTGCAACAGGCGCTGCGGTGGTACCTACCTAGACGGTCTATAACAATAGAAACGCTACCACTAGTAATAGCTGAAGGTCCTTCAAACCGGATCACAGTACTGCCTATAAGCTGCAATAGGCGCTGCGGTGGTACCTACCTAGACGGTCTGCAGCAACAGAGACCTACTATTAATAGCTTCAGCGTCCTTCAAACCGGGTCACGGCACTGTCTCCCTTTGGTATATTGAAAACGATCACAAACAAAGGTTATTATTGTTAATTTCGTATAATATTAATGTTAACATGCCGATTATAATCCCACAGCTGGGACTCGTTTCTGTAACGTTGTCACTCATCATCAAGTGAACGCAGAGGTCTGCTCGTCGAGTTATGCGCAGAACTTGTCCTTAAGCAACTCAAGGGCGGCGACAATAAATGAAACGACTTATATTTAATATATAATAACTATTTATATAAGTATATAAACATTACATTGATAAGAAAAAAAAATTCATTTACCTAACTCACAGAAAAAAAAAAAATTAAGAAAAAATAATTAATAATTAATAATAATAATAATAATAATATACCTTAAAAACAACTTACAACCTCACGCTACGGATTTTTTTTTTTAATATTGATAAAATTAAAAACCTTTTTAAATATTTTTTTTTTCGTAATCGCTTTTTAAAAAAATTGCCGCCGACCGTTCGGCCACGCGGCCCGTTCACGCCTCAGTTAACGCTAATATACTTAACGACTAATCTTTTTTTTTTTCCTCATTTAACGCTGCGTATTATTTTTACAATTTTTGGGTCCGTTTAGTGTAAATTTTACTAAAAAAATCGATATATTTTTTTTTAATCCCACATTTTTTTTTTCTATTTTAATAATCTTTTAAAAAGCGCGCGGAAAAGTCCGGGCGCGGTCTCGCTCTACCAAAAATTCATATTATTTACATTTTTTTTTTTTCATTTTCACATCGAGATTCCGAATTAGTCGACTATGAGGTATATATATTACTCTTGGCTTCCCACTAAAAGAACCCAAATTTGCGCCGCCGCGGACCGGAAGCGCGGCCCCAGTACACCTTAAAGCCTACCTCACCAAAATCTCGGCTAAGAAATATACTAATTTATACAGATTTTTTTTTTTCCATACACCCCGAGAAAAATAGAATCCCTAAGCTACATTAATGATACCGGTGTGAGAGAAGCAAAAAATAAAAACCTATGACACATCTAACTCCGCATAAAAACTCCTTCGTCCGTAAAAAAAAAAAGAAAGAAAACTTCGCGCGCGTTTATAAACGTCAATCGGAATCGATATAAATACTTTTTAATTATTTTCCTTTTTCCCTCAATATGGCGACGGTTGTAAACGCGCGCCAACGTCACGGTTCCTCGCATCGGTATACATACGCGGGGTTGAAGTAGGGGTTGGGGGAGTAGGGGGTGTATTCAATCGGCGATAAATGCGAATTCCGGTTCGCGAGGAATTCGACTGGGAAATATACAATTCGGTCGCGGAGCGGAATCGATGGCGAGGTTGCTGTGTAACTTGCGAACGATTAGCAGTAGGGCATAGATCGTGCCTTCGACTTTTAAAAAAAAAAAAAAAAAGTATCATACATGTAATCGTCGAGTCGCTAAACGATGCGATTTTTTTTTTCTTTTACCTGGATATAAAATATCGCAATAAACTTAGCCAACCCCGATTGCTTACTTATATGAAGTCTGATTTCCACAACTGGGAACACTGGGCTAATTTATTCTAACAGTCGCTAGTCTATTATTAAAGTGCACTTATTAAAGCGACCATAACCGCTCGATAAATACGGAATTTATCATTTAACAACAATTTTACTACCTAATCGTTCCCGAGTTACATTACTACCCCCATCGTTTTTAAAATGACCCTTAAATATATATATTTATATATATATATATATATATAAAAAAAAACCCACGCCACATAAATTGATTACATTATAATACATCAATCGAACAACAAATCCGACCTCGTTATATGTACAATAATGTCCATATTTCAGATTACTTTGTAAATAAATAGGTGAATGTTTAAAAAAAAAAATACTGCATGTCGATATAACATAACATTAATCCCATATTGATTTTTAAATATCAATTTTTTTTTTAAACAAAATAAAGACAATTGATTTGTCTTCATTAAAAAAAAAAAGAAAGCAGAGACAAGGATAACTTTTTAACTGTCACTGTCAAGTTCCCGCGTAAAGTTGCGGAGGCGCGAATTATCAACGAGAATATAAATCTAGGAACATCAGAAGCTTAAAACATAGTATATGCTAAATAATTTAAAAAACTCTTGGAAGATATATATATATATAACTGTGGACGACGTCTGTCCGTCCGATTGTGAAATAGAAAAAAAAAAAAACATGAGAATGGAACTTCCTGGAGTCGGTGCTCAGGTCACTATACTCGAGTCTCTCCAGGAGTAAATAGGATGTAGCTAGGCTAATGCGTTTCACCACCGAACCTATCAACACCAGATGCTATATTAAAAAAAAAAATTATGTTTGTATTCGATTTATAAAAACCGGGCGTGTCTGTATCGATATAAATTTTTTTAAATATCAAATTAAATAATTCGTGTATATGTAAAAAAAAAAATTGCTAACTTACATCAGGATCGTCCAAAATTAATATATTGCACCAGTCAACTCGCAATCTGTATATAAAATTGATTCTTTTTTTTTTTAATACATTTAATGAATATCTGTCACCGTTACGTCGGTAATTAATCATTAGATATATATTAACCATTTTTTTTAAATATGATATATGATAATGATGGTAACACCATTAAATAATAAAAATTATAAAACACTCAGAACACTAACAAGTGTCATCGATCGGCCATTTTGTGAAAGTCATTTGAAGCGTTCAAAAATCGTTTTATATTTTATGATTGTTAAAAATAAAAATTATTACGAATAGACAATAAATTGATCTAATTAAAAATGTTCCTTCTCTATAAAAATTAAAAAAAAAAGGAACAAGTGTTAAGACAAAGGAAATATAGTATACGTCCTAGCGAAAATTTTAAATAATAAAAAAAAAATTAGTTTAAAAAAAACTTTTTACATAATCTAGAAATATATGAAGTTCGAGAAACAAATGGAAGCTTCTAGAATCGTGGACAGATATCGCCCCCTGCTGCAGTTACACAGTTGTTATAAATAAAAAAAAAATCATAATAATTAAAGAACGCTAATAAATAAATTTCCGAACGGAGCCGCAAACGCGTTTGACAGTTGACGTCGGTATTTCTTTTCTTTTCCCGCCTTCCGCTTTAGATCGTTTTGACAACTCCAACCCGCCAAAAAGCTAAAAAAAAGCTTGAGATCATGCGAATACTTTTACTTTTAAACAAATAGGAAAACGAATTGAACGCCGATAATTCTGTTGTGATTTTATTGGCAAGTTGGGGTCGGTGGTGGTTGTGGTTGTTGTGGTTGTGGTGGTGGTGGTTGTGATGTGTCGCTGCTCATTGCATGAAGTAGTCCGGGTGGTCTGGGTCCTTCTCGAATCTCTTCGCCTCCTCCTGCATGCTCTCCTTTATCTTCAGTATCGCCGCGGACTCGGTCTGGTCGCTCTGGTCGCCGCCGGGGCCGCCGAAACCTTCGAAAGAGACGTTAAAAATCTTGGAATGGACATTAGTGCAAGTTCTGAAGGCAGTGTGCATATTGTACAATAAGGGGGGAACATGGAACAAGTAAGTTACACTTTAAGTAGTATCATTCAAAAATATACACGGCAATTGATTTTCGTTACTGTTTTTTTATTCAATGAAGCGACGAACGAGCGAGACGTTCGCCCGATGGTAAGTGATACGCCTGTACATAATAACGTGATAAGGTATACACTTCACCTCAATGTGCTAATAGCCTGTAACGTCGCGCTAGTATAATATACACTGCACCACATTGTGCTCGTAGCCTATAACAACGTGGCGCTAGATAGTATGGTATACACTGCACCACATTATGCTCGTAGTCTATAACAACGTGGCGCTAGATAGTATGGTATACACTGCACCACATTGTGCTCGTAGCCTATAACAACGTGGCGCTAGATAGTATGGTATACACTGCACCACATTGTGCTCGTAGCCTATAACAACGTGGCGCTAGATAGTATGGTATACACTGCACCACATTGTGCTCGTAGCCTATAACAACGTGGCGCTAGATAGTATGGTATACACTGCCCCACGTTGTGCTCGTAGCCTACAATAACGTGGCGCTAGATAGTATGGTATACACTGCCCCACGTTGTGCTCGTAGCCTATAACGTGGTTTTAGATAGTATGGTATACACTGCACCACATTGTGCCTGTAACCTATAACGTGGCTTTAGATGGTATGGTATACACTGCACCACGTTGTGCTCGTAGCCTATAACAACGTGGCGCTAGATAGTATGGTATACATTGCACCACATTGTGCCTGTAACCTATAACGTGGCTTTAGATAGTATGGTATACACTGCACCACGTTGTGCTCGTAGCCTATAACAACGTGGCACTAGATAGTATGGTATACATTGCACCACATTGTGCCTGTAACCTATACCGTGGCTTTAGATAGTATGGTATACATTGCACCACATTGTGCCTGTAACCTATAACGTGGCTTTAGATAGTATGGTATACACTGCACCACGTTGTGCTCGTAGCCTATAACAACGTGGCGCTAGATAGTATAGTATACATTGCACCACATTGTGCCTGTAACTTATAACGTGGCTTTAGATAGTATGGTATACATTGCACCACGTTGTGCCTGTAACCTATAACGTGGCTTTAGATAGTATGGTATACACTGCACCACGTTGTGCTCGTAGCCTATAACAACGTGGCACTAGATAGTATAGTATACATTGCACCACATTGTGCCTGTAACCTATACCGTGGCTTTAGATAGTATGGTATACATTGCACCACATTGTGCCTGTAACCTATAACGTGGCTTTAGATAGTATGGTATACACTGCACCACGTTGTGCTCGTAGCCTATAACAACGTGGCGCTAGATAGTATGGTATACATTGCACCACATTGTGCCTGTAACCTATAACGTGGCTTTAGATAGTATGGTATACACTGCACCACGTTGTGCTCGTAGCCTATAACAACGTGGCACTAAATAGTATGGTATACATTGCACCACATTGTGCCTGTAACCTATACCGTGGCTTTAGATAGTATGGTATACACTGCACTACATTGTGCTCGTAGCCTATAACGTGGTTTTAGATAGTATGGTATACACTGCACCACGTTGTGCTCGTAGCCTATAACAACGTGGCACTAGATAGTATAGTATACATTGCACCACATTGTGCCTGTAACCTATACCGTGGCTTTAGATAGTATGGTATACATTGCACCACATTGTGCCTGTAACCTATAACGTGGCTTTAGATAGTATGGTATACACTGCACCACGTTGTGCTCGTAGCCTATAACAACGTGGCGCTAGATAGTATGGTATACATTGCACCACATTGTGCCTGTAACCTATACCGTGGCTTTAGATAGTATGGTATACACTGCACTACATTGTGCTCGTAGCCTATAACGTGGTTTTAGATAGTATGGTATACATTGCACCACATTGTGCCTGTAACCTATACCGTGGCTTTAGATAGTATGGTATACACTGCACCACGTTGTGCTCGTAGCCTATAACAACGTGGCGCTAGATAGTATGGTATACATTGCACCACATTGTGCCTGTAACCTATAACGTGGCTTTAGATAGTATGGTATACACTGCACCACGTTGTGCTCGTAGCCTATAACAACGTGGCACTAAATAGTATGGTATACATTGCACCACATTGTGCTTTTAGCCTATAACAACGTGGCGCTAGATAGTATGGTATACACTGCACTACATTGTGCTCGTAGCCTATAACGTGGTTTTAGATAGTATGGTATACACTGCACCACATTGTGCTTTTAGCCTATAACAATGTGGCGCTAGTATGGTATACACTGCACTACATTGTGCTTTTAGCCTATAACAACGTGGCGCTAGATAGTATGGTATACACTGCCCCACATTGTGCCTGTAACCTATAACGTGGCTTTAGATAGTATGGTATACACTGCACCACATTGTGGTTTTAGCCTATAACAATGTGGCGCTAGTATGGTATACACTGCACTACATTGTGCTCGTAGCCTATAACGTGGTTTTAGATAGTATGGTATACACTGCACCACATTGTGGTTTTAGCCTATAACAATGTGGCGCTAGTATGGTATACACTGCACTACATTGTGCTCGTAGCCTATAACAACGTGGCGCTAGATAGTATGGTATACACTGCCCCACATTGTGCCTGTAACCTATAACGTGGCTTTAGATAGTATGGTATACACTGCACCACATTGTGCTTTTAGCTTATAACAATGTGGCGCTAGTATGGTATACACTGCACTACATTGTGCTCGTAGCCTATAACGTGGTTTTAGATAGTATGGTATACACTGCACCACATTGTGCCTGTAACCTATAACGTGGTTTTAGATAGTATGGTATACACTGCCCCACATTGTGCCTGTAACCTATAACGTGGCTTTAGATAGTATGGTATACACTGCACCACATTGTGCTTTTAGCCTATAACAATGCGGCGCTAGTATGGTATACACTGCACTACATTGTGCTCGTAGCCTATAACGTGGTTTTAGATAGTATGGTATACACTGCACCACATTGTGCCTGTAACCTATAACGTGGTTTTAGATAGTATGGTATACAATGCATCACATTGTGCTTTTAGCCTATAACAATGTGGCGCTAGTATGGTATACACTGCACTACATTGTGCTCGTAGCCTATAACGTGGTTTTAGATAGTATGGTATACACTGCACCACATTGTGCTTTTAGCCTATAACAATGTGGCGCTAGTATGGTATACACTGCACCACATTGTGCTTTAGCCTATAACAATGCGGCGCTAGTATGGTATACACTGCACTACATTGTGCTCGTAGCCTATAACGTGGTTTTAGATAGTATGGTATACACTGCACCACATTGTGCTTTAGCCTATAACAATGCGGCGCTAGTATGGTATACACTGCACTACATTGTGCTCGTAGCCTATAACGTGGTTTTAGATAGTATGGTATACACTGCACTACATTGTGCTTTTAGCCTATAACAATGCGGCGCTAGTATGGTATACACTGCATTACATTGTGCTCGTAGCCTATAACGTGGTTTTAGATAGTATGGTATACACTGCACTACATTGTGCTCGTAACCTATAACGTGGTTTTAGATAGTATGGTATACACTGCACCACATTGTGCCTTTAGCCTATAACAACGTGGCGTTAGATAGTATGGTATACATTGCACCACATTGTGCTTTTAGCCTATAACAATGTGGCGCTAGTATGGTATACACTGCACTACATTGTGCTCGTAGCCTATAACGTGGTTTTAGATAGTGTGGTATACACTGCACCACATTGTGCTTTAGCCTATAACAATGCGGCGCTAGTATGGTATACACTGCACTACATTGTGCTCGTAGCCTATAACGTGGTTTTAGATAGTATGGTATACACTGCACCACATTGTGCTTTAGCCTATAACAATGCGGCGCTAGTATGGTATACACTGCACCACATTGTGCTTTAGCCTATAACAATGTGGCGCTAGTATGGTATACACTGCACCACATTGTGCTTTAGCCTATAACAATGCGGCGCTAGTATGGTATACACTGCACTACATTGTGCTCGTAGCCTATAACAACGTGGCGTTAGATAGTATGGTATACACTGCACCACATCGTGCTTTTAGCCTATAACAACGTGGCGCTAGATAGTATGATATACACTGCACGACATTGTGCTTGTAGCCTATAACAACGTGGCGCTAGATAGTATGATATACACTGCACGACATTGTGCTTGTAGCCTATAACAACGTGGCGCCAGTATGGTATACACTTCACCACATTGGAATCGATGCCTCGAGACATAAGATGTTGAGTCCATTTACTACAGTAATTACACTAGCTACAGCGCACTTCAAACCGGAACACAGTTACGTTTGCACACTGCGGCCATCTCGGCGCTGCAATAGGCGCTGCAGCGGTAATTACCTTGAATTATTTTTTTTAAACAAAATTTCGTTTGAATTCCACGTGGTATTAAGCAATAATAAATGGTGAAGCGTGTTCGCCCAGAATACTCCAACTCTCATGTGATGGTACGTGGACCACAGCATTACTGTTGTAGCTACTGATTTACAACACTATGGTGGATAAGCTCCGTACTTGATTGTGCATTTAGACTGGAGGAGGTAGGCTGACAGCATTGACTCCCTGATGAGTGAAGATGGAGCCGCATGTTCTTAGAGGCTTCATATACTGCGAGGTACTCCAAAGTGACATTGATGGGTAATGAATGAATCATATAAATTTAGGTACTACCGCTGCACCTATTGCAGCTGACAGTGCTGTGCAAACATTACTGTGTTCCGGTTTGAAGGGCCGCCGTAGCTAGTATAATTACTGCGGCAACGAGGAGCCACATCATATGTCTTAGACTACGATCGGAATGTGGTACTGTACTTATCATACTAAATAGCGTTGCGATGCTATGGGCGTATCACTTATTTTCAGGTGAACGTACCGAGACGAGCGATACGTTAATCTGATGGTAAGTGATACGCCACGCCATTAGCAACAAAACGCTGGTTAGGACGTTACACGCGGCACCACCGTGCGCTCGTCTCCTGAAGACAGGATGGTCAGTCCCGTTACTCTAATAATTTCACTTGCTACAGCGCCCTTCAAACTGGAACACAGTAGCGTTTGCATGGTACTGTTCGGCGGCAGAAAAAGGAGCTACGGTGGTACCTACCTAGACGGTATCGGGCAAGAGACCTACCACCAAGTCAATTCTCACTCTCTCCTCGTAGATTGTCAATCCTTTCGTGTGCTCAGTACTTAATTGTGGTAATAGGACTAATATTAGGAAAGACTAATTTTTTTTATATAATTAAGCGACGAGACGATCGGTACCCTCACCTGATGGTAAGTGATACTCGCATCTATATCGTGGCGGTAGTCAAGATGGTATGCGTTGCAGCACATTGCGCTCGTCGCGTGAGACATAAGCTGTTGTCTCGTTACCGTAGTAATTGCACTAGTCACAGCGCCCATCAAACCAGAACACAGTAATGAACCCATCTAGAAGATCTCCGGCAAAAGAAACCTATCGAATTTGTCAGTTAACATGGTGGAGATATAATAATTTATATGAGCGATATCATTATCATCAGCTGATAGACGTCCACTGCTGGACATAGGCTTCCTTCAAAGATCTCCACACCGATCGGTCCCGCGTTGCTGGCATCCAGCGGATTCCCGCAGATTTCACCAGATCGTCGGGCCACCTTCTGGGAGAGCTCCCAACGCTACGTCTACCGGTACGCGGGCGCCACTCCAGGACCTTACTGCCCCATCGGCCGTCGGTCCTTCAAGCAGTGTGCTTTGCTCACTGCCACTTAAGTCTAGCAGTCATTTGGGCAATGTCAGTGACCTTAGTTCTTCTGCGGATCTCCTCCTTTGTGATTCCATCACGCAGAGAAACTCCGAGCGTGGTCGTCCCCATTGCGCTTTGGGTGACTTTCAGTCTCTTTATAAGGCCAGGGGCCAAGTCTTGGTTCCGTATGCCAACACTGGCAACACGCACAAGTTGAAGACCGTCTTCAGACACTGCGGTATGTGAGACGAAAAGATGCTGCGTAGCCTCCCGAACGCTGCCCACCAGAGTTGGATTCGTCGATTGACCTCTTTCTGGTAGTTGGACTTCCTTGCTGGACTGTTTGTCCAAGATAATCGCATTGGTTGACAACTTCCGGTGTAGAGCCCTCGACCATTATTGGCGTGGGTACATTATGGGCATTAGACATAATCTTTGTCTTCTCCATATCCTAAGACCCACGCGTCGGATGCTTTACAGAGGTCATCGAGCATTTTACCACGGTCTTCCATGGTCTCAGCCATGATCACGATGTCATCAGCGAATCGCACGTGCGTCATGTGCTCGCCGTTTATGTTGATGCCATGTCCTCTCCAGTCCAAAAAATTGAAGACATCTCCCAGCGCTGCTGTGGACAAGTTTGGCGATAGAATATCACCCTGTCTGACACTTCGCTGCAACTGGAAGGTTTTGAGCGATGGTCTAGGAGGCGGAGTGAGATGGTCTGGTGGTGGTCAGGACCCATGTTTCGACAGAATCGAAGGCTTTTTCATAGTCCACGAAAACTAAGCATAGTGGCAAGTTATATTCTTCGGTCTTCTGTATAACTTGCCACAGCGTCTATGGTACTGAAGCTTTTTTGGGGCTGGAGATCGTTTAGCTTGCGTTCGGGACTACTCGTCATGATTCTCGAAAACAGCTTATAAACGGCTCAGCTGATGGACTCTTCAATCGGGTCCTATCACCCTTTCTGAAGAATTGCCTCACCATACTCCCTCGCCATGATTTTGGCATTTTCCGCTCGAGTATAATGAAGATAAAGAGTCTCTGAAAAGCCATCAGTACTAGTCGTCCTCCTGCCTTCAGAAGCTCACCGTAACTCCATCATCACCCGGCGCCTTGTTATTCTTGAGCTGGTTTTTCGGTTCTTTGCCTGATGATTGACAGCTGCTCATCTAGTCGCATAAAGCTGCCCAGCTCTTGATTTCGGCCAAGAGCTCCGCTCGTGCTGGGACAGTTCTACCATAGTCTTCAACTTCATCGCTAGGCTCTGCCCAACACCAGACATTCTGGCAAACACTTTGAGCCTTTATTGCGCTCGATCGCCTCTTTAACACGCTCAGTATTAAATAGGCGTATGTCGCCAGTCAGATTTAGATATCTGCTTGTTGAGCTGCCTATAATGGGAAGCATCTTCAGAAGACTCCAGAACCAGCCAACGCCTCTCGTCCATGAGCTTATCAATCCGATTCGAGATGTTTTTGCCTATATTAGTACGGTTGGGGTTGAAGAATTTCTACCCAACCGTAAGTACGGTTTCTACGACCCTGTCGTTGTACTTGTCCACATCGGTGCAGTTCTCCAGACAATCGAAGCGATTTTGATGTTGGAGTTGGTGTTCGGGGTTTCGGATCTGGGCGATTTCTGGACGGAGCGTAGACCTCATCAGTCGATACTTCTCAAATTTGACTTTAAGATTCAACGAAGGTTGGTGGGAGTTAGAGCCTCTTGTGTTGATTAGCAGGGTGCACCACTACCAAGTGAGGTTGACTTGGGGCCCGTGAATTTTTGTGTGGGTTATATCTGATAGATACCAGCGCAGCTCCTATTGCAGCTGATAAACAGTAGTGGGCAAAAATTACTATTTTCTGGTTTGAAGGACCATTAGCTTTTACTGTTAGTGGGTCTCTGTTGCCGGACACTGTTTAGGTGGTACCACGGCAGCTCCTATTGGAGCCGACAGACAGTACTGTGCACATATTACTGTGTACGAAACCTAACATCATATGTAAAAAAACCACCAGAGTGGTGCAGTGTATATCATATAATCCGCGGATAACAGATCCGTGAGTCAGGAATCCGATGAAGCTGCTTTGGTTGTCTTAGAAACTAGCGGCGCAAACTTCATCATAAAAAAAGCAGTGTATATCATCCTAACTAGCAGCACGATATAGGCGAGCGTATTATTTTATTATAGGTAAACGTCTCGCTCGTCTCCTGGCTTATATAAAAAAAAAATTATGGCTGTATGGCTGTTAAGCTTTTGCCTCTAGTAACTGCGTCAAAAAATAAAACCTTTATTTTTAAAATAAGAGGCTGTATGACAATGTTTTGCATAGTCTTGTCGCTTTGAAACACAATATTTTTTTTAATTAAATTTAGGCTGTACGGCTTTTTATCTTTTGTCCATTCGTCGAAAAAAAAAAACGTCAAGTATAATTGAATATTTACATTTCACACTATTAAATATTTATTTTTTTGTTTGAAATATATTAGTAGTAGTTATTTAATTTTATTAATAATAATGTAGTGTAAGATTTTTTGGTTATTAATTAATTAAAAAAAAAATATTTAACGGCATTAGGTACTTACTTAAGTTATAATCACCCATTCCCGATCCTGAATCCTCCCTGGGCGTGCCCGGCCCTCCGCCTCCCACCCCTCCCGGCGACGACTTCATCCCGTCCACTCCACCTAGCCCTGGCAACGGGGAACTCACAATACAATGCACGTTACCAGTATCCTATATGGACCATAGAGTACTGGTTCTTTTTTTTTTTTAATTCAAAAATAACTTCTAATACATAGCAACATTCGTCTACAGATTATAGAAAGAGTTATTTGACGAAATGTGAAGTAGGTTTTGTTTGGAATTTTGCGGTTTTTCGTCGGTTTGATAAAACCTGAAGAAAAGACTGATTTTCAGTGTTTCCATATTTGTATAAAATAATTTGATTTATTAAAAAAAAAAAAAAAAAAAACGATGGCATTGAGAAGAAAATAACTTAAAATTTAATTTGCGTCACACTATTTAAATGAGATGATGAAATGCTTCTAAAAAAAAAAAAAATTATTACTCACAAAAAATTTTTTCATATATATATCTATGTGACATTTTTATATGACATTTATTTCAATATGCTTTTATATATTTTTTTACTATTACCAGATTAGCGAAAAATTTTACCCCTCGCGCGGTAGTAGTAGCTTTCGGTAATTTAAAAAAAAAATTACCGACAATATTATTGCGAAGAAAAAAATATTTAAATATTATTTTTATATAAACACATTTAAAACTGAATAAAACTAACAGACTCTAAATAGTATATATATTCTATAATCTGTACACTGGACTTACGGCTATGTGGATTAAAAACTATGACATGTGCTTGTCGGCGGTTTAAAAAAAAAAATATCACCTGTCAAATTACACGCCTTTGACACGAACGATAGAGATGTACATCTTTTAAAAAATCTCAATACATTTATAAAATTAAAAAAAAAAAAAACGTTTATTTCTCTTCATAATCACAAATGAAAATACATGGGAGACTAAAAAGTAAATTAATTAATTAATTAAAAAAAAGCGACATTTTCTTTTTCACACAGATACAAAAATAAAATTTAAACCTCTGCGGGGTTCGTCGGTAATTCGATTTCGTTTGCTTCATTCTCCTTAATTAATGAAATCTCAAGATATATATATATATATGTGATTATTTATATATATATATATATATGTATATATATGAAGATAAAATATATTTACATGGTTACATTTAAAACTTTTAATATATTAACCTATTTAAAATCATTGTTCGTATAATCTGTACGGTCAGTGTTGCCAGTGGAAAAATATTTACCAATTTATTGGGAGACTTTTATATGCTATGAAATAGCAATATTTTTTTTTTTTATATTTTGAGAAGCGGCGAGACGATCATTACGTTCACCTGATAATAAGTGATACGCACGCCGATAACAACACGGCCTTAATTAGGTTACACTATCATATTGCGCTTGTCATCAGAGATGTAGTCTCGTTACCCTAGTAATTTCAATAGCTACAGTGCCCTTCAAACCGGAACACAGTAATGTATGCACACTACCGTTTGGAGCCGGGATGGTACCTACCACGAGAGCTGCTTCCAGTAAAACTTAATGTATAAACTTTACCAGGTTTCATTGTGATTACCAGCCCATACGAGACCGCTCCAACTTTTCATTGTGGAAAATTTAAAAAAAAAAAAGTAATTTAACCGAGGATGCCATGTAAACATATTAAATCGTTAATTAATTCATTAATTTTTTTTTTTACAGTACTTGTATAACAATCTCTGCCTAAGATTAAGTAGGTATTTAAAATATATATATATATATATATATATATATATCACACAAAAAATTCAAAAGCACCGAGTCTCGAGTGTCGTAAACAATTGACATTTGTGATGTTTCAAAACAAACCAACAGACTAAATAGAAATTACGCAGTGACCTGTATCAGTGCCTAGACCTCAAGTGTGAGTGCTGGTTATATAGATCATATTTTTTTTTTTTTTAATCTGTGCCGAAGGTGTACAAGTGTGCCCCACCTTCGGCGGCGGGCGGCTGCGGCAGGTGCTGCGCCGCGGGCCCGTGCTCGCCCGCGAGCGGGAACTCCGCCCCTAGGGCTCCCGCGCCCACCGGCTTCATCAGGGTGTACATGCTGTCACCGCCTGTCGCGTTATACGACGTCACAATTTCGTTTCACACATTGCGCGGACTCGTTTCCCGCCAACACACCGACATAATTTTTTTTTTTTTTTTCTTTCGCAAGACAATCGCTCGCCGTCACACATACATCTAAATATATATATATATGTTTCGTATTAATTTAACATATTACAGCACAATTATATAATTATAATCATTGCCACAATCAGAAGTCATAAAACCTATCAAGTGCTACTTCAAATGGCTAAGACCTAGGCTGTATGATTTTAGGCTGTGTCCGATCTACTGCAATTTATATTTAGTCTATGGTAAATTGATTCGGTGCTTTTTCTCGGACGTTTGCTGATGCTTTTGAACCTTTCTTTTTGTAAAAAAAAAAAAAAAAAACCCGTCGTGTCGTAGGAAGTGCTGCCCTCTCGCGGTATGATCCTGTTTTATGACTTCCGACCGGGAGCAGTTGTTAGACCTGGACTTCCCAACTAGAGACCGAGATTCAACCGTAACAGTAGCCATATTATGTGGACGTCTAACGGCTGATGGTGATGGTGATGATGATGTATTTAATTCTAATTGTCCTAATGTGACGATTAAAACCGGATATATCCTTTACGTCCCCTATTTAGCAAACGGTAATCGAATAGTAGGGGTGTAAGGGATCCCGAACAGATCACGTGATCCAAGCCAACCTCACCAGCTCGTGGTGCAGCCTAATCAATAAACGAGGCTCTGGTTCCCGCCGACCCGCGTTAAGCCAACGTGGTGGGAAAGGCCCATACCTCTATATGAACCCCTGTAAACGAGTTCTTTGGGGGTGGTCTATCCTGCAATGGACGTCTATCGGCTGATGATGATGATGATGATGATGATGAATAGAATAATAACGTCAACCTTCGGTATTCAGACAGGCACCTTAAGAATCAAATAATCCGCCCACGAACCCGCCTTGCGCCAGCGCGGTGGATGATGGCCCAAATCCCGCCACATGAACTAAACGACGGCCACTAGTTCTCGGCGGTTCCGAGGCTGTCCGAAGGTCGCGAGGAGTCGCTGGATGCAAGCAGATGTGATCTTTGGGCGAGGTTTATCTCCAGCAGTGGACGTCTATCAGCTGATGATGATGACAAATCAAATATTATCCCACTAACAGGCATTGGGCCAGCGTGGTGGGATATGGCTCAAACCACACACGAATCCCTACTCGACTGAAGGTGGATCCTCTGATGATGGCTTGTGTCCAGCAGTGGACGTCTGATGATGATGATGATGAATCAACATTATAACAAAACCGTATGTATATGATCGGACACCATTTCCGCTTTAAATTTAATCATTAAACGATAATTAATTGCGATTAGATAACTTAAAAACTTTTCATTGTCGCAACAAATTAATTGGGAGCGAAATATCGGTAGGTACCGGTTTGAAGGGCGCTGTAATGAAATCATTGGAATAACGAGACTCAACATCTCATGTCTCCCAGCCGACGAACAACGCGCTGCTGTGTATAACAACCCTTAATTAACGCCACATTATTATTAAGGGGTGTATCACTCATTATCAAGTGAACGTCTTCGCCATGTCGCTTGTAGTATAAAAAAATTTTTTTCCTTTCCCGCCGAAAATTTACGCGCCATTCGTGAAACGTCACATCTGTCAAAACAATTCGGACCATAGACAACACAACCGGAGGGATGCGGCTTGTTTTATACTCTGTGTCTAGTTGGTAAGTCAGCCTTGGGAACTAGGGTAGTTTACGAAAAAAAAAGAAACATTTGCGGTTAGAACACAAAAAGCGGATGGGGGGGGGGGGGTTTGGAAGTAATCCCAGGCGCGCGCGCAACTTAGTTAAGCGAGAATGAAGCAAAGAACCAAAGGTAAAGGAAACGCGTGAGAGCGAAATGAAACATAGACAAGTGTACACTTTACAAACTTGCATCTATATTGTGTGTGATTTATAAACTGCCCACTTAACATGCCCACCGCTGGGATTAGTTTTTTTCGATAAGTACATATTTGGGCTTGTTCCTAGATTATATTGGAGTACTCCTGACGTTGACCTTCGACGCCCAAGATTAGTGGGACTGGAAACCGGATCACTCTGATATATACACTTTTCTACCGTCCAACAAGCTGAACTATTCACACCTTCGTGGACACCTTTCCATCATATAGCTCTAGCGTGGTGAATAAATGGTAATTACTCTGTCTCTGTCACTGTGTGATAATCCTTAGTCCCAGCAGTGGGAACATTATTATTATTTATATTAAAATTTCAAATGAAAAATTAATGTTTTTTTTGTGTCTGCAATAAAAAAAAAAATTGTATCTGATGAAATGAATTACATATATATATATATATATATATATATATATATGTATATGTGTGGGAGATTTCCGCCTATGTAAAGACTCATCATTGGACTGACATCATCATCATCATCGTTGGACTGATCAAGTGAAGGAGACCATTGAAATAGCCGTACATAATGCTGTACAGAAAGCATCAAATAGAAGTAAATGGCGTAACATCATTGAGAGCAGTTTGTCGATAAGGAGTCAGGACCCTCAGCGTTGAGAGAGAAACTCATCACTATATATCTGGTAACATAGTGTCAGGAGACGGACAGGAGAATTTTGGTGGGAATATTCCTTTTGCCGAGTAGAGATCAGTTATAAACGAATTTTATGAAATGTTACCTCCAGATCCAGTAAGGTTGATCCTGGAAGGCAAACTCCTGGAAAAAGTGCACCTGGTAGACAGCTCAAGAAATGGTTTGACGACGTAAAGTGATGGACCGGGTTTAAATACCATCAGTTAAAAAAGAATAGCTGAGGAGCGAATTGATTTTCTCAATATGATCGTCAAACTTCAGTTTGAAGAGGGCACCTAATGATGATGATGATGAGGGGTTGCAACCAACAAGGTAGGCAGAGAGTATATATATAATATAGATGCAAGTAAAATTCCCTATAGGCTGTTCCTGGGATAGTTTCATGTTCAACAATCCATGAGACAGACGGACAGTATGTTATGATTAGTTCAAGTAGTGTAAAGTATACGTAAATACTTTATAATAAAATGTCACTAATAATAAAGTGCAATGAAGAAATAAATAATTAAAAGAAAAAATTCAAACAATCAATGCTGTACAGTACAAAATCCATTGTTATATATATATATATATATAGATATAGATAAAAAAAATATTTTTGTTTTTAAATTTTCCTATATTATTTACATTTATCGATATATTGAAAAATCGATTTGATCTAAATCGATATAAAAAATATTATTGATTAAAAATTTTGGTATCGATAGAGTAATCGATTTTTTCTATATTAAAATTCCATATTTCGACTAATTCTTAAAAAATATATTATTTATATTTCTAAATATATTTAATATCGATAAATGACTATTGTGAATTAATCGAAATTTATTACTTAATCTGATATTGTTAAAAAGTAAATAATTTATGTATTAAATATTTCCTAATTTATCTTTTTAGTTTTACTGTAATATATATAAAAAAAAATCGATTTTGACTAAATAGAAATGTTATACATAAACTTTAAGTAATAAAAGAAAATATATTTTTCGTTTAACGATTCCGCTGAAATTATTTTTACGTATCGATTTTGTGGTAGTATCGATATTGAAAATCGATTTCGTAACTAATAATTTAATCGCATTGAACAGTGATGACGAAACTCTTCAGAGTTTATAAACAATGTGAATAAAGCAGGCCACGGAGGACCGTCTGATCCAAAGCTACTCACCCGAGTTGGAAGAATCTTGAGGGCTCGGCATGATCGGCGTCGGCGGTCCTGGTGGTCCGTTAGACCCCGGCGGGGCGCCGTACGCGCCGGGTGAGCCGCCGCTGTAGTTCAACGGCGCTGCACCACCGCCCCCGCCACCGCCGGACCAGGAACCACGCGGCCCCAGACCCATCGGTGGCATACCTGGACAGCGACAACTTATAAAACCAAAGATCAAAGGTTGTACGGAGGCAGTTCAAGGAATCACCACCACATAGGTAAATATTGACAGCAAATGGTGTTGTAAGAATATAGTTTGAAGGGTGCTGCAGCCTGTAATGTGGTGCACCGGCTAACTGCTAGCATGGAGATCTCTGGTATGTTTCCAGGGTCATGTTTTAATGATTAGAAAGCTAAGGTTTTTTCATCCTCAACTATATACTTGCGCCAGATTGTATTAATTGCTTCAGCATCTTTCATCATTGTTGTGCTCTGGACGACAGGATATGAGATCTGGAGCACTCAAGAACTCACGGGATCCAAGCCAACCTTACCAGCTCAAGGTGCAGCCTGCTAATCAACAACGAAGCTCTGGCTCCCACCAACCCGCATTGGACTAGCGTGGTGGGAAATGCTCCAAACACCCCCATATGATCTTTGGGGGAGGCCTATGTCCAGCAGTGGATGTCTATTAGCTGATGATAAAACCACTCAGGACATAATGGCTGTAGTGCAGTGTTTCTGATAAAGCTTCTCGTAATTACAGGAAGTGTGTCACGAGGTAAACCTACAGACTACTGTAGATTGTACTCTCAACATTGTTATGGGCTAACTTGTTCACCTGGTGACCACCACATAACACTCATCAATGACATCGGATGTCGAGTCTCCTCAGACGAGGATGATGGCGAGCCATCTTCCGCTATTGGAATAGTACTCATGAATGTAGTACCCTATAGCATTAAACAGACCACGGTTGCTTTCTGAACAGAGATCCAGTGTCCTCTCTAAACGCTGAAGATGAACACTGAGCATGATGAGCACATAACCATGACTTCAGAAGACAATATCTTACAGAAGATTAAAAAAAAATAATTGTGATCTCAGTTTCCAGTACATTTTGGTGACTACATCATTTATACTAGAACACAGCAAATGTTTGCATGCTACTGTTTGAGAGTGCGGTGGTGTCTAGACGGTCTCCAGCAGCGGAGGGTCCAGTCGCTCCGCACGTACGTACCAGGTCCCTGGGGCGGCGGTCCGCGCATGCCGGCCGCGTACGCGCCGGGGCTCATCGGCCCGCACCCGGGGCGGGGCGGCGTCATCCGCGGCCCGCCCAGCAGCCCCGCGCCGCCAGCGCCGCCCCGCTCCAGTGAATTACCCATCATCCCCTGACCTACGGATAAACAATTGAAGTCATTGTGAGGGAGACATTTAAAGGAAGAAGCTCAAGTCATCTTGCCGCTATGGATGTATTAAGCTTGGCCAGATACATAATTGTTTTTTTTTTTAATTATTCTACAAGGAGACGAGTCCAGTGAGACGTTCATCTGATAGTATACACAGCAGCATATTGTGCTCGTCGCCTTGAGACATAAGATGTTAGGTCCCGTTACCCCAGCGCCTTTCAAACCGGACCACATTAATGTTTGAGCACTACTGTGTGTCAGCTGCAATAGGCACTACTGTGGTGCCTAACTAGATGGTCTCCAGCAACGGAAACCTACCAGCAGTAATAGCTGTAATGTCCTTCAAACTGGACCACATTAACGTGTGAACACTACTGTCTATCAGCTGCAATAGGAACTGCGATGGTACTTACCTAGACAGTCTGTAGCCATAGAAACCTTTTTTTTGTATCAGAAGAGAAATCTTAAAAGATACCTTACTTCTGGTGTGAAGACAAGGTTATGTGGAGCTTCTACCCACTATAACCATTAGAGAGCATCGGAGACTCAACACCAGTGTTTTGTACCAATGACTGCTTCATAAGGCACACAATGCAAATTTGCATACATACAAGTGCAGGCACAAATACAGACGCGTGAAAATGAGTTGAAGCATCTGTACTCATGTTATGTGCTCGCAAATAATTTGCATGAACAGGATCCTAACACCCGATCAGGGTCATCATAATCATCAGCCTCCGACAGTCCACTGCTGGATATAGAACTCTTTCACCACTACTACAGTTGTCTTAGTTATGAGATTAGTTGATAAAGATATCACTCTCATACTACTTTACTTGGAGACCATCTTGGTGAGAAATTTCGCAGCTCCTATTTCTGCTGTCAAACAGTAGTGTCTGTTAGCAAGAAGCACTTGGTTGATGTTGTTAGCAATCATATCATTTAACATCAGGTGAACATCTCCCCCGTCTCGTCACTCCATCAAATGTAGTAAATAAATTATCCACTACTTTATCCAATGATTTCGAAACCACTCAAATATATTACTTGGCTAATAATATATTTCCAATATTCCCTTCAACTTAACAAAGGACAGGCAATGAGTCTTAATGAGTACAAATCCTACACTGCTCTGATATATCTCATTAGGAATCAAGATATCTTTATAAAGATTCCACTTACAATATTAAAATAAAATTCTAGACCGTTGTTCATTAACGGAGCCATGTACATCGGTTCTTAGATGATAGAGATAATGAAGACATTTTATCAAAACTAATCAGCTAACTGTACAGCAGTTGTTATCTAGAGTCTTTTAAACATGATCTCAATATTAGAATCAACATTTAACATGTTCATCAATGAAAAATACCAAAACATGAGCCTTATCTAGTAAGATATTAATATTAAAATACCTGGAGGTCCATTAAAATCATTGCCCATTCCCATCCTAACGCCGGAGCGCGGTCCACCTGAGTACCACGGCCCTATGAACGGCTGCCCCGTTCCCATCAACTGTGCCTGCGGTCCGTGCGGTGAGGGCTGTGAACCGGGATGTGGCGCAGGCGGCGACGGCCGCAGTGAAGAATTTGGGAAGAAACCGGGAGGCATACCGCCACCACCCATACCTGGAAATATTGAATAAATACATATTTTACAGAAGTTTAAACCAAATTCTTTCATTTATCAATTATAACTAAGCAGAATAAGAAATATTTAAAAAACATTGGTGTTCCCATAGCTAGTGCTTAATTAAAATTTTATATCATTTGTTATAAACTAAATAATTGTTTTTGTTGGCTCATAAATTAAAATATTCAATCCTAGATGAATGCAATTTTTTTTTTAAATTAACCTATATGTTAAAAACAGTGTCCAATAATATTCCTGCCGATTATACATACATAGATATAGTTCAAATTAATTGAACCAAAGACATATTTTAATTAATCAAATAAAATAAGTACATTGTAAAATCCAACATTCCACTACTTCCCAACTATACAGTTGATAATTTTCATAATACTGAAATAAGACTTTGAACTAGGTTCCTTGACATATATATAGTGAAAACAAGCTGTTACAACAAATGTTGATTTTAAATATGTAATTTTAAAAAGCAGTTATTTTTTATATATTAAAACACTACTTTTACATATTAATCACTCTAAATAGGTCTAATAACATAATATAAAATAATAAAAAAAACATTTTACTATTAAATTACTTGTCAAATTATTTCATTAATTTCTAATTCATATTGGTTCATAATTTAGTTTAATTTTATAGTTACAATATAACACTAAATATTATTATAAAAGGCTACCTTTAGGTAAACAACTGCACTAAAATAACACTTTTGCTTGAAATAATCAAGATTACATTGTAAACATATATATGGTAAAGTTTCAAACCAATGACTATTTACATACACAGATAAGCAGAGCCTGTGGCCTAGAAAACTAATTTTCATGTTGCGAAAACGCGGCATTCTCATGTTAATGTATTTATCTAAGTAACGTACCGTCATTGGGAGGCGCTGGGCCGGCGTTATGACCAATTCCATTAACTCCGTAGCCTGAATTGACAAAGCCATAATCGTGGAAAGCCTTGGCCTCTGATGAATGCTCGCACGAATCTCGCCTCTCAGGCGCCGCGCAATATAGATCCCAAAACACACACCACCACGAATGCAAGAACCCGGGGGGTTCGCCGAGCGTTATATTCTTCTCCCATCGTATTTCAGAGAGGAAAGTTTGTGCCGCTTTCTGCGCTCCGACGTGTAGCAAGTACTCGTACACATAAAGTGCCAACTTCTCGCGAGCTTGAGCGTCCGAAGGCACTGTAGAGCCTTTGCCCTTGGCATACATATCGACTGGAAGCCGACGTTTATGTTGGAATTGTTTATTATTTACATTAACGCTTTATATCAATAAATTCAACTTCACAAAACGTCATTGATCGATGGCGACATTTGGCGTCTGTGGCATAGAGAAATTGGATTGTTCTCAATTACAAGTAACCTATTAATTGAACTGTCATAAATTGTTGTCTACAGTTAAACAACAGATTAGTAAATAAAACATCGGTATGGATTATATTAGAAAATTACTTTGATCATTATTTACAAAAATAATGCATATAAATATTTCTATACTGTAACACACTTACTAACAAAATTTGTCTCCAACGTAACTTTGACATAAATATTTATTAACGCAAAAAATAACAGTAATCATTTTATAATTCCATAAAAACTCAGTTTCGAATATTTGTAATTCTGTAAATAATAATCCCAGTTTATATTATAATTGTATAAAAATAGTGAAATTGTGTCATCGAGAACATACAAAAATCTAACAATGTCTTTTCTTGTCTATTATCTCTTCCTTTTCGTGCGGCCGTGTCACCGCGTGGTTCATAGCCGCGTTTCTAAAAAGAAACAATCAAAATGGCTATCAGACCTGTATACAGGCCGACAATCGTCAAGAAGAGAACAAAACGGTTTATCAGACATCAATCTGATCGCTATGACAAACTTAAACGCAACTGGCGTAAACCTAGAGGTGAGTTTCGACAATATTAACCAGCTTCAATGTCTCACGTTGTTCTCTAACCTAAACATTTTTAATTTATATCAAACATCGCCACAAAATTAATTTTCCCAGTTCTATTGTACTTTAAATATTATATATTTTACTGCCTAAATCCTTACTGGTTATATTTCATTTATGTTATTTTTTTATTTATTATCGCAAGGGCACTCTGTGTTATTCATAATCAATATGATCTCACAATTTGTTACCTTGCTATATAAAAACCACCAAACCCTATTCCAGGTTACCATCGTCTCGTAACTTGGTCATATTGGTGGTAACATTTTATTTTCCTATCTAATCGTGAAATTTAGTATTAAATATAATTATGAACTAAAATCACCGTCATACCTTTAACCAATTGTAAAAAAAATAAATTAGAAAATATATAGATTAGTACAAAATATTTACAAATAGGAAATGGGCACTAGTCAAGTCATGTGAACTTAAAGGGGTATTTAAGTTTCTACTGTTGCAACAATAGTTTTGATCAATTGAAATCGGGAGGGTAGTACCTTATCAGACAAGCAAAATACTATTACCATGCAATCTCCACTCATTAATGATAAATGAATCAAACTAGATATCTCTTAGTTGATTCAAATATTAATAGAACTTCATTATGGAGGTGATCACTAATATAATACTTACTCCTCCGGTGCAGTGACTCAAAGCGAGTCTCAGCTTCTGATGTAAGAGAACACCTGTGAAACAATAAGTTTCACTATAATATTTTATATCAAACATTACTGACAGCTTAATCCATATAATTGTTGTTCATCAGGTATTGACAACAGAGTGCGCAGGCGTTTCAAGGGACAGTACTTGATGCCCAGCATCGGTTACGGTACAAATAAGAAGACCCGTCACATGCTCCCTAATGGTTTCCGTAAGGTTGGTCACTGAACTATTAACATGATAATTATGGGCAGGTGCTTACTATCGGGTGAACATACTCTTCGTCACTTATGAGAAAAAGGCCTGAGGAATTTTTCTCCACGGCAAGGGCAGTCTGCGTTATACATTTTGATATGATATCCACAATTTGTCACCTTGCCATATTGATTCTATCGAAACCTATTCCGAGCTGTAACTGTTTATGGTTTGGTCATAGTGGTAGAGACAAGGCTTTTGGCCAATATATAAAAATATGTTTAAACAATATATTCAGGGGAAGGCCGATATCCAGCAGTGGATAAACAAAGGCTGATGATGATAAATATACCCAGTGTATATAGGATAGTATAAATAATTAAATATTTGGTTGCCGCTGCTGAGACTCGGGGCTTCTCATAACAAGAATTGTGATGTTACTCCACAATACTACTCATACGCTGCTGGATCAAACCATCACCTCCAAGACTTGAGGATGCCAAAATTCCTCAGTGACTTCAGAGTTTATGGTTTCCTAAATTTTTTGACACTTCTTAATTTGACAGGTGCTGGTCCATAACGTCCGCGAGCTAGAGATCCTCATGATGCAGAACAGGAAGTATTGCGCTGAGATTGCTCACGGTGTCTCATCCAAGAAGCGGAAGACAATCGTGGAACGCGCCCAGCAGCTCAGCATAAGGGTCACCAATGCGGCCGCGCGCCTCCGAAGCCAGGAGAATGAATAAACTTAAGATTAATAAAGTTATATAAAAAAAAATTGTTTCTTTTAATGTCGCGTGGAGACCTGAAAGAGGAAGTAGAAAGGATTTTATCAGAGAAAAAGGGTCAATCGTCAGCTGATAGACATCCAGTGTTGGACTAGACCTCAACCCCACCCCTCGAACAGGTTCCCGCCTTGTCGTGGCGGTGGGACTCTGTAGCCGTGGGTTGGTCACCCACGGTGAAGCTAAAACTAATCTACCCGGTCGGCCCGAGGTGGTCACTCCAGGTGAGGCCACCTCGGATGTGTGCCGGTGGGCTGCAGGAGCAGGTCTATACTGCTCTTTGCAGTCGAGGTGGAGTCTCGAAGAGAGGAATGTCGATGTTGCCTTCCGCCGCAGGGAGTCTGGAGAGATTTCTCTTGACTCCCATGGCCTCTGGTGACGGATTTGGGGGAATCTGCTGCCAAGGTGACAGCAAGAGGCCAAAGAGGGTGAGCGCTGTTGTCCGGCGTGCCCTTACAGAGGTGGAAAGGAGGGGTCCTTCGCTCCCTCCCGCTGTGCGACTACATGGTGCAGCCGGCGCTTGGCAGGGTCGCGGAGGTGAGCGAAAGCGTGCCCGTGACCATGCCATAAGGCGACGAAGTGGAATATCGTGGGGGTTATAGTCGGTGCAAGTCCGACATAACCTGTCCTTGGGCCCCGCGAGGTTGAGTATGCGCAGACATCCCCCACGTTAAACAAAAAAAACCACCGAATAAGATATAGTACGGATAGATTACTGATTGCAACCGACAGGCAGTACTGTGCAGACATTACTGTGATCCGGTTTGAAGGGCGCTGTATCTATAACTGATGGTAGGTCGTGGTTGCTACAGACCGTCTAGATAGGTACCACAGTGGCATCTATGGCAGTGTGCAGACATTACTATGTGTTTTGAAGATTGTGTTATTTTTGTGTGGTGCTGTGTATATCATCCGCTCTAGCGCCATTTTATAAGTAGATGTGTTATTTATCATCACGTGATAGTCTCGCTCGTCGCGACTCTTCCTCCAATTAAAAAGAATCACAATTCTACCGACGATGATGATGAAACTACTAGAGCTAGCAATTATAAACCATTTAGTAAGTGTAGCTCCGATAGTTTTGTTACTGGATTATAAACGAGTGTAGCTCCGATGGTTTTGTTGCTGGATTATAAACGAGTGTAGCTCCGATGGTTTTGTTGCTGGACTATAAGGGAGTGTAGCTCCGATAGTTTTGTTGCTGGACTATAAACGAGTATAGCTCCGATAGTTTTGTTTCTGGACTATAAACGAGTGTAGCTCTGATGGTTTTGCAGCTGGACTATAAGCGAGTGTAGCTCCGATGGTTTTGTAGCTGGACTATAAACGAGTGTAGCTCCGATAGTTTTGTCGCTGGACTATAAACGAGTGTAGCTCCGATAGTTTTGTCGCTGGACTATAAACGAGTGTAGCTCCGATAGTTTTGTCGCTGGACTATAAACGAGTGTAGCTCCGATAGTTTTGTCGCTGGACTATAAACGAGTGTAGCTCCGATAGTTTTGTCGCTGCACTATATGCGAGTGTAGCTCCGATGGTTTTGTTGCTGGACTATAAGGGAGTGTAGCTCCGATAGTTTTGTTGCTGGACTATAAACGAGTGTAGCTCCGATAGTTTTGTCGCTGGACTATAAACGAGTGTAGCTCCGATGGTTTTGTCGCTGGACTATATGCGAGTGTAGCTCCGATAGTTTTGTCGCTGGACTATAAGCGAGTGTAGCTCCGATAGTTTTGTCGCTGGACTATAAACGAGTGTAGCTCCGATAGTTTTGTCGCTGGACTATAAACGAGTGTAGCTCCGATAGTTTTGTCGCTGGACTATAAACGAGTGTAGCTCCGATAGTTTTGTCGCTGGACTATAAACGAGTGTAGCTCCGATAGTTTTGTCGCTGCACTATATGCGAGTGTAGCTCCGATGGTTTTGTTGCTGGACTATAAGGGAGTGTAGCTCCGATAGTTTTGTTGCTGGACTATAAACGAGTATAGCTCCGATAGTTTTGTTTCTGGACTATAAACGAGTGTAGCTCCGATGGTTTTGTAGCTGGACTATAAGCGAGTGTAGCTCCGATAGTTTTGTCGCTGGACTATAAACGAGTGTAGCTCCGATAGTTTTGTCGCTGGACTATAAACGAGTGTAGCTCCGATAGTTTTGTCGCTGGACTATAAACGAGTGTAGCTCCGATAGATTTGTCGCTGGACTATAAACGAGTGTAGCTCCGATAGTTTTGTCGCTGGACTATAAACGAGTGTAGCTCCGATAGTTTTGTCGCTGGACTATATGCGAATGTAGCTCCGATAGTTTTGTCGCTGCACTATATGCGAGTGTAGCTCCGATGGTTTTGTTGCTGGACTATAAGGGAGTGTAGCTCCGATAGTTTTGTTGCTGGACTATAAACGAGTATAGCTCCGATAGTTTTGTTTCTGGACTATAAACGAGTGTAGCTCCGATGGTTTTGTAGCTGGACTATAAGCGAGTGTAGCTCCAATAGTTTTGTCGCTGGACTATAAACGAGTGTAGCTCCGATAGTTTTGTCGCTGGACTATAAACGAGTGTAGCTCCGATGGTTTTGTAGCTGGACTATAAGCGAGTGTAGCTCCGATGGTTTTGTAGATGGACTATAAGCGAGTGTAGCTCCGATGGTTTTGTCGCTGGACTATATGCGAGTGTAGCTCCGATAGTTTTGTTTCTGGACTATAAACGAGTGTAGCTCCGATGGTTTTGTAGCTGGACTATAAGCGAGTGTAGCTCCGATGGTTTTGTAGCTGGACTATAAGCGAGTGTAGCTCCGATGGTTTTGTAGCTGGACTATAAGCGAGTGTAGCTCCGATGGTTTTGTAGCTGGTCTATAAGCGAGTGTAGCTCCGATGGTTTTGTAGCTGGACTATAAGCGAGTGTAGCTCCGATGGTTTTGTCGCTGGACTATAAGCGAGTGTAGCTCCGATGGTTTTGTAGCTGGACTATAAGCGAGTGTAGCTCCGATAGTTTTGTCGCTGGACTATAAGCGAGTGTAGCTCCGATGGTTTTCAGATAGTTTGCGATAGTTTCAGATCACAGATAACAAAATGAGTCCGTCATATTTTTTTTTATCTGAACTTCAGTCGATATGTCTTAACCCTTATTACAGAGATGGCCTTCAAAGAGCTATAGAGAACATTAAATGGAAAGAGAAATAAAATAAAGTGAGAAACAAAAAATTTGTGGAAAAGTTGAAGATAAAGAAGCGAAAGAAATACTTTTTTAAACAATTAAGCGACGTGACAGAGTCACGTTCACCTGATAGTAAGGAGACAAGATGTTGACTTTGGTTACCTGAGTAATTAGATTCGCTACAGCGCTCTTTAAACTGGAACAGTAATTTTTGCGCAATACTATTTAACGGGAATATAGTCTCTGCGGTGGTAGCTAACTAGACAGTCCCCGGCAACAGAGACCTACCACTAGTAACAGCTGTAGGTCCCTCAAACCGGATGACAGTACAGTCAGTCGGCTGCAATAGGCGCTGCGGTGGTATCTACCTAGACGGTCTGTAGCAACAGAGACCTACCAGCATGATGGTACTTGATGTAACTTGGGACCGATCGATGCGCTGCGGCGGTCGCGTGACGCGCCGTAGTAACCGAATCATGAGCCCGCCACTGTCATAGCTTGGACGACGTTATGCCACACAGTCTAATCCAGAGATCGCCAAACCTACCGTCACCTAACTATCCAATTTAATAATTTCCTGAACTAATTATAAAAATGGATGAAATTAATTAAAAAAAATTTATTAATTAAACACAGGATCTTAAAGATTGACGACCACTGACCTAACGGAATTATGAATGTTAATAAGAGAAAGTCAATGATCACTTTTAATTGGCAAATATGGATACGCAGGCTGGCCGTGGTAAAATTACCTTTGACTAATATTAAATAAAAAAAATTGCCTCGGTCTCGCATGAGGTCATCCAATACGGCAGATCATTGGCAAAATGCTGCGGGGGTTGTGATTTTATTTTTTTTACGATGCACGCCCTCCCGTACCAAGTACGGCTTGTTAGACTATACAGGATGTTATAATTTTTCTTAAAAAAAATAAATAAAAATTCTATTTTTCTATAAAATAAAAATTAACAAACATAACACTTAATATTCCCACTGCTGGGACTGAGCTTTTTCCCATAAAGAGACAGTCGAGGCCATTTATCTACATGACATTCACAGCGTCTATTTCTGCCGCTAAACAGCAGTGTGCAAACATTACTGTGGTCCGGTTTGAATGGCGCTGTAGCTGTAATTACTGTGGTAACGAAACTCGACATGTTATGTCTCAAGCAACGAGCGCAATACAATGCAGTGTATAACATCCTAATTACCGCCACGTTATGATCAGGTGTATCAATTACCTTCGGATGAACGTCCCGCTCGTCTCATAGCTTAATTGAATTAAAAAAAAATAGGTGGCGATTAGTTCACCATATTTTGCCGTGTCTCTAGCGAGGCGGTAAAGACACAATTCAAACCCGTTTTTTGTTGTGGGGGGAGGGCTCTTCTAATTAAGACACCTTACTTCTGGGAGAAAGACAAGGTTATGTGGGCTTTTTATCCACTAAAGTCCGCTCGGTGGTCATCTTCAGTGCGTTGCTATAGGCGCGGGTTATCCTACGGAAATAACGTCCTAGAGAGGGCTGTATACCTCCTCACCCTCCCTCGAACACAAGAACTAAACCACCTCGTACTTGCCGTTCACCCCAGGCTCGCTTAGTGGACAATGATTCTCACACCTTCAAAGCTCACGGACCAAAAACCCTTCTAGTCGCGTTCTACGGCATACAAGGCTTACCTTAGTCCTATTCTCAATAGCCAGGGACTAAATCATTCGTATAATCTAGGTTTATTATTAGACTATAAAAAAAAGATATGTATCAGTACTTTAGACCCCAACAATAAAAAAAATATTACATAAGGTGGTAGAACTACCTGTGTACGGCTCGCCGTTTGACTGTACTGGAACTGGAACGCGAAATTGCCGTAGAAAAGGCGGAGCAGCCGATCAGCCAACAACCAAGCCACTCCTTCGGTGAGTCGTTATTTACCTCATCAGTACTAATTGCCGCCATTTTTTGACAGCTCAAATGTCATGACCATCGCCGAAATGGCGTTTTTGTTTTTTTAATAAACAACGGTAACCTCTGACGATGGATACGATTTATTAATCGATTATTTTCTATTCGATTGTTCGTGCTGATAATTTAATGTACTTTATTTATGATTTTTTTTTATATAATTAAGCTAAGAAATTGGTGACTGAAGACTTTCAACTAATAGTAAATGATACACCTGCCCATAACAACGTTGTCTGACACAAAAAAATATTGTGTTTCATCACCCCAGTAATTTCACTAGCTGCAGTGCCCTTCAAAACGGAACATAGTAATGTTTCTTCTTGTTCTTAAAGTGCCTCTCCCAATAGTGAAGGTTGGCGATCAGCGCGGTACAGTCTTTTCTGTCTCTGGTTCGGAGAAATAATTCGGACGTCCATTCCCCAATATTCCTCAACCATGACTTTTAGTATTTACTAATAGTGTATATATACATGAAGTAGTATTTCCTAGTAGTGTATATATACATGAAGTAGTATTTCCTAGTAGTGTATATATATGAAGTCGTATTTACTAGTGGTATACAGGGTGAAAGGTAATAGTGTAAAAGATGTGTATGGGCTAAAGTCTAGCTCGTGTCCTATCTGTCTATGTATGGAATACACCATACAGACACAATGCTGCTGGAGTTATTAATTTTTTAAATGTTTTACAAAAAAATTTACAATTTTTTAGGAAGAAATTCGATGATTTTATTTCTTACTTATTTCAACACAAATTTTAATGTAATAATTATTGTTTAATCATAGTTTTATTAAATTAAATTAATAATCATTACTTAGAGGCTGAAACTATTCAATTAGGTTGTATGAAAGTCGTGACAGTAACAAGTAAGGCGTCGTACTTACATTTTTATTTAATCTTAAAACAAAATTTTATTTAAATAAAACACGTATAAAGCACAACAATAGTATCAACACCGTGTTCCGGATTGAAGGGTTTACATTGCACTGTAGTGCATTGTATCATAAGTAGCATCACGTTTTTACGAGCGGGAGTATCACTTACCATCAGGTGAACGTCTCTCCCGTCTCGTCGCTCTATTGTAAAAAAAAAACGATCAGTTTGAGAGGCATGTTTATTGCTTAATTTTCCCTAACCTACCACATCATGCGTCCTCGCCGGGACGCCGCCGTGGGAACTCGATGCTGTCGCTGGAGTGTGTGGCGGCAGAAGAACGCCCTCAAGCGGGGCGAGCATCCGTCGCCGGACGAGGAAGCGAGGTGGCGCCGACGGGTGCGACGGCAGGTGCTTCGGCGATAGCGGCGGCGACTCCGAGACCCGACGAACGGTCGCCTCACCGTGGAGGCCGTCCGGCTGGTCCTTGTGGACTGCTTGGATAGGGACTGCAGAGTTCTCAATTTCCGCCTGGTGCAGATACTCACGGGGCACGGTTTTTTCGGGAGCTATCTGCACCAGCGTCATTGTAGTGGTAGGACGGGCGAGGCGTGCGACGAGTGTGGACATCCGGTGATAGGGATATCCGAGGATAGGGCCGCGCTCGTAGCGGCGATAGTGAGTGACCTCTCGCTGCCGGCAGTGGTGCGTGCCATGGTTGGAAGCGAGGCGTCACGGGATGCGGTATACCGATTCTGCGACTCCGTTATGACGTTTCAGGGAGCGGGCGCCGAGGGGGCAGGGCGCGGTCGCAGCACGCAGTTAGATCTCCGCCAACAGACGTGGCCGCGCGCAGGACCGCCGATTGCCTCCTTAGGCAGAGGAACCTAGCGTCGCGACTGACACGCGGCGTCAGGCCGGCGCCTCCCTTGGAAAGGGGTTCCCGGGGTGTATCTGGCGGCGCGTATCGTATTCCAACGCGTCGCCACGTAGGAATTTTTGTCGGGAGTTCTGCTTCACATCCCTCCCCGAGGCGGATCCGTTCGATCCGGGCGCCGATCGGGGGTTGCGGAAGAACTGCTCGATGTTATCCCGTGACCCTCGTGCATATCTTCGGAAGTAATTGGAATACCGTGTGAAGATTTTTAGTCGGTTGCAGTCCGACACTACCCCCTTACCGGCCGTTCTGGTTTCGGGGTGTGCGACCATTAACATTTTGTTGCACACATTAATAAAAAAAAAACCTACGACATTATCTGACCACTTCTTAGAATAACTAGTAGAGAATGCCCTTAGCCATTAGGTCCGCCTATTCCAATTCTCCTGCTGGTAGGTCTCTGTTACCAGACACCTAGGTAGTCTAGGTAGATATCACGGCAGCGCCAATTGCAACCGGCAGACAGTACTGTGCAAACATTACTGTGGTCCGGCTTGATTGACGCTGTAGCTTATGAAATTACCCAGTAATTTGATTAGCTAACGAGACTCAACATCTTATGTCTCAGACATTATGGACAGGTGTATCACTTACTATCAGGTAAGAGCGTTCAACTCGTCACGTCGCTTAATTCTATAAAAAAAAAACAAATTTTAAGTGTTTTAATAAATATCTTCATATTTTATCTTATACTTCATATTTTAAAATGTCGGTTAAGAATGATATTTGTAAACACCTGCACAGATCGCGATGGCGCTGAAGGTACTGCAGCAGAACATTCAGAAGCTTCCACGAGCGCACAGCGTCAGATTCTCGAGCGACGAGCTGCCGAAGTACAAATTCTTTGTTAGTACAATTTTCATTAACGAGTCACTTACTATTACAATAGTTTCTGTTTCTATCTCCAAGCAGTAGTGTGAAATCTTTACTGTGTATATTAACGAGTCTCTTACTATTACAATAGTTTCTGTTTCTATCTCCAAGCAGTAGTGTGAAATCTTTACTGTGTATATTAACGAGTCTCTTACTATTACAATAGTTTCTGTTTCTATCTCCAAGCAGTAGTGTGAAATCTTTACTGTGTATATTAACGAGTCTCTTACTATTACAATCGTTTCTGTTTCTATCTCCAAGCAGTAGTGTGAAATCTTTACTGTGTATATTAACGAGTCACTTACTATTACAATAGTTTCTGTTTCTATCTCCAAGCAGTAGTGTGAAATCTTTACTGTGTATATTAACGAGTCACTTACTATTACAATAGTTTCTGTTTCTATCTCCAAGCAGTAGTGTGAAATCTTTACTGTGTATATTAACGAGTCTCTTACTATTACAATCGTTTCTGTTTCTGTCTCCAAGCAGTAGTGTGAAATCTTTACTGTGTATATTAACGAGTCTCTTACTATTACAATCGTTTCTGTTTCTATCTCCAAGCAGTAGTGTGAAATCTTTACTGTGTATATTAACGAGTCTCTTACTATTACAATCGTTTCTGTTTCTATCTCCAAGCAGTAGTGTGAAATCTTTACTGTGTATATTAACGAGTCTCTTACTATTACAATAGTTTCTGTTTCTATCTCCAAGCAGTAGTGTGAAATCTTTACTGTGTATATTAACGAGTCTCTTACTATTACAATAGTTTCTGTTTCTGTCTCCAAGCAGTAGTGTGAAATCTTTACTGTGTATATTAACGAGTCTCTTACTATTACAATAGTTTCTGTTTCTATCTCCAAGCAGTAGTGTGAAATCTTTACTGTGTATATTAACGAGTCTCTTACTATTACAATAGTTTCTGTTTCTGTCTCCAAGCAGTAGTGTGAAATCTTTACTGTGTATATTAATGAGTCTCTTACTATTACAATAGTTTCTGTTTCTGTCTCCAAGCAGTAGTGTGAAATCTTTACTGTGTATATTAACGAGTTCCTTACTATTACAATCGTTTCTGTTTCTATCTCCAAGCAGTAGTGTGAAATCTTTACTGTGTATATTAACGAGTTCCTTACTATTACAATCGTTTCTGTTTCTATCTCCAAGCAGTAGTGTGAAATCTTTACTGTGTATATTAACGAGTTCCTTACTATTACAATCGTTTCTGTTTCTATCTCCAAGCAGTAGTGTGAAATCTTTACTGTGTATATTAACGAGTCTCTTACTATTACAATCGTTTCTGTTTCTATCTCCAAGCAGTAGTGTGAAATCTTTACTGTGTATATTAACGAGTCTCTTACTATTACAATCGTTTCTGTTTCTGTCTCCAAGCAGTAGTGTGAAATCTTTACTGTGTATATTAACGAGTCTCTTACTATTACAATCGTTTCTGTTTCTATCTCCAAGTAGTAGTGTGAAATCTTTACTGTGTATATTAACGAGTCTCTTACTATTACAATCGTTTCTGTTTCTATCTCCAAGCAGTAGTGTGAAATCTTTACTGTGTATATTAACGAGTCTCTTACTATTACAATAGTTTCTGTTTCTATCTCCAAGCAGTAGTGTGAAATCTTTACTGTGTATATTAACGAGTCTCTTACTATTACAATAGTTTCTGTTTCTGTCTCCAAGCAGTAGTGTGAAATCTTTACTGTGTATATTAACGAGTCTCTTACTATTACAATCGTTTCTGTTTCTATCTCCAAGCAGTAGTGTGAAATCTTTACTGTGTATATTAACGAGTCTCTTACTATTACAATAGTTTCTGTTTCTGTCTCCAAGCAGTAGTGTGAAATCTTTACTGTGTATATTAACGAGTCTCTTACTATTACAATAGTTTCTGTTTCTGTCTCCAAGCAGTAGTGTGAAATCTTTACTGTGTATATTAACGAGTTCCTTACTATTACAATCGTTTCTGTTTCTATCTCCAAGCAGTAGTGTGAAATCTTTACTGTGTATATTAACGAGTTCCTTACTATTACAATCGTTTCTGTTTCTATCTCCAAGCAGTAGTGTGAAATCTTTACTGTGTATATTAACGAGTCTCTTACTATTACAATCGTTTCTGTTTCTATCTCCAAGCAGTAGTGTGAAATCTTTACTGTGTATATTAACGAGTCTCTTACTATTACAATCGTTTCTGTTTCTGTCTCCAAGCAGTAGTGTGAAATCTTTACTGTGTATATTAACGAGTCTCTTACTATTACAATCGTTTCTGTTTCTGTCTCCAAGCAGTAGTGTGAAATCTTTACTGTGTATATTAACGAGTTCCTTACTATTACAATAGTTTCTGTTTCTATCTCCAAGCAGTAGTGTGAAATCTTTACTGTGTATATTAACGAGTCTCTTACTATTACAATCGTTTCTGTTTCTATCTCCAAGCAGTAGTGTGAAATCTTTACTGTGTATATTAACGAGTCTCTTACTATTACAATCGTTTCTGTTTCTATCTCCAAGCAGTAGTGTGAAATCTTTACTGTGTATATTAACGAGTCTCTTACTATTACAATAGTTTCTGTTTCTATCTCCAAGCAGTAGTGTGAAATCTTTACTGTGTATATTAACGAGTTCCTTACTATTACAATAGTTTCTGTTTCTATCTCCAAGCAGTAGTGTGAAATCTTTACTGTGTATATTAACGAGTCTCTTACTATTACAATCGTTTCTGTTTCTATCTCCAAGCAGTAGTGTGAAATCTTTACTGTGTATATTAACGAGTTCCTTACTATTACAATAGTTTCTGTTTCTATCTCCAAGCAGTAGTGTGAAATCTTTACTGTGTATATTAACGAGTCTCTTACTATTACAATAGTTTCTGTTTCTATCTCCAAGCAGTAGTGTGAAATCTTTACTGTGTATATTAACGAGTCTCTTACTATTACAATCGTTTCTGTTTCTATCTCCAAGCAGTAGTGTGAAATCTTTACTGTGTATATTAACGAGTCTCTTACTATTACAATAGTTTCTGTTTCTATCTCCAAGCAGTAGTGTGAAATCTTTACTGTGTATATTAACGAGTCTCTTACTATTACAATCGTTTCTGTTTCTATCTCCAAGCAGTAGTGTGAAATCTTTACTGTGTATATTAACGAGTCTCTTACTATTACAATAGTTTCTGTTTCTATCTCCAAGCAGTAGTGTGAAATCTTTACTGTGTATATTAACGAGTCTCTTACTATTACAATCGTTTCTGTTTCTATCTCCAAGCAGTAGTGTGAAATCTTTACTGTGTATATTAACGAGTCTCTTACTATTACAATAGTTTATGTTTCTATCTCCAAGCAGTAGTGTGAAATCTTTACTGTGTATATTAACGAGTCTCTTACTATTACAATCGTTTCTGTTTCTGTCTCCAAGCAGTAGTGTGAAATCTTTACTGTGTATATTAACGAGTCTCTTACTATTACAATAGTTTCTGTTTCTATCTCCAAGCAGTAGTGTGAAATCTTTACTGTGTATATTAACGAGTCTCTTACTATTACAATAGTTTCTGTTTCTGTCTCCAAGCAGTAGTGTGAAATCTTTACTGTGTATATTAACGAGTCTCTTACTATTACAATAGTTTCTGTTTCTATCTACAAGCAGTAGTGTGAAATCTTTACTGTGTATATTAACGAGTCTCTTACTATTACAATAGTTTCTGTTTCTATCTCCAAGCAGTAGTGTGAAATCTTTACTGTGTATATTAACGAGTCTCTTACTATTACAATCGTTTCTGTTTCTATCTCCAAGCAGTAGTGTGAAATCTTTACTGTGTATATTAACGAGTCTCTTACTATTACAATAGTTTCTGTTTCTATCTCCAAGCAGTAGTGTGAAATCTTTACTGTGTATATTAACGAGTCTCTTACTATTACAATCGTTTCTGTTTCTATCTCCAAGCAGTAGTGTGAAATCTTTACTGTGTATATTAACGAGTCTCTTACTATTACAATAGTTTCTGTTTCTATCTCCAAGCAGTAGTGTGAAATCTTTACTGTGTATATTAACGAGTCTCTTACTATTACAATCGTTTCTGTTTCTGTCTCCAAGCAGTAGTGTGAAATCTTTACTGTGTATATTAACGAGTCTCTTACTATTACAATAGTTTCTGTTTCTATCTCCAAGCAGTAGTGTGAAATCTTTACTGTGTATATTAACGAGTCTCTTACTATTACAATAGTTTCTGTTTCTATCTCCAAGCAGTAGTGTGAAATCTTTACTGTGTATATTAACGAGTCTCTTACTATTACAATCGTTTCTGTTTCTATCTCCAAGCAGTAGTGTGAAATCTTTACTGTGTATATTAACGAGTCTCTTACTATTACAATCGTTTCTGTTTCTATCTCCAAGCAGTAGTGTGAAATCTTTACTGTGTATATTAACGAGTCTCTTACTATTACAATCGTTTCTGTTTCTATCTCCAAGCAGTAGTGTGAAATCTTTACTGTGTATATTAACGAGTTCCTTACTATTACAATCGTTTCTGTTTCTGTCTCCAAGCAGTAGTGTGAAATCTTTACTGTGTATATTAACGAGTCTCTTACTATTACAATCGTTTCTGTTTCTATCTCCAAGCAGTAGTGTGAAATCTTTACTGTGTATATTAACGAGTCTCTTACTATTACAATAGTTTCTGTTTCTGTCTCCAAGCAGTAGTGTGAAATCTTTACTGTGTATATTAACGAGTCTCTTACTATTACAATCGTTTCTGTTTCTGTCTCCAAGCAGTAGTGTGAAATCTTTACTGTGTATATTAACGAGTCTCTTACTATTACAATCGTTTCTGTTTCTATCTCCAAGCAGTAGTGTGAAATCTTTACTGTGTATATTAACGAGTCTCTTACTATTACAATCGTTTCTGTTTCTATCTCCAAGCAGTAGCGTGAAATCTTTACTGTGTATATTAACGAGTTCCTTACTATTACAATCGTTTCTGTTTCTATCTCCAAGCAGTAGCGTGAAATCTTTACTGTGTATATTAACGAGTCTTTTACTATTACAATAGTTTATGTTTCTATCTCCAAGCAGTAGTGTGAAAACATTACTGTGTGTATGAAGAATGCTACTAGATTAGTTAGTGCTCATTATATCAGCTTGTTAATGTTCACTATTGACGGATCCAATCAAATAGCAAATAATCGCCACCTACAAACACCATCAGGAAAGGGGAAGTAAAAACTATTTTTCTTTGCTTTTTCTCACAACATCTCGACGACGAGGAAAGAATGATATCATGTGGTGAATGCTGATGATGAAAGAATTAAGTGTAACAAAAGCAAACTATAACTCTCGTTTTATGATAGATTAAAATGTAAGAATTTTCAAAATGATTCATAATAATCATCATCAGCCGATAGACGTCCACTGCTGAACATAGCAAGAATCTTCCCTTCCCCAAAGATCTTCTCATCAATCAGTCCCGCGTTGCTAGCAACTAGTGGGTTCCCGCGACGCTAACCAAATCGTAGGTTTACCTTGTGGAAGGTTTCCCAACACTACGTCTACCGGTACGCAAGCGCCACTCGAGGACCTTACTGTCCTATAGGCCGTCGGTCCTTCGAGCAATGCGCCCTACCCACTGCCACCTAAGTCTAGAAATCAATCTGTTAATCAATTCCAAATGATTAACACATTAAAAAAATAGTGGTAAATGCTTTTCCTTCCCTAATACAAAAGGCAAAGGATTAATATACATAAATCCAAAATTTTTGAACGTAATTATTTATAAACTACTTTTACTAACGATTAAAAATGTATAGAAAGTGTTTCATTTATTTCAAGATTTTTTTTACTCAATTAAGCGATAAGCCGAGCGGTGATTTCACCTGACGGTAAGTGATACGCCCGCTCATAACAACGTGGCACTAGTTTATTTTTTTGTTTTACGTGGGGGAAATGCCTATGCATACTCGTCCTCGCGGGGGCAAGGACGGGTTATGTCGGAATTACACCGACTAAAACCCCCACGATGATCCGCCTGATCGCCTGATGGCAGGGTTACGGGAACGCTTTCGCTCGCTACCGCGACCCTGCCGGCGCTGGCCGCTTTCGCAGCGCCACCTCGGCAGGGAGGGATGAACCCTCCCTTTCCAGGGCGCGCTGGAATACACAGCGCGCCCCCTCCTCGGCTTCCTGCAGTCGTGCGGGCGACGGATTCCCGCGAACCTATCGCCCAGAGACCATGGGAACCACGTGAGAAAACCTCTCACGGCTCCTTGTGGCGAAGAAATGTTTGGCCCGCCGCTACCCGTTTACGGCCGCGGAGGATAGAGAGAACGGCGCATCGCAATACCGACAGGCTTCTTCCACCGCAGCCTCACCGCCGCCGCATCCACAGTGCGGCGGCGGTTAGTCGCACAGGGTACTCCCTCCGCGACTCCACCTCGGCTGCAAGGGGCACCTCCCACCACCTTCCATGGCCCTTCCAACCATCCGGTTATATGGGCCGAATCGGCGGGGTTCAAGACCCCTACCAATTGTTTTTTCTCTCTTTACCGGTTGTCCCTTGCGTACCCTCCCCTTTCTGGGGCGCGCAAACATCACGAACACAGCTTCGTCGACGCTCCACCGTCGCAGTACCAACTCTATGGTTGCGTAGATTTGTGACTGGTCTGGTCTGGCTCTAACTCGCTCCGGATCTCGTACCATCGGTGCATGAAATCTCTCAGCCGTCTGAAGTTCACCCGTGAACTCACCAAGTCCGCGTAGTAAACTAGACCTATGCTCGATCGCTGCATTCCACATCATCAACATCAACATCTCGCGCCTTGCCTTTTCATACAATGGGCACTCCCACAGTGCATGGTGCACGTCCTCCACCTCGGCCGGGGTGCAATAGCACGCGCGGTCCTCGCAAAGTTTCATCGCACACAGACGCTTACGAAAGCAACCGTGCCCGGTCAACAGTTGCGAGACTTGATAGTCGGGTTCGACCCAAGTTGCCTCGAGCTGCCCCCTCACGCACGGGAAAAATCGGTTATCCAACCGGTGCTCGAACCTGAAGCGGCCGCTTCGGCCGGCGGTCCGCCGCGGCTAGACCGTGTGGGTTCCACTTCGCTTCAACGTATGTCGCTTCAAGGTTACTAAGCCCCTCCGCCACGACAAGGTGGGAACCCGTTGGGGGGTGTGGCACTAGTTAGAATCATATATCTACCACCACATAGCGCCCGACGCCTGAGGCAGACGCAGATGTTGAATCTCGTTACCGCAGTAACTACACTAGCTACAATCCGGGCACTTCAATCCGGAACATAATGACATTTCCACACTACTGTTTGGCGGCTGCAACAGGCGCTGCGGTGGTACCTACCTAGACGGTCTGCAGCAACAGAGACGTTACCACTAGTAATATCTGAAGGTCCTTCAAACCGGATCACAGTACTGCCTATAAGCTGCAACAGGCGCTGCGGTGGTACCTACCTAGACGGTCTGCAGCAACAGAGACGTTACCACTAGTAATATCTGAAGGTCCTTCAAACCGGATCACAGTACTGCCTATAAGCTGCAACAGGCGCTGCGGTGGTACCTACCTAGACGGTCTGCAGCAACAGAGACGTTACCACTAGTAATATCTGAAGGTCCTTCAAACCGGATCACAGTACTGCCTATAAGCTGCAACAGGCGCTGCGGTGGTACCTACCTAGACGGTCTGCAGCAACAGAGACGTTACCACTAGTAATATCTGAAGGTCCTTCAAACCGGATCACAGTACTGCCTATAAGCTGCAACAGGCGCTGCGGTGGTACCTACCTAGACGGTCTGCAGCAACAGAGACGTTACCACTAGTAATATCTGAAGGTCCTTCAAACCGGATCACAGTACTGCCTACAAGCTGCAACAGGCGCTGCGGTGGTACCTACCTAGACGGTCTGCAGCAACAGAGACGCTACCAGCAGTAAATTTGTTGTTAATTGATTTCTCTTGATACAGGATTCTACGGAGTCTAGCAGCCCTAGTTATGGACCGCAGTCGTACCCAGGGCACGACTCGGGCGCGCCCAGTCCAGACTCCAACCACTTTCAGCCAGCAGCACAGCGGTTCCGTCTAAACGAGCAGAGTAAGACAATATTGTATACCTGTGTACCTCCAGATATTTGAACCGATCGATCGGCGGATCGCGGAAATAAACAAAGCAGCAGAAATCCAAAATGGCGCCTGTCATTGTCTTTTTCATATGAGTTTCTCTCAATTTTACTTCTGTCTACATTTTTGTGTTTCTTCTTTACTATAGTATTGAACAGCACAATTTAACTGAACGATATTAACACCTTTAAAATATTTACCATCGTCAGCTGATAAACGTCCACTGCTGGACACAAACATCCCCCAAAGATCACCACATCGATCGCTCGCGCGCTGACGTAGTTACGGCGCTTTGCCAACGTCCGTCATAACTAGCATGGCCTTCAGTACCGCCGGGTACTAGAGGCCGTCATTTATAGGGGTTCAGGTGGGAGGAATTTAGGCCATTTGCCACCACGCTGGACAAAGCGGGTTGGCATGAGCCAGAGCCTTGTTTGTTGTTTAGCTGCAGCACAAGCAGGTGAAGTTGACTTGGGTTCATAAGTTGTTGTGCGGGGGTCCTTCCACCCCTTTAAAATATTAATATTACAGAAATGAACAATGTAATTGCATTGTTTGATATATTATATTAACAATATCACAAGACTTCTACTGACGCTATTTTTACTGGTGGTAAGTGATAGTGGTGATCACGAAGAGTACGATTTATGGAAAAAGAGCTGTAGCTTGTGAAATTACTGAAGTAACGGGACTTAACATCGTATATTTCAAACGGACGAGTATAATGTGGTGGAGTGTATGCTCCTAGTTAGCGCCGCGATGTTATGAGCGGGCGTATCACTTATTCTAAAGTGAATTGCTTATCTCGTCGTTACGATTGAAAATAATGTCTCAAGCAAATATTACTTATAACAGAACAGTAAGAATGTCATCCATTCTTCTTTCTATATCTATTCTTCTTAATATATCTAAAAATCCCAAAAATTTGAAGGGGTGTAAGGGATCTCGTAGGCAATAATTTTTCTTTCTTCTCTTCTCTCAAAATCTTCAATTTATTTATTTTCTTATACTTTCATTCAAAATAGCATTAATTGTATGTAAACTAACTTATATTATTAACTAAATTCTAGAAAATTCGTTTCACAGGAATCAAACTCTTGACTGCGATCAATCAGATAGTGCAGCAGCGCGCCGACTTGGAGAGCAGCCGCGCAACGCTCTCCGGACTTCTTGACGAGCTAAAGAGGAAACTTAAGAGGAGAGTAGAAGAATGTCACTACGAGAAGAAAGAAAAGATGAAGGTATATTAGATACTCCATATTTTTCTTTGATTCTACTCTTTAGAGAGATTACCACGGAGACAAATAGAGGTTTATCGTCACCACCATCGTCGCTATCAACGTCATTTCCATCACCGTAGTCTAAAATATCATCGTTAATATTATTACCTTCGTCATTCTCACCTTAGTGGGCATTATTATCATTATCTTCGATGCCATTATCATCAGCGTCAACATAATCATCATCATTATCATCGCTGTCGTCATAGTCAAACTCAAAATATGTAAAGTATCTACAAGCTGTAATATGAATTATCATGAAAGCTCGACTGATTAGCTACCGCCTCCATTGTATGTCCTCATTACAGTATCACCATGTTCAGGCTGCATAACATCTGGATGAGCTTCATCATCAACCTTGACGTCACTTAATATTAAGAATTAAGGCCAAATAGTTGACCTAAACTAACCCTAAAAATTGTCTAAATATCTGCAAAGATATTCTATCAGTATATTTGATATGCAGGCACTAAAACAGGCGAACCAAAGGCTGGAGAAAGAGAAGTTGGGTGTCATGTCGGAAATAGAGCATCTAAGGAGACACTTGGAGAGGGAAGAGGCTCATCATGTGCAGCACGCGCGCAACGCAGTCGCACAGGTGAGGAGACTCCTCCAACTCTTTTCTTCTGTCACCAACAATACGTAGTGAAGTAGACGTTTGATACACTTGATTATCCTTGCCCATAAACTTAATACTCCCAATGTTGGGACTGTGGGCTCTAACGAGAACCCTCACCTTTCTCACGACAAACGTAGCAGTTTCAACAGTAGTAGTAAATTGTGAACTACCCAACAATAGCACGTTTTAATCACAATGTAGTTTGTAGTTTTTAAGTAGTGTAGTTTATACTACGCCGTCGACAAAGCAGTAGCATTAGTGTATCTCGTTGCGTCATCATCATCACCATCATCAGCCGGTATACGTCCACGTTCTAGTGTACTATTGGATAAATAAAAAGAGAAAGAACCACCAATTGAACAATTACTGGTGGTAGGTCTATGGTCAGAGACTGTCTTAGTACTACTGCAACTCCTGTTCCTACCAAACAGTAACGTGAGAATATCACTGGTTGTATTGAGGTTTTTTTTTTTTTTACGTGGGGGAAATGCCTACGCATACTCGTCCTCGCAGGGGCAAGGACGAGTTATGTCGGACTTGCACCGACTAAAACCCCTACGATGTTCTGCCTCATCGCCTGATGGCAGGGTCACAGGAACGCATGCACTCAACCGCGACCCTGCCGGCGCTGGCCGCTTGCGCAGCCCCACCTCGGGAGGGAGGGATAAACCCTCCCTTTCCAGGGCGCGCCGGAACATGAAGCGCGCCCCCTCCTCGACCTCATGCGTGTGCGGGCGACCGGTTCCCCCGAACCTGTCGCCCAGAGGCCATGGGAGCCACTGGAGAAAACCTCTCCCGGCTCCCCGCGGCGGAGAGATGTTAGGCCCGCCGCTACCTGTCAACGGCCGCAGAGGATAGGGAGAACGGCGCATCTCAATACCGGTACTCCTCTTCCCCCGCGGCCCCGCCGCCGCCGCATCGCCGGTGCGACACCGGTTGGCCGCAGAGGGTACTCCCTCCGCGACCCCACCTCGGCTGCGAAGGGCGGTATGAAACCGCCCCTGCAGCCGGCCGCTAGGGCAGCACACAGCCGCCCCTGCGGCCCCCGGCCGCTCCGGTGAGCTCCAGTTACCCCAACCGGTGCTCGAACCTGGAGCGGCCGCTTCGGCCAGCCCTTCGCCGCGGGCCGGCCGGGTGGGTTCCACTTGGCTTCACCGTGTACCGGACCACGGTTACTAAGCCCCTCCGCCACGACAAGGCGAGAACCCGTTGGAAAGGTGTATTGAAGGGTGCTGTAGCCAGTAAAATTACTGCGGTAACGAGACTTAACATTTAATCTGTCAAGGCAACAAGCGCAAAGAGATTCTATATAATTAGATTATTTTCAATATTTTTTTATCCAGGCAATACAAGGTGTTACTAAAATGCCAGCCGACCAGCTGTTCACGCCGTGCTCGGTGACTGAGCTGCCGACCATCGTAAGTCGAAATGTCGCCAAGAATGCACCTTCGAAAATTGTAAGTATTCCACTCAATACGTCAGCCACTTTGTAGTAGACAATACCTCCAAAAGAGGTACTCCCTTTGGAGAGAGAGGTTTGGAGGAGTTTGAAAATTTGAGGAAAATTTTATCCACTAAAACTTCCTTGACTTGAAGATCCTTGGTTAGATGCTCTGAACAAAGATTGTGCGGTATGGTCGGAGGTACGGTATTTCAAATCCATATGGCTAGCTACCACTATCATAACCAGTCACCTCGAGCTGCTTCACTAGTCTTCACTGGTTTCCGGTTGTGAAAAGGAATTATTGTCTAGCAATCTTTCATCGCTCAGGTCATATGTGTAAACTTTAATGTTGTTGTTGCTGCAGGCTGACAGCAAGCTCGCGGCTGCGCGTCTGATGCGCGACATCGCCGAGCTGAGGCAGCGGGTCGCGCAGGTGGAAGCGAGGCTCGCCAACGAGCTGAAGGTATAGGGAAGATATTCTTTGTCGACCTCTATTAACAATTACCGACAGAGTAAATATTTTCCAAACAACCCGACTTGACTGCTGATGAAAATCTACTAGCAATACGTTTCATCATCATCAGCCGATAGACGTTCACAGCTGGACATAGGCCTCCCCCAAAGATCTTCACTTCGATACAGATTCATATGGGAGGATATGAGCCATTTTCCACCACGCTGACCCAATGCGGGTCTGTGGAAGCCAAAGCCTCTCTGTTGATTTGAAGGATGCACCGCTAGCAGGTGTCGTTGGCTTGGGTCCCGAGAGCTGTTGTGTGGGACCCATGCCCCCCGCCCCAAATATCCCCAACGAATAGTTTAGATAATATAAATTATCATCTTCATCACATGAATTAGGAGTATTGTCGTCCACAGCTGAATAAAGGATTTTTCAATCGATTTCCAGGTCAAGTGATCAGATGTAACTAAAAATCATTGGTACCAAGACCTAACCTTTCTTATTATTTTTTTTGTTTTTGTTGCGGGCGGATATCTTCGAAAAGATACTCTGTGTTTTGATGGGAAGTCAGAATTAGGAGGAGATATTTACCCACTAAAACCCTCGCGGTGGTCATCTTTGGCATTAACAGAAGTCACGGGATCTTCGCTCGTAACACAACTGCAGCCTCCTTAACGCTGTACTGTGAGACTCCGTCCCTGGACGTGTACTCGTATTATGGAGTCTCTAGCAGCGTTGCGAGTATACCTCAATGACCGGAGACCACGTTCAGCCATTGTCCTCCGCAGGAACGAACAAAACCTAACCTAACATAACCTAACTTTTTATGATCTTTAAACAAAAACAATCGATCTACTCTTTATATATAACAGTTAATACCAATTTTATATGTCTATGTATTATCTATTATTAATAACAATAATCCGTTAGGATTGTGTGATAGATCGTTTTATATCATATCATTATCATCATCAGCCCACGATAGTTCACAGCTGGACAATCAGTATATACAGTTCAATGATTTTTGTTCTTATGGATAGAGAAATGTAGTAATAAAATCTATCAGTATATTTCCAGCGTAAACGGCAGGCTGAGAACGACATTGTGCGACTGAGGAAGGAGCTCTCGGCCACCAAGAGCTCCGTGGCGGCGCTCCGCATCCTGCCGCAGCCCGCCAGGAAGACCTGCTCCAAGTTCGCCTGAAACATCCGCCATATACAGACATACCTATCTGTATATATACATATATATATATAATGAAAATGGGTTTTGTTTGTTCACCAATCACGTGAAAACTAGTGAACGTATCGACACAGGAACAAGAGCATTCGGCGCAGAATTGTTTATAGATGATCATAGGCTATTTACTTTTTGATTTTCAAAGATCCCTCATTTCTTAATTTACTCTTGTAAACATTTTCATTCGATATTATTAACGCGGTTGCTATGGTAACGATTGCTATAGAAAGCCATTTGCGATGTAATTCTTTATAACGGCCAGCAAAGCGTGCGAGGAGCAGCTAAAATAAATATATAATAAAATTATAACCCCTAAACAAATTGTTCTTATTCCAACAGCATCAGATAAGAAAGTTAAACTGTGAACAGAATGTGAAAGAGTTAAGTCATAACAAAGAGCAAGTCAGCATAAGAGAGACGTGTAACAGAAAAGAGAAAAATGCAGAAGAAAAATATTGTAATAAAACACGAAAAAATATGAAATAAAGAGATTCTATAAAATATCGGCAGTGAGGTTTCTATGTATCATCATCATCAGCCGATAAACATCCACTGATGGACGTAGGCCTACCCTAAAGATTCACATATCGATCGGGTGCGGATATGAGGGGATTTGGACCTTTTCTCACCACACTAGCCCAATGCTGGTTGATGGGAGCCAGAGCCTCATGTTGGTTAGCGTGATGCACCACGAGCAGGTGAGGTTGGCTTGGATCATGTGAGTTCATGCGCGGGAACCGTTGCACCGTATTTCTAATCTATTTTCTTGTATAACTACGAACGCCATTTTGTAAATCTGCCGCCATGACAGCGCCGTGGCGTTGGTATGAACGTGTCAGTGCAGGAGTATTATGGACGGATGTTTTACCATCTTCAGCCTCATTATCACCATGTGAAATTGAGAGAATATTTTTTAAATAAAAATAATTATAATTTTTTATTAATAATATATCATGAAAATCCTATATTTCAACATATAAAAAATTTATATAATAAATAAAAGCTTCTACTGGTGTAGCAAATGTATTCTTATCGATTTGTAGATCTTTGGAGGAGACTTATGTCCAGCAATGGACGTCTGTCAGCTGATGATCATGATGTAACTGACGATCTGATATCACAACTTTATACTTATCTTGCACATAATGTGGTGATAGTTAAGATTAAATACAATGTAACGTGCTGCGCTCATCGCATTGAGATGTCTTGTGCTTCATTACCTCAATAATTTTATTAGCTACAGTGTCCTTCAAACTAGAACTCAGTAATATTTACGCCCTACCGTTTGGGGGGTGGAAATGGAGATGCTTTCGTACCAGACGATCTCCGGCAGCAGAGACCTACCACTAGAAACTTGAAACTACCAAAAATAATCTAATAAAAGCCTGATCTGTTTTATCACATGATTAATTTATTAATAATATCCATACAAATAATTTAACATTACAGGGACAAATTTTTATTAGTAAAAAATCTTTTTTTAAAAAAAACAATTTTGCAACATATGAAAAAAAATATTTTGCCCCGTTTTTAAAGCAATGAATCAATAATCAGACAATTTGAATGTTTTGTAAACGCTATAAATATCTATTTGAGAATTCTCTGGCAAATAATCCAATGGCAATCCGTCCCACTTGTATATTTCAATTGTTCATTGAATTCTTGACATTTAAATCATAGACAAAACTTATTGTTTCCCTCGTAAAGGGCGCTTGTGCTATTTTTATGACCATAGACTAGGTTAGTGTTTGTCGTGTGTCAAATAGTGAGCCTGGAGGTTGCGTTGGCTTTTGAATATCTTCATGCATTTATGGCACTGGTAGATCGGCTGTCCCGTGTGCGTCCTCATGTGTTTGTCAAGCATTTCGCGCGACTTCAGATCCTTCCCGCAGACCGTGCAGGTGCAGTCGAGGAGGTCGCCGTGGTCGTTGCTTATGTGGCTGGCGAGGTGCTGCGGCACTATGTACCTTTTCGGGCAGTGACTGCATTGGTATTTCTTCGGATATTTCACATAAGTATGGGTTCTCGATAAGTGATCCGTTTTAGAAAGGGACGGAATCATTTTCGACATGCTTGATAATCTACAAACGATAATATCGTTGTCAGCAGCTGCACCATTCAAGCAGTTTTTTCAAGGCCAGGATATGTGAATTTAAATTACGTAAACGAAACAAATTAATATGGAGTTAAAATGGGTGACCAGGTCTTGCGGTAAAGATTTAATAAAATCATTATAGCAAAAGAACAAGAACAGGCATTCGTTAGATGTCACCAACTTCTAGCAATAGCCTGTCGCGGATAGATGATGATGATGTGGAAAGTAGAAGCATACGTAAAACTAGAATAAGTTAAATTATAAAAAAGGAGAAATATTAATATAAGAAAAAATACTTTGACAAACAAAAATGACGATGGAAGATAAGTAATAGGAAATGTATCAGTAAGAAGTGGAAAATATTTATTACCTGCCTTTTCCTTTCTTTATTTTCTCGTGGGTTTTCATGTGCTCGTGCATCAAGCTCATGGGCATCCTCAAATGACAAACCCGACAGACGCCGTACGTCTCCGCGTTCTTCTTGCAGCGGGAGCACACGAACTTCTTGAAGCCGTCAAATGGCACGATCATGGGGTAGCGCTGGTTACAGACGTTGCACACGACATTCGCCTTCCTCTGTTCCACATTCGAGTTGAAGAAGCGGCTCTTCTCACGCTTCAGCTCGCTTCTCTTCTGAAGATGGTCTGTGGCCATTTTAGGCTTCGACGGTTTCGCTGTTACTTTTTTGCCGTAGTGCATTCCGATGTCGATTTTTGAGTTTGAAAACGTTTTCACTGGTCCGTTATTTGTGTTCAGTGGAGCTATTTTGTTAAGTGAACAAAATAAAAATTTGATTTAATAGTATTAAGAGCGTAGCTGGGTCAATTCCAACTTAGTTCGAATATCTAAGGCAGGAAGACATTGCGAAAGTAATATGATCAAACTATAATCTTATATGATATTCCCTGCAACACAGTGTTAATGTCCACTTTTGAACATAGGCCTGTCCAATCAGTCCAGCGCCACCAGCGTGATGCCTACATGCAATCGTTACATATTATTCATTATATCACCTTCGCTAGATGTGGTGACAAACGCGGCCTTCACTATATTTCTGAACCTCTGCGTATTCCTCAGTTGGTGTATGCAATGGTCACATATCATGCAATCGGTACTAGGCACCTGAAATACAGATAAAATTTACATACATTTTTTTATTACACAAACGACAGTCATCTAATGTCAACAGATTTTATGGTCTTCAAAACCTTGGCTCATTGGGAGGTATTGGATAGTCATTAATCGGATTAATGAGATGGAGTAAATAAATACGTAAATAAGTGGTGTATGTGAATAAATAGGTAATAGAACGGATTAATGAATAAATAAATTAACTCACTGAGGGTGACCACCAAGAGTTTTTTAATGGTACAAATCCCACATGTATGGGTATAATAGGTATAAAACACACTAAGCTGGGGTACAGGAAATGGCGCTGAGATGACACCAAAACAGTCTAGAAGAAATCTACCACTAGTAAACCTGCCGTCATATACTACTCTAAATTCTACCAACTTACTTCGACGCCGAAACATTCGTACAACATTCGGTCGTAATTTTCCTCGGCGCCGTTCCATACGTATGTGCCTTCGAAGCGTCGTAAGTCACTGTCCCCGCCACACAAGTGGCAGGACAGGACCGGTACAGATCCACAATCACCAGTAGCGTTGGCGTGAACCATTAAAGATTCCTAGCAATATAATTTACTTTCTTTTAGAACAATGTTAAAGTTTACAAACTTCTGAAACAAGTACTTCTAACAAATCTTCGGCAGCAGAGAACCACTATCTTTACGGAATGGTGAAGACAATGTGATATCAATGACGGGAGCAAAAAAAAGGACAGAACTTACTCTTCTTCTCTTTAATATTTGATTATAACTTCCTAGGTTCTCAAATATTTTAATTAGTTGCATTAATATAAATAACATAAAAATTAAAATATCAATGATGACTACTCTCCACAGTTTTGGATCCCACGATAAAAATTAAAGATTTTACTTACTGTACTAAATATCTTGAGCAATCTATCCTTCGACCATGTTAAATCCATTTTTTGTATATAATAATATTAAATTTTGAACGATAACGCCAAGAGAACTTGTATAATTTTCTTTAGCAGCATTATTTTTTAACATGCCATGTCAACCATGCGACAGTGTGACAGACAAAATTAAAAGGAAATATTTAAATGTTACGAATAAATGACACTGCTGCAGGTTTCAAATAATTTCAAAGGATATATATCTAATAAACATGAGAAGTCCTCGTTGTGTAAATATTTTTTAATATAAAAACTAATAATCCAAGTAAATGTGCGGGTCAAGAACAAAAAAACTGATTTATGAATTAATTTAAAATTTTCGTGTCATTACTATTGTTATTCGTTTTACTTTTTTTATTGCAGTAAAGTGTTCTCAATGTAATGATATGCTGAAAAACATCTCATTAACGAAACTGAAAGAAAAATTATATCCAATACAATAGAATTTTTGCTTACAAGATGTCTTGAATGAAATGAGAAAAACAATAGATAATCTCTATCTCCAAAATTTTGTTTTTAAATCTTCGACATTATGAAATGAAAAAGTTTAGAATATGAAGTACGTAATATTTAATTATTATTTTTTAAATTTAAATTCACGACATTAATATTCAAATTTAAGTTGCAGTTAAATTGGCTGCAAAATCCAAACTTTTGTCACAATAAATATTTTGTACATACAGCTGTCAGAATAATTTGACATTAGATATAATATTTACATATTGTGTTGTTATACATATTTTACAAATTCAAGATAAATAATAGAGCGTCGAAAATTACTGAAAAAAATATTGATATTTTTTATACAATTTGGTTACGTAACAAATGCGATTATTTCAATGTTAATTTAGCAATAGAAATTTAGACAAACCTTTATTAGTTGATTAAGCTAATAAATATGGGTGGAAAAGCCGAAAAAGGTACACCAAAGTACATAGCTAATAAGATAAAAGCGAAAGGCTTGCAGAAATTGCGATGGTACTGCCAAATGTGTCAAAAACAGTGTCGTGATGAGAACGGATTCAAATGTCACACGATGTCCGAGTCGCATCAGCGCCAACTGTTGCTCTTCGCAGACAATGCTTCTAAATACATAGACGAATTCTCCAAAGAGTTCTCCGACGGTTATCTGGAACTGTTGAAACGCCAATTCGGTACTAAGAGAGTTAACGCCAACAAAGTGTACCAGGATTATATATCTAACAGGTAATATTGTTTACTTTCTTTTAAATATTATGAGCATAAGAAACAACCTGACGAGTAGATCGTGTGTGCAATACATTTGCCTTCAACAATAATTATTTTTTGAGTTAGTAAGTATTTATAGATTAAGCAGTGACTATGCCCAGCGGTAAAACATAATAGTCAGTATGTTCATGGCTACATGGTATTTGACTACTTCGTACCTGTGTACAAGTCAACAGTGATGTCCATATAAAGCGGTTTACAAAGCACCACATTACTCTTGTTGGTTAATGGTATCATATGTATTTATACATATTATCAGAGATCAGTTAGATAAAGAAATAATGGTCTGTGTTAAATTACTACTTTTATTCTCTGTCCTGTCAATCATGACCGACTGGATGTGGTTGGTAAGTAATTGTATATATACAGGATAAAAAAGTATTATATATGTGGGGATTTGACTTGTATGTGTTATTAACAAATAATATCAACTAAGCGGATACTTCATATTATATTCACCTAATGTCGCTTTAGAATATGGCTCCGTAGCTGCTCACAGAGTGTATATATACTCATGTGTTTTATCATATATTCAGTATATAACAGTGGCGACGAGGTTAAAAAGTGGATAAAAAGGCAGTGAAATTTGAAAAATTTAATACACAAATGGACAATTGGGATCATTATATAGATCTATTAAAATTTTGTTTCGCAGCTAAAAGAACTAATTTTTTCAGTGTGTGGGTCGCGAGTGTTTGAGACTTTGGTGGTGTTAATTACTCCTGATAAAACGAGTGATGTAACATTTAGTGAAATTCAAACAATTTTGATAAACCACTATAGTTCTAAACCTAACGAAATTTCGGCCTCGATACATTGCACGACTGCGTAAACTTAGTGCCGGGTGTGACTTCATGAACCTGGGGTGATTGTTACACGATAGGCTGGCGTGCGGCTGGGCTGATGAAAGATTACAATACAAACTTTTACGAGAGAATCTATGTTCTCATCAGAAAATGCAAGGACATCTGCATGATTCGCGGCAGTACGGCTGGAGCTGCGGCGCAGGACGCGGCAGGTGCAGAGGAACTGATGGATACCAATGCTTTACACAACAAGACCCGTTTTTGTTATCGCTGCGGTGAATGCCATGGTGGGGAGTGTCGATGTGTTAACCCGGTCTGTGGGTATTGTAAGAAAATGCAGAGGTCTAAAATGCAACAACGTCTAGATTTAGTATTAGCAAGGATCGAACATGCAGGTCTTCGTCTCAACAGAACAAAATGTCAAATTGCAAAAGATAAGGTAGAATTTTTAGGCTATATTGTTTGATGCGGAAGAGATTCATCCAGCACCAAGGAAAGTTGAATCTATTATAAACACCCTCTTTTTTTTTGTTTCTGTGAGGAAGTCAGGGTTATGTGAGATTCTTACTCAGTAAAACCCCCTCAGTGGACTGCATCAGTGCATTCGGAGAGGCTCCGGGATCTCATAGAAAGCACCGGTGACTCTCTACACTTTCTTTGAACAGGTCTCTGAGGAGGGGCTTAAAAGCTAATAACATCCGCCATGTGACCACTGCACCATATCATCCAGCGACATTTGGCTTAGCAGAATGAATGCTGCGAACTTAAAAATAAGCTTTCTAAGATGGAAGATTTAACTTGGCAAGTTACTCCATGTAGTGCACCAAGTAAGAGTCTTGCAGCATTATTAATGAGGAGACAAGTACATTACTTGACACTAGATCCTGCTAATAAGCAGCAGGAAAGAAGAAAAGCAGGTCATCAATGACAGTCGGAGAAAGTACAGAGAAGTTTTAATAGGACAGGAGGTTGTGTATCGTAATTACTACAGGTCCTAGATGGCTGACCAGCACAATAGTTGACAAGACTGGTCCAAGTTATCAAATTGGAACAGATAGGTGGAATTTACTTAATCGCTATATCAATCAGCTGATAAAGAGAATAGCGATCAGTAGGGATGCATTTGATGAGCATAGTACAGTTAGGGTCCGGGAAGAAGTAATAGAGGCATGTGAAGAGGAGGAGGATCGAGATGATCAGGAAAAGTTAGAGGAATGTGAAGAAATAATTGAATTTCCCGATTCCGATGAATGGGCAGTGATATTGGGATTACCACATCTGAAAGCAGTGTCCCGGGAAAGATTAAAGCCAGAAGATCCTTGCATTCTCCAAAGCCATATACGAGACCTGGCGCTGGCGCAGAAGATTTATATTTGCAATAGTTTCATTGACATAATATTTTGATTAATTGATTTAGATACTTTGAAGTACTAAGCTTTTATTTTTCTGATAAGAGTATTTTTTCTAAGGAGGAAGGAATCCTCGCAGGGGCAAGGAAGAGTTATGTCGGACTTGCACCGACCCCCACGTTGTTCCGCCTCATCGCCTGATGGCACGGTCACGGGAACGCTTTCACTCACAACCGCGACCCTGCCGGCGCTGGCCGCTTTCGCAGCCCCACCTTGGGAGTGAGGAATGAATCCTCCCATTTCAGGGCGCGCCGGAATATGCAGCACGCCCCTTCCTCGGCCTCTTGCAGTTGCGCAGGCGACTGGTTCCCCTAAAACTTGTCGCCCAGAGGCCATGGGAGCCAAGAGAGAAAACTCTCCCGACTCGCTGCGGCTGATCCGATGTTTGGGCTCGCCGCCACCCGTTATTAGTCGCAGGGGATACTCCCTCCGCGACTCCACCTCGGCTGCAGAGGGCAGTATGAATCCCCCCTTACATCCTCCGGCCGCTCCGCTGAGCTCCAGTTACCCAAACCGGTGCTCTAACCTGGAGCGGCCGCCCCAGGCTGGCCGGGCGGGTTCCACTTCGCTTCACCGTGTGTCGGTCCACGGTTACTAAGCCCCTCCGCCACGACAAGGCGGGAGCCCGTTGGGGGGGAGGAAGCAATGTTATACATGTGGGTATTTGACTTATGTTGCTGACGAATAATAACAATGTGGGTACTTCACAATATATTCACATAACGTCACTTTGGGTCACGGCTTCGGAGCTGATAACAGCATGGTACCTACTCCTGTCTTATCATATATTCAGTACATAACCGTGGGCAATATGGACCTTTGGACACTCTTAGGGAGTTCACCTCGGTGTCGTTCCTGGAGTCCCGATTATATCTGGTGTCGTGGTGCAGGGGTCGAAGCTCTTGCCTCATAAGGCCCAAGTTTGTTTCCGGAGCCACGTCTCGGTGTGAGATGGAGAGCAGTTGGCTACAATAGAACGGAGACAGTTAAATCTTGATGATTAACTTGTCGAGCTTGGAAGGTGTCCATGGGCTGCTGGTGATGATGGATTAAATTAATCTTTTAGAGACCATCTGCACATGAACGCGACGCAGTGGGAGACTCTGACCGACTTCGTCAAGTGGCTGGGGAGGGAGGGTAAATGCGTGGTCGATGAGACGGAGAAGGGATGGTTCGTGGCTTACATAGACAGAGACCCCGCCGCCATAGCAGCTCAGGAGGCTAAAGTCAAAAAGGAGAAGATGGATAAAGATGATCAGGTATGTTTAGATTGTTTGTCAACTGATGAACAGCAACTGCTGGACATGGCTCCTGGGTCATCATAAATAATACTGAATTCTTTCAAATGCAGGAGAGAATGCTGGAGTTCATACAGAAGCAAGTGGAGAAAGGAAAGAAGGAGAGAGCTGATGAACCTTCATACTCGGAGTTCAAAAGAGAGAACAGCCAGGAGAGGGTCACGTTGAGTCTTAATGTGAAGAGGAAACTTGAGGGTAGGTGTTTGTTTAAAATGTGGTCTCCGGCTGATAGGAATAGGACTAAGGTAAGTCCTGATTGTTGTCGGAGACCACAGAGATTTCCAGGTTCATGCTCCTGGAAGGTATACCTCATTGCCTACTAAGCGAGCTAGGGGTGGTCAGATTGAGGAACCAGCTCATCAGTTTAGTTGGAATACAGTGATGCTATGAGGAGTTAATGTGAGAGAGGGAACAGGTAGAAATGATGATGAAAGGTACCGGAGCCCTAGTACACCAGGGGAACTGCAAAAACAATACCAATGATATTATGGTGTCGATGGGTTGCTAGTGCCAAAGTACCATAACACCAAACTTGACACATGACCATGGAATCAAACCAGGGACTTCTTACCAGGTCGGTCAGACGCTGCACCATAGTACAGATTTACTAGCAGGCAGGACTCTGTTGCTGGAGACCATGTGGATAGGTGTCACCACAGCTACTATTGCAGCTGAATAACAGGACAGTGCAAACATTACTGTGATCCGGTTTGAAGGGTGCTGTAGCTAGTGAAATGGGGTAATGAAACTAATGATTAACGTCGAGAAGAGTGGTGCTGTATATATCATCACAACTAGCACCATGTTGTTCCTGGGGGGGGGGAGCACTTAATATCAAGTGATCGTCTTGCTGTCCTCGTTGAATTAAAAAGAAAAGAGCTTGATAGTTTATTATTTGTGACGTTCGCAGAGAAACATGATGGTCTGCCGAAGTCAGCTCTTCAGAAGACCAAAGAGGAGACGTCGTCTGTGAAAAAGAAGAAGGCAGAAGAGAGCAAGAGCAAGCAGAGCGCGTTGGATTCCATAAAGGAGATGCAAGAGAGAGCGAGGGAGAGAGCGAACAGGTGCCATGTGTTCAGGTCAAAGCGGTGCCATGTCCACTGCCAGCACCAATTTCTTACTCCGTTAACTGTGTCGCGGTTTGAAGGACGCTATAGCCAGTGCACTAGGACAACAGGATATTATTTTTTATAACAGCAGTAATCGATTCCCAGCAGTGGGATAACGGAGAAATTGATTCCCATTTTTTTTTTTAATTCAAAAGGGATGGGACGAGGAGCGACTTTTTTATCTTTTTTTTTGAGTGGGGGGAGCCTTTTATCCCTTCGTATGCCAGCCCCATTGGCTCAAAAGACAACTAAAAAAACCCTAAGGGTGCTAATACTATGCCTTTAGCAGCTCCAGACTTTGGTCCACACAACACCAAGTCCAAGGTATTGATGTGATGTTCACGTACCAACTCCTCTCTTCTGCTTTAATATCTTACGCACCATCAGATACAGAACATCCATTTTCGTTGCAAGTGCTGCACTACGGAGTAGTATTTTCTTTCATGACATATCCAAAACCTGCTGATGGACAGCATCCAAAGAGCAGCCTGAGATCTTTAACAACCGATGCCCTACTTACTTCACAATTACACCAAGGTAAGCGAGGAGGCTGACTTTGAATGATTTTGTACCAGATTCCTTTATCTCCGCTACATTTTTAAATTTTCTTAAGACTCCTATAAAATGTGGTATTCCCCCACTCCAACTTTAGCTAACCTATCAGCCTCCTCACTTCCCCTGATCCACACCTACGATGGAATCCATTGCAATTATAAGCTCCTTCGGTCTGATCATTTACATTAATATCTCATGACACCGGTGCACCCTGAACCGCAGAACTGCTGCCAATATGTCAACGTCCTGACACTTGAGACAATCCAACATTGCAAGAAATTCCATATTCATATATGAAACAATAAATTAATTTTTAAATACTGAAGAATTACTCCATGTTTGATCGGAGGAAGCTGCAGCATCACCACATCTACCACTTGAGCCACTCGTACAACTCCAACGGTAAAGGTTTACTTTTCTCACTTACACTTTATAGGTAAGTTATCAGACAGAGACATTTAGATGCAGTATTTAAAGGCTAAGTATGTTCTGCTCACATGCAATGGATGTATGCTTACCTCGCTCTCCGTGCCATGAACTGGTGAAGTTTTCATGAATCACATGATTCTCAATGCTCGATTCTGAATCTGAGATACTTCCCCCCACATTAGACACTGAGATACTCTCCTCCACATTAGACACTGAGATACTCTCCTCCACATTAGACACTGAGATACTCTCCTCCACATTAGACACTGAGATACTCTCCTCCACATTAGACACTGAGATACTCTCCTCCACATTAGACACTGAGATACTCTCCTCCACATTAGACACTGAGATACTCTCCTCCACATTAGACACTGAGATACTCTCCTCCACATTAGACACTGAGATACTCTCCTCCACATTAGACACTGAGATACTCTCCTCCACATTAGACACTGAGATACTCTCCTCCACATTAGACACTGAGATACTCTCCTCCACATTAGACACTGAGATACTCTCCTCCACATTAGACACTGAGATACTCTCCTCCACATTAGACACTGAGATACTCTCCTCCACATTAGACACTGAGATACTCTCCTCCACATTAGACACTGAGATACTCTCCTCCACATTAGACACTGAGATACTCTCCTCCACATTAGACACTGAGATACTCTCCTCCACATTAGACACTGAGATACTCTCCTCCACATTAGACACTGAGATACTCTCCTCCACATTAGACACTGAGATACTCTCCTCCACATTAGACACTGAGATACTCTCCTCCACATTAGACACTGAGATACTCTCCTCCACATTAGACACTGAGATACTCTCCTCCACATTAGACACTGAGATACTCTCCTCCACATTAGACACTGAGATACTCTCCTCCACATTAGACACTGAGATACTCTCCTCCACATTAGACACTGAGATACTCTCCTCCACATTAGACACTGAGATACTCTCCTCCACATTAGACACTGAGATACTCTCCTCCACATTAGACACTGAGATACTCTCCTCCACATTAGACACTGAGATACTCTCCTCCACATTAGACACTGAGATACTCTCCTCCACATTAGACACTGAGATACTCTCCTCCACATTAGACACTGAGATACTCTCCTCCACATTAGACACTGAGATACTCTCCTCCACATTAGACACTGAGATACTCTCCTCCACATTAGACACTGAGATACTCTCCTCCACATTAGACACTGAGATACTCTCCTCCACATTAGACACTGAGATACTCTCCTCCACATTAGACACTGAGATACTCTCCTCCACATTAGACACTGAGATACTCTCCTCCACATTAGACACTGAGATACTCTCCTCCACATTAGACACTGAGATACTCTCCTCCACATTAGACACTGAGATACTCTCCTCCACATTAGACACTGAGATACTCTCCTCCACATTAGACACTGAGATACTCTCCTCCACATTAGACACTGAGATACTCTCCTCCACATTAGACACTGAGATACTCTCCTCCACATTAGACACTGAGATACTCTCCTCCACATTAGACACTGAGATACTCTCCTCCACATTAGACACTGAGATACTCTCCTCCACATTAGACACTGAGATACTCTCCTCCACATTAGACACTGAGATACTCTCCTCCACATTAGACACTGAGATACTCTCCTCCACATTAGACACTGAGATACTCTCCTCCACATTAGACACTGAGATACTCTCCTCCACATTAGACACTGAGATACTCTCCTCCACATTAGACACTGAGATACTCTCCTCCACATTAGACACTGAGATACTCTCCTCCACATTAGACACTGAGATACTCTCCTCCACATTAGACACTGAGATACTCTCCTCCACATTAGACACTGAGATACTCTCCTCCACATTAGACACTGAGATACTCTCCTCCACATTAGACACTGAGATACTCTCCTCCACATTAGACACTGAGATACTCTCCTCCACATTAGACACTGAGATACTCTCCTCCACATTAGACACTGAGATACTCTCCTCCACATTAGACACTGAGATACTCTCCTCCACATTAGACACTGAGATACTCTCCTCCACATTAGACACTGAGATACTCTCCTCCACATTAGACACTGAGATACTCTCCTCCACATTAGACACTGAGATACTCTCCTCCACATTAGACACTGAGATACTCTCCTCCACATTAGACACTGAGATACTCTCCTCCACATTAGACACTGAGATACTCTCCTCCACATTAGACACTGAGATACTCTCCTCCACATTAGACACTGAGATACTCTCCTCCACATTAGACACTGAGATACTCTCCTCCACATTAGACACTGAGATACTCTCCTCCACATTAGACACTGAGATACTCTCCTCCACATTAGACACTGAGATACTCTCCTCCACATTAGACACTGAGATACTCTCCTCCACATTAGACACTGAGATACTCTCCTCCACATTAGACACTGAGATACTCTCCTCCACATTAGACACTGAGATACTCTCCTCCACATTAGACACTGAGATACTCTCCTCCACATTAGACACTGAGATACTCTCCTCCACATTAGACACTGAGATACTCTCCTCCACATTAGACACTGAGATACTCTCCTCCACATTAGACACTGAGATACTCTCCTCCACATTAGACACTGAGATACTCTCCTCCACATTAGACACTGAGATACTCTCCTCCACATTAGACACTGAGATACTCTCCTCCACATTAGACACTGAGATACTCTCCTCCACATTAGACACTGAGATACTCTCCTCCACATTAGACACTGAGATACTCTCCTCCACATTAGACACTGAGATACTCTCCTCCACATTAGACACTGAGATACTCTCCTCCACATTAGACACTGAGATACTCTCCTCCACATTAGACACTGAGATACTCTCCTCCACATTAGACACTGAGATACTCTCCTCCACATTAGACACTGAGATACTCTCCTCCATATTAGACACTGAGATACTTTCCTCCATATTAAAGTCGCTTGAGCCGTCTCCATCATTATCACACATATGGAGTAGGGTAGGTAAAGAAAAAGAAAGAACATAAAAATTTCGTTTCAATAGGCGTAACAGCGTGCGTTCAACTCGAGGTCACACACGCGACTGAGGAGTGACCTTCACCTGATAATGAGTGATACGCTCATAACAACGCGGCGCTAGCTATACTAATGTAGGGACTTTATAAATTAGATGTCTCGTTACCGCAGTAATTTCACTGGCTACAGCGTCCTTCGAACCGGATTACATTGTTTTCACTACTGAACGGTCACCGGCAACAGAGATCTACCACCAGTAATAATACGTTTAATATTAATGTTCACCGACCGTTCCCCGATCAGGAAGGATCACTGGCTCGCTGATGGTATTGTGGTGAAGATAGTGACGAAGAGCCTCGGCGAGAAGTACTACAGGCGCAAGGCGGTGGTGGAGCGCGTGGTGGACAAGTACGCGGCCCACGTCAAGCTGCTCGACTCCAGCGTCAGGATCAAACTTGACCAGGTGAGCTCGCTGCCGAAGACTGTCCTTTTAATGATGTAAACTATAATATATTCAAGGAAGCGACGACACAGCGGGACGTTCACCTAATTCTAAGTGTCGCGCCCGCTCATAACACGGTGCGAGTTAGGATGGTATACACTGCACCACATTGCGCTCGTTGTTAGAAACATTAGTAATTACATAAATCACAGTGCCCTTCAAACCGGATCACAGTAATGTTCGCACAGTACTGTCGGTCGGTTGCAATAGGCGCTGCGGTGGTATCGACCTAGACAGTCCGGCAACAGAGACCACTCTTTACATCTGATGGTATTCAAGCCAGGATCACCCAAGTTACTCCAGGGTTCTTATATCCCTCTCACTCTGTTCGAACAGAACCACCTGGAGACGGTGATCCCGTCGGAGGGCCGCGCCGTCAGGTTCGTGAACGGCGCGTACAGCGGGCACGCCGGCCTGCTGAGGAGCATACACTTGGACAAGTACTGCTGCGACGTCGAGGTCAGCACCCACAGGATCTACACGCGACTGCTGGATACACACCGACCTATCTGTCTGATGAAATTCCATTAATCACCATCAGCCGATAGACGTCCACTGCTGGACAAAGATTTCCAAAGATATCCACATTTGTAAGGCCATTTCCCACCACTCTGGCCCAATACTGGTTGGTGAGAGCCAGAGCATCGTTTATCGATTAGCAGGATGCACCAGGAGCTGGTGAGGATTGGCTTGGATCCCGTGAATTGTTGTGCGGGTACCTTTACATCCCAATTTCATAATTATATATTTTTTTCTATACTTGCACGTTTTTGTTAGTATCATGTGGGTAGTAATAAAAAAAAATATGCACGGGCGCGGCACAGTCGCGTCGCGACCGCCGGCGCGATCGGACCTCTCCCCGAAGACTTATGAAAATCTATCATATTTAACTAACGAGCAGTTCCCTTAACACAGCGCCGGTGGTACTTATACCCTACCTCAACTTGAGGTTCCGATTAAAGAAAACATATCACCAAGGACAAAGATTTCATGCACATAATATTTCTATAGCAACCGTTGCCATAGCAACCGCATAAATACAGAATGAAAACGTTTATAGAAAATGATGAAGGATTGATGAAATTCAAAAAAATAAATATCTCATCCTCTGTAGATCATTCCGCGTCGGACGCTCGTGTCGCCGTGTCGATACATCACTCGTTTTCACGTGATTCGGAAAGGACTCCATTTTCCTTATATATATATATATATATGTGTGTGTGTGTGTGTGTTTCAGATATCGGAGGGTCCGCTGTCGGGTCGGGTGGTGAAGGGTGTCGAGTACGAAGACATTTGCAAAATGGCGTCGTAACGAATGTATAGGAAATAATAAAACTATATTTTTTTTCTATTTGCCTTTTTTTTATCCGACCGAAGTAAGCATTAGGCTAAAGTCGCATGACGATGCGGTCACGTGTGCCACCGCAACGCGTCACTATATTTTCAGTTTTTTTTTTTATGACCTTTGCCCCGTTAGTTACCTTGAATGTGGATTTAGTTATATTTTTATTATTAGCTAAAGGTTATATAGTTTTGCGCGCGTGTGTGTGTAAACATTGATATAAACATTTTTTTTTACTAATTGTAATGTGTTTATTGGAAGTCTGAAAGTTGCTCCAGTGACAGAGAAGTTGGGGAGCAAGAGGTTAGCGTGGTGCGGGCGCGTTGTGCGGAGATGAAGGGCACATAGCGAAGAAAGTGATGAGGATGAACGTGGACGGGTTATATGGGTACCGAAGGAAGTGTGGATGATGACGTGTGTAAGAAGAGTGTGGATTCAGATATGGCTGATGGAGGGATGTGGAAGAGAAGTAGATGTGCCGACCCCACATAGCTGGGATAAGGGCAGGAAAAAGAAGTAATGAGTTTATGCCTTAATAAATATATTTATGATTATAATCGCTTCATCGGACTCAATGTTCGCGTGTCCAGTGTCCACAAGCTAAATTTAAAAAAAAAGAATATAAAACATGTACGGCACCCTAAATGCCATTGCTGATGCAGCATTTTTAGATATAAATAGCTGTGCTCGCCGTAACACCCTCGCAACTCCCTTTGGGGATAGAATTTTGTAAAATCCATTCTTAGCCTACTTCTAAACGGCAGAAGCAATATCTCCACCACATTTTGAGTGTTTAAGTTTTTTTATGTGATCAAGACGAGCGGCACGTTCACCTAACGGTAGGTGTTACGTAACATGACGATAATTAAGACTGCACTTAACCGCTTTGCGCTCGTCACCTGAGACATAAGATGTTGTGTTTCGTTACCCCAGTAATTACACTAGCTACAGAGCCCTTCAAACCTGAACATAGTAATGTTTGCACAGTAATATTTGGCTGCTGAAATAGGCGCTGCGGGTGGTACCCATCTAGACGATCTCGGAGTACAGAGACCTACCACCAGTTCGTGTAATAGTTTTGAAATGATGAGTCAATGAATCTTTGGATAAGGAGGATACATAAATACAGGGTGTAAGGTAATAGGTGTAAAAGATGTGGAGGGCCTAAGGTATAGCTCGTATTCTGTCTATCTATTTATGGAATACACCATATGAACACAATGCTGCTGGAGTTACTCACTTTTTAAATATTTTTCAAAAAATTCCCGATTTTCTGGGAAAAAATTCGATGATTTTATTTCTTACTTATTTCTACACAAATTTTAATGTAATAATTATTGTTTATATTCTTTGTTTTATTAAATTAAACTAATAATCCTCACTTAGAAGTTAAAACTTATAAATTAGGTTCTTTGAAAGTAGTGACAGTAAAAAATAATGCGACACACTTACATTTTTATTTAATCTTAGAATAAAATTTTATAAAATATAAGTATAAAGCACATAAATAAATACCTTACTTCAATACCTATCCGACAAGGTATAGGAAAGTACATAAAGTTTCTAAAATTTAGAAAAAAAACACTTGTAATAAAACCCAGTAGCATAAAATATCAAACTGTAGAGACAAAAGCAGACGCCGCGCCGGCGCTTAATGTGACCCTTTTGTTGTTGTTGTAATACGCGCGAGCTTGTTGTTGTCGTGTTAGATATTGAGTTCAGAGTAACAGTTTAAAATAATAATTAATTAAAATTTTGCTCAAACTGACGGCCACGGTTCCGGATACAAGCACGAAGCCTTTTCCTTAAGTCAGATCGAGTGACTCGCGCTGCGAGCTGTTCTCTTTATTCTGTCAGCAGCGACGATGATGCGCGACTTTAAATCTTCTAACGAGTTAATTGGTGTTGTGTAAAGATTTCATGTAACCGCATAAGTAATAATCGCAAGCCATCCATTCACCCACCCATCTTTCTGGCAGTATATGAATTACGCGTCGGAAAAACATGTCTTTTGAGGTTGTCCAAGAATCGATACCTTTTTTAGCTTTTTCATAAGAATGAAAGCGCTGATCAGCTAGGCCATGAGCCATCAAACGGAATAGGTGAAAATCAGGAGGGGCTATGTCAGGTGAAAACGGGTGGGGTAGTACTTCCCTTTGAAGCGTTTCCAGGTAGGGTTTCACTGGTTTTGCAACATGAGGCCGAGCGTTGTCATGTAGCAAAATTATTGTCGTGTCTCATTTCGTATCGCGGCCGTTTATCTTTTAATATAACAATAATATAATTTATTTATTTAGGCATAAATCGATTACAAAAAAAAGAAGAACAAATCTTTGGTAAGAGTAAAAAATATAAGTAAATCCACAGCCAAACAGCATCACGTCTATGATCATCAGTTCGTTGGACATTTTTTATTCGCAGTTCGATTTAATGTCTGCCAGTTGATTAATATTTTGTTCTGGTGTACGTTCTCAGAACATGCTCGCAACAATTCATTTGCCGATGACTGTAGTCGCTTCCAGGAGGAAGCCGCGCGACTTCTCATAGTAGCGAAGTAATCTGGTAACCTCCTTGAACATCTCGGACGCACTGCCATCATTACATTCCACTACAAGCATATTGAAAGCTTTACGAGTTAAATTAATCCATTGTCAGGTATAAAAAAAAAACATAGAACGTATCGCGGAAGAGAATTTCTCCAGGTCTTGAACATCTGAAGAATCGACGTGGATATCTGTTGTATTAAGGAGATTTAAAAATAAAACTTCGAAAAAAAATTCTAATAATGATTTTTAATAAAAGCTTTCTAATATCCGTGGATATAACATACAGACTGCATTTACAAACAATTCCACTTGCATTATTATACACATATATATATATATATGTATATATAATCTGTAGACATGTATAGAATAAAAAACACTACCGACTTCCTCCCAAAAGCACCTTCATCTGCACGACACGAGGAATTATTTTAATTACGCACAAATTACGTCTCGCTGTATACATTAGTAGGAAGATGATCGATTTCACAAACAGCACCAGAGCGGTAAGACACTTAGTTTATAAACGCACTTCCGGTACAAGGCACGGGTTGGCTACTGGCAACATTCATATAGTTAGACAAACTCGTCTATGGCAGGTCTGTGGGGTCCACATTAGTCCATGTTACTTTAAAAAAACAACTACATAAAAAAAATGTGCCGAAATATTCCCTTAAGAAAATAATTCGATACCAACAATACACTTATAGTATATATACTAAGTATTGAAATACTTCTGTGTATAAACGTGCGCAAGCGCCGCGCGGTGCGACCTTCTCTTTGAAATTAAAAATAAAATGATGGTAATTAAAATAATTGTAATTATTACGGTTATAATATAATTGTGATGAGTAACATCTATTAAATAATGATGATCAAACAAAATGTCGCACGGCGCCGCGACTGTCAGACGATGGCGCCAAAACCGGCGCCATCTTTGTTATCGGCATAAGTACTACACCTACAGACTATAACAGGGGGCGGCGTGCCTTTTCGTGTAGTTGTTCGATTTTTTTTTAATTACTTTAAAATACAAAATGTTAATTTTTTTTCTAAAAAAATATTTTTTTTATTTTTTTGATAAAATGCATTTTTTCGAGGGTTAGGTTAGGTTAGATTATCGGCCAAAGGTTCGCCACCCCCGCAACTATACCTATGTTAAATTCACGAAAAAGAAAAATGCTCTGTTAAATTACTACGAACTAGGTTGTTTTTTTTTTTAATAAAAATAACGTCATGCCTCTAGTGTAAATAGTTTTTGTCAGTAAACATTAAACCGTTGTCGATGTTGCCAACTGTCGGCTACTTCTTTAGAAGCTTCTCTTCTTCGGGGTTGCCGCGCTCCTCCTTCTCCTGGCTCCTGAACGTCGCGTTCGTGTGCGGGCTGGCGGACGTCGGCAGGAACTGTCACAGATAATATATCATATAGAAAATGATAAACGGTCGCCATTTGTTTTAATTGTGCATGTGGTAGTTGACAGTAATTTCATTAGTTACAACGCCCTTCAAACCGGATCACAGCAATATTTGCACACCGCTGTTTGACGATGCAAATAGCAGCTGCGGTTGTTACCTATAGCGTATAGATAAGTCGAGTTTTGAGGTCGTCATACAAACCGGATATCCTGTGAGCGGTAGCTAGTACCTCTCGGCGGGGATTCCCAAACTCTATGCAGCGTGTAAAAGGAATTTATAGAGATAAATATAAAATTAAGGCGAAGCCGTGAGCAGTCATATCCTGGAATATTCCTCACCTGCCGCGGAGGCTTGTCCCTCTCGGGAATCTCCTCCATCCTGTCACCCTCGCGCAGCAGCTGCAACAACAAATAGGCGTCTGGATGTATTATGCGACAAATATGTGGTGGTGATGCGCACCGGAACATATTGTATGGGACACTGATGAGAGGCCGGAAAGGGAAGGGAGAAAGTAAGACTGAAGAATGAGATAGGAAGAGAAAAAGGTAAGTGAACTAAGGATGTAAGGGTTTCCGCACAACTCATGGGATCTAAGTCAACCTCACCTGCTCGTGGTGCATCCTGCTAATCTTCAAACGAGGCTCTGGCTCCTACCAATTTCCATTGAGCCAGCGTGGTGGGAAATGGTCCAAATACCCCCATATGAATCCTTACCCGATCGAGGTGGGAATATTTGGGGGAGGCTTATGCCCAGCAGTGGACTTCAATTGGCTGATGATGAGGTATGCGAGTGAGAGGAGAGGGAGTGAGAAGAGAATTGAGATGGGAAAAGAGAAGTTGGATAAGAGGATGTGAAACAGAAATGTAGAGGAATGGATGTCACCATGGGGTAAAGAATAAGTGGAGTATATCATCATCAGCCGATAGATGCCCACTGCTGGACACATGCTTCACCCAAAGATCTCCACATAGATCGCTCCCGCGCTGCCCTGGTTGCAGCAGCGCCTTACCAAGATCCGTCACAGTCAGTAGTCTCTGGTACCGTCGGGCATCAGGGGCTGTCGTTTGTAGGGATTTATATGGGGGGGAATTTAGGCCATTTCCCATCACGCTGGCCCAATGCAGGTCGGTGGAAGTCAGATCCTCGTTTGTTGATTTGAATACATATTGTAAATGGTTCGTTTATACATTTATGTACTGCCGTATATTATAAAGATGGAGTATTTTCCCACAAGGGCAGACTTCCGCACTGACCTTGTCCACTTCCGGTTCGATTTGCTCGTTGGTGCCGCCCTTGGTGAGAGCGCCCTTCTCCATCAGCGTGGCGCGCTTGGCAGCCAAGTACATCGACCTGGTGACGGATGTACGTACGTATTAGTAAAAATAAAATTGCAATTTTAATGGTTAACGTATAAAAGTATCGTGCGAACATTACTGCGTTCCGGTTTGAAGGGCGCTGTAGTGTTGTAGTGTATCTGTTTAAACGACGATATGAGCGGCACGTTCACCCGATTTTAAGTGAAAGTCTATCCACAACAAAACGTGGCGCTAGTTAAGACGGTATGCTCTTGTCGAGTCTCGTTACCCCAGTAATTACACTAGCTACAGCACCCTTCATACCGGATCACAGTAATGTTTACACAGTACTATCTGTCGGCTGCAATAGACTTGAGGTGGTACCTACCTAGACGGTCTCCGACAACAGACACCTATCACCAGTGATAGCTACAGCGCTCTTCAAACCGGATCATAGTAATATACCCACAGTACTGTCTGTCGGCTGCATCAGGCGTTACGGTAGTACCTACCTCAACGGTCTCTGACAGCAGACACCTATCACCACTAATAGCTACAGCGCCGTTCAAACCAGATCACAGTAATGGACGTACAGTACTGTGTGTCGGCTGCAACAGGCGCTCCGGTAGTACCTATCTAAACGGTCTCTGACAGCGGACACCTAATCACCACTAATAGCTACAGCGCCCTTCAAACCGGATCACAGTACTGTCCGTCCGCTGCAACAGGCGTTGCGGTAGTACCTACCTAAACGGTCTCTGACAGCGGACACCTAATCACCTCTAATAGCTACAGCGCCCTTTAAACCGGATCATAGTAATATACCCACAGTACTGTCTGTCGGCTGCATCAGGCGTTACGGTAGTACCTACCTCAACGGTCTCTGACAGCAGACACCTATCACCACTAATAGCTACAGCGCCGTTCAAACCAGATCACAGTAATGGACGTACAGTACTGTGTGTCGGCTGCAACAGGCGCTCCGGTAGTACCTATCTAAACGGTCTCTGACAGCGGACACCTAATCACCACTAATAGCTACAGCGCCCTTCAAACCGGATCACAGTACTGTCCGTCCGCTGCAACAGGCGTTGCGGTAGTACCTACCTAAACGGTCTCTGACAGCGGACACCTAATCACCTCTAATAGCTACAGCGCCCTTTAAACCGGATCATAGTAATATACCCACAGTACTGTCTGTCGGCTGCATCAGGCGTTACGGTAGTACCTACCTCAACGGTCTCTGACAGCAGACACCTATCACCACTAATAGCTACAGCGCCGTTCAAACCAGATCACAGTAATGGACGTACAGTACTGTGTGTCGGCTGCAACAGGCGCTCCGGTAGTACCTATCTAAACGGTCTCTGACAGCGGACACCTAATCACCACTAATAGCTACAGCGCCGTTCAAACCAGATCACAGTAATGGACGTACAGTACTGTGTGTCGGCTGCAACAGGCGCTCCGGTAGTACCTATCTAAACGGTCTCTGACAGCGGACACCTAATCACCTCTAATAGCTACAGCGCCCTTTAAACCGGATCATAGTAATATACCCACAGTACTGTCTGTCGGCTGCATCAGGCGTTACGGTAGTACCTACCTCAACGGTCTCTGACAGCAGACACCTATCACCACTAATAGCTACAGCGCCGTTCAAACCAGATCACAGTAATGGACGTACAGTACTGTGTGTCGGCTGCAACAGGCGCTCCGGTAGTACCTATCTAAACGGTCTCTGACAGCGGACACCTAATCACCACTAATAGCTACAGCGCCGTTCAAACCAGATCACAGTAATGGACGTACAGTACTGTGTGTCGGCTGCAACAGGCGCTCCGGTAGTACCTATCTAAACGGTCTCTGACAGCGGACACCTAATCACCACTAATAGCTACAGCGCCGTTCAAACCAGATCACAGTAATGGACGTACAGTACTGTGTGTCGGCTGCAACAGGCGCTCCGGTAGTACCTATCTAAACGGTCTCTGACAGCGGACACCTAATCACCTCTAATAGCTACAGCGCCCTTTAAACCGGATCATAGTAATATACCCACAGTACTGTCTGTCGGCTGCATCAGGCGTTACGGTAGTACCTACCTCAACGGTCTCTGACAGCAGACACCTATCACCACTAATAGCTACAGCGCCGTTCAAACCAGATCACAGTAATGGACGTACAGTACTGTGTGTCGGCTGCAACAGGCGCTCCGGTAGTACCTATCTAAACGGTCTCTGACAGCGGACACCTAATCACCTCTAATAGCTACAGCGCCCTTCAAACCGGATCACAGTACTGTCCGTCGGCTGCAACAGGCGCTGCGGCAGCACTTACCTAGACGATCTGTAGCAACAGAGACACTACCAGCAGTGTGCAGGCGTATCACTTACCATCTCTCACTCTTCTCATCGCTTCATTGTATAGAGGGACCAGTGTTTAGACCTGCGGTGGTACCTACCTAGAGGGCAGCAGCAGATGTCTACCACCATTCATAATCCTACCACCTTCTAGAAGGTGAGGATGAAGCGGACACTCCTGTCCACTAACCTTCAGCCAAGAGACAGTATAAAGCAGTCCTCAGCACCACTAACCAAGTCCAACCACTTTGTATAGAGCCGTAAAGGAACTGTTAAGTTCAAAGGTCTCCGGACCACTGTCCTCGATTCCGCAGAGGAGGCGCATCCTCAGCTCCATGAACGAGCTGGAGTTGGGTTAGGTTTAGAGATAGATGGGTTACCGCTTGATGGTGAGGTAGTACAGCTCGGCGATCGCGCGCACCGAGTAGTCAGGTACGAAGGTGTGCCGCAGCATAGAATCCATGTTCAGGTTCTGCAGCGAGCCAAGGGTCGACGGCGCCGGGGACTCAGCTGGAGGAGAATCACGGATTTTATTACATATATATATAAAAAAAAATATTCGAAGATACGAGACGAGCTGGACATCACCTGATAATAAGTGATATGGCCACCCTGCACACTGCATAACATTGTGCTCGTAGCCTTAAGACAATATGTTGTGTCGTTACCTCAGTGATTTCAATAGCTACAGCGTCCTTCAAACCGGAACTCTGTACTGGCACTAATTACTATTATAATATTCACAACACCACATACTCGTCATTAAGACACAGGATGTTAAGGCTTGTTACCGCAGTAATTATACTAGCTACAGCGTCCTTCAAACCGGAACTCTAATGTGGCGCTAGTTAGGATGATCTGCACTGCAACACATTGTGCTCGTTATTAAGACATAAGATGTTAATTCTAGTTACCGTAGTAATTTCACTAGCAACAGCGTCCTTCAAACCGGACCTCTGTAATAGCGCTAATGACTATAATAAACCCTACACCACATTACTTCCCGTTAAGACACAGCGTCCTTCAAACCGGATCAAGGTAATACTGTTTGACGCTGCGGCGGTAGCTAGATCAGCAGAGTACAATTGTAGCAAAATGAGAATATGGTATTTGGGAGGGGCGAATCTACAGTTGTGGACTGCTGCGGACTGATAGTTAAGGAAACGACTGCTGTACTGGAACTGGTGGTGGTATACCGATGGTGGGATTCCGTTGCTGGAGTGGTGGCAAACGTTACTGCGTACTGAAGGGCGCTGTAGCTATAATTTCTTAGCGACGAGCGCAATGTTAGCCAGGCGTATTACCCATTATCAGGTTTTTTTTAGTCGGAAAATTTAGTCGACTATTACTGTCTCACCTAGTCCAACGTTCTGCGTGAGCGCCTGGACGCCGAAGTAGGTGAACGGGCCGGCCTCGAAGACGAGGTTCTCGCGGCCGACGGTCACCTCCACGCGACCCTCGAGGATCAGCACGAAGTAGTCAACCTGGAGAAGAGAGACGAGGTCGTTATTCTATGGCCCAGGAACAAGACTAGCTGAATGCGAATGTGATGCAGTGTATATTATCCTAAACAGGGGATACTAGTTAAGTTTTGTTACTGCAGTAATTATACTAGCTACGGCGCCCTTCAAACCGGAACTCTAATGTGGCGATAGTTAGGATAATGTACACTACACCACATTGTACTCCTCATTAAGACACGGGATGTTAAGTCTTGTTACCGCAGTAATTACACTAGCTACACATTGTACTAATGTGTGATGTTCTCAACTCTAAATGTAATATGTCTACTTGACCTAATGCTGATGGTGATGGACCCAGAATCCTCCATTTCCATTGGTGGTAATGATAAAACCATCTGAACCTGGCAGATGTGTCATGGCAATGTACGTCGATATCCGGTGGAAGCCGGACCCCCCCCCGCCCTCGCTTCCGGCCTGAAGGAGCGAGCGACTCACCGGCTTGCCCTCCTGGAAGACGTATCTCTTGGGGTCGTTCTTGTCCTCATCGCCGCGCAGCTTGATGTGATGGATGACGTCCTGCTTCAGCAGCCGGCGGAGCACCGTCTCCGATATCATCTCCGGTCTGAACGCGTCCACACCTGGAATTAAATTGATCACAGACATGGTGAAGCGGAAGGTTTAGAACATGAAGATCAATAGTGATGGTTCAAGATTTCTATGTGATACTGGACAAATGCTGGTAGGTCTTTGTTCTGGTGGTAGGTTTTTGTACTGGTTGGTAAATTTTTGTATTAGTTGGTAGATCTTTGAACTAGTTGGTTGATTTATGTACTATTTGGTAGATTTTTGTAGTAGTTGGTAGATTTTTGTACCGATTGGTAGGTTTTTGTACTGGTTGGTAGATTTTTGTACTAGTTGGTAGATTTTTGTACTAGTTGGTTGATTTTTGTACTAGTTGGTTGATTTATGTACTATTTGGTAGATTTTTGTACTAGTTGGTAAATTTTTGTATTAGTTGTTAAATTTATGTACTGGTTGGTAGGTTTTTATGCTGTTAGTGGGCCTTTGCGCTGGTTGTAAGTCTTGGCACAGGTGGGACATTGTTCCGATCATATTGACGTCTCGCTTGTTTAGTCGTTTCTTTAAAAAAAACTTACTGGTGCTTAGGAACTGGAAGGTGGCGAGCACCAGCTGCGGGGAGACGTGCACGCGGTGCGCCTGGTGGCCGGCAAAGGCGGCCAGGTCCTGGAACTTGTTCAGCGGGCGGGCGAGGCGCTTCTTGGTGCGATTGTCGCCTGCAAGGAGAAAACGGTTTCGTTGTAATAATTTTTGGAATGACCCACCACCTTCGCGTCCATCACCAGGTCTACTCTTACGAATTTCAAAGCCAAAATCAAGGTTGATGGTATACCAGGGAAGCTCTGTTCTTAGAAGATGTTCCTTAACCTGAAGCTGAAGTGGCATACGAGAGAGCGCGGTTCTGTAATGATCGGGTAGACCGCTGGATGCGAGAAGCGTTGGGTTGAAGTGGAGAATTTGTGGGGATGCTCATGTCCAGCATTGGGCGTCTATGGGGTGATGATGATGATATAGCTACAACTGAACTATCTCATCCATCATCCATTCAGCAGCCTCGGATTCGAGGCAGTGGACTGCGCCTATCTACTGGTGAAGTGTATACTCACTGATGACGTCGGTCTCGTCGACGATCTCCGCCTGGATCATCTCCTCGATGACGTCTTCGAGAGTGACCAGCCCGACGGTCTCGTAAACCGGATCGCCGTCGCCCTCCTCTATCCGCTGCACGAACGCCATGTGACCCTTGTGACCTGATAATAAAAGCAACCACTGTCAACTTTATATTCCTGTCACCAAGCAGCAGTGTGCAAGGATTACTACGTTCCGGTTTCAATGCAATTACTATGGTAACAAGATTTGACATTTTACGTCCTAACGATGAGCACATTGTGGTGCAGTGTATATTATTTTAACCAAAGATGACTGTGTTCCGGTTTGAAGGACCAATATCCATTATTGCTCATAGGTCTCTGTTGCTGTAGACTGTCTAGGTAGGTACTACCGCAGCGCCTATTGCAGCCGACAAACAGTACTGTGCAAACATTACCGTGTTCCGGTTTGAAGGGCGCTGTAGCTAGTATAATTACTGGGGTAAGGAGACAATATTTTATGTCTCATACGACGAACGCAATGTAGTGTTGTGAATAACATCTCAACTACTGCCGTGTTATGGGCGGGCGTATCACTTCACATCAAGTGAATGTCCCGCTCGTCTCATTGCTTAAGAACAAATGTAACTCGCCACTCCGGCGCACATCGCCCTCATTCTCTTCCCGCGCACCGCATTTTTCATTTTATATAAATAAACAAAGCAGACGCAGAGGCCATTTGCCGCGCGCGTGGCCGAAAGCCCGAACACCATTGCTTTTATAATTAACAACAGAACTCTTCGCGCCATCTTTAAATAGAAATATATCACATAAAATATCGAAAGCACTTGAATGGTATTGTACGGGATAATGAATTAAAGTGCGCATAAACATATATATATATATATATATAACTGTGTAGTATATATACTAACAAAGTATGTATAAGTAATATTGCTATATACAAATAAATACACGAGGGCCGAAGGGCTCTCTCCACGGTAAAGCAACGCGGTAGCTTAGAGCCGATCGGCTCTCTCTAAGGTAAAGCTCCGTCGTAGGCGCTGCAGTGGTGCCTACTTAGACGGTCTCCGGCAACAGAGACCTACCACCAGTGATAGTCACAGCGCCCTTCAAACCGGATAACAGTAATCTACGCACAGTACTGTCTGTCGGCTGCAACAGGCGCTGCGGTGGTGCTGGTGCCTACCTAGACGGTTTTATCAATAATTGAAACGGAAAGTACCGCCTGCGCCAAAATGACGTCGGCAGCCGACAGCGGCGTGATGACGCTCAGCCGCCTACTCTTCGCCGCGTGACGTATGTCAATGTCACCTCGACATCTCGCCACGTTTAGGAAATCCTCAGTGGCTGCACCCTTGCGAATGTCGTAATAGTGCACTAAATATGAAATAACTCCAGATAAAAGCCAACAGCTTTCACTGAAACCGCTGCCAGAATCTCAAGATAATTATAATGTATCATCATCAGCCGATAGACGTCCACTGCTGGACATAGGCCTCCCCCAAAAATATCAGTCCTGAGCTGCAGTCAGCATAGCCTCCGGCACCGCCAGCATTAAGGCTGATCATCTGTAGGGTACATATGGGAGGATTCGGGTCATCTCGCACCACGCTGGCCCAATGCGGGTTGGTGGAAGCCATAGCCTCGTCTGTTTATTATCAGATTGCACCACGAGCTGGTGAGCTTGGCTTGGGTCCCGTGAGTTATTGAGCGGGAACCCTCATACTCTTAATTACAATGTGGTGCATATCATCATTACCATCAGGTGAATACCAGCTCGTCTCATCACAATTGGAATGTATTAGTTGTACCATCACAAAACCCTGCTATTCCCGGAGCTGTTCTCTCTGATCACTGGTTGACCAGGCACAAGTACCCAACTGACCAAAACTTCCTACTGGTGTGAGCTCACCTTCCTTGAACTGCTTCAGCATCACGTCGAGGGTCACGTCCTCGAAGACGAAGTTGCAAGGGTTCTGGTAGTACTGACAGAGCGTCTTCAGCGGCGTGTTGTCGTCGGGATCGACGAAGGCCAGGTCCTTGATGAACAGCACCGTCACTATGTTACCCCTGCTGCCCTCGTACACGGGTATCCGGGAGTAACCTGATGGTGACCATAAAGATATAGATGAGAGGATATCAAAACAATCCAATATGGCGATTATGGTTGGTGGTTGGTGAGGATGATGTACACTGCAACAGATTTTATCCTTAGCTGAAACATACGATGATGAAGCTCTTTACCACCAGTAATCTTACTAGCTACAGCGCCTTTCAAACCGGAACACATTAACATTTGCACACTTTTTTATGTGCTTAAGCGACGAGATGAACGGAACGTTCACCTGATGGTAAGTGATACGCCTGCCCATAACACGGTGCTAGTTAACATGGTATACACTGCATCACATTACGGTCATCACCTGAGACATAAGATGTCGGGTCTCGTTACTAAAATAATTACATTAGCTACAGCGCCCTTCAAACCAGAACACAGTAATGTTTGCACAGTACAGTTGATCGGCAGAAATAGTCGATGCAGTGGTACCTACCTTTATATCTAATTACCAGCTTCAAAATCGGTTCAGCCGATTAAAGATTATCAGCATACCTTTCGGTTCCCATTATTTAGCTGATGGGGAACAGCTTCTGCTTATTTTGTCTGTGATTAGTTGTAATGGTTCTTCACTCATGCGAGGAGTATTGAAGGGCGCTGTAGCTATTCAATAACAATAACTACAGCGCCCTTCAGTGTGTCTCTGCAGCTTCACGACGGTATATACAACAGTCAAGCAGGACAAGATTATTCATGGAGTATAAATTTTCCAACTTCTGGTGGTCTACTTACCCGACTTGACGATCTCCGACATGGTCTCAAAGTCCAAGACGCTGGTGATGGGCAGCATGAAGCAGTCCTTCAGCTTCGTCATGACGTCTTTAACAGTCTTCTTACGGAGATCCAGCGCGCCGGAGATGATGTTCACCTCCTCCTTGTCGAGGTCGTTCACGTGGTTGGTGATCTGGTGACGGCAGTGGTAATTTTGTGAGGACCAAAGCCTGCATTTGGTGGTTGGTCTTTAAAGCAGGAGAGCCTTAAATATTCGCGATATACCAGACCCTGACTTCGTGTGACCAGGCTCCGAGTCACAGTGGGGGTAACATAAAATGACCGCATATACTATTCAAATAGGTAATGTAATTTCGCTAGCTACAACGCCCTTCAAACCGGAACAGTAATATTTGCACACTACTGTTCGGCAGCAGAAATAGGAGTCGTTTGCCAAGAAGCTCTTTGGCAACAGAGACTATAGCTACAGCGCCCTTTACACAGGAACACGAGTAGAGTTTTTTCGAACCAGGGGAAGGAGTAGACCTTCTCCCCCATGGTAGCTATCACCAGCGCCAGGAGCGTTAGTCTATATTGAGGATCAGCACAGATCTACATTCAATACCACTGCAACTCGGCGACTAAATATGACAGCCTACAAAATGTTCCCACTGCTGGGACTGGGGGGTCTTTCACAATGACATTGAAGTGTCGAGACCAGAGCGACCTTCACCTGATAAGTGACACTCCCGCTTATAAAGTATGTCTCGTTACCCCAGTAATTTCATCAGCTGCAACTCCCTTCAAACCGGAACACAATAATGTATTCACACTACGGTACCACGGCAGAAACATTGGCTGCCGTGGTACCTATCTACCACCAGTAAAATTAGCGGATGTCACTTATCCCTGAAAGCTGTTCTTGAAGTGCAACATTCTCCTTCACCGGAAGCTGGAGCCGAGTGAGGATCGAACCCACGCGACTTGGAGACAGATCATACACACTGAGCCACCGCGACTTCCAGTTGGCGACACGCCCATAACAGATTTAAACTCCAGCCTCTTCGAAAATAAAACTGAACCGTCTCCAGTCGACAACTCCGAATGTAGTCATTTGAAACGATTTTACTACAACTACAGACTTTAACTGTCATCAACCTGATGATGGAGAGGAATGCTCCCTTGGAATATTTCAGCACGGCTTCGGTTATCAAGTGGATGGTGTTTCTGGTGGTAGACTAGAAATTTTCATATCCAAAAATGTGTGTTACAGTGTTCCGGTTCGAATGACGCTGCAGTGTATTACATTCGAACTAACCATCACCATCGGTAATACCAGCTCCAATAGACATGCTGATAAATTCTATACCAGATCCCTATGCTCACGTACCTTGACGAGCTCCTTCAGACGTTCCCTATTGTAATGTGTGCCGATCTCTTCGCCCAGGAAGTAGTCCAGCAGTTTGCTGGTGGGCCAGGCGAGGGGTGCGCATATGCCCATTACGATCTATTGAGAAAAAAAAAATACGTTAGAGAATGAGAAGTAATGCTGTACTTATCCTAAGATTTCATTATACAAATGAAAATATACAGATACTAAAAAATTATTCTTGAACTAATTTGGGTCATCAATAATGCCCTCATTTTGCAGACCCAAATGATTAAAATTTTTGTTAATTAAATTATAAGGTTTAAGACTCCGTTAGTAACTGAGTAAAAAAAAATTATATTTACTGAGACATTTAATAATATAAATGAATAAATAAATATATAGATAATAAATAATAAATAAGAACATCAAATAAAAAAATTGGGTCACCCATAATGTAATCATTTTTGCAGACCGAAATTGGTAGGTTGTTTAAAATTTTTGATAGTTAAAGCTAAGTCAAAAGAAGCTGCTACGGATTTTTTTGCTTTATCTTAATTATTAAAAAAAAAAAAAATTGTTTGAAATGACCTTCATGATCCAGATACTCTTAGCGCCAATTAGTAGACCGTGGCGAGCGCATATCGCTTGCGGTGTGATCTCAGCAATGAACACGATGGCCAGCGTAGAACCGATGACCGCCACCAACCCTGACGTCAGATCGTCCAGGATGACGGTGAAAGTGCTGTTCACGGCTACGTTACTGAGAAGTATGGTGCAGAGCAGATAGTTCCCGTGAGCGCGAACCGGCATGATAGCCCTCGCGTACTTCCTCTCCTTCTCCGTACCAGTATTCGCGATGATCTTCAGCTCGGTTCTATCCAGAGCCATGAGACCGAGATTCAGACCGGAGAAGAGGGAAGCCAACATTAGCAAGATAACGATGAGGATCAGGGAAGCCCATAAGGGCAGAAGTTTGTTGTGGGCGCCCAGGATCTTCCATTTCTCGCGTCCCTGGTGGATGAATTCGCTGTTTGGCGAGTTTCTTGCGCAAATGTAGAACCTGTAGTCCTCCAGCGGCAGCGGAGCAATCAGCTCGAACAGGGCGGAATCGTTGTTAGCTTCTTTGATCTGTAGACAGAATGTATATACGTAGATCTCTCGCCTTTTGAACGATCCAACAATTTAAGTGGCTAGAAGGCTTCTAGAAGAAGTCTACAATTTCCTTATTATCGTGAGGTATACTCATCGAACGGAAGATGCTAATGAGCGGGATGAAGAAACTGATGCAATCTTCCAGCAATTTTTTTTATCTGATTGTATTTAAGCCCAGTCCAATCCTCCAAGCATTTCCTCTCTACAATTTCCTTATGACATACATATTCAAATATTAGCTACGTTTTCCTCTATTTGAGGATGAAAACTCCAGATATGACATGGTAATCTTAAAGTCTTTAAATAAGCTTCATCTAGATTAGTTCATTTTACTGTCTAGATTATTTCACCTTATCATCATGAGAGATCGCGAGTTATCAAAAAATTAAGAAAGGTTAAAATACATCACATTTAACATAATACTAATCTATCAGATCCATAGATTGAGATGAGGAATAGATCTTCGAGAAGCAAATACCCCTCTCTAGTCTCCACTCTTCGAATCTTGACTATATTTGTGATCATCATCATCATCAGATCGCGACAGGTCACTGCTGGACACAGCCACCTCTCAAGGAACGCAATTATATATGCCCGAAATTCTTTAAAAAAACTTACCTTATACTCCCCAGGTAACAGGAAGTGGCACAGAGTGCCGTGATTCTCAGGCACGTGGGTGAAGGCAATCTCCGTGTTCTCCGTGAAACCTTCGCCGAACAGCCTCAGCGTGAACTTCGTCTCCCGTAGAACGCTCGGTATCATCTCATCAACAATCTTCGGCTCTTTATCCGCTTCCTCCACTCTCAAGCCCATCACCTTCAAGTTGCCGTTGTCGACTGGTGCAGCTTTACTTAGTCCCACATCTGTCGCATTAGTATCTTCTACTTCCGATTCGTTAACCTGTCGTCTTATTCTACTTAATTTATCATCATCACCATCATATACATCTCCATTATGAATATAAGCTTGAGGTTGGTAGGAGAACTTTTCGACTACTAGATCGCTCATCTCGACGCCATCTTTATTCACCTCCAAATCTTTGAGATAGCTCAATTCAGCTTCGGACTCACTCAGATCCGCCAGTTCCGCCGTCAGCTTTTTGCTGTATTTGTTGTCAATATCGATTTCGTTCTCGTCACCATTGTCCAACTCTGATAACCTGTTGATAACATAGATAAGTCCATCACTACTCCATAAGCCTTAAAAAGTTGATAAAGATTTCTGGACAGAATTTTTTGGACTACTATTACAAGTAACCAGATTAAATTACTCTGGAAAACGAAGTGGAGTGGAGCATTGGTTGCGATTATCAAAATCTACTAGACCTATTGGCGACTAACAGAAATTGTAAAACAGACGGAAACCAACTATTTTCTAATTCATCATCATCATCTGCCGATAGACGTCCACTGCAGGACATAGGCCTCCTCCAAAGACCTACACGTGTGGAGGGATTCATATAGAGGGTTATGGGCCATTTCCCATGACACTGGCCCGATGCAGGTTGGTGGGAGCCAGAGTCTCGTTTCTTGATTAGCAGGCTGCACCACGAGCAGGTTAGGTTTTTTTTTTGGTTAACGCTGGGGAAATATGCCTGCTCATACCCGTCCTCGCGGGGGCAAGGACAGGTTATGTCGAACTTGCACTGATTAAAACCCCCACGATGTTCCTCCTCGTCGCTTTATGGCGGGGTCACGGGAACGCTTTCGCACACATCCGCGACCCCGCCAGCCCCAGTTCGGGAGGGAGGGAAGAACCCTCCCTTTCCACCTATGTGGGGGCCGGAACACACAGCGCGCCCCCTTCTCAACCTCTTGCAGTCGCGCGGGAAACGGATTCCACCGAACCCGTCATCCAGAGGCCATGGGAGCCATGAGGGAAAACTCTCCCGACTTACTGCGGCGGATCCGACCTTGAGCCCGCCGCCACCTGTTATACGGCCGCCGAGATACTCCTCTTCCCCAGCGGCCCCACCGCCGCCGCATCACCGGTGCGGCACCGCTTAGTCGTAGACGTTACTCCCTCTGCGACTCCACTTCAGCTGCAGAGGGTAGCATAAATCCGCTCCAGCAGCCCACCGGCACGCATCCGAAGTGAGCTTAACGGTGGAGCACCGAAGCTCTTACCTGGAGCGGCCGCCTCGGACCGGCCCTACACCCCTAGCCGGCCGGGTAGATTCATCTTCGCTTGACCGTGGACGACCCAGCTACGGCTACTAATCCCCTCAGCCACGACAAGGCGAGAACGTGTTGGGGGGGCGAGCAGGTGAGGTTGACTTGGGTCACGTCAGTTGTTGTGCGGAGATTTTCTAATTAGTCGATTAGAATTAAAAGACATTAACCTTGTTCTGTATTAGTGTACTAACAAAATCTTACTACCATTTTTCTCCCACCCATTACCTATTTTTCTCCTGATCAAAGATAATTCAAGACAGTCTAGTTGATTTCAAATCTAGAATTAGTATTCGCAACTCGTACAATGTATCATAAAGTTACCTACAGTAACAATGCATCAATTACCAGTAACAGCACATTAAATCTAACAATAGATACACATTTTATTTTTATTACTAATGCCACTTAATTCATACGAATGTTTTAACGATACTTATAAAGAAACTGTTAGAGCTCAGTTTGTGAAATTCTGGTAGAGCTCAAGCTTCGAAGGTAAGCATCGTAAGGAAACCGGTACGGAAGAACAGCTTCCAAGCACATGTTATATCCACCTACCCGCACTTGGCTCGAAAGGTCGGTAAATTTGCTGGCGGTAGGTTTCTGTCGCCGAAGGACGTCGTAGATAAGTTTGTGTTCGCATTCGTGGGCTTGGAAGGTGGGAGTCCTCGTTGCCCCCTGAGAGCCAGAGGTGAACGACAAGTATGAGGTGGTCTCTGTATAAAGAGGGGATGCTGAGAAGCTTTCCATAGGACATGTTTAAACGCAGTGCAGGAAGGCCACCGGTATTTTCCGTAGATTATCTAATGATAACCACCGAGGGGATTTAGTGTAACCCTATCCCCTCCCTCCAGAAACAGCATATTTTTTAAATATTTACCCATCAAAAAAAATAAGTAGGTACCTCCACAACGTCAAGCAGTAATATGCAAATATCAGAATGTATATTGAAGGGCGCTGTACCTAGCGAAATTACTGCGGTAACGAGACTTAACGAGGAGTATAATGTTGCAGTGTATATCATCCTAATAAGCACCACGTTGTGAGCAGAAATGTAAGTCTCGCACGAAAACTCACGGGACCCAAGACAAGCTTACCAGCTCGTGGTGCACCCTGCTAATCGAATAACGAGGCTCTGGCTCCCACCGACCCGCATTGGGTCAGCGTGGTGGGAAATGGCCCAAATCCCCCCATACGAATCCCTACATATGACCTGCCGTAGTGCCCAGCGGTATAGGAAGAGGCCATGCTGTATGTGATCTTTGGGAGTGGCGTATGTCCAGCGGTGGACGTCTGTCCACTGATGATGATGTTATGAGCACGCGAATACGTAACATCAAGTGAACGTCGTGCTCATCTCGAATCCCATACGTGGGACTAGACAGGCTATTTATAACAAAGAAAAATTGTACTCTTAATAAATATCCGGAACTGTTGATCCGATTCCAACATGATGATTAGGATGATGATGATGAAGCGCGACGGGTGCTCTGAGAACACAGCGATGCTGTCGTGGCGGCAGATTTACAATGACGGTGGTAGTTAGCCAGACGGCAAATCCCCACCACCAGCCGAATGATAACGCTGTGTGGTCAACCTATTTTATTATTGACCCACGTTACAAGTGCGCTTGCGTAAAGCGGGTCAGTACTTCATATGACACTTGACCCACAATCCAGCTACCTACCCACTTCATACACGTTATACATCATTACCATCAGACGATGGACGTCCACTGCTGGACGTAGGCCTCCCCCAAATATTTCTACATCGATCGTGTAGGCATATTGAGGGAGTTTGGGCAATTTCCCCCCACGCTAGCACAATACGGGTGGGTGGGAGCCAGAACGAGCTGGTGAGGTTGGCTTGGGTCCCGGGAGTATTTATGCGGAACCCTTTACACCCCTATTATACACAAAAATTTATATATTATATTCCAATGAAGACTACTGGTGGTAGGTCTCAGTTGCCGTGTAAGTAGATACCACCGCAGCGATAAGCAGTAGTGTGCAAACATTACTATACTCCGGTTTGAAGGGCGCTGTAGCTAGTGAAAACGCGGTAACATATGTCAGACGGCGACCGTAATGTGTACGTTATTACAGACAGGCGTATGACTTACCATCAGGTGAAGGTCCTGCTCGTCTCGTTTAATTGAATAAAAAAAAAATAGTGTACGGACCCTGGTGTTGTAGGCCATGGAGTCGCGTGAGCCAATCCCAAGTTTAATTCTCATTTAGCGGCAGTCATGACAAAATGGGGTCGGCGGTCGCTAATCGCTTTCCTCATGCTCCGACCACCACCAGCACGCGATGACCCATTTCATGTTCGCACTTATTTTTTTTTTAATTCCACTTTTTTTTCGACGCAACGACCAAACTATCGCGACGTTCATCCTAATACGTCTGCTCAAAACTTGGAGATAGAATGATATACACTACACTACATTGAGCTACCTCTTGAGACGCATGATGTTAAGTCTCGTTACCGCAGTAATTTGACTAGCTACAGCGTTGGAGAACTTATGTAAGATAGATTTAGGAATATTAAAAATGATGTCATTCGACGGTTTAAAAAAAAAAGCAGCTAATATTAGAAACGTGAGTATGAAGAATTGGCGGGAGATAAAAACACATTTTGGTATTCGCTGGGGTTGCCATGATGTATGAGAAGATCCGTAGCTCTCTGTTGCCGGGACGTGTAGGTCACCGCAGTACATCATCATCAGCCGATTGATGTCTACAGCTGGACGTAGGCCTCCACCAAAGATCCTCACATTGCTCCCGCGTTGTCTGCATCGCCGGACACCAGGGACTGCCGTTTATACGAGCTCATATGGTGGGGACGTGGGTCATTTCCCACCACGCTGGCCTAATACCGACACGTGGTAGTACCCTATATCCAACATAAGAGAACAGGAGCCAGGACCATGTACATAATTTACTGCTGGTACATCTCTGTTGCCGAGGACCGTCTAGGTAGGTACCACCTCAGCGACTATTGCAGCCGACAGACAGCAATGTGCAAACATAAGTGTTCCGGTTTAAAGGGCTCTGTAGTTAGTGAAATTACTGTGGTAACGAGATGTATCACTTTATGTCTGTACACTATGTGGTGCAGTTTATATCATCCTAACTAACAATGCGATAATTTTGGCGGGTGTTTATTTACAATAATAAAAAAAAATAAAGTAACATTGTGGCGCGGTGGTAGTTTATTCCATATATAAAAAAAAAATTACTTGATGTGGTCACCGTCGCACTTGGCAAAATCTTAATAACGAGTAATATCTTGACGTCTACCGCCGCGCAACAGTCCGCCATGTTGGCGCGGCGCCAGCTGCGCGCGCAGACGGCGTTCAGCAGCGCGCGCACTACACGTAAAATGGCGGTGAAAATGGCGCGAAATTACTACCCGACGCTATGAATTGAGGCGATATAAAATTATTAATTATTCTAAGAGGGCTGTTAAAACGTTTTTCTTAATACATAAAAGCGTGAATAATTACTTTTTTTTTGTTAGGATTTTTGTTGTTGAAGCGCGGTGATGTGAAGTTCTTTATTTCCTAAAAATATAAACCAATTTATAGTAGATATTTTTATTTTATTTTATTGAAGGACGAGACTGGCGGGAGGTTCACCTGATGGTAAGTGACACGGTTGCCCATAACCACGACGCTAGTTAGGATGGTATACACTGCACCACATTGCGCTCGTCGCATCGAGACAATATGCGGAGTCTCGTTACCTTAGTAATGACACTAGTTACAGCGCCTTTCAATGTTTTTACCGTGATGACACCTACACCTTATTACATCCATAGTCAAAGGTAAACTGGAAGATAATGCCTAAGCGATTTCTTTTATTTATTTATCTATTGCTTTCAAGGCCTTACGTATAACACTCCTTTAAATATTTTATATAATAAAAAAAAAACATAAGTAAACAAATTATAAAAAAATTAACTACAGACGGTCCTAGACTCGAGTGTGTATGTGTGGGTGATCGGAAAAACAACTATAAATAAATCCAGTCGGCCGGCAACCTTGGCGGAAGTAGGTCGCACGCGAAAACCGTCCTCGAACGCCTGTATTGAAATTCACCTGCAGGGTTAATACTATGGAGACAGATTCTTTTTTAATCGACCAACCACACCTAGTTACCAATACCCGCTGTAGTGTATATATTTATTTATATATTATATTAGGCGACAGATCTGCCATCCAGTAGTATTACCAGTAGATTTACATTTTTGTTACCAACCTGAGGTATAGAAATATTACCATGTATTATATTAGTGAAATTTCTAGACTATCAATACTTAATCGTTATAAATATCATTATATTAATGGATGGACGTCCCACAGCTGGACATAAATCTCTTGAAATGTAAACTACTTAATACAGTATAGTACTAAATATTTCTTCTTTAAATTTGTCCCATTTTTTTCTCTTTTTCTCCTCAGTTTTTCTCTATGTCTCTCTTTGTTTTAACTCTTTCTCTTCCTATATTTTTATATCGACTTTTTCTCTTACCAAGTCCCGTTGTTACTTGAAATATTTCAATATTACAAGTACAAAATAAACCTACACGAAATTACTTCCAAACAGAAATGATGTGGGTCATCTTTTGTCTGTGGTCACCCTTCTTCTCGACCAAAAAAGGGGATTACCCCTTCTGTAAGTAATAGTACATTATCGTCTATTGTAATATAATCAATGAGTCAGTAAGTGAACATACCGCCATAACGTTGGCGGCCGGTTGAGTTCATGGCGCCAACGACCTGCGCGTGCGCTCGCGGCGCGTGAATCGGATGACGTGTACACTGACATCATATGCCGGATATATACACTGCTGAATTTTGATAAGCGAATTAGTAATTAAACAATTATAACGCTGAACTAATAAAACTATGTAGTAACGCAATATTAATATGGAGTCAGTTAGGATGATATACACTGCACCACATTGCGCTCATAGCTGAGATATAATGTTAGGTTTCATTGCCTCATTTCATTAGCTACAACGACATTTAAAGTCGGTACTATTTATACTCTACTGGTATTAACATCATCATCATCAGCCGATAGACGTTCACTGCTGGACATAGGCTCTTCCCCAAAAATCTTCTATCGGTTCCTGCTTAACGTACTAGACAGCAACAGAGACCTTTTTTTTGGTTTCGCGAGGGAAATCTTCGAAAAATACTCTGCTTCTGAGGGGATGTCAGGGTTATGTAAGATTCTTACTCAGTAAAACCCCCTCGGTGGTCTGCATCAGTGCGTTCGGAGAGGCTCTGCGATCTCCTTCAATACGCACCGGTGCCTCTCTACATTTTGTGTTGGCACGTTTCTAAGGAGCCCAAACCCTCGTGGGCACCATCGCTGAGCTTCAGACTGTCTCACGCTGGTTCGCTTGTTGGGCGATAAGGGCGCCTACCCTCAGTGCCCGTGAAACTTCTCACCCTTTCAGTCGCCTTCTACAAGCAGGGCTTACCTCAGTCCTATTCTTACTATCCCGGGACTACAGGACTGGTCAATAGAGACCTACTACTAGCAAGTTTCATTCTTTACTGCTTTTTTTATACAATGATTACTACAGGCTAGTAATGTATGTTGGATTTTTAGTATAAGTCGCTGATGGTAGGTCTGTTACCGGTTCTCCTGTAGTCTCGAGCTATTAAGAATAGGATTGAGGTAAATCTTGCCTGTCATATGACACTACAAAGGGTCTCGGGTTCGTGGGGTTGAAGGTGTGGGCTCCTGTTGCCTACTAAGCGAGCCCGGGGTGGTCATAACGAGTGTACTGGAAAAAGTTGCAGTCCCTCTTGAAACGTGCTTAGATGTAGTGAAGAGACCAATAGGTTCGTACCGTTGTAGATCCCACAGCCTCTCGCAAAGCAGTAAGGATGACCACCGCTGGGGTTTTAGTGGGACACAGACCGTACACGACCTTGGTTTCCACCACGACAAATAATATCCGTTATCGGAGGCCGCGTATCACAGCTCGAAACAGTAGTGTGCTAACATTACCGTGTCCCGATATAAAAAGCGGTCAACTAGTAAACTCGCACGTATCAACACGAGCACAATGCGGTGCAGTGTATACAATCCTAGCCGTCGTTAAATCGTTATTAGGCGTATCGCTTACCGTTAAGTGAACGTCTCGCTTGGCTCGCCGCCCGATCTACTCGTATGTATAACTTGCAGCGCTGTAGTAAAACGGATAATCGCTTCACGACCGGCCAAGGCCGAGCCGTCGATTCAGAACATCAAAACAAACCATTACAATAATGTGCATATATATACATATATATATACACACACCCACATATTTATATATATATATATATATATATATATATATATACAAGTACATAGTATGCTCGTGAGCGTTCGTCCGTCTGTCGACAAATTGATTAAATTGACTGCCATTACGCTTATTGGATTTAATGAACGGCGTATGTCAACAAGTAGAGGGGGGTGAAGGAGGGATATGTGATGATAAAGAATCGTCCCACTCATGTTCGAAAACACCAGGAATATAATTCGCCAAGCGATAGTGTATGTGAGCTCTTAATTACGAAAGTGGTATAGGTCAAAAATTTTAAAAATCTACTTTATAGGTTATTTCATATCAGAACCTAGTAAAATAAGATAATCAATAAGAAAATAAGAAATATGTGACTTGTACCATTTTCAAAATCTAGGGCTCACATATATCTCTGCCATCCAGCTTGTGGCGAGATGTAACGTGGATGGAAGTGGACGAGCGCGGGTCGGTATTCGGAGCCGAGTGCGATTGGGAGATTCGATGGTGGATGGATTTTATATATACCTGTCTCACTTTGACAGATAGCGATAGGAGAAAGATGGCAAGACGAGCGATATACGAGAGGAGATGGCTAAAGAAGAAATAGATATAGCCGTCGAGTTGATAGAGATATAGGGAGAGGAGAGATGGGTAAAGAAATAGATATAGCCGTCAAGATGAGAGATATAGGGAGAGGAGAGATGAGTAAAGAAGGGATAGATATAGCAAAAGGAAATACAGAAGAGAGAAGCGAGAAAGAGGGGAGATAGGTAAGTGATGAGATATAGCAAAAGAGAGCGATAGTAGGGCGGAGAGAGACAAGTGAGGGACGCTGATGTAGAAAATATAAGAAACGGAAAGGGAATGCAGTATTTTGGCCGAGATTCACAGCTTCATTATCACTTAATGTTAAGTGAAATTATGGTATATTATGGTTTACTTGAATGCAAAAACCATTATCCAATAGCAGAGAAACATCTAGAACGATTCAATCTCGCGCAATGGCCGACCTCAAAAATTATCACACGAGTATGATTTTCGGAAAGGCTGAATCACATCCGGGCGTAGATTTGAGATGTTGCCCGCTGATGATTAAGAGAAACAACCAAATGAAACTCAAGGTTAAACCGTAACCAACATGTAGAAGTGTCGGTTCCATTCCCAATGAGGTGGAGGTACCGATAAAATCATCAAGAGAAAACCGAAATATTACAGGAACATTCTAGAAAATCGATTTAAGTTCCGCGCACTAGAAACTGTTTCCCCTTTGTATCTCTCCTTCTCTCTCTAAATATAAAGAGAAAGAAATTATGAAATCTATAGTCTATTTTACTCTTCTCTCCATCATCTCTACTTCATTCGCCAAGAAATTCGTCGACCATTCCATTTGTCTCAAGCGTAGGTCAGCTAAGAACGGATTTTACGAAATGTTACCCTCGAAAGGGTACAGGAAAGGCTCTGGGGGCGACAGGTTGCCGCCGGATGGGAATACTTCTGATGGACTTCAAGTCTAAATTTCAAATCTAATTCTATATTACCACCAGCACACGGCGGGCGGGGAAAGGCTAGAACGAGGAGGGATCAAAAAGTAGTGAGAGCGACATATGTACTGCCCGGTAAGACAAAGTAATTACCGGCACAGCTCGGATACATATGTGGAATATTAATGAAGAGAAATCTTCCATACTCTTGTTTTTTGCTGAATGTAGCCATTTGTTCGCTCCGTGTCGGTACCTGCTCCCGGAAATGGAGGAAAGCGGAGTGCGAGCCGTTATTTAATAGCTCTGTTTGACAAAGTGAACGACGCAAGAGATCCACCGCGATCTGGAGGCAACGTTGGGAGAGTCCGCTCCGCTGTATTCCACTGTCACAAGGTGGACTTCTCAATTCCGAGCAACCGGAGGCTGTAGGATCGGTTTCATACTGCCCCTTGCAGCCGAGGTGGAGTCGCGGAGGGAGTACCCTCTGCGACCAAACGGTGTGAGTGAAGTGAAGTGATGAGGAGTGTCGGTATTGTGATGCGCCGTACTTCCTATCCTCCGCGGCCGTTAACGGGTAGAGGCGGGCCCAACATCTCTCCGCCGCGAAGAGCCAGGAGAGGTATTCTCCCATGGCTCTCATGGAGTCTGGGCGACGGGTTCGGAGGAACCGGTCGCCCGCGCGATGAGGTCGAGGAGGGGGCGCGCTGCACGTTCCGGCGCGCCCTGAAAAGGGAGGGTTCATCCCTCACTCCCGAGGTGGGACCGCGCAAGCGGCCACCGCCGGTAGGGTCGCGATTGAGTGCGCACTCGCGTTCCCATGACCCTGCCATCATGGCGATGAGGTAGAACATCGTGGGGATTTTAGTCGGTGCAAGTCCGACATAACCCGTCCTCGCCCCTGCGAGGACGAGTATGCGTACGCATTTCCCCCACGTAAAACAAAAAAAAAACCCTTATTCACTAGATGTGGCGCCTAGTGATTTTTATTCGTTCCCAAATTGAAAGAATACTTAAGGGGAAACAGGCATGAAGACAACGAGGTGATGGATGCCGTGGAGAGCTTTTTGCAGGACCAAGACCAAAATAATATTGAAAGTGATTGAAGCCCTGGCAAAGCGCTGCACTCGGTGTGCAGACAGACCCGCAGACTAAGTACAAAAATAAATGATTAAGTTATCAATAGTCATTATGTTCTATCTCATTCTCAGTACTTTTCGATCTCTCCTCGTATATACATATGATCTGCAGCTGATTATAGAGGGTAAAGTTTCTGGAAAACGAAAGGTGGGGAGAAAGAAAAAAGTCATGATTGAAGAATATCAGGGAATGGATTGGCATATCAGGAGCATCGGAATTGTGCCATCGAACCAGAGTCAGAAAGGACAATACCACGCTGATCGCCAACCTTCACTAGTTGGAGAGGCACATTAAGAAGAATATACACTAGCTATTCCCTGGTCCCCTAGCTATATATAAGACTAACCTAAACTGCAAGTGACTTTCTATACTCAACCGTTGCTATAGCAACCGTGTAATACCAAATGAAAATGGACATAAAAGTTTAATTAGAAATAAGAGGGTAAAGGATGTTTGAAATAAAAAATAAAATATCCTATTACCCTCGGTTGATCATTCCACGTCTAATGTTCATGCATTCACTAGTTTTTGCGTGATTGGAGAACTAACACAACCCATTTTCGTTTATATATATATATATATATCACATCTATAAAACTAATAGAGATAAACACTCAAAATTTAGTGAAGATATTACTTCTGCCGTTTAGGGGTCAGCTAAGAATGGATTTAACAAAACTCCCAAAATGCAGCTGCGGGGGTGTTACCCCCAGCACAGTGGGGAGTGGGGGAACAGCCAGTGTTATATAAGGGGTGCGTATGCCGCAGACCGATGTTGAAGATACGGCGCTTATCAGGCAGATGCCCGGCGCGGATAAACGGCAAGGTTGCCAGCATCATCATTTATTTTAACAGCGTATCACATTGTTTGATCTCAGATGTCGCAAGATGATATGGATTATTTGATAAAAAAAAATACCTGATATATTATATTTTTTATTTGAAATCAACAACTATGACTATCTAAATAATTGTAGCACCCCGCCGGTGTAGCGGCTGCAGCGCGCGCCGTTCGTCCGCGGCCGCGGGTTCGGATCCCAGTATGTACCGACGACTTGAATGTTCAAGTTGTGTACATTTGTGAAGGAGAACGTCGCGAGGATACCTGCACCTCAATTGGAGTTTGTTCTAAAGCGTTGGGCCCGCGTGGTGACTACGGCCCATCGCCCCCCATATTTAGGGTAGGCAGGTGGCAAAAAAAAAAATTTTTTTCTCTTAACATTCACTTATATAACTTTATCTCAAAAATGTTGAAGTCTCGTAATCAGCCGATGGAAACCCCTCAAGTGTTAAAGACTTCTATCTAGCACTTCATCGACCATTGGGGACGCTCACCTGTTGCCAAGTGCTACGCCCGTCGACGTGGTGGAAGTTAGGCTGTGACATAAGATGGCGAGTCTCGTTACCGCAGCAAATTCACTAGCTACAGCGCCTTTCAAATCGGAACGGAGTAATGTCTGACAGTACTGCCTGTCGGCTGCAATAGGCGCTGCGGTGGTACCTACCTAGACGGTCTGTAGCAACAGAGACGATACCACTAGTAATAGCTGAAGGTCCTTCAAACCGGATCACAGTACTGCCTATAAGCTGCAATAGGCGCTGCGGTGGTACCTACCTAGACGGTCTGTAGCAACAGAGACGCTACCACTAGTAATAGCTGAAGGTCCTTCAAACCGGATCACAGTACTGCCTATAAGCTGCAATAGGCGCTGCGGTGGTACCTACCTAGACGGTCTGTAGCAACAGAGACGATACCACTAGTAATAGCTGAAGGTCCTTCAAACCGGATCACAGTACTGCCTATAAGCTGCAATAGGCGCTGCGGTGGTACCTACCTAGACGGTCTGTAGCAACAGAGACGCTACCACTAGTAATAGCTGAAGGTCCTTCAAACCGGATCACAGTACTGCCTATAAGCTGCAATAGGCGCTGCGGTGGTACCTACCTAGACGGTCTGTAGCAACAGAGACGCTACCACTAGTAATAGCTGAAGGTCCTTCAAACCGGATCACAGTACTGCCTATAAGCTGCAATAGGCGCTGCGGTGGTACCTACCTAGACGGTCTGTAGCAACAGAGACGATACCACTAGTAATAGCTGAAGGTCCTTCAAACCGGATCACAGTACTGCCTATAAGCTGCAATAGGCGCTGCGGTGGTACCTACCTAGACGGTCTGTAGCAACAGAGACGCTACCACTAGTAATAGCTGAAGGTCCTTAAAACCGGATCACAGTACTGCCTATAAGCTGCAACAGGCGCTGCGGTGGTACCTACCTAGACGGTCTATAGCAACAGAGACGCTACCACTAGTAATAGCTGAAGGTCCTTAAAACCGGATCACAGTACTGCCTATAAGCTGCAACAGGCGCTGCGGTGGTACCTACCTAGACGGTTTCCGGCAACGGAGACCTATCACGATGGTCTGACCCCTATACATTTTAGTTATAGAAGAGATTTAAAAATAGTATAAAGAAAAGATTAGGTTAGAAAAAAAAATTGAATTGACAAGGAAAAAATTATGCAATATTAAAAAAATAAATAATATGATGGGTAGGTATAGAAACAGACCACTTTGCGGGAGGCCTCCCAACACCACGTCTACCGGCAGCCGGGCGCCCACTCGAGGACCTTACTGCCCATTGAGCAATGTGCCCTGCCCGCTGCCAATTAAATCTAGAAATCTTAAAGGCTATGTTTGTGACCTTAGTTCTGCGAATCTCCACATCTACCGACGATCTGGCGAGAGTCGCTGATGCTCTCGTTGCGAGCAACGCGGGACCGATCGATGAGGAGACCTTTGGGGGAGGTCTATGAACAGTTGAAGTCTACCGGCGGTCACCGACGTCTCGTCTTACACCAGGGCGTGCTCTCCCGCTTCTGCTTCTTTCCTTGGTTCAGTATTGGTATAACCTATATCGGCCTTACAGGCTCCATCTTCGGACATAAACCTCCTCCCAATTTTATCACTCCTGTGAATTCCTCGCCTCATGCATCCACACTTGACCCGCTTGCTGTCAGCGCTCTCTACCCCAAAGTCCGTCTCGCCCAGCGACTACAGTCCATTCGAGGAATGTGTCCAGCCCATCTCCACTTCCTCTCGATTTCTTCTCTCGTTACCCTTCTAATCCACTCGTTCCTATTGTGCCTAAGTTATTCAAAACTTAAGGCTTTCCATGAGTGACTATAGGCATATATATATATATATATATATATATATATATATATATATATACACAGTAGCTGTTCCTCTCCCGCTTTGCAGATCTAAATATAAAATGAGTTTCTATACCAACCGTTACCATAGCAACCGCGTGAACAATACTAAATGAAAATGTTTATAAAAGTTAATTAGAAATAAAACGATGAAGGATCTATGACAAATCATCTCGGGTCGTATGCTCCTGTCCCCATGTCGATACGATCACTAGTTTTTACGTGATATATATATATATATATTGCCTCATCACGATATCTCCGTGACCATTAAACGTGAACACTCAATATCAGGTAGGGAAGTTGCTTCTGCCGTTTACAGGTCAGCTAAGAATGGTTTTTACATACCGCCTTCCGGAACCCTTTCGTTGCGGCGGTGTTACGGCCAGTAGGGGGAGCGAGAGGGGCGGAGAATAGTTAATTACATAATCATATAGTATGTAAAGATATAGTAAGGTGAAGTTGTCACTATGTTATTACTGCATGGTGATCAATGTTGGACTGCGTCAGGGAAGTACTTGTGGTAGGTCTCTATTGACCGTTTAAGTGGACACCACCGCAACGCCTATACAGTACTGTGCTGATATTACAGTGTTCCTGTTTGAAGGGCGCTGTAGCTAGTGTAGTTATTGGAGTAGAGATTTAATGTTATGTCTTAAGGCGACGATCTAAACCTGGTGCTGTGTGTATCACTCTAATGCAAGAGTATCACTTACCATCAGGTGTACTATACTAATAAAAAAGAGAAGGGATATAATAATGGAAAAATGTTCACTTTATATTTTCGCATCATATTGTAAAGGTGCCCAAAGTCGACCCTCACCAGCACGCGGTGCACCCCCTGCTGAACAGACGAGCCTCTGATCAATCACCAACCCGAATTGGGCCAGCGTGGGGTAAAGCCCTAGCCACCCTCAATAGGGATCCTTGATGGAGGCCTGTGCCTAGCGGTAGGCGTTATGCAGCTGATAAGAAGACTTAAGGTTCGGTGGTAATCCCACTTTCTCAGATCACCATTGAAGTTATCAAATCGTATATATCCAGTCCGTGGCCGGCACACGCTTGGCCGCCGCGCGTCACCGGCCTCGTTAATGCGGCTGATGTCACCGACGGCGACCGTTACACAATTGTTTCTAGTTTCGTACAAACAACTCCATTACAATTACAACAGCTTTTTTTTTAAAAAAAAAAAACAGAATAGACGTGCGGGACAATCACCTAATTATAAGTGACACGCCTGTCAACATTACGCTCGTCGTATGACAGGATCATGACTCCCATTACCCCAGTAATTGCATTATCTACAACACCCTTCAAACCGGAACAGTAAAGATTGCGCACTACCGTCTGTTAGCTGCAATAGGCGCTGCGGTGGTACCTACACGGTCTCCGGCAACAGAGACACTACCGCCAGTGATCTAAGGCCCCGCAATCCAGACTAGGGAGCCACACACAAGAACTATTGTTTCGTTATATAAAGGTCTGATCGATGCGTGTACGTTCATTAATATATTCCTCACGATGGAAGAAATGAGGAAAACGCTGAAGAACGCTTCTGGGGGATTTCCCGAATTATAATTTCGTGATTTCACGGGGATTCCATCGAACTGTCTGTGGAATGGTGAGTCGTGTGAAGAATTAACAATATACCTCCAGTTAGTATGTATACAATGTAACATGTTCCGAGCATTACGGTATTCAATGTCTCTCTGTCTCTCTCTCTCTCTCTCTCACTCTCTCATTTGTCTTCTCGAAGAAATATATATATATACGTCTACCAATATAAATTATGAGTAGTGTGTCGGTGACACGAGTAGGGTCTGTTGTGTACATACTAATAAAAAAAACCACTCTATGACCAGTTCTATAAGCGCATGTGGAAATTGATAATCATCATCAGCCGATATTCGTCCACTGCTGGACTCAGGCCTCCCACAAAAACCTCCACATCGATCGGACGGCGATGCAGCCGGCCGCACCGCCGGGCATTGGGGCTCGTCGTATGTACTTCATATGGGGGAATTTGGGCCACAGGTCTCGTTTGTTGGTAACAGGGTGTACGAGCTGTCGAGGTCGGCTTGGCTCCTGTGTTGTTGTGCGGACACAACTTACACCCCTTACACCCCCGAGTGAAATGAATAATAAATAAACAAAAATTATTAAACGAAGCGACGAACGGGACGTTCACCTGACGCAAGTTACACCTGTCCATAACGTGACACTAATTAAGATGTTCACACTGCACCATATTGTCCCTCGAGACATGTTCTCTCGTTACCACAGTAATTCTCAACTATTTCCGCGGGCCGGAATACAACGGTGCACAGTACTGTTCGTCAGTAACGTGAGCTGCCAATAAGTGCTGCAGTGTATAAACTTTTACATCAACCAACAGATAAGAACCTAAGCACTCTAAAATACTACGACTGCTGTACAGTTATATAACTGCTTACCAGTTAACTACGTAAAAGAATTAAATATTATCAATAATTGAATTAATCCATAGATAAAAGCGATATAGATCACTTGGTCGATATTTTTTTATATATATAAAATGTAATACATATAAATGCCTACGACGTGGCAGCACGGTCTTGGAACCTTAGCCCATTGCCGAAGGCGCGAACGAAACAAAAATACAACTATAGCACGCGCGGGATCCAGGTGGAAATTTCCTAGTGATCAGCATCCTCACGTGCCGGGTAGGGTAAAATTAATTAAATAAAGTTTATTATAAGTAATAATGAATATAATGTGTTAGGAGACCGCTTCCGACAACCAAGACAGACGATGGTACTAATGACGCCTTCGATGATGGGAAGGAAAAAAATAAATAAAAAAACAGATAAAAAAAAAAATTAAAACGTTTTATTAACATTATTTATTTGTGAATGGTTCTAAGGGTAGAGGGAGACCGGAGGAAGTGTGGATGGATTGTGTGATAGATGATATAAGTGTGGATTCAGATGTGACGGCTGATGGAGGAATGTGGAGAAGTACATACTGTGCCAAAACATAGCCGAGGAAATGGCTGGAGGAAGAAGAAGACGCTCCATCGTGTTCACAGCTAAATTAAACGATAGTTTTACATAAAAATTTAATTAATAAAAATTTGGTATGACATCTTATTCCTTGGCCTTATGAGATAAAGTTCAAAATGAAACCAAATTCATCTCGTACCGTAAATAATGCTAATAAAATGTTTTATTTTTTTTTTAATATCGATTTTTTTCCTTCTCATCATGAAAGGTGTCATTAATACTATCGTCTGTCTTCATTTTCGCAAGCGGTCTCCTAACACCAAACATATCGGCGCAAGGATCTCTTAAAATCATGTTCAATAAAATTTCATTAATCATAATTTTTTTTTTTCTATAGTTGCACGTTTTTGTTAGCTTTGTGTGGGTAGGAATAAAATGAGCCGCGCGGCGCCGCATTCGCGTGCCGACCGCCGGCGCGTTCGGACCTCTCGAGTCTTTACGCGGACCATTTATAAAAACGAGTAGTTCTCAAGAGATGACCAACATCGTTTTAGAAATTATTTTTGAGTCGTTTCTCTGAATTACATGATTCATCATCGTCATCAGCAGCAGATGCCACTCATCACCTATGATCGGTACAAGCGCTTATTTACTCTTCGTCACTAGTTTTTTCTCACAGGCCGTGGAGCCAGGTCCACGAGCTTATCAGATGAGCTATAAGAGTATAATCAAGCGCTATATTTTATCTAATTGACGAGACGAGCGGGACGTTCACCTGACGGTAAGTGATACGCCTGTCCATATAAACGTGGAGCGAGTTAGGATGATATATACTGCATCACATTGCGCTGATCGCCTGAGGAATTAGATCTTAAGTGTCATTAGTACCCTTACTCCAGTACTTTCAGCTACAACACCCTTCAATCCGGACAATATATGCACACTACTATTGGGCGGTGGAAATATGAGCTGCGATGGTACCTACCTAGGTCTCCGGCAACCTATCACCAGTGAACAATAGCCATCGCTAGAAGCGCCTAGTTACTCTTACGGAACCTTGCTGCATAGTTGTAGGATTCCGTTCTCTACCCCCTTTTTTTCGCCAGCAAACCCCGATTGCTATGAGGATGTATATATATATATATATATATATATTTAATTAGTAAAACTATACCGTGCTTTATTTACTACTAAATAATAATCTCCCTTTAGCGTTTGTAAAGAGGTCACCTTTCCTACTGGTTTCCCCCCACTTCGCTTTATTCTGGACATCGCGACTTCACCTAAGCGTTCAGGTGGTCTCCTTTTCATCCGGTTTACCTTCAGTTCACATCCACCCCAACATTGTCACCTCAGCCACGTGAATGGAAAAAGTGCCATTTTTGTTCCATAAATGAGAACTGGTCTTATGATATATCTATAGATGATACGTCTATTGACCAGCGCCTCGAGTCCAGCGGAGGATATATGGCTCCGAAGGTTGCTTACCATACAACCTAATACTAATCCCATTGTCAGATCACCAGACCATCAGAATATTTGGATCGGTGTTAGGAATTGGATTAACCTCCATGCACTGGATCTTAGCAAGGCTTAGTACAGCACAGTACACCTCCCGGCTGTAACTGTTCTTTCCACTTTCAGCTCCAGACTACTTGACACTACACTACGTCGTCCGCGTATACCGCCCATAAAATAAATTCCTTATCTACCCTAACCTTGGAGATCTTTTCGCATGGGTGGTGACGATGCGGAACTCGTTCGTACATAACGCGATAAACAAACGCGCCAATTACACTACAACCACGTTTAGATATATTTAAACAGGGCTACAGCAAAACAGTCGAAGCCGGATAATAAAATATACACGATAAAATCCGTGAAAAACTTTATATTAGGGGATGACGGGAAATTAATGTTCTCTTACCCTAAATACAAACATTTCTAGTCCCAATTTTAAATCAATGATGTATTCCTCATCATTGTCCTTTCATCATCACCTTTTGCCATCTTGTGAGTAAATACTGGTGTATTATCCTTGTCCATTATTGTAGTATCCATGGCGTTAATATATGGAGTAGCGTCCAGATCCACGGTCATCTAGAAGATGCTACATCTGCATCAAAGCTGGGTGACGTCCGTACGGCGGGGCAGGATTTCACTCCTGAACGGCGCTTGCTTCACAAGGCGCAAGTTCGGCCGCAGATGGAACAGTGTTCACATCACTGGCTGGACGCACCTCAGCACCAGCTTCCATTTGATCCTATACAACGGAGAGATGGTCGAATCGTTGACGACCAAGTTCTTTCCAATAGCCTTGACTCGTCTTGCGAAGACACTGCATCTCTTTGCATTCTATACAAAATGTACCACGGGGAGAGTTCCGAGGAGTTGTTCGGAATCATTCCTGCCGCTACTTTCCATCAGCGCAGTACACGACCTCCATCGATCCACCACAGTACCACTTTGTGGAGTCAGTGGTCGCCAGCGGTTTTTCCGAACCAGCACGAAATGGGAGCCTTCAAAAAGAGCGTATTATTCCGTTTAAGTTCGGTCCCCTCTGGTGTTCAGTCTGCGTGACCTGGTGTGCGTGAACTATTCGCTCCTTTGCCCACCCCTCCCATAGAAAAACATCAATGCCATCGCCTTCTGCGTTTTGGATTATCATACAGGAACCCTTTCTCAGCTCCTGTGATCAAGTGATTAAACAACGCTTCTGTGTGATCGTCGAAGCGTTTATGAGGAATTATGGGGGACCCCAATAGTTGCTCTGCATCTTCTTGTGCTGGACTATTCTCCAGTTTTGACAAATATAAGATGGCTAAGATTTTACTTACAACTATCCTCGCTTTTGTCTAGCCGATATTCCGACGCCTCGAGACGGACGGACGCCATTTTGCTCGAGCGTCCATTCTGTGTTGCCATATTCCAAATGTTGCTAATGAATGAATTGATAGCGCTAACAATTGGATGCTCGGCCAAGGTTGGTCAAGACCGATTGTCTAATGCCGATGGTCTTCCCGATCAATACGAGTTGAACTTGAAGAACCCACCTTTAACATTTACGAATGTCCAGTGCTATTGGATAATTGCAATCGTTCTTGGCGGCAACTGTGGCGTTACTTCCCTCGCGAAACACAAAAAGCATTCAAGGCCGGATGTGTACCTCTTCGGGTATTTAGTGAGACATTTTATCCAATATAAAAAAAAAAAAATTCATTTGTCTATAAAGAAGTCATTATAACCTCAGTGTCGTTGGCACGCTTCTGAACCAAACAACGAGCTGACAAATGACAATCAAGTCCCTCCCCCCCGTCTCCCCTCTCTAATAGTTTCGCAAAATGCGATAAATCTTGTACGCCATTTTGAGAAAATGAACGACAGAGGAAAAGACAAATGGCGCTAAGGCGAACCAATAAATCGGAAACGCACGAGGATAAATTTTAAATGGATTTGAATTTGGAATACCTAAACAAATATCGGATTTTTTTTTTTAACATATTGTATATTGTTCGACAACAATATGGCCAGTGCGATAAAACGCCCACATCATGTTTATGAACGGAATATATTATAAATTGTCGTGTTTCGATTACAACGGCGTTGTCAGCGACAATTTATGAGAGACAGAGGTAAAGGTCTTCTAGAAATAACTGAATAGATGGTCACTAGTTTAGCGCCATTTACTACCACAGGTTATAACCACTTAACACCAGTTGTAATTCTTCTCGAAAACAAAAATATTTAATAAAAAAATGGACGAGGTAGTAACAAGTTTGACTGTGATGAAAATATGCACATCGTTTAGAAAAATAATATTTTAAGTCGAGTCACAGAAATAATCCAGCGCCCTTCAAACCGCAACACGGCAATTTGTTTAGATATACTCTCAGGGCTGATCAAAAGTAACGAGTTACAAAAATAATTATAATAGTAAAGGCTGTATGTCCAATAAACAATGTACTTTATTTGAAGAAAGAAAAAAAAAAAACAGCTTACAATAGATTCAGACAATGGCGCCTGTTTATCGCATTACAAACGTCCGCAAGTTTGTCTGTTTGTGCTCAGCGGCGATACGAGCTGGTCCGTTTGCACGTCTGTCTGTCTAGACGTTTGTTTACGACATACCATAGACATGACTTTCTCCGAAAACATCCGCCTCATTTACCATTCGCACGGCCGGAAACACTACCGTTAGAGACCGTCTAGCTGGGTACCATGGCAACTCCCTATATTTCCCGCCAAACAATATTGTGTAGTGTAGGACTTTACAGTTCTGGTACAGGTACTACCTGATCATGGTAGTTTTGGTAAGTGCCTGTGCTGCAAACGAGCGTAATCATTGTAGCTGTGACGAGGATACAGCGCATCATACCCTGGAAGGCGGCTCAGCATGTCATGTTAATATGAGGAATGACCTCTCACTCCTTGAAATTATCAAGACCATCATCAATACCGATAGAAAGAGACTTCAAAAAGGAAGCGGAGGAAAACACCCATCTCTAAATTCTCAGGCAGAGACTTAGGCGATGCAGCAGAATATTCCACATCCTCCAATAACAAAACCCATGGATTAAAGATTAGGGGGAATCGAAGTAGCATAAGCAATATTTCCGTCTAACATTGATAAATGGGGTAGAAATCTCCAGCTCCACTCTTGCTGTAGAATTCATGATTGTGTGCCAAGGCGTTCCCCATGTCTCTAATCTAACAAAGGGGATTTAGCTGGTAAGAATTCCACAGAACTCTTCTGCTGCACCCCTCAGCAGAAGAGTATGCAGAGTAGGGTCTCTAATTTAAAAATAAAATAGGGTGCGGTAACTAGTGAAATTATTGTAGTAGCGAGACAAACATGTTATGGTGAAGCGATGAGCACCGTGTGAACATCTTAAACTAGCTACAACTACAAGATGTTCACAAATTATATATATTTATACAAAAAATTTTTTATGACTTCATTTTTTATATAACGAGTTTGATTTAAAGAAGTAAACCGAGTTGAAGTACCATCAGTTACAAAAATTAACCGAGAAAATTAACCGATTGCCAGACTTCAGTTTAAAGAAGGCACCTAATAATAACGATGATATAATATATATTTATGATATATAAATTAAATAGTAAATGACACATTCACTAATTAAGTTTCCTTAAGGCATTGAATTTATTATCAATAAAATTAGCGGAGAAACATTGGCTATGTTAATATATCAATTCACTGCCATTTGCTTCACAGATACATTTATTAGCTATCTAACAATAGGAAATACACATTTTTTTTTTTACACCAACCTAAAATTTACAGTACGAGTTAATTGCAAAATAATCAAGGCAAGATTTTTTTTGTGCTAAATATGATATCATAGAGTAGACTGCCATCCCAATAAAGCCTCATTTTATACATTAATACAAATAATCTTCAAATATTCCATAAATTATTCTTACGATTCGACCTCCTGAATAACCTACATTTTTTTATTTTTTACCTATAAATTTTGAAAATATGAATGTAGGAAAAATATATTTAACTATTATCTTAATCATATTTAGAGTTACTACAATTTTTTTATCTGCATCCGATCAATAATAATTAAATTATATTGTATTAAATATTATTCTAGGTAAAAGCTTCTATTGTTTTGTGTACCGAATTTTTTTTTAAATAATTCGATGTAGTTGGAATTCGATTCTTCATAGTAATATCGATTATTTTTTAGGTCACGTTAAATAAATGGCGCAACCTGACGTCCCAAATTGGAATTCATAAATCTAAACTCTACACATAAAACTGTTATACGTTATTTATTGTAGAGACATAGCAACTAAGAGTGATTTATTAATGAACCATTAGTTATTGTTGTATTATATATAATTAGCGAGCTGTTATGTGATAATTTAGAAACTTGATTTTATCGAAAAACTAACGATTCAGTTCGATACGACTAAAAGGAATTATTAAGTAGTTACCAAAGCTCTACGTGTTATGTAAACACACTTTGTAGTAATAATAGTTGAGAGGTCGCAATGTCATATCCTCCACTTCAACATGTTATCTGTACATTTTCGTGCAAATTCATTAGATTGATACTTACTGGTCGAGCTCTCCATTCGCCCCGATGACGTCATAGGCTTCCAAAAATAGGCTTTCGCCTTGATGGAGCCACTCTCCATCGGTACCCTTCGCACAGAAAAACAACTTTTCCGCAACAGGTACTACCAATTCCACGTTTTTAGTTTGATTTTCATCTAACAACCGCTCCCCGCACCGCGCGCCGCGCGCCGCCGGCCCCGCCGACAGCGACCACACGTCGAAACCCAACCCGTTCACATTCAAATTGTAAACACATTTCAACTCGGAACACGTTTTCTCGTTAACGTCCACAGAAAATATCCACGGCGCGGACACTGCGTGCGCTTTTGTTAATAAGAATAACAATAGAAATATGCCACTAGTCCGTAACGAGCGCACTGCCGCCATGACAACTGCCACTTGAACGAGTCCGCAGACGGTGGGACGGGAACGAGATTAAAATACCGCTCTCATTCATATATATACTCGCCGAGAAGGGATGTCCCTTAAAGCTCCAATAGTGAAGCGCAACGAATCGAATGCGTTTTTAAATCGACTTAATCTCTTGTCAATCTTTGGAAATATGAAATAAAGTAATTATATCTTTACATATAACAAGCACGGTGTTATAACAACATTGAATTTCTTTAATGAAAATATTTTTTTTTATGTTTACTTTTTATTTGAAGCAGTTGAAAAACAACAAGAAACAAATTAAAGTCTAAATATTTTTATTATGCTCGGATGTTGTATTCATGCTTAATATGTTATAGATTTAAGTTTTGTTTTCTTTTTTTATCCATAGAATTTTAAATGGTCTAAGAAAATTTAATTTGAAACCATCATGTCTTGTAAATTAACTATAATAAAAAAATTTTAAGATTTTAATATTGTCAGGTCACCATAAGGATGTGCCTGGCATATAATCATTATTAAAACAAGTTCACGATATAATATAATTTTTTTGGTTACTACAACGAACTTTTAATTGAATTGTTTATTTGTTGCTCTAAGCACCGAAGTAGAGCATTCTCTTAAGGAATTTATTTATAATACACGAATAAACCGATTACTGCCTTTTTTTACAAGTATAATTGTTTACTAGTAAGTAAAAAATATAATATCAATTGCTTATTGTTTTTATAACATCGATTCATTTAATCTCAAATCGATTTTTGATAGTATGTGTCACTTCACTATATGGGCGGTAACTTTCTATGAAGTAATAATTTTGGTAAATGTAACCGAAAAAAAAAATTTTTTTGTGCATGTACTGTCAAAGTTATAATGTTAATTTTTTATACAATCAAGCGACGACACAAGCGGGACGCTCACTTGATGGTAAGTGATATGCCTGACCAAGATAATGTGGCGCTAATTAGGATGGTATACACAGCACCACATTGCGCTTGACGTATTAAGACAGGATGTTAAGTCTCGTTACCCCAGTAATTACACTAGCTACAGCGCCCAAATAACAGAGGACCTCAAAAAAATCGCCAAGCCACTGGATTCAAACAGTTTAAGACCGTGCATTGTGGCACTTTACAAGAGATCTATGTCCATCGGTCGAAATGATGACCAGCTCTCTTCAAACCGGAATATTGTACTGTATGTTGGCAGGAACTGGAGCTGCGGTGGTACCAGTGAAGTATATTCGGAATGTGATTTACTCATATCAGTGTTGACATATTCAAAGAGTGAATTATTTGTATCAATGTTGCCATATTCAGAATGTGATTTACTTATATCAATGTTGGCATATACGAATAGTGAATAATTTGTATCAATGTTGCCATATTCAAAACGCGATTTACTTGTATCAGTGATGCCATATTCGAATAGTGATCAACTTCAATAACGCCACCAGTACAGAGGAGAGGACACGAACGCATACAAATAAATGTGTGGTTTATTTCATTAAAAGCATTAAGGTATATTGGCTAGGTAGTCCTTGACGTGCGCGGGCTCCAGCCTGCGGAAGCCGCTCGCGTCGCATATGCCCACCTCGATGTTGTCCGCAGTCATCTGACCCTCGAAGCCCTCTTTGAGAGTCAAGATCGCTGTGTGCACTGCATCGTCCAGCTCCAATTCTTCAGTGTATCTAGATGATGAGATTATTTTATTTTTTTTATTTAACTAAGCGATGAGACAGAGCGGAACGCCCATCTGATGGTAAGTGATACACCCGCCCATAACAACTTGGCGGTAGTTAAGATGATATACACTGCACCACACTGTTCTGGTCAGTCTGAGAAAAGATCATCGACATCAGTGTCTGTTTCTTATCCATTAAAAAACCTCCTTGGTGGTCAATCCCGCAATGCACTTCCTCAGTGTGTTGCGAGAGGTCTTGGGAGCTCCCGGGTAATACACAAAATGTAAAGTCTAGTTACACCAGCTACAGCGCCCTTCAAACAGGATCACAGCAATGTATGTCGGCTGCAATAGGCACTGCGGTGGCTACTACCTAGATGGTCTCCGGCAACAAAGAAACTACCAGCGGCAAATGGCACCGGTGCTTCACAGAATTTAAAACAAAGTCATGTATCTCATGTTGTGTAAATACACCAACGTCCTTAAGAAAGCAAATTCATCATGATCATGTCCTGTGAACAAAATATTAAATTCTTGAATTTAATATAAACAGTTTGTGTTATTTTTTTTTCTATATACACTACTACTTGTGATGACAGAAGTCCGCTCCGCCAAGATAATATATAAGTATACCTCTTCTCCAAGAATGTCTTTCCATTGTTAAAGTTCTTCCCCATTGCCGTGGCTTTCCATGCGAAGTAAGCTCCTGATGGATCGCATTGGAAGAGGTAAGGCTTGCCTTCGTCCCAACCGCACATCAGCAACGACACACCAAATGGACGGACACCACTGTAAATATATTATATTTTATACAATTAAGCAATGAGACGAGTCGGATGTTCACCTGATGGTAAAACAACGTGGCGATAGAATGATATATATACTGCACTACATTGCGCTCAATCTGAGACATGTTCAGTCTTGTTACCGCAGTAATTACACAAGCTACAGTGCCCTTGAAACCAGAACACAATAATTTTTTAACACTGCTGTCTGTCAGCTGCAATAAGCACTGCGGTAGCACCTACCTAAACAGTCTCCAGCAATAGAGTACTACTAGCAACAAGACAATAGTTAAGGATCTTCATCTTTGTCATAACCTCATGACTGAGGGACGTGACTATGGTTCATTGCCCTGGCCACCATTTCTTCCCAGACATTTCTGTCTTGCAACATTTGGATGGATGATTGTAGGGTAGCTCCCGTAGCGTCATGAGTTGTAAAGGATATACTGCATCTAATTGCGCTTGTCGCGTGAGACATAACATGTCCAGTCTCCATACCTCAGTTATTCCACTAGCTATAGCGCCCTTCAAACCAGAACATGGTTATGTTTGCACAAAACTGTTCATCACCAAATGTCTCTCTTGTATTTCTGCACCTTATATAAAACTCTCATAGATACAGATGCACTAGACTTTTAACAATTTTCTAAAGCACGAGGGTTGTTGTTAGTGAAATAATTAGAAGTAATTACCAACATGTAAACATCCTAAGAGACGGTTGAAATAATTTTTTAGTCCATACCCAGATTGAGTGTACTCCTGCATCACAGCAGCAACCCTCTGCACTAACTGAGCAGTCGGTATAGGCTCATGATACATCAGGTAATACTGCTGAGCCATTTTGCGCGCTTGTGTCACTAAGAGACGGTAGTCTGGTCCCATGCCTGAATACACCATGCCTGTAACACAAATGGTGCTTTATCTGGTAATTATCACCAATGTTTAATCTAAGTTTGTGCGGTATTTTAATTGGAACATTGGTGAGGGCAGCATAGTATCGATCGGAGTGGACATTGTTGGGAGCAATCTATATCCAGCAGAGGACATTTACCAGTTGATGATGATGATATTTAAACATCTTTATTCTAAACCATTACCTTCTACAGAGGTCACATTTGGTCTAGTCCCATAGAAATTCTCCACAAAGATCCATCACATTACAGAATAAACATTCTTCAAAGGTTCTCACAAGGTGCTATAATACAAAGATCTTAAGAAATACCTCTGCAGTATAAAAAAAAGCTTTTGTGTGAATAAGATCATACACTATATACCATAATAAGTGTATTAAGATATTGCTGAACATCTTGAATGTCATATTTAAGCAATAATGTAAACTAAAATAAATGAATTTTAGTTTTAGTAAAATTACTTTGTATCATAATCTATTTAAAGGTTTGTATTAGCCTCACATTGATAGGCATCTGCTTTAAAGAGATATATACCCTAAAAGTGAAAATAAAATTGCAAAGAATTCTATGTTGCAGTGGGAGAGGAAGCAGAAAGGATTAGTTAATGCATTAAAAAATCAAATGGTATGACCTATGCTTTGTGCTTAACATCTGGATCTGAATGTATTGAGGTAATATTTAATAGAATGTACTAATGACAAGTCATTTGTGTCATGAATAAGTAAGAAATGTTTCAAGTCATTATTTATAGCAGATTAAGCATTTGTACTAACCAATGTGGCCCGTGATCATTTCTACTTTGTTTACACTGTGTTCATCATATAAGATACTCTTGTGTTTGTTTTCCGTTGCAATCACGACGCCATTGGATGCTGTAAAACGTAAATATGAAAATATATTCCAAAATTGAAAATTTCTTTTCGCAAGTTTGAATTCACGTTTAACCAACAATTATTATAAAATTACCTTACCTTTGATACCGACGGACGTACCGCCGGCTGCTACAGCGGCTAAAGCATATTCAATTTGAACCAATTTACCAGACGGGCTGAAATTTAGGGATTAATATATTGCATTTCTTTCAATACTTATTGCCTTGGGAAAAAAATTACAAATTCAATGAAAAGTGAAATTATTAATACACTTTTTTAATTATACACTTGTTATAATTCATTCAATCAACATATTTTTGAGTAAATAATGATTGTAAATATAGTAAATACATAAAATTTTACCTAAAAGTTGTAAGAGAAAAACTATAACGTTCAGACGCCATGATTACAAAGCAAATTGTCAAAATTATTTCGCGCCGTCATTTTGTCGGCACTAAAAATATCGTTCGGAAACAATGATAAAATATTTTTTATATTTTATTTCAAAGTAATTATGTTAATCAGTTTACATTAAAATTAATGGGTAAAATTAACAAAAAGAATAAATTTGTGACTATAATGTTTTTTCTTAAAACTTTTGTGTGCTAATATACAAGTATCTAAAGCTGGAAAAATAGGATGAAAGCCGATTGGGTAATGTGAGCGCCAACGGGAAAGCTCAACATCCGCTCAATATTTTGATTGAGTGAAAATCTTATGGTTGTGCTATTTATAAATTTTATAGAACTAATCTTATAAACAGATCGAATAATGTTAGTCGGCCTTCGCGGCGTTTCACCAACGTCGGACGCGATGTCGGAGAGTACGCTGGAGAGGAATCACGCGGAGAAAGCGCTTATAACTAAAACGCCGACGCACAGCCAGGTTTTCACCAATAAAAGCAATGGTAATGGCGTCAAAAACTATTCGGACAAAAACGGCAACGACGTCACAAAAGCGATGCACAGCGGAAGAAAAACCTTTGCGTTCTGGACGCTCGTGTGTTTGCTTTTTGTTCTCGCGATCGGGAACCTGATGCTAACGTTCACCATCTTGGCGGTTTTAAGACTTGGATATGGTAATATTTGTTTTACATGTTTCGACTTATACCATTACGCATAGTGAAGGATGTGGAGGTAGTGGGAAGTGCAGGACTAGTTTGGGAATTATTAGTGCAATTCCATGTATAGCTGTCGACATCCATCGGCTGATGATAATTTTGATATGTTATTCACTATTTTCGTTCATTTATCTGATTAAAAAGGCAATGGAAAAAAGTTCATAAAGCCAATATTTTTTTATGTGTTATATTGATATTTAATAGCTCCGACTCTTTCCTAAAAGAAGTCCCAACAGTGGGTTGTTTGTTTATTGTTATAAGTCCTTGTTTTTTTTTTCCAAGTTTAGACGAATGAAGAAGACCATTCCATTACCATTATAGTTGAGTGTCTTTACAAAGGTATGGAGAGCATGGAGTTCCTTCCGGAGCATAACGCCGTAAAGTTCTTCGGCCACACCGACTTGGACCACGTGTACAAGCGAGACGGGCTACTGGAGAGCTTCCGGGACACGCCGATGACCATCAGCAGCGAGAACGGATCGGTGACCGTCAACCTGCAGACGAGGTGGGAGTTCCGATTTATATAACAAATTTTAAATATCAAATATTAAATGACCGGAAGTGATGGCGTCACGACATTCGCAGACTGTCGCGCTCTGACGCGAAGCTCACCGTAAACACGTCCGGGGTGTTCGTGAAGGGCGTGAACTCCATGCGCCTGCTCGACCCTGACACCGGGGAGACTGTGTTCAGCACCGGCGCCGCCGAGATGAACCTGCCCGACGGCGTCAGCAACCTGCTCGCTAAGGTACATAGCGCATTGGAATGTTTACACTGCAACTGTAAAATTGGTGTTCATCTATTTAACTCTTAGTCTTCGTATGCTGGTGGTATACAACAATACCCTGATGGTGACAGACTTACAGCTACCACCCAGCAAGCACACCCGTGGCTTCAGAATAGATCCAGGTACCGCAGGGTCGTAGTCTGATGGTGAGCTACTGTACCGCAGGACTAACACGAGATGATGATGATGATCATATTGATGATGAAAACGATTATGATAGCAAAAGTGACGCCGACGATGATGACGTAGTTATGTTGATACTAAAGATGATGAAGGTGATGACATTGTATGATGAAAACGGCAATGAAGAAATGATGCTGGCGATCATGACGATGACGACAATGATGCTGATGATGAGGTCCTTAATGTGGATAATAATGATGATGACGATCGTATTAAATATTTCACAGCAAATCTCAACGAAACGCATCGCGTCGCCGGTGGACGAGGACCTGGTGATCAGGTCGGAGACGACGGCGCACCTGCGCGGCGCTGAGGGCACGCGGATGGAGACCGCGCGGCTGCTGTGGAGCGCCGACCAGGACATCCGGCTGCGCTCTGTCAACGGCTCCGTAGTGCTGAGCGGCCGCGAGGGCGTCTTCGTGGACGTGCGCTACCTGCCCGTCGCGCTCGCGCCCAACGCCAGCGACCGGTGAGCAGCGGCTGGTGGTGGCGGGCACCGCACACCACTTGCTGGAACCAGCACACTGATCATACAAAATGGCGTCAGTTAGGATGACCACACGCTGCAACAATATCTGAAGGAGAACACAATGTGGATGCAGTGGAAACATCCTATCCCATCACTATCAGACGTATCATTATCCATCCACCACCCCCTAGTGCCCAGCGGTACCGCAGGCCATGCTGAACTGTATGTGGAGATCATTGGGGAGGGCCTATGCCCAGCAGTGAACGTCTATCAGCTGATATCATTCTCCGATCTAGCTTTCCCTCAAGATCTTCACATTGATTGATCCCGCGTTCCTCCCGGATGTGTTCCGGCGACTCTCACCAGATCGTCGGTCCACCTTGTGGGGGGTCTCTCAGCACCACTCCAGGACCTTACTGCACCATCGGCCTTCGGTCCGTCGAACATAAATATATACATTCATCATACATTGTTCGAATGACCTTTGGGAGAAGATCTTTAGGTGAGGCCCATGTCCAGCAGTGGACGTCTTCAATGATGATGATACGTCTGATGGTGAATGACGAGCCTGCTCATAATACGGTGATCAGCTGTTTCTACTGCATCCACACTGTGTTCTTCACCTACAGATATTACTGTGGTAACGAGGTTTAGGGTACAGTGCTAAAGCGAAGACTTTGATATGGTGCAAAGCATATCAGTCTAACTAGCGCCATGAATGATGAACCTCCTCGCCTCGTATTGTTTAATATGCGGGGGAGCGAGATGGATTTATGGTGTATGTCCAGCAGTGGGCTGCCGAACGCTGTTCATGATGATGAGATGGATATGCTGAGGAGGCGGTATATATAGAGTTATCTCTATATATGACTAGAGGAGTATACGTATATAGTGTGTTATACATTTCATCGTATCTCTATCTCGCTCGTTCTTCACGTACAAAAGTAAGAGGGAGAGAGACAGAGATAGATACATCGTGGTGACGCGGTAGAGAGACGCGCGATATTGAAGCCGTATAGAAACATCTTCCGTCTCACTCTAACACAGGCTGAACGCTATGTACACATTTACAACGGACGTTCACCTGATGGTAAGTGATACGCCCGGCTATAGCAACTTGGTGGTAGTTGTGATGACCCACTACACCACATTGTGCTCGTCGCATTGAGATAACATGTTGAAATTCGTTGCTCCAGTGATTACACTAGTTACAGCGTCCTTCGAACCGGATCACGGTTATACTGCTTGTCGCTGTTCCTAATGTAAGGAGCGAAAGAGAATAATTTTGTATCGCGTTACTCCGGTAATTTCGTTCCTCCCGCCTTAATTGAACGTTTATCGCGTTTCACCGGAAATCGTTATAAGACCCCATTAACACTACACCAAAGTTTCAGTTATAGTGTGAACCTCCCTTAATAGTCTCGAAGTGTACACTGTTGCCGCAGACCGTTTAGGGAGCTACCGCCGCAGCGCCTATTGCAGCGACAGACAGTAGTGTGATCCGGTTTGAAGGACGTTATAGCTACTACTGCTGGTAGGTCTTTGTTGTTAGGAACTGTCTAGGTAAGTACTACCGCGGCGCCTATTGCAGCCGACAGACAGTACTGTTCAAATTTTACTGTTCCGGTTCGAAGGGCCCTGTAGCTAACTGAATTACTACGGTAACAGGACTTAATATCTTAGACGAGCGCAATGTGGTGCAGTGTATATAATCCCGTTCCATTCCCACCAGCTCATGGTGCAGCCTGCTAATCAACAAACGAAGCTCTCGCTCCCCCTCATTGGGCCAGCGTGATGGCGAATGGCCCTAAAGCAGCGGACGTGACTAACTACCGCCACGGTTAATAAGCACATCACTTAATATCAAGTGAACGTCCCGCTAGTTTGATCGTTTCCATAACGGCCGATTTACGTCCACTGTTGGGGCACAGGCCCACCCTCAATATGAAGGCGGACCCAACCGTCTTGGAACAAATCCCAATTGAGGTGCAGGTACTGCTTCAACTTGAATATCAGTCATTGGTGTATGCCGGGATGCGAACCCGCGGCTGCGGATGCTGCACGCTGCAACCGCCGCACCAGCGAGGTGCCGCCGTCGTGTGATCGTATGAATGTGAACGCTGGTCAGTGTCCGGTGTCCCGGTGCAGGTACGCGGCGGGCGCGGGCCAGTTCAAGGTGTGCGTGTGCATGCCGCAGGGCAAGCTGTTCCGGGTGGCGGCGCCGGCGGGGCAGCGCGCCGCGTGCGCCCACGTCAACACCACCGGCGAGCACAACCCTTGCGCTTAGGCATGACGTGAACATCCGGCAGCAGCACTAACAGTTCTTTCCGCCATCACCAGCCGGTAGACGTCTCCTGTTCATAGGTTCCCAACAGACATCTCCACATCGATCGGTTATCGGATCACCAGACCCTCGGCCCACCTTGTGGAGATCCCTCCCAACACTACGTCTACCAAGTTGCAGTGTATATCATCCTAACTACTACCGACTGGCTAATTGGTTGTAGTACTCCGTGTCTGCAGTAACATTACTGTTATAGAGTTGTAGCTAATCTAGTTACTGTGGTAATGAGTATGTCTTCACGAGTAGTGTTGCAGTGTACATCATTGTAGCTTAGTAGTATCCAAAGCTATGATGATGTAGTGTACATATCCTCACTACCATCAGATTAATGGCTGGCGTGTACAGCTCTCGTCTAGTTTAGGTTTAATACATATATATATACATACGTTAGGGGTAGGTAATGCAAGCTACCATCAGGTCTACTAGCAGGTTCCAGGTCCAGAGCCGGAGAGGGTTTACACTGCATCTATTTATTATGTTAATAATAAGCTAGCAATTGCAAATAAATATTAAAACATTCGATTGTTTATTCATTTGTTCCTGTTGTTGTTCGGTGTTGCTGACCGCCGACGTGGTGGTGGTGGTGACCCTGCAGGCCGCGCGACGGGTGCCGGTGGGAGGTAGGTGGTATACGAGATGATAGGAAGAGGGGAGTTAAGTATGACGAGTTGTTACAAATAACACTGGCTGGGAACCGTTGAGACGCGGATGGAGGCTCTCGGGCTGCGCCTGGATCCCTCTGGTGGGGGTGTGTACTGAGAGCGATAAAATGCCAAGAGCTTATGTTATCACAATTGTTAGAACTTTTTTTTTTTTTTTATTCAACGACGAGACGGGCGGGAGGTTCACCTGATTGTAAGTGATACACTCACGTGATGCTAGTTAGGATGATATACAAAGCACTTTCCGGTCGTCGCCATAGTAAATAGTTAAATCTCGTTAGCCCAAATAATTACAGTAGCCCAGCGCCTTCCAAACCGGATCACAGTAATGTCTGCACAGTACTACCTCTCGGCTGCAACGGATGCTGCCGTGGCACCTACATAGACGACCACAGACTTACTACCAGTGATAACTTCAGCGCCCTTCAAACCGGATCACAGTAATGTCTGTCGGCTGCAACAGGCGCTGCGATGGTATCTACCTAACGGTCTGCAGTAACAGAGACCTGCCACTAGTATAAAATTTTCTATGAAGTACAAAACTGTGTATACAGACGGCAACAACTTCGTTTTTTTTTTTTTTTTTTAAATATTGTCTATGGAAAACGAGCGAACAGTGCGCGTTAAGGCCGCTGCCCACCGCCAGCGTAGATGTGGTCGCTGCGATGTCCACCATCGAGAAATAACGGGTGAAAAAAACAAACGAAAATTATGAAATCCACATTATATATATATTTCACTCATCACACACTACACGAACACGCGGACAGTCGTACAAGATATTTACACAATTTATATTTATATATATATATATATATAAATATATATAAAAATTCGATTAAGCATTTAAACGTCTAAATATCATATAAAAATATCTGTAGGAGTGCGAGCGAGAGGGAACTACATCGCACGCATACCCTCTCTAAATTTTACAATCCACGCTCGCATCTATATAAGAAATTTATATTTACACAATACATACACCATACAACGTCGCCCACCGCTGGGCGGATGCCCACCCGTATGTGCTGACAGCTATTGGACTTGTTTTGTAGTATTCGTTAATAAAAATTTATTTAGCCATTTGATTTCTGTTTACACAAGTGATCATCGTTTTTGTTTATATATTGCCCACTAGTGAACTAGTGAGTGGGAATTGAAGAGGTATATCTTCGTGAAGTTGTTCTCTATTTTACACCGCATGGTGAATAGAGAGGGAGTGATGATATAGGCTCGTTACTCATGAACCAAGAACATAGAACGATTCAAGGTTGGTGATTTAGTTGTAGACGAGGCATCATATTACTTCGTATGTAATAACTGAGATAACTTCGACTTACCAGCTAGAACAGCTCGTTCATCATGTTCCATCTCCACACCGCACCAGCTTCGGGGCCCTTCATGCAGAAAGTGAATAACGTCGACGATATTTCGCCAAATCATCTCCGATTGAATTACACTAGTTCAACAAATTATTGTCGTTTAAAACAGTTTACATTGTAAAAAAAAAAAATTATTAAAACACTTCGATTACCGGTAACAGATCAATTATTCCACGTAATCGCGCGCTCGAAGCGTAAACTAATCGTACGCCGTTTTAAAACGTCACAGTTTATAGAGAAGCAGTGTTAGCGCGAAACGTGACGTTTGCACTGAGCGACCACAGATTACAAACAGACAGCGATGCGGTACGCGTGGGCGCGCGAGCATCTGATTGGCCGCTCGGGACGGACCGACTGCGTTCCAAATTCAAACGTCGCTTTATTGCCGAACGCTCCGCACGACGCGTGGTAGCTGTCGCTAGGGCGTCAGTACGCGCGGGCGCGGCGGGCAGGCCGGTCGTGGCGCGCGCCGCCGCTACACGGACCCCGGCGCGGGCTCCTCGTTCACGATTTGATATGTGATGAGATATTCCGGATACGCCTGTTCGAGAACAAAACCATCATTTGTTACGGAGATAATAATTACTTAGTTTATATTTGAAATCTTTAATTAATAGGGGTTCCGCTCAAAATCTTACGGAGCCTAAATTAAAGCCACCTACACGCGGTGCACCTTGCTAAACAACAGACGAGGCGCTGACCATCCACCAAGCCGCACTGAACCCGCGTGCTGAAGCTAAAATACCCAATTCCTCAACGAGGATTCTTAAGCGAAGCCCACGTCCAGCAGTGAACGTTATCCGGCTGATAAGACTTTAATAAAACATTTGATTGATATAGATCATGTTTGTATTTGAACAGCTGATGTGTCACAACCAGGTACATTCATGTCGCTGTGTTTGCATCCGAATATGGTTCGCACAGGACGAAGCAGTTAGTAAATAAAAAAAAAATTGCCTGGTTGTTTTTTTTCTCGCGAATCAACGACGCGCGGGACATTCACCTGATGATAAGTGATACGGCTGGCGACAACAGCCTGCCGCTGGTTAGGATGATATACACAGCACCACATTGTTCTCGTGGCTGAGACATAAGAGGTTAAATGTTGTTACTTCAGTAATACAATAGCTACAGCGCCCTTCAAATCGGAACGCAGTAATGTTCGGCGACAGAAGTAGAAGCTGCGGTGGTCTCCGGCAAGAGAGACCTACCACCAGTGTCTGCAGTCGAAGACCGTAGACCATCGCAGCGCCGAGCCGTAGTGTGAAAACTGTTGCCGTGTTCCGGCTCCGAGGATTACTACTCAATAAAATCACTTCATGTGTCAGCCACGAGCGCATCTGGGTCCTGTGTATGTCATCCCAACTAGCGCCATGTGGTCATCAGGTGAACGTGTAGGCTATTGCTTTGCTGAATAACAATGTGAAGTCACCTGCTCGCCGCGGTACACTACGTACTCCGGGAAGCACAGGCCGCCGGTGCTGGGGCGGCCGGCGACGCTGTGGTGGCCGGGCGGCGCGTGCGCCATCTTCATGGCGCTGGCGAGCTGGAACGCGCGGCCCAGGGTCACGCGGCACAGGAGCATTTGCCTGACGGACATATGTCGCAAATAAATATTATTTAATAAAAAAAAAAAAATGTTAATGTTTCTAAAGGGATGTAAGGGGTCCCGCACATCAACTCCCGGAATCCAAGTCAACCTCACCAGCCCGTGGAGCAGACGGCTAATCAACAAACGAGGCTCTGACTCCTATCAAATTATATTAGGCCAGCGTGGTGGAAAATGGCACAAATCCCCCATAATCTTTCTTCGATCTTGTGGGAATTTGGGGAAGGCCTATGCCCAACAGTGGACGTTTATCGGATAATGAGATGAAATCGATATTGGAGAGAAGGTAGAGAGACGGAGGGCAGAGTGTAGAAGAGAAGTACAGATAGAATTAAGACAGATAATTGTAAAACTAGATTATTTAATATTATTATTCTTCCATAATCTTGAATATATATCATCATAATCATCATCATCAGTCAATGGACGTTCACTGCTGGACATAGACCTAGCTCAAAGATCCTCATATTGATCGGTCTTGCGCTGCCCGCATCGCCAGGCACCAGGGGCTGCCTTTTGTAGGGGTTCATATAAGGGGATTCTGGCCATTTCCCACCACACCGGCCCAATGCGGGTTGGTGGAAGCCAGAGCCTCGTTCGTGAGCTTGGCTTGGATCCCGTGAGTTGTTGTGCTGGGACTCCTTACACCCGCTGCTCCAATTGCTTGTACATATATATATATATATATATATATATATCGTACTAAAATCTAACAATACTATTGAGACGTTCACCTGATGGTATACGATATGCCCGCCCATAGCAACGTCGTGCTAGTTAAGATGATATACACTGCTCAGTCCTATTACCGCAGTAATTTCACTAGCTACAACCACCTTCAATGCATACAGTGACGTTTGTATACTACTGTTTGGAGATGCAGCGCTGGATGGACAGTCTCCAGCAACAGACACCTACCACCAACAAAATGAAGTGTACTAATATGGAGTTGTTTAGTGGCATTGCAGCGATGTCACCTGTGGCAGAGGTAGCAGCTGCGGTCCTTGTGAGCTGGACAGCCGGAGCCGCCGCCGAACCCGTACACGTACTGGTTGCTCTTCGAGGAGTGCTCCGCGAAATAGATGCCAGCGCCGAACATACCACCTGAAGTATAAGTATACAGTTTTTATTTAAAAAGGTTCAACCTTAACCAGGATCCTGCCTGGTGATGTGATGGCAGGTAACTTAGATATGTGCTCAAGTTTTTTTTTTATTTCACTAGCAATGAGGCTTTCATCATTATCAGCTGATAAGGCTTCTCCCAAAGGTCTCCACATCGATCGGTTCCGCGTTGCTCGGACTGACGGCTGATGGAGCAGCAAGGTCCTCGAGTGACAAGGTGGAAATCGTGAAAACCCACTGACTTCCACCTAATGATAAATGATACGTCTCCTCATAACCTGGCAGTAGTTAGGATGATATACACAGCACCACATTGTGCTCATCATCATGTTAAGATGTACCATTATGTCTGGTACTTCCATAATCTCACCAGCTACTGCATCCTCCAACACCAGAGAGTAATGGTGTGTGTATGGTATAGAAACCTAACCGCACCTATGTAGGCGTGTCTCTCGTCGAATCCCTTCTGCACGATCGCGTTGATGAATGGGGAGCCGTGGAAGAGCATCCGCTCGTTGGGTGCTCCGGCCTCCTCGCTCACTTCCTTCCTTCTATGCTGATACCGCTCCCATAGCCGCCCGTTCACTATCTTCTGTATCTGTGGGAGAAAGAGATCGAATTTTTCATTTAAACTCTTCATCATCATTAGCTGATAGAAGTCCACTGCTGACATAGGCCTTCACGAATGATCTCCACATCATTTGATCCTGTGATGGTACTAGGTGTCGTCGTCTCTAGAGGTTCAGAAGGAAATTTGGGCTTTTTCTCACCACGCTGACCCAATGCTTGGTGGAAGTCAGAGCTTCGTTTCTTGACTAGCAGGCTGCACCGCCGGCTGGTGAGGTTGGCTTGGGTCCCATGAATTATGCGGGACCCTTTACACCCCTGCATCTACCCTCTCATCCTTAGAGAAATCCGTTATTAGTCAAATAAATGAACACTTCTCTATCTACTCTTCTCGACTCATTTCGTGTTATGGAGAGAAGAGTTGCCGAAGACCTGATCTAGCGTAGACCAATCAGCACAAGAATTTAATAGTGCACCAGGAGTCCGATAGCAACTTCTCAATTAATACTGCCCAAAGATCTAATGAAGTGCTGATTTACTGGTGATAGGTCTCTGGACAGAAACCATGGGGAGGCACCATTACAGTTACTACTGCGGTCCGGTTTGAAGGGCGCTGTTAGCTACAAAAATTATTACCCTGACTACGCGGTAACGAGAGAACTGGCCGCCGACATGGTCGCGGTGCGCGCGCACCGACGCTTGCATCTCCCGCTCCAGCATCCCGTACTCGCCGCCGCACTCCTCAGCGCCGACGTCCACCAGCGTCGTGCCGCCGTAGTATTCTGTAGCACAATGAGTTACCTACACCGTAGTGTCTTTACTGATGGTGGACGACAGCTACAGGACGTTATATAGGAGTACATGAAATTGTCGAAAGATGGGGAGAAGGAAAAAGTCATGGTTAAGGAATATCAGGGAATGGACTGGCATATCTGTGGCGTCAGAATTGTTCCATGGAACCAGAAACAGAAAGGATAGTACCACGCTGATCGCCAACCTACACTACTTGGAGAGGCACTTCAAGAAGAAGGAGAAGTTGCCGTTACTGAAAAGTGCCACTAAAGTTCATCATCATCATCCGATAGACTTCTATTACTGGATATAGGCCTGCTTGCAACCACCAGCTTTCTTCGACCTTCACTAGATCATCGGTCCACCTTCTGTATGTCTACCAGCATTACGTCTGTTGATACGCAGATGCCGTTCTAGGACTTTACTGCTACATCAGCTGTTAGTCCTCCGGGCAACGTGCCCCGCCCATAGCCACTCCAGTCTAGCTAGATTCATCATCAGCCGATAGACGTCCACAGCTGGACATAGGTCTCCCACATAAATCTTCACATATAGTCAGCATGGCCTCCGGTACCGCCGGGCTCTAGGAGCCGTCGTATATAGTCCTACATGTGGGGTGGGTTTGGGCCATTTACCACCACGCTGGTCCAATGCGGATTCGTGGCAGCCAGAGCGTCATTTGTTGATTAGCAGGCAGCAGCACGAGCAGGTGACTTGGATCCCGTGAGCTGTTGTGCGAGACCCCTTACACCCCTCGTTAGATTAGTCTAGGAAGATTCATCATCAGCATTTCAACTAATGGAAGTCCACTGCTGGATGTAGATCTTTTGTAGTTGGTAAAAATGACCAGAATTCTTCATTTTGATATTTATTTATATCTACCTTCGATCCCTCTTTCTCACTCTCCCCTCGCGTTTCCCACAAAAAATTGAGAATGACTATTGCTGCTCACCGGATTGTGCCTGCAGGCTCTGCTTAGCCGCCTTGATGAGCCGGTGGCGGTGGCCGTAAGCCGCGACGCCGACCGCGCGCAGGTCCTCGTGAGACATCTCCGACAGGATGTCCACGGATATCTGCTCGCGCTCCAGCGCGCCGCACAGCTGTTCCAGTCCGATCCTAGAGGACGGACACGTGCATGAAAAAACTGCTTCAGTCATTAACGCACTTGTAAGTGACGACCAAGAGTGATACCCACGAAGAAGAAGAACGCACTTCAAACCAGAACACAGTACTTCTTTTCTACCTGATCATTTCTAGTAGGATAAACCTACAGTACTAGTACTACAGATCTGATAAGGTGATGATGGTACTTTTTATCCAACTTCAGTATAATGTAAGGTTACCATGTCCCCTAAAACGGCTGAACCGATTCCGTTCCGCTGTTCCATTCATCATGATGTTCTTGGAGATAGTTAAAAAGGAATAGTTCCAGCACAACATCAGTTCAGTAAATGTTATCAATCATCAACCATTCCTTACCTAGAGAGGAACGTCTGCAAGGACTCCGACGTGGATAACGCGGAGGCTGGTCTCCCGGCTGCATCCTCGAGACTCCCGCGGGAACCCTCCGCCCAGTAGTTGCTCGGCGTTACCTGTAGAACAATAGTTTCATCTACCAGCGTTCACCGATTACCATAAATGGAGATACACAACCATTCACAGGACCAGTACTGGAACTGGTGTAATGTCACATCGGTACTTGACCCCTGGTTCTAGATTTTCCGCTGCCTGAATGGACTAATTTAAGGTCATAGACCATGGACAGTGATGAGTGTAAAAACGCTGAAAAACGACCAAAAAAAATGGTTTATAGTAGTGTAATGCCTGACGTAGAACGAGGGTACCAGGAAGTCAGTACACTGAAGATGATCACCAAGAATGCTTTAGTGAGTAGAAGTGTGATCGCCTCCAGATACCAATCGATCAAGTTAGACCACCTTGCTTGAAAAAACCAAGGACCTGCATCTGGCCGAAGGTCATACGGGATGTATTGCAGGATAGCGTTGCGGTCTAGTTTCTGTTCAGCTCCATCCTGTTCCATCTTCCGGCCCAGACAGGATATGCACACCGTCGACTCCAGGCGCGCCAGTCATGAGCGAACTCAACCACGCAAGGCTTTGTGTGTTCATCATCATTCACTCCACATCCGCATACAACTAACACCATCACAAACGTGATGTTGGTCCTCCTCCGCCTCGCGTCACATAGGATCTGTGAGGCTTGATAGTTTGTTGTGATCCAGGTGATTACCTAAGACGCGCCGTCACGTCCGTGAAGAAAGTGAACAACTGACTCACTGGTGGTGCAAGTGGTGCGGTTTCCCCGGACGGCAGGCGCACGGGCAGGCGCGGCGGCGGTGGTGGTGGTGGCGCAGGTGGCGGGCCGCCACCCGTCGCGCCGGTCATCGCGTCCTGCAGCAGCGAGCGCACGTCGTCCGCTCCGGCCAACTCCAGCGCGGTCTGCCCCTCCTGGTTCTTAAGAAACGGGTCAGCGCCGTGCGCCAGCTGGAAAAAAGAAGCACAGCCCAAGGTTACAAAAAAAGTTCCACGCTCTTCTGATGAGACGCCGCTTGTTACCGTGTTCCGGTTCGAATGGCGCTGTAGCTATTAAATTTATAGAATCAATCCCCTCCATGCCGCTGCGAGATGAGCAAGACGTTCAGATGACGGTAACACCCGTTTTTTGGTGGTAAGTCTTTACTGGAGACCATCATGATTGAATACAACGACAATGTATCTAGTGAAATTCATCATTATTTCTACCGATGGATGTCCACCGCTGGACTTAGGTCTCTAGTAATGTTCTACAGAGCTAGGTCTTGCGCTGTTTGAATCCAGTGGCTCTCAGCGATCCTCTCCTGTCCTCTGTCCACCTATTAGCCCCAGCGTCCATCGGTTCTAGGAGCTGTCTGCCCCGCCCATAACAAAGGTAACCACTAGTGGAATTACTGGAGTAATTGTATACCCCCAAGTTGTAACTACAACGTGGTGCAACTGTATAACATTCTAACAAGCGCTACCTTAACAGACTTTACTGATGGTGTAAGGAGTAAAGGATCCCGGACAACATCATACGAAACCCAAGCCAACCTCACCAGCTCGTGGTGCCGCTAATTCAACAGACGAGGCTCTGGCTGACACCAACCCGCGTTGTGCCGCCGTGGTGGGAAATGGATTCTTACCCGCTCGGTGTGGAAATCTTTAGGGGAGGGCTATGTCTAGCAGTGGTCGTCTATCGGCTGATGATCTACTGATGATGATGTATCTGTGTCCCACCGGTGTGTTCCGTAGATCACTGAAGGGATCCACCGGGGGGTTTTAGTGGGTAGGAATCGTATATAACCTTTTCTTCCCCTAAGAAGCCGGGTATCTTTTAATTATTCACAAGCGATAATAACAAAAGGTCTCCGTTGGAGGAGACCGATTAGGTAGATACCACCACAGCGCCTGTTGCAGCCGACTAGGCAGCAGTGTGCAAACATTACTGTGATCCGGTTTGAAGGGCGCTGTAGCTATTAGCGGTGATAGGTGTCTATTGTCGAAGACCATTTAGGTAAGTACCACCGCAGCGCCTATTGCAACCGACAGATTGTACTGTGATCTGGATTGAAGGACTCTGAGGCTAGTGAAATTACCAGAGGAACGAGACTTAACAACTTATGTCTCAAAGCAACATCTTGACTAGCTCCACTTGATTATGGGCGGGCGTATCACTTACCATCAGGTGATTGTGCCGCTTGTATTCAACGCTTCGTTGAAATGATAACTAGTGACTAACGAGGAGTGCGCAGAGCTGCGTGCGCGCCTTGTGCGCCGCCTCGTGCAGCGGCGTGAAGCCCCACCGGTCCGCCGCGTTGGGCGGCGTGCCCGCGCGCAGCAGCAGCGCGGCCAGCTCCAGGTGGCCGTACGACGCCGCGTTGTGCAGCGGCACTAGGCCGCCCTTGTCGCGCGCGGACACCGCAGCGCCGGCCTCCAGCAGCGCCTCCGCCACCTCCAGGTTGTTGTAGCCGGCTGTTCACAACGCGACCACGTACCACCAGTGTTAAGATCACACATACTATCAGCAAGGGGTATAGTCTAATACACGAAGCAACGAGACGAGGCGATATTCAGCACCAGGAGATCCGCAGAACTAAGGCTATCGACATAGTCCAAAAGATTGCTGGCCTCAACTGGCAATGCAGGCAGGATACAGCTCGAAGGACTGAGCCGATGGAGCACCAAGGTCCTCGAATGACGACCGCGTACCGGAAGACGTAGTGTTGGTAGGTCCCCCAACAGGTGGTCCGACGATCTGGTGAAGGTTGCGAGGAGGAGCTGGGTGCGGGCAGCGAAGGATCAATCGAAGTGGATATCTCTGGGGCCTATGTCCAGCAGTGGACGTCTGTCCGCTGATAATGATGATGATGATGATGACACAGCACCACATTATACTCGGTTGAGATATAAGATATTAAGTATCGTTACTGCAGTAATTCTGATGATAGATCTCCGTTGTCAGAGACCGTCTACATAGGTACCACCGCAACACGTATTGCAGCCGACAGACAGTACTGTGATCCGGTTTGAAAGGCGTCATAGCTATAACTGCTGATAGGTCTCTATTGCTACAGACCATCTAGGTAGGTAGTAATAGTAGTGTGCAAGCATTACTGTGTTCCGGTTTGAAGGGCGTTGTAGCTAATGAAATATACTGGGGTAACAAGACTCAATAACCTATGTTTCAAAGCGAGGAGTAGAATGTGGTGCAGTGTATATCATCCTAACTAGTGGAACTGCTCGCTCGTCTCGTCGCTTCGTTAAATAAAAAAAATGGAAGCACCACGTTGAAGCTTACCAGCGAGATGGAGCGGTGTAGAGTTCCTGCCGTGCGAGTCCCGGCAGTTGACATTTTGCGGCGTGATCAGCTTCCTGTAATGAGTGTGTCAATACATTAATGCATCTGGAGTTCGGCTGTAAAGGGTCCCTCCCCACAACAACTCACGGAACCCGAGCCAACCTCACCAGCTCGTGGTGCAGCCTGCTAATCAACGAACGAGACTCTGTTTCCCACCAACCCGCATTGGGCCAGCGTCCTGGCCTAAATCTCTCCACATGTGGTGATTACGTGGGGATCGCTTATGTCTAGCGGTGGACGTCTATCAGCTGATGATGATGCTGTACCCAGTTATGTTATATCTGAAGGAGAGATCCCTGACTACTTTCTTATTACTACAAAGGTTTTCATTATTACTATCTAAATCCAGTACACAGTAAATTTAAACACACAAAGCTGGACTAAGAGGCCAAAAGTACAAAAATCATCTTCACGGTTTCGAATTTACCGATAAAAAAAAAAAAAAAGAAAAAAGGCCCATTTGGAAATAACTTGATGCCAACTGCTCAAGAAGCGGAGGCGCAGTATAGAAGGCTTCCAGCATTTCTCTTTGTTATATCCAATTTCCCCAATTTGAAGTGTTCAAGAAATTAATAAGCCTTGACTTAACCAAAGGCACCGGCCCTGATGATTTACATCCTATATTCTTGGTGAGGTCTGCAGAGCCTCTTTCACTGCCTGCTCTATCCGGATATTAGGAAACAGTCTAGAATAGTGCCGAAGTATAAAAAATGGGACCGTAGTAATACAATTAATTATTAGCCTATTTCCCTAATGTTCGACGCCACGTTGTGTCCGATTTTTGTATGTCATGTCCAGCGATCAATGTCTGAACTCACAGCAAGGGTTCACCAAGGCCAGATCTACCGCTACCAACTTAAGCGATTTTGTAACCATTCAGAATCAACTGACTCCCACGTTCAGCTAGACACGGTATATACAGATTTCTCTAAGGCCTTCGACAAAGATAATCACTCCCTGGTTGTAGAAAAACTGACTAACCTTGGTTTTGGAGGGTCTGTACTGTCTTGGCTTTCAGCGTATGTTATGGATAGATTATTATTTGTAGTGATCACAGAGCATGCTTCACGGCCTTACCGATCTACATCAGGTGTACCACAGGGTTCAGTACTGGGGCCAATCTTATTTAATATTTATATTAATGATGTCCTAGAATGTATGCACGAGTCGAATTGTTATATATTTGCTGACGAACTAAAGATTTCGAAAGAAATAAGATTGGCTAGTGATAAGAAGACTCTTCAAGAGGATTTGCATAGATCAGCTGATTGGTCTCGTCGAAACGATATGTCTCTGAATCCTCAGAAATGCTCTCTTATAAGAATTACACGTAATCGCAATTCTTTTCAATCAGTATCGCTCAACATGCGAATCTGTGTGGGACAGCCTAGGAGGGTTAAGCCCCTCCTCAGAGATGTGTTAACACAAAGTGTAGAGGAGCACCGGTGCGTTCTATGAGATCCCGGAGCCTCTCCGAATGCACTGATGCAGAGCACCGATGGGGTTTTAGTGAGTAAAAATCTCACATAACCCTGACTTCCCCCTCAGAAGCAGGGTATGTTTCGAAAAAAAAAAAATTCGATACTTAATTGAGTTTTATGGATTTTAAAAACTTGAGAACTAAAAAAATTTTGTCCGTTACATTTGTGGAGAAGCAAGCTTGAATATTGCTCAGTAGCATGGAACCCAAACGATCAGGTTCACAAAGACCGTATCGATCCTATACAAAGACGACTCACTTATTTCTATTTTCATGGATCAAATAAAAGGGTTCCGTACTCTGACCGACTTAGAGTCCATAACCTTATAAAGTTATCCGACAGCCGCAAGTTACCAGACATATTATTTTTATACAAGCTATTAAACAATTTATCGGATAATTCTGATCTGCTTCAACTGTTCCAACTCAATCATCCAAGATCCATCCCGACTCGCAGAACGTTTAAATCAAATTTGGGCCATCGTTCCCTGGTGCCGAGGATGTGCAGACTGCTGCAGTATTTCACAAAGATAGCTCCATCGATTACCAATGTTCCACATCCAAAATCGTCTAGGTCTTCAATCCTAGTACAAACGCAGACGTCTAACATTTCGTTTTGTCATATCGTAGACATGGTAATACAACAATTTTTTTTTCTCAAGCTTGTCAAAATTGTCAATATTCAGGCTTTACATAACTAGTTTAACTTAGAGGTTAACTTAATACATTATTTCCCGTTGTCTAGTTTAAAGTTGCCGTGTAGTTTTGTAATTTGTTTTCATACAGTTAGTGCTTATGCAGAGATACTTAACGCGCGATGTGCTTATCTTTAAGTGAAGTAACATGAGAGAGGGAGAGAGAGAGAGACGGTAAAATGAATAAATGAAGTGGATACTGACTTCGCTCTGGCCAGGTCGCCGCGCTTGGCCGCGTCGAGGAGCGCCGCGTCGCCGCGCAGCGCGTCCGCGGTGTCGCCGTCACCAGCTCGCACCAACTGCAGCGGCGTGAGGCCGTCGCGGTTGCGTCGTGTCGGGTCCGCTCCGTGCTGCGCGATACACAACGGGCATTACTCAACGACTGGATGACACGAGTCTAGTGTTTGCTGACAGCACAGCGAAGATGCTGTGCTTCCCCAGGGTGTGGCATCAGTATGTTCTGAAGATCGCGAGACTACCGAGGGATTTAGTTGGTCGAAATCACCACATGCTGATGGTCTCTGTTGGCGGAAACCGAGACAGCGACGACTTTATTGTATTCCGGTTTGAAGGACTTTGTAGGTAGAGAAATTACTAGAGTAAAGAAACAATATTATTCTGTGCAGAGTATCGTTCTAATTAGCGCCACGTTGTTATGAGCAGGTGTATCGTTTACCATCAGGTTAAAAAAAAAATAACCTTAACACTTTCAAGGGTATATATGGAAGATCTCCATGCGACCAAAAAACAATAGTCCAACAAACTTGATGGAAAGTTGGACTGAGGGTTATCCCTACTTGAGGTAGAAGGCGACTAAAATGAACTTCGGGTAAAAGGTATGAATGGAAGCTCGTCACCATTTTTCCAACTGAATAAGAAATCGATCAGAGCGTCGTGTCTGAGGTCAGAGGTGAGACTCACCTTGAGGAGCAGCCGAACGATGTCGGCCTTGCCTTTAGCGGCGGCCTCGTGCAGCGGCGTGAACCTCCACAGGTCAGCAGCGTTCACACCAGCGCCGGCGGATACCAGCAGCTCCGTCACCTCGTAGTGCCCGTACGAGCACGCGTTGTGCAGCGGCACCAGACCCCTGAAGACAATCATTTTAATTGGTGACGTGGTCTGCGATGGTTAATGCCAGGTGACTGCTTCCCTCTTCTCTTCAAGACAACCACGTAGAATCACAAACACTGACTCCCGCAAGTTGTTCCACTGATCTTAGCAAGAACAAGGAGCTGGACCTCTTTGTTCCCAAACTGGGGTTTACAACACGAAGATTGTGTATGGTAGTCTGGCGGTGAGAATGGCATAGGGGAAATATACCATATAATCCATGCGCATACCCTCCAAGACGAAGCTAGGTTCAAGATTGTCTGCTTAGGTCCTGATTACCAACAAGGCTTTTAGCTCCTCCACCGAGTCTACCACTAATTGAGGATTTCCAGTTCTTACAGCATATGGACTCTATGAACTACCCATATTTGAAGTTCGTCATTTTGACCCGCAACAGCTGGAGACTGTGAACCCCAAGAAGATCAGCCTCTTCGGCTCCTTTCAGCGACGAAGACTTGTCTTTATTTTGGTCTCATCTATCTAGACTGCAATCTTGTTAGGAGTCAGAAAATTCTTACACTCTCCTCCATGCCCTTGAAGGGCAGAGGTCCTAGGTTACAGTTATTGGTTACTGGGTTCATATGAAGTTGGGAGTTTGGATGGTTGTAGGTGTTTTCGAAACAATTTGACCTGCTGCCATCCTCGACAGTTCCAGCAGCCTCGCTGTGTACCGGCTATTTTTCACCTCATGGTCCTCATAACATCATGTACTTGAAGTTATAAATCTCACCCTTTATCCTTGGCGTGGACATCAGCTCCACGCTGGAGAAGCAACTGTGCTAGAGGTAGCCTGTTGTACCTGGAACCAGTTTATATACAGTATATTTATTTGTCCATAACAACATCGTATTAGTTACGATGATACACTGCACCGTCGAGTCTCGTTACCGCAGTAATTTTACTTGCTACAGCTACCTTCAATACGCGCAGTAATGTTTGAACACTACTCTTCGGCGGGAGCTGTGCTGGTTCCTACCTACGCGATCCCCAACACTTGCTTAGTTGATGCAGTTAAGATCTCGTATACCGTTTACTACAATACAGTTAAGTGGTGGTTACTCACCCAGCGGCAAAGTGCAGCGGAGTGGAGTGCCTGCCGTCCACGTCCCTGCAGTTTACCAGCCGCGGCCTGGAGTCGAGGATCGCGCGCGCCGTCTCCACATCGCCCGTCCGCGCCGCCTCCAGCAGCCGCAGCGCTGCGGCATTGGTGCACGCATCTGGTGAAAAGCATCATGTGTGCTATCTACATATATTGCTGATGGTCTACTGAAAATCATCTCATTCTGCTGCTAAGTAATAGATCAGCAGGCTTTATCATCCACACATTAACAACACTGGTGTTAGGTCTCAGTACTAGCAGTAGGTTCCTGTATTGACTTTACCTTCCTATAATGGCTTAACGTTCTTGTATTGACTTTAGGTTCCTGTATTGACTTTACCTTCCTATAATGGCTTAACGTTCTTGTATTGACTTTAGGTTCCTGTATTGACTTTACCTTCCTATAATGGCTTAACGTTCTTGTATTGACTTTAGGTCCCTGTATTGACTTTACCTTCCTATAATGGCTTAACGTTCTTGTATTGACTTTAGGTTCCTGTATTGACTTTACCTTCCTATAATGGCTTAACCTTCTTGTATTGACTTTAGGTCCCTGTATTGACTTTACCTTCCTATAATGGCTTAACCTTCTTGTATTGACTTTAGGTTCCTGTATTGACTTTACCTTCCTATAATGGCTTAACCTTCCTGTATTGACTTTAGGTCCCTGTATTGACTTTACCTTCCTATAATGGCTTAACCTTCTTGTATTGACTTTAGGTTCCTGTATTGACTTTACCTTCCTATAATGGCTTAACCTTCTTGTATTGACTTTAGGTCCCTGTATTGACTTTACCTTCCTATAATGGCTTAACCTTCTTGTATTGACTTTAGGTCCCTGTATTGACTTTACCTTCCTATAATGGCTTAACCTTCTTGTATTGACTTTAGGTCCCTGTATTGACTTTACCTTCCTATAATGGCTTAACCTTCTTGTATTGACTTTAGGTTCCTGTATTGACTTTACCTTCCTATAATGGCTTAACCTTCTTGTATTGACTTTAGGTTCCTGTATTGACTTTACCTTCCTATAATGGCTTAACCTTCCTGTATTGACTTTAGGTCCCTGTATTGACTTTACCTTCCTATAATGGCTTAACCTTCTTGTATTGACTTTAGGTTCCTGTATTGACTTTACCTTCCTATAATGGCTTAACCTTCTTGTATTGACTTTAGGTCCCTGTATTGACTTTACCTTCCTATAATGGCTTAACCTTCTTGTATTGACTTTAGGTTCCTGTATTGACTTTACCTTCCTATAATGGCTTAACCTTCTTGTATTGACTTTAGGTTCCTGTATTGACTTTACCTTCCTATAATGGCTTAACCTTCCTGTATTGACTTTAGGTCCCTGTATTGACTTTACCTTCCTATAATGGCTTAACCTTCCCGTATTGACTTTACCTTTCTATAATGGCTTAACCTTCCTGTATTGACTTTAGGTTCCTGTATTGGCTTTACCTTCCTATAATGGCTTAACCTTCCTGTATTGACTTTAGGTCCCTGTATTGACTTTACCTTCCTATAATGGCTTAACCTTCTTGTAATGACTTAACCTTCCTGTATTGAATTTTGGTCTATGTACTGGCGATAGGTGTCTATTACTGGAGGCCATCTAGGCAGATGTCACCGCAGCTCTTATTTCCGCCGCCAAACAGTAGTGAGCAAACCTTACTGTGTGTATTGGAGAGCGCTGTAGTTGGTAAAATTACTGAAATACCTAGGTCTAATATGTCTGTGCTGTCTGTACAATGTGCTCAACGTGGTGCAACATATATCATTTCCACCAGTGACCGTTGCAGAAAAAGGTTACCACTACTTCTACCATTAAACTGTAGTAAGCAAAGCGGGGTATAAGGGTTCCCGCGCAGCTCACGGGACTCAAGCCAACCTCACCTGCTCTTGGTGGACACTACTAATCAACAATCGAGGCTCTGGCTTCCACCAACCCGTATTGAGTCAACGGGGTGGGAAATGGTCCAGACGACAGTTTCATACGAACCTCTACAAAAGTATGTCGCGGAAAGCCGCTGGATGTGGACAATGTAGCAACGATCGATGTGGAGATCTTTGAGGGAAGCCTATGTCCAGCAGTGGATCTATATCGGATGATGATGATGATGATAGTGAAGCAAAGATTACTGTATCCTTGTAGCTATAAGTGCTTACTATGAAGCAATAGTAAGGATGTTCCCAAATAATCTACTATAGAGAACCACCAAGTTCGTTTCTTTAAGGTCAGTAAGCTGGTAGCTTTCGTCAGTTCTGACGTCTCACCTTCGCTTCACCCTCCCTCCCCCCCCTCCCCAAACGGGTTCCCGCCTTGTCGAGGCAGAGGGGCTCAGTAACCGTGGCGAGGTCGCCCATGGTGAAGCGAAGTAGAACCCACCCGGTCGGCCCGCGGTGAAGGGCTGGCCCGAGGCGACCGCTGCAGGTTAGAGCATCGGTTGGATAACTAGAGCTCACCGGAGCGGCTGAAGGCTGCAGGGGCGGCTTTATACTGCCCTCTGCAGATGAGATGGAATCGCGGAGGGAGTACCCTCTGCAACTAACAACAGGTGGCGGCGGGCCCCACATCGGAACCGCGGCAGGGAGCCGTGAGAGTTATCTCTCTTGGCTCCCATTGCTTCTGGGCGACAGCAGGAGGCCGAGGAAGGAGCGCGCTGCATGTTCCGGCGTGCCCCTGCGGTGGTGGAAAGGAAGGGTTTATCCCTCCCTCCGGAGATGGGGCTGCAAAAGCGGCCAGCGCCGGCGGGGTAGCGTATGGTGCGAAAGCGTTCCCGTGACCTTGCCATCAGGCGATGAGTTGGAACATCGTGGAGCTTTTAGTCGGTGCAAGTCCGACATAACCTATCTTTGCCCCCGCGAGGACTGGTATGCGCAGGCATTTCCTCCACGTTAAACAAAAAAACCTTCGCTTCACCACGTATGAAGAATGAATCTGTTCTATAACAGCATCAGATTCAAGTGAAGTCTGAATTTTAGTACCTAGTAAGACGGAGCACAAGACCTAATGGATAGTTTTTTTTTTTATACAACAGGAAGTGCAACAACAATACCTCTAATTAAGCAAAAGTCACGCAAGATCAATTACTGCGAGAGGAATTAAATATAAATTTATTAATAATTACCAAAGTAACTATCGACAATAAGAGGGGAAAAAAATGTTGAAATAATGGTAGTAATCACGCGTCGCCCGACACGGGGCGGCGCCGGGTTCCGGTGGCAGCGTCAACCCTCCAACATGTGCCCGGGTGGAAACATGGAGAAAGCTTCGGAAGACGTTCTCACCTGTCCTGCAGACGCGGCATTTGAAGGTGAGGGCCTTAATTTCTCACTAAGAAAGAGTGGGGGGTGAAAGACGTAAAGCGATGGTGCTGGGATCATTTCTCACTAAGAAAGAGTGGGAGATGGACGACGTAAAGCGATGGTGCTCGGATCATTTCTCACTAAGAAAGAGTGGGAGATGGACGATGTAAAGCGATGGTGCTGGGATCATTTCTCACTAAGAAAGAGTGGGAGATGGACGATGTAAAGCGATGGTGCTGGGATAATTTCTCACTAAGAAAGAGTGGGAGATGGACGACGTAAAGCGATGGTGCTGGGACTATTTCTCACTAAGAAAGAGTGGGGGGTGAAAGACGTAAAGCGATGGTGCTGGGACCATTTCTCACTAAGAAAAAGTGGAAGATGGACGACGTAAAGCGATGGTGCTGGGATCATTTCTCACTAAGAAAGAGTGGGAGATGGACGACGTAAAGCGATGGTGCTGGGACCATTTTTCACTAAGAGTGGGGGGTGAAAGACGTAAAGCGATGATGCTGGGACCATTTCCCACTAAGAAAGAGTGGGAGGTGGACGATGTAAAGCGATGGTGCTGAGACCATTTCTCATTAAGAGTGGGAGATGGAAGACGTAAAGCGATGGTGCTGGTACCATTTCTCACTAAGAAAGAGTGGGAGATGGACGACGTAAAGCGATGGTGCTGGGATCATTTCTCACTAAAAAAGAGTGGGAGATGGACGACGTAAAGCGATGGTGCTAGGATCATTTCTCACTAAGAAAGAGTGGGAGATGGATGACGTAAAGCGATGGTGCTAGGATCATTTCTCACTAAGAAAGAGTGGGAGATGGACGACGTAAAGCGATGGTGCTGGGACCATTTCTCACTAAGAAAGAGTGGGAGATGGACGACGTAAAGCGATGGTGCTGGGATCATTTCTCACTAAGAAAGAGTGGGAGATGGACGACGTAAAGCGATGGTGCTGGGACCATTTCTCACTAAGAGTGGGGGGTGAAAGACGTAAAGAGATGGTGCTGGGACCATTTCTCACTAAGAAAGAGTAGGAGATGAAAGATGTAAAGTGATGGTGCTGGTACCATTTCTCACTAAGAAATAGTGGGGGATAGAAGACGTAAAGCGATGGTGCTGGAACCCTCCTCATTGCTGCCATCCCTGGGACGTACTGACACTGAGGGAGGCAATTTGGTGACCTGCCTTCATTGCTGAAGACCATCTAGCAATGCAGCTCCTATTTCTACCTTCAAACTACAGTTTGCAAACGTTGTTCTGGTTTGAAGGGAGTTGTAGCTAGTGTAATTAATTACTGTGGTAACGAGACAAAATTTCTTATGTCTTAAGGCAACGAGCGCATTGTGGTGCAGTGTATATTGTTATGGACGGACGGATCACTTAAAAACAGGTGAACATCCGGATCGTCTCGTTGGATAAAAAAAAAACATTGTTTATGATCGCCATGTTTATTTAAATGAATTCATCAGACCGTACGTAATAGGCCCATTATATTACTTTATATATTTTTTGTTTTTGTCCAGCAGTGGACTTCAATAAGCTAATGAATATGATGATGATTTTTTTTTTATTTTCAATACAATAAACAAAAACGGAAAGGACAACACGGATGCTCCAAGTGACTTTAAAACAAATATTATTGCTCTTTTGTTGCTGTCTGTACTTTTTTTTTTATTGCTTAAGTCGATAAAGGCATGCGTGCGTACAGCCTGTCTGGAAAGCAGCTACGATCAAGCGTACTATCAGATGCTACTAAACCATGTTCCGGTTTAAAGGGCGCTGTAGATATTAAAATCGGTGTAGCTCATTATTTAAAACGGTCACCAGGTGTTCAGTGATTTCTGCTAATTTAGAAAAAAATAAAACTGGACCTATCACCTCTGGCGTAATTAAATGTTTATTGCCAAGGTCTAGGTGAAGGTGGTCTCCGCAGCTGCAGTAAACGACGTACGTTTTGCACTTTTATGGATCTATTTAATATATATACACTACATGTTTAACTGTTTGTTTGTGTATATATATATTTTTTCATATTACTAAGCGATGACAGGAGCGGAACGTTCACCTGATGGTAAGTGATACGCTCGTAAAGACATGAGATGTTAAGACTCGTTTCCCAGTAGTTATATATAGCGATTACACTAGTTACAACGCCCTTCAAGCCGGAACACAGTAATATTCGCACAGTACTATTTGGCGGTGGAAATAGGCGCTGCGGTGGTACCTATTTAGACGGTTCCCGACAACGGAGACTTGACAGCAGTGATAGGTATTGGTCCTTCAAACCGGATCACAGTAATGTTTGCACACTACTGCTTCACGGCAGAAATAGGCGCTGCGGCGGTACCTACCTAGATAGTCTGTAGCAACGGAGACCTACTAGCAATGATAGTTTCAACGCGCTTCAAACCGGATCACAGTAATGTTTGTATACTCCTGTCTGTCGGCTGCAACAGGCGCTGCGATGGTACCTACCTAGATGGTCTGTAGCAACAGAGACTATGCAAACATTACTATGTTCCGATTTGAAGGGCGCTGCAGCTAGAAATCAATACGGTAACGAGATCTAATCTCGACGACAACAATTTGATGCAGTGTACATAATCCTAACAAGAGTCATAATATCTTGAGCGCGCCGTGATATAACTCACCATCAGCTAAACGTCCCGTCCGTTGGGACGCGCTGCGGTGTGAATGTTGACCGCTGCGCATACGAATACGTTGCAGTGTACAAACTGCAACCAGGCGGCGTCGCGTGCGCAGCTAGCTACGCCGTCGACATCACCATTACGCGTAATTAGAGGACGTAACGGAACGCCTGACTGAAGGTCAGCGGGCCAGCAAAGCACTACCATATAAAACTGAACGTGCGCTGAACTCACGCCGCTGCACACTGCACGCGATGGGACGCTCGTTAAGTACCAGCCGCGACGCGACCGAACCGCAGTTGAACCGGAACCTCCGCCGTGTTGTGTAAAAGTGTCGTATAAACTCTAAGCACCCCTCGCCGCGAACCAGTAAAATATTTAAGTAAGTGTAAAATTGTGGTGTTTATGAATGGTACCAAAAATTCTGGACCTTCCTGGTGGTAACTGATGGTAACACATGAAGGCTGTGAAAACGTTATTACGATATATTTTTGCATGGATCAAATATCAATGTTAAACAAAAAGTTAATTCGCTCAAACTCATCTAACTGGACGGCAGTAAGGTCTGGATAGTAACCGTTGATGTGGAGTTGGAATTGGGATAGATCGCGCTGATGTAATTTTAGTTGAAGCGAGCTGAACGTAGACACCTTGTAGTGCCGGTAGAAAGCGGTGGTGATAGAACGCGGCCCTGCGGCACTCCAGACGCAATAGTACACTAATAAGACGGTCTTTCATTAGTTAGTACGCGCTGTAAGACCGAAGGTGTGGATGGATTGTGTGAAAGATGACATGTGTAAGAAGAGTGTGGATTCAGATATGGCGGCTGGTAGAGAGATGTGGATGAGAAGTATATACTGTGCCGACTCCAGGTAGAATGGGAGAAGGGCAGGAGGGAGAAGTATGTGTTGCTGATTACTGTAGAGATGACTTCGGAACCGATCAATCATCGTTGGACATGCCTTACAAGAACGAACTGTACCAAGTAAAAGATGCCGGGAGAGGTTTGCTCCCGTGGCTTCTGGGTGACTGTAGGAAGCCGAGGAGGGGGCGCGCTTCATGTTCCGACGCGCCCTGGAAAACGAGGGTTCATCCCTCCCTTCCGAAATGGGGCTGCGAAAGCGGCTAACGCCGGCAGGGTTGTGGTTATTTGCGAAAGCGTTCCCGTGGCCCTGCCATCAGGCGATGAGGCGGAACATTGTCAGGGTTTTAGTCGGTGCAAGTCCGACATAACCCGTTCTTGCCTCCGCGAGGACGAGTATGCGTAGGCATTACCCTTACGTAAAAGATGAAGGTCAACAGTATCAAAAGCATCACTAAAATCGAGTTGTGGGAAAACGGTTATGTCGCTTATTTTTATACCTAAATGTGTTATGACTACTGTAATTGTGACAAGATAAGAGATGCTGCGTCTTAGACGTGAAGAACCTGACTGAAACTGATGCAGTGGAAAATATTGAACAGATTGATGATGAGGCGGTGAAGAACTTTGAAAAGAATGAGCAGTATTGTCGCAGGTTGACATTCCGGAAAAATTAGTTTTTTCGTTCTCATACAACTTGGCGACGACACGAGGGTGACGCTAACACCTGATAGTAAGTGACGAGCTAGCCTACAACGAGGTGGCACTAGTTACAATGTTATATACTGCACCACATTGTGCTCTACGCCTGAGACAAGATCTTGAGGCTCGTTCCAAAATAAATACACCAGCTACAGCGCCCTTCAAAACGGAGTACAGTAACTTTTGCACACTATTGTTTGGCGGCTGTAACAGATGCTACGGGTTTTTTTTTATTAACGTTGTAACAAAATGCTAACGGACACACCCCGGAACTAAGGGCCGGTAGCGGGCTAGTGTCGGACTCCAACCGACTAAAAAGCTTCACGCGGCATTCCAATCACTTTCGAAATAATGCACGAGGGTCACGGGATAACATCGAGCAGTACTTCAGGAATCCCTACGTGACGACGCATAGGAACACGAGACGCGCCGCCAGATACACCCTAGAAACCGTTTCTAAGGGGGGCGCCGGCGCGACGGCTCATGTCGGTCGCGAGGCCAGGTTCCTCTGCCTTAGGAGGCAAATAGGCGCTGCGGCGGTACCTGCCTAGACGGCCTAGTCTACCTAGTGAAACGTGGGACTTACTTGTTTTTGATAAAAGAATTATTTATGCACTTTTCCATGATTTCAGAACATAAAAGAATAATTTGATCTGGAGTGGGAGAGATCATTTTAGAATTAACACCTTCACCTCCCACTGCATTGACAGACAGTTTAGACCTGGCATCAGCGATAGATACGTATTTCGATTTGAGGGGCGCTGTAGCTAGAGATTTTGCTGTAGCGCAATTTTGTGGCGGATAATAACAAAATGGAAGAACAGCCTTGGATCCTTGTCCACAGGTCTTAATTATGAATTAACTTATTCCCTGTTGCTAAAGGTTCAGGTCAAGGTGCAGGTGAAGGTTGCTTCGTCGCAATAGACGACGCGCTTTACATTCCTAATAGCTATACCTACATTTTTAATTACGCATGATAAACTATAAATAATGCCGGCTTATAAACTGTATTTATGTATTTATTTCATATGAATATTGCTGCTTGTTGGGATGTCAGTTGAATTGCTGCTGGTAGCGTCTCTGTCGCTACAGACCGTCTAGGTAGGTACCACCGCAGCGCCTGTTGCAGCTTGTAGGTAGTACTGTGATCCGGTTTGAAGGACCTTCAGCTATTACTAGTGGTAGCGTCTCTGTCGCTACAGACCGTCTAGGTAGGTACCACCGCAGCGCCTGTTGCAGCTTGTAGGTAGTACTGTGATCCGGTTTGAAGGACCTTCAGCTATTACTAGTGGTAGCGTCTCTGTCGCTACAGACCGTCTAGGTAGGTACCACCGCAGCGCCTGTTGCAGCTTGTAGGTAGTACTGTGATCCGGTTTGAAGGACCTTCAGCTATTACTAGTGGTAGCGTCTCTGTCGCTACAGACCGTCTAGGTAGGTACCACCGCAGCGCCTGTTGCAGCTTGTAGGTAGTACTGTGATCCGGTTTGAAGGACCTTCAGCTATTACTAGTGGTAGCGTCTCTGTCGCTACAGACCGTCTAGGTAGGTACCACCGCAGCGCCTGTTGCAGCTTGTAGGTAGTACTGTGATCCGGTTTGAAGGACCTTCAGCTATTACTAGTGGTAGCGTCTCTGTCGCTACAGACCGTCTAGGTAGGTACCACCGCAGCGCCTGTTGCAGCTTGTAGGTAGTACTGTGATCCGGTTTGAAGGACCTTCAGCTATTACTAGTGGTAGCGTCTCTGTCGCTACAGACCGTCTAGGTAGGTACCACCGCAGCGCCTGTTGCAGCTTGTAGGTAGTACTGTGATCCGGTTTGAAGGACCTTCAGCTATTACTAGTGGTAGCGTCTCTGTCGCTACAGACCGTCTAGGTAGGTACCACCGCAGCGCCTGTTGCAGCTTGTAGGTAGTACTGTGATCCGGTTTGAAGGACCTTCAGCTATTACTAGTGGTAGCGTCTCTGTCGCTACAGACCGTCTAGGTAGGTACCACCGCAGCGCCTGTTGCAGCTTGTAGGTAGTACTGTGATCCGGTTTGAAGGACCTTCAGCTATTACTAGTGGTAGCGTCTCTGTCGCTACAGACCGTCTAGGTAGGTACCACCGCAGCGCCTGTTGCAGCTTGTAGGTAGTACTGTGATCCGGTTTGAAGGACCTTCAGCTATTACTAGTGGTAGCGTCTCTGTCGCTACAGACCGTCTAGGTAGGTACCACCGCAGCGCCTGTTGCAGCTTGTAGGTAGTACTGTGATCCGGTTTGAAGGACCTTCAGCTATTACTAGTGGTAGCGTCTCTGTCGCTACAGACCGTCTAGGTAGGTACCACCGCAGCGCCTGTTGCAGCTTGTAGGTAGTACTGTGATCCGGTTTGAAGGACCTTCAGCTATTACTAGTGGTAGCGTCTCTGTCGCTACAGACCGTCTAGGTAGGTACCACCGCAGCGCCTGTTGCAGCTTGTAGGTAGTACTGTGATCCGGTTTGAAGGACCTTCAGCTATTACTAGTGGTAGCGTCTCTGTCGCTACAGACCGTCTAGGTAGGTACCACCGCAGCGCCTGTTGCAGCTTGTAGGTAGTACTGTGATCCGGTTTGAAGGACCTTCAGCTATTACTAGTGGTAGCGTCTCTGTCGCTACAGACCCTCTAGGTAGGTACCACCGCAGCGCCTGTTGCAGCTTGTAGGTAGTACTGTGATCCGGTTTGAAGGACCTTCAGCTATTACTAGTGGTAGCGTCTCTGTCGCTACAGACCGTCTAGGTAGGTACCACCGCAGCGCCTGTTGCAGCTTGTAGGTAGTACTGTGATCCGGTTTGAAGGACCTTCAGCTATTACTGCTGGTAGCGTCTCTGTCGCTACAGACCGTCTAGGTAGGTACCACCGCAGCGCCTGTTGCAGCTTGTAGGTAGTACTGTGATCCGGTTTGAAGGACCTTCAGCTATTACTAGTGGTAGCGTCTCTGTCGCTACAGACCGTCTAGGTAGGTACCACCGCAGCGCCTGTTGCAGCTTGTAGGTAGTACTGTGATCCGGTTTGAAGGACCTTCAGCTATTACTAGTGGTAGCGTCTCTGTCGCTACAGACCGTCTAGGTAGGTACCACCGCAGCGCCTGTTGCAGCTTGTAGGTAGTACTGTGATCCGGTTTGAAGGACCTTCAGCTATTACTAGTGGTAGCGTCTCTGTCGCTACAGACCGTCTAGGTAGGTACCACCGCAGCGCCTGTTGCAGCTTGTAGGTAGTACTGTGATCCGGTTTGAAGGACCTTCAGCTATTACTAGTGGTAGCGTCTCTGTCGCTATAGACCGTCTAGGTAGGTACCACCGCAGCGCCTATTGCAGCTTATAGGCAGTACTGTGATCCGGTTTGAAGGACCTTCAGCTATTACTAGTGGTAACGTCTCTGTTGCTACAGACCGTCTAGGTAGGTACCACCGCAACGCCTATTGCAACATAGGCAGTACTGTGATCCGGTTTGAATGGTGTTCTAACTAGAGTAATTACTGGGGTAACGAGACTCGACATCTTATGTCCCAGGCCACGGGCGCAATGGGATGCTGTGTATCATCCTAACTAGCGCCACGACATAGATAAGCGTAGGTAAGCTTCCCGCTCATCACCTCGCTTAATTGTACATAAAAAAAAAGGTTGTTATCGTATTGATTATTAAATCGATTCAAGCGAGTGCTGGCTAATTGAACGCTGGGTGAGAGCGGTGGTGAGGGACGGCAGGTGTAGAGGGGGGAAGCCGGAGGTTTCACGTTTACACCGGCCGTGTTGAAATTGTCCCCACAGCGCATGCGCCGGCCATTGTTAAAGGACTGGTTACTTAATTACCGCGGACATTTCCAGATTAAAAAAAAAAAAAAACTGTGAATACAATTTTTTTTTTTTAATTTTCTCTTGATCTACAGTCTAGCAGTGGGCATGGGTAGTGATGCATAAAGCAATAGAAACTGACGTTACTTAGAGATGCTGTAGCTCAGTGAGTGTGGCAAGGGTTACAGGATCGATCTCGAATAAGCTCGAGGTTTGAGAAGCAGTCGCGAGTTACATGAACAGCTTTTGGATACGTAACTTGATCAGCGCGGTGGATAAATGTCCTTGACTACCCAAATCCCAGCTGTGGGATCCGAGATCTCGTATCGACCGCAGCCTAGCCAGCATAAACCAGCACGACTTTCAACTTATAACAATTGATGCCGTACATAATACGTTAGTTAAAGTGATGAAGTCTCGTTACTGCAGTAATTACACTAGCTACAACGCCCAAACCGGAACACGGTAGTTAGGATGATATACACTGCACCACATCATGCCCGGTCTAAGACATAAGATGTTGTCTCGTTACCGCAGTAATTACACTAGCTACAGCGCCATTCAAATCGGAACACGGTAGATAGGATGATATACACTGCATCACATCTTGCCCGGTCTAAAACGTAAGATGTTAAGTCTCGTTACCGCAGTAATTACACTAGCTACAGCGCCCTTCAAACCGGAACACCGTAGTTAGGATGATATACACGACACCACATCGTGCCCGCACTAAGACGTAAGATGTTAAGTCTCGTTACCGCAGTAATTACACTATCTAAAGCGCCCTTCAAACCGGAACACAGTAATGACAGCACACTACTACTAGCTGATGTACACGGAAACATGACCCTATCAGCCGGTCCAACGATTTAATTGAACGTTCATCATCATCATCAGCCTTTATTTATCCACTGCTGGATGTAGACCTTCCTCAACGTCTTCCACCAAATGCGATCACCAGCTCCCCGCATGATGCCAGACGGTCTGCACCAACAGAGACCTACCAGCAGTACTCTGGTGCAGACGAGCTTCTGATCTGATATTCGTTGTCCGCTGGACAGTATGGCGCCGGATGTATCTTCCGTGGAGGTTATACAAACGAAGACGGAGGAGTGCGAGGAGTTGGAGATGCTGGTGGCACCGCAGGCGGCGCCGAGGAAGTATCAGATCGTCTACAGGAACCTAGTCACGTTCGGCTACGCGCACACTGCGGCGCTGTACGGCTTGTACTTGGTCATCACCACGGCCACCTGGTCCACCGCCATATTTTGTACGTACTTAAGGCGATATACACTACAACACATTTTATTTAATCCCGATAATAACAGGAACTACGGCGCCCTTCAAACCGGTGCACAGTAATGTTTATGCATTTATGTTTTATTTCATAAAGTAATAAGACGATCTGAGATGTTCACCTAATGTTAAGTGATTCATCTGCCAATAACAATGTTGTGCTAGTTAAATCACCTTACCCCGGTAATTTTATTAGCTACAGCGCCCTTCAAACCAGACTACGGTAAATTTTTCACACTACTATTTGACGACGGAAATGACCTGTGCGGTGTTACTTCAACGGTCTCCGACTACAGTAATCCACCAGTAGTTTCCCCGCATCGTTTGAAGGTCTACATTGAGGTGATGACTACCAACAAATTCACGAAGACTACATTGCGTTTCAGGTTATGTCCTGTTCGTGTTGTCGAGCATCGGCGTCACGGCCGGCGCGCACCGCCTCTGGACTCACAAAGCATACAAGGCGAAGATGCCGCTGCAGATCATCCTGATAATCTTCAACAGCCTCGCCTTCCAGAACACGGCGACCAACTGGGTGCGGGATCACAGATTACACCACAGGTGGGATATTATATTGCCGAGTATTTACTGATGATGAATCCACTTGGAGCCAGACGGCAAATACAAATTGGTCCCGGTCAGGGTCTTAGTCATTCTTGGATTGAGCTTATTCCTAAGTCCCGAGGGGCAAGAGTTCATTCCATAGGATCACCAGGACTTCGTGCTAATGGACGAAAGAAAAGATCTAACGGTGATGGGACCAGGTGGTGGAAACAGGTGCGAATCCCTCATAACCCTTCCTTCCTCTCGGAACCATCTTTTGCTGATTTCCACCTCGGCACCAAAAAGTTAAACCCAGTTCGTACCAAAGAAGACTTCCTACTGTCCGACATGTCCACGAAAAGCTTTTGAAGACGTGTACTATCCAACTCGCACTTGATCAACTTCGTGAATAAATATCCTAGACTCCCTCTTTATGACAGGGATATAATCCCAAAAATGGTCAACACTCAATTTACGTCCCCACTGTTGGGTCACAGATCTACCCTCATTTTGAGGGCGTTGGTCCATAGTCACCACGCTGGCCCTATGCGGATTGGTGACTTGGTCCCAAAATTGGGAATATTTATGATTGCTGTAGAGGCAGTGGTGGAGAGGTCACCAAACGACGGATCTACAATCTAGCACAGATCGGACTACATCCAACAGTGGGATTATATCCGATGATGATGTATGGTAAACACTTGGAAGACTCAAGAAGTGATCACCCACTTTCAACCATCCTCCCTAAAAACCTTGAAATGTTCATGAAACGAAATGTTTCCCCGGTCACTTCTTCAGATACAGCGATACGGATGCCGACCCTCATAACGCGACGCGCGGCTTCTTCTACTCCCACGTCGGCTGGTTGCTGGTAAGGAAGCATCCGGAGGTGAAGAGGAGAGGCAAGTACATCGACATGAGCGACATCCACGCCAATCCTGTCTTACGCTTCCAGAAAAAGTAAGCAATGGAATATATTATATAAACCCGTAGCCACCTTCACGTCTTAGTATCAATGAAGTGTCACTAACATTTGGTTACGGGTCCCAGGGTTGACGAAGCATTATTAATGTCGCGGTTTTCGAGTCTCATTGTTCACGAAGCATTATCAATGTCGCGATTTCCGAGACTCATTGTTGACGAAGCCTTATTAATGTCGCAGTTTTCGAGACTTATTGTTGACAAAGCATTATCAATGTCGCGGTTTTCGAGTCTCATTGTTGACGAAGCATTATTAATGTCGCAGTTTTCGAGACTCATTGTTGACAAAGCATTATCAATGTTGCGGTTTTCGAGACTCATTGTTCACGAAGCATTATTAATGTCGCAGTTTTCGAGACTCATTGTTGACAAAGCATTATCAATGTCGCAGTTTTCGAGACTCATTGTTGACAAAGCATTATCAATGTCGCGGTTTTCGAGACTCATTGTTCACGAAGCATTATTAATGTCACGGTTTTCGAGTCTCATTGTTCACGAAGCATTATTAATGTCGCAGTTTTCGAGACTCATTGTTGACAAAGCATTATTAATATCGCGGTTTTCGAGACTCATTGTTGACAAAGCATTATTAATGTCGCGGTTTTCGAGACTCATTGTTCACGAAGCATTATTAATGTCGCAGTTTTCGAGACTCATTGTTGACAAAGCATTATTAATATCGCGGTTTTCGAGACTCATTGTTGACAAAGCATTATTAATGTCGCGGTTTTCGAGACTCATTGTTGACAAAGCATTATTAATGTCACGGTTTTCGAGTCTCATTGTTCACGAAGCATTATTAATGTCGCAGTTTTCGAGACTCATTGTTGACAAAGCATTATTAATATCGCGGTTTTCGAGACTCATTGTTGACAAAGCATTATTAATGTCGCGGTTTTCGAGACTCATTGTTGACAAAGCATTATTAATGTCGCGGTTTTCTCTAAGCCGCACTACACCTTATTTATCTATTTATTACTCCTCATTTCAGATACGCGATACCGTTCATCGGCACCATCTGCTTCGCACTGCCGACCCTGATTCCGATGTACTGCTTTGGCGAGAGCCTGAACACTGCGTGGCATATAGCAATCTTCCGCTACGTCGTGAACCTGAATACAACGTTTCTAGTGAACAGCGCCGCCCACTTGTGGGGCAACAAACCGTACAACAAGTGCATAAAGCCCGTTCAGAGCCTACCTGTATCGATAGTCGCTTTAGGCGAGGGCTTCCACAACTATCACCACGTGTTCCCGTGGGACTACCGCACCGCCGAGCTGGGCAACAACTGGCTGAATTTAACCACAATATTCATAGATTTCTTCGCGAGGATTGGATGGGCGTACGACCTGAAGACCGTCTCCGAAGGAGTCATCAGGTCGAGAGCCGAAAGGACCGGAGACGGGACGAACAGCTGGGGCTTCGGCGAGAAGCGAAGCGACTGTGATAAGTCAAATTAAATTCTGTGTAAACTGTGATGTATTTATTCCGTCATCATCATCATCATCAGGCTGCTGATTGTCCACTGTTGTACTTAGTCCGACCAGCTTACAGCCAGCCGCCATCGCCGCATATGGTTAGGGACATCCCGTGAGCGGTTTCCATTCCGTCATACCGACACGGAGGAATTTCCCATACAATAATAACACCAGCCCTATTTTAAGGTGGTGCTGGTGAAGATATATACACTACGACACATTGTCGACGCTTTGAGATGGTAATATGTTAAATGCTGTTTCTTCAAACATTTCCCTATCTACATGATCATTCACGGAGAACAGTAATATTGATTCACTACAACCAGTAAAAAGGTCTTTCACCGGATGTCATGATGTAAGATTCTGTTAAAATTATAGCATTATTTTTTTTTATTGGTTAAATAAATAAAAAATCAAATGGCGTCTCTTGAGCGTGAGCTTTGTTTCTTTATCAGCCTATAGACGTCCACTGCTGGACATAGAACTTCCCTTAGAATTCTCCACATACAGTCATCGTGGCTTCAGGTACCACCCACCAGGCACTAGAGCCCGTCATATGTAGGGATTCATACGGCGGAATTTGGGTCATTTCCCACCATGCTGGCCCAATGCGAGTTGGCGGGAGCCAGAACCTCCTTTGTTGATTAGCAGGCTGCACCGCGAGCAGGTGAGGATGGTTTAGGTCATGTGAGTTATTTTGGGTAAACCCTTACACCCCATTATATACTAGTATTTTCATAACATAATAAAAACATTGAAAACGTATATAGTGAATATATAATATAAATGCACAGACCTCTTAAGGTTCCCACTGCTGGGACTAGTGACCTTTCAACAAGTTTCTCTTCGAGAAATTGATATTTACCGTCGCCAAAACAGTAAACAAGGAAAGGAATGAAAGTGAATGTGAGCAAGACGACAGTAATGGTTTTTGGACGAGAGGAATGTATGACACACTGTGACATGGTGACTGAGGGTCAAAAAGTGGAACAAGTGAAGGAATTGGATATCTGGGTTCACAGTTTACAAGAGATGGCAAGTGTGATGGTGATATTGGAAGAAGAGTTTTGAGAGGAAATCAAGTGAATGGGGCAGGTCATAACTTTATGAATAGCCGGAACGTATCACAGAGACCACGACTGGTTGTGCATGGAGGGTGTTGATCCCCATGCTGATGTATGGCAGTGAAGGTTGGGTATGGCAGAAGAAACATGGAAGTAGGATTAATGCTAGATGAGGAGCCTGGAAAGTATAACTGGAGTGAAGCTGATGGACAAAGATAGAGAAAAGGGTGCTTAGATGGTATGGCCATGTAGAAAGAAGGGATGAAAGAAGATTTACAAAAGAGGTATACAAGGTAAGAATGATTGGACAAATTGGTGCAGGTCGGACCTAGGCGGATATAAGCTGATCAAATCGAAGATGTCCTAAACAAAGGTCGGGTTAAGAGCGAGACGCTCATGAAAGTTGGGGAAGCGAGAGAGGTGTGCCAGGATCGTAGCAAGTGGATAGAAGTGGTCTCTGCCTACCCCAGTGGGAAAGACGCGCGATATATATGTATGTATGAAAAATAGTAAATATTAGATTCATAAGCAGTTCACTTATTGTTCCCACAGCTGGACATAGAAGCCTTCACTCGCAAGGAAATGTAGGTAGATGAAACAATCAGGAAAGGTGTTTGTGAATTATGTAGATACCTCTACGATATATTTCCATCGCCGTATATCGTTTAAATAAAGCCGGCGCGTTCGATGCATGCGCACGTCGCGCTTGTGTAGTTCGCATGCGCGCGGCGTATCGTCACTCTACGCCCTACCCGAATGATTACACTAGTTAAAACGTGCTATAAAGTGAGTCAAGATATGCACACTACTGTCTCTCGACTGCAATGGTCCCTGCGGTGGCGGGTGGCAAGTGGCGGTGGTGTGTACTCACCGTCAGCGCGCGCCGCCTCCGCCGTGTCCGCGCGCTCTGTGCGCTCCGTGCGCTCGGCGCGCGCGTCTGCCCCGCACGCGAGCAGCAGCCGGCACGCTGCGCCGGAGTCGCGGCGCGCCGCCACGCACAGCGCGCTGTCGCCGCGCGCGTCGCACGCGTTCACCTTCGCACCTGACACCACACACACATCACATCACATAAATACTTAGATACAACTACGTTACTGCGGTAAGGTCTCTGTCGCCGGATATCGACTAGGTATGCACCGTCGCAGAACTGTAGTCTCCGGCCAGTAAGAATAGGAGTAAGGTGATCCCTGCCTGTTGTAGAAGGCGACTAAAAGGATCTAGGAGTTACGAGCGCCTTGAGGGCGGAGGCCCGCGCGAACAGCGTATGGCTCAGCGATGGTGCTCAGGAGGATTAGGCTCCGCCTCAGACACGTGCTAACTCAAAGTGTAGAGGGGCAACAGTGCGTCCTATAAAAGATCCCGGACTTTATCCGATGTTAAGTCTTATTATTCACATAATTACAACGTCCTTCCAAACGGAACACGGTAATGTTTGCACACTGCTGTCTGGCGGCAGGAATAAATATTGCAGTAATACCTTTTTTTTTGTTTTGGATGGAAATCTTCAAAAAGATACTCTGCCTTCTGCGGGGTAGTAAGAGGTATGTGGAGATACCCACTAAAACCCCCTCGGTGGTCACCTTCAGCGTTTGGAGAGGGCACGGGATCTCCGTTCGGAACACAATCGCGGCCTCGTCAACGCTATATGCTGGGTTAGCCCGTCCCGGGGTCCTCGTGAGTACTACTTCAATGACTGGAGACCACGTCCAGCCATTGTCCTCCTCGAAGTCTTTTAGAAGGCGATGAGGACCCAAATCGTGGCCGCCAATGACCCCAAAGGCAGCATTGAGGTATGGGAACACTTTACCGGTGCGACGTGGTGACGCGAGTTAGCACCACGACGCGCCTCCATGTCTCCTCCCAGCATCGCCGAATCGGTTGCTGGCGAGGAGAAGTTCCATCCGATCCGGTTTACTAGGATCCACCGCTCCGGTTCCCACGTCAAGCAAACCGCGAGCGCGTGCGGAATCTTGATTCCTCCTTCCATAGCTGTGATGGCGGCAACCTCTACACAACATCCGGCATCAGAGGCCTCCCACCAGTGAAGCCTTTTAATTGTTATACGGGTACTGCTGTGTACCAACCGTGCCGCAGAAGCAAGTCCATGGCGTCCAGGTGGGCGTGCTCGGTAGCCGCGTGCAGCGCCGTCTGGCCCTCTTTGTTCTTCTCGTTCACTTTCGCACCTTTCCTTATCAGCAGTTCCAGAACCTGGATAACCAATTGTAATATTTATATAACACGCCGCCTATAGTAATGTGCCGACATTGCTGTGTTCCGGTTTGAAAGGCGCTGCAGCTAGTTTTTGACCTTGTTTCAATAAACAGTACAGGTAGATCGATGTGGCGATCTTTGGGAGGGGCCTATGTCCAGCAGTGGACGTCTATCGACTGATGATGATGAATAAATAAATACCGATGACATAAATGATTGATCGAACGAATGTATATTAATATTTATATGAAAGGTTTTTTTTTTGAGGGTCCTTTATCCCTTAGGGATATCACAAGCCCATTGGCTGAAAAACAATTAGGATGACATACTCTGCATCAGATTGTGCTCGTCGCCTTGAGACCTAAGATATCTCGTTACTCTACTAATTACACTAGCTACAGCGCCCTTCAAACCGGAGCACAATAATTATTTGTGCGGCAGAAAAAGACGTTGTGGTGGTATATACACGGCCTCCGTCAACCTACCACCAATACACTTCTTCTAGACTAGTGCGCTTAATGACCTAGATTATATCATCGTTTTCCATGAAGTGGAATCGTAGTCAAGGACTAGACTATCATCATCATGATGTGCTCTCTTCAAACTGAAGGTTGGAGATCAGGTTGAGGAAACTAGTTCGGTCCTCAGCTAGTCTTTTTACCAGTAGTATTTAAGACTCCTACTCCGTCTCTATCTCTGCTTTATGTTGTCAAACCTTAGTAGGACCGTCACCATCACTTGGTTACACAGTATCAATGCTTTTAGTGCTGAGCTGATTTTCACATCATCATCATCATTTCAATGTACTGACGTCCACTAATGATGGAAAAAGTACTTTATTAATTAAGTAGTGCATAGTGTTTAAATATTTTCCTCCTTTTCATGTTATATGTAAGAGATATATCTAACTACTCATACGTAACATATTTTTTACTACAGCTGTATTTAATAAAAAAAAAAATAGGCAAAAATATAGTATGGCAAAAATATTTCCTCACACAAACCCCGTACACTCCCTTTCAACAGTTACTAGTTACATTAAAAAAAAAAAAGTCATATCGCCAGTATACATTAATTGCGATATAGCTTTCAATTTCGAATTTAGAACGAGGTCAGTGCACCGTGGAACATTCTAGAAACTCCCATAGAATGACATTTTACGACGCAATACCAGTTAAGATATAGAGATCTTTGAGGAGGCTTATGTCCAGCAGTGGACATTTGTCGGCTAATGATAATACTATTTGATCCTCAGCGATGACTCGTTTATTATGAGCATCATCATCAACTGATAGACGTCCACAGCTTGACATAGACCTCCCCCAAAGATCTCATCTGTAGATATTCATATGGGGGGATTTGAATAATTTCCCACCACGCTGTCCCAATGCGGGTCGGTGGGAGCCAGAGCCTCGTTTGCTGATCAGCAGGCTGCACCACGAGCTGGTGAGGTTGGCTTGGGTCCCGTGAGTTGTTAGGCGTGACCACTGTGTTGTGAGCGCGTCCCTCCATTTATTATTCTTGAATGTTCTAGCACCACATCCGATCACAATCAGTTTCGTGACAATACTTAAAAATCTGGAGTAGGGCATCAATGTTCAAGGTTAGTGCCAAATAAGTGACGAACCTGCTTCCTCTTAGGGTAGACGCTGGCGGCGGCGCAGTGCAGGGGCCGATCGCCGGTGCCGAGGTGCGCGAAGTTAACGAGCGCCTCCACACCTTCGACGCTCAGCTGACTCCCGCCATTTGGCTGGCCGCATTGCTGGAACAGACAGAACAATATCATCATCATCAGCGGATAGGCAAGCACTGCTGGACATAGGTCTTCCTCAAAATCCTCCACGTCCAGTCAGCATGGCCTCCAGTACCGCGCGGCACTAGGGGGCTGTCGTATGCGAGGTCCTGTTCTTATGAGGGGGATTTGGGCCATTTTCTACCACGCTGGCCCAATGCGGGTTGGAGGGAGCCAGAGCCTCGTTGGTTGATTAGCAGGCTGCACCACGAGATGGTGAGGTTTACTTGAGTCCCGTGAGTTGTTCATCACATTCACCTTATTATTAGTGATACATCTACCCATAACAACGTGGCGCCAGTTAGGATGATATACACTGCACCACATCGAGCTCGTCGCCTTGAGACATAAGGTGTTGGGTCACGTTATCCCAATAAATACACTAGCCACAGCGCCCTTCAATCCGGATCACGATGCGGTTCACGTATATTCATAGGAAATAATCTGATTAGTTAAAAGGTCTTCGTACCACCTGCTGTTGACTGGTAGCGGAGAGCTGCTTCTTCACCCTGGCGGGCTCAGCAAGCCGGCATGCTTCTAGAAGACAGTACCCTCTGTACTCAACTGGAAAGAAGATACAGAGGCTATTGACATTGACATGATCAAAAGGACGAGAAGGCAGTCAATGATCATACTTCGGCTTTCATATGCTGACCAGCTGGAACAGAGATGCTGTTATGGATTAATATTTAGTATCATAAAATACGAGGCTGTAAGGGGGTCTCGGATAACTCAAAGGACCCGAGCCAATCTCACCAGCTCGTGGTGCAGCCTGCTAATCAACAGACGAGGTTCTGGTTTCCACCAACACGCATTAAGCCAGATTGATGCGAAATTATCCAAACCCCCCCCTCCCCTATATGAATCATTATTCGATTGTCTAGGAATCTTTATGGGAGGCCTATGTCCAGTAGTGGACGTCTAGCGGCTGATGATGATGATGATGATGATGATGAATGATTGGGTCGAATGAAATCACACTTCGAAATCAGAAGCTAACAACGAAACCAAATTAAATTAGGACCGCGACAAGTCCAACATCAGCAGCATACTCAGATCCGGATACATTAACGGCGGTATCGCTTCGAAATTCAAATTTGGAACGAGTCATCAGCTCGCTGATGGTCGTCCGTGGAGCATTTTAGAAACTCCCATAGAACTACATTCTCTGATGAACCTAGACCTGATGGTAAGTGATACGTCCGCCCATAACGTGGCGCTAGATAGAATGGTATTCACATCACCACATTGCGCTTGTCACCATGAGACAGATGTTCAATCTCGTTACGCCTAGTAATTACACTAGCTGCGGCGCCCTTCAAACCGGAACGCAGTAATATTTGCATAGTACTGTTTGGTACCTACATAGACGGTCTCCAGCAACGGAGGTCTACCACCAGTAAAACCAGTCAATTATCAGCTATGACTCATCATTTCTCTGTGGGCGCGTCGCTCTATTTATTGTTCTCGAATGTTCCATCTTTCTATTATCATCATCATCAGCCAATAGACATTCACAGCTGGATATAGGCCTCCCCCAAAGATCTCCACATAGTCAGCATGTCCTCTGATACCACTGGGCACTTGGGGCTGTCGTATGTAGCAGTTCATATGGCGGCGGGATTTGGGCCATTTCCCACCACGCTGACCCAATGCGTATTAGTGCACTTTACTTTTTATGGCCATAGTTTTTTTTTAAATAATATCAATCTTCTTTTTCATGCGTCTCTCCATTAAGTCGTAGATCTTCAATTTGGAGAATTTATGACCATCTCCAAGTTGTGTGGAAAAGTTGCCAGATTTAGAAATGCCGGTCTACTCCATTTCATATGGTATCATCATCAGCGGATAGACTTCCACTGCTGAACATAGGCCGCCCTCAAGATTACCACACGATCATATAGGGATTCATATGGGGGGGATTTGGGCAATTTCCCATTAGGCTGGCCCGATGCATGTTGGTGGGAGCCAGATCGTCGTCTGTTGATTAGCAGGCCGCACCATGAGCTGGTTATGTTGGCTTGGGTCACGTTAATTGTGCGAGACCAGTTTCACCCCTGCGTGACCCGTTTACCCCCTTACCCCCATTTCATGTCAGTCAAGATGTAAGTAATTTATAAAGAAATAATCTGATTACTACTTTAGCTTACTAGCCTGTGATAATGTCCGATGGTCAGTTAACTGAGTAGTAGTCATGTGTCACAATGAATAATATGACCACTCACATGCAAGTCTCTCCTGAAGGTCCCGGGTAGGAGCGACATCCAGCGCTGACTTCCCGTGGCAGTTCAGCAGGGTGGGATCAGCGCCCTCGCTCAGAAGTAACGAGCAGACCTGATGGCAAATTGCAGACGATAAAGAGTGGAGTATTACTGGTGGTAGGTCTGTACTGCTGGAGACCGTCTAGGTGGTTACCACCAGTTTAATCAGCTACATCTTCAGCTGGTGTCTCTTCGACATGCTGATACCATGACAGCCTTTTTGAATTTGGAGTTCAGCGTTACCTCGAGCCTCGCCTTACTGGCGGCCTCGTGCAGCGGCGTGAAGGCCCACAGGTCGGTCGCGTTGACGTCAGCGCCAGCGCGCACCAGCAGCTCCGTCACCTCGTAGTGCCCGTACGAGCACGCGTTGTGCAGCGGCACCAGACCCCTGCAGTGCAAGTTACATCTCCTAATTAATAATTTGGTGTCCAAGCTTTTGATCAGAAGGACCAAAATTCTCATATACAGGTCGGTGATGAGAGTCTTCTTGATGTACTGTAGCGAGGCCTGGACACTAAAGCTTAAAAAAGAACAGCTTCCAGTTGCCTAGAAGAATACCATGCGTAGGGTCCTAGACTTGACCAGAGAGAGGACGGTAGTTGGCGATACCGACCTAACATTGAAATAGAGAGGCCGGTTGGCGAACGGAACTTCAGAGGAGCTGAAGCCAACAGACTTCGCTGGATGGGTCACTTACTAACGATGCGACCATCTATGAAGATGAGACGATCTTAGTATCAGGAAGCATTCTTCGAGACCCAGATTGGTCACCGACCTGTAGGCCAAACCAGGTATCGCTGGAAGGATGCCGTAGAGCAGAACCTGCACGAGCTCCCAGCAGTAGACTGGCAGGAGACAGTGCTAGACAGACAACGTTGGTTTTCTCTTGTGTCATAGGCCAAGACTCACTTTAGACCGCTGCGCCAGAGGGTAAGTATCCTATATCCACATATAAATTTTGACGAACTACTCCATCTTACTGGGTGTTGGATTAACAATCCTCTCCACTCCACTCCACGCGGTTCCAGAATCGATATCAGGAACCAATACGGAAGTAACGGTAGGTAAGTAGTTACCCTTTTTTTTTAGTTTCGAGGGGGAGAATCTTCGAAAGATACCCTGCTTCTGTAGGAAGTCAGGGTTATGTAAGATTGTTACTCACTAAAACCCACTCGGTGCTCTGCATCAGAGCATTCGGTGGTTTCGGGATGTCTAATAGAATGCACTGGTGCCTGTACACTTTGGGTTAGCACGTCTCTAAGGACTGAACCTCCCCAGGCACCATCCACCTATCCCACGCAGGTTCGCTTGTTGAGCGATAGGGGCCCCCACCTTCAAAGCTTACGAAGCTCCTAGACCCTTTCAGTCAGATAATCCACTAGGTAACTACTTACCCAGCCCTCTAGTCTCGGGCTAGTAAGAATAGTAGTAAGGTTAGCCCTGACTGTCGTAGAAGGCGACTAAAACGGATTTCGGGTTCGTGGGCTTTCAAGGTGATGCCCTTCATTGCCTACTAAGCAAGTCCAGGGTTGATGCCAAGTGCTAAGTAGTGTTGTGTTTATCGCAGCAAAACGAAGATGTTGAGAGGGTACAGCCTTCACTGGGGTGTATTTAGGCGTAATGCAGGGAGGCACCTGAGTTCCGTAGGTGTCGTGCCTATCAGCCCTGTAGTCCCAGGCTGTTAAGTATAGAACTAAAGGATTCCCTGCCTGTCGTACAAAGCGACTAGAAGGGTCCTGGCGTTCGTGGGCTTTGAGGATGGAAGCCCCAATAGCTCAATGAAAGAGCCTTAAGAGAACGGCAATGCATAGCCTGGGTGCTGAGGGCTTTGTACTTCTGTGAGATGTTTTAGCCGAAGTGCAGGGGGGCACCAGTGCATTCCGTTGGAGATTCCGGAGCCACTCCTAATGCACTCATGGAGACCACCAAAGGGGTTTTAATGTGTAGAGGCCCCAGAAGGTATTATAAAAGGTATTATAAAGTATATATATATATTAAAAGTCTTGCCCATAACACCCCCATAACCCAATAGGGTTTTAGATCATACGAACCCCACATAATTATGATCTTAAAGACGATGAGGCTATGTACTGTTCCTGCGGTGACAATTGAATCACTGACCCCTTGTCCTTGGCGTGCACGTCGGCGCCGCGCTGCAGCAGCAGGCGCACCGCCCGCGCCCGGTTGTACCCGGCGGCGAGGTGCAGCGGCGTGGAGCGCCTGCCGTCACCAGCGTGCACGTTCACGTTGAGCGGCGTGAGTAGCGCGGCGAGACGCTCATCGGCGCCGGCGCGCGCCGCCTCCAGCACATCCGCGGCGCAGTATTCTCCTGAAACCAATGCAGTAACCTCATCAGCATCTTCAGCCGCTCGACATCCACTGCTGGATATAGGCCACCCCAAAAGATCTCTACATCGATTGATCCTGTGCTGCCGACAAAAAGGCCAGGCACTAGGAATCGTCATCTGTAAAGGTCCATATTAAAGGGTTTGGGCCTTAACTAACCGCGCTGGCCCAATGCGGATTGGTGGGAGCCAAAGCATCGTTTGTTGATTAGCGGGCTGCACCGCAAGTTGGTGAGGTTGGCTTAGGTTAGATCATCCCTCAAAGCTCCGGGATCTCCTACAGAACGCACCGTTACCTCTCTGCAATCCACATGAATCCCTATCTGATTGATGTGAGAATCTTTGGTGGAGGTCTATATCCAGCAGTGGATGTCTATTGGCTGGTGATCATGATAATGATTATACCTAGTTAGCTAACACCACAAATGTATAATTAAAATATTTTCAATTTGTGTCATTGATTAGGAAGTGGTGCAGCCTGCTTATCAACAAACGAGGATCTGGCTCCCACAAACCCACAGTAGGGCTGCATGTTGGGAAGTGGCCCAAATCCTCCCATATGAAACCCTACAAACGACAACCCCTGGTTCCCAGTGATGGGGCGGGACAGGACCAATCGATGTAGGAATCTTCGGGGAGGCCTATGTCCAGCAGTGGACGTCTATCGGCTGATAGCGGTGGTGTCGGATTAGGAGGAAATTAAGAAAATTTGTCAAAACTCACCAGTGAGCACGGGCCTAGTCGCAGCATCGGCAAGGTCTAAAGGTGTTTTACCTTCTGTATTCCTTATATTGGGATCAGCTCCGTGTTGGAGTAAGGCTGAAAGTAACACAACATTTGACAATCAGTTTATAAAGTACTGGTGGTAAGTCGGTTAACGGAGACCTTCTAGGTAGATTGCAAACATTGCTGTGTTCTGGTTTGAAAGAAGTTGTAGCTGGTGAAATTACTGGGGTAATGAGATTCCACATTTTATGTCTCAAGGCGATAATCCATATCATCCTGCCAAGGTCACTTTGTTATGAGCAAGCATATATATCGCTTCATATCAGATGAATATCTCGTCTTATCAATATGGTTAATATAGTTGAAAACTGACAGCATGAGTTCATTGCTTTAAAATACTTCTTATATCCTATTACTCCAGTAATAGCAACAGGAAAATGCTGGACTACACCTCAAGAAACACCTAAGATGTTTTGGAGGATATTTTTTTTTAAGAAATGCTACCGCAGCCACAACCTTATTACCCAGATCTTGCATCCGGATAAGATACTAGATTTGAAGAAAAACTCCTAAGGGTTATTCCAATTTAAATTTTGACTAGATTACAACATGCCATAAATATATTCTATAATTAACCGATGAGATGAACAGGATGTTCACCTGATGATAAATGATACTCCTGCTTATAACAATGTGGTGCTAATTGGGATGATATATACTGCACCACATTGCACTCGTCGCCTCAGACAAAAGATGTTGAGTATGGTGAACCCAACAAATACACTAGCTACAGCACTCTTCAAACCGGAACACAGTAATGTTTGGAGAAATAGGCGATGCTGTACCTACCTAGACAGTCTCCTTTAACTGAGACCTATCACTAGTAAATTGGAGGATTGACGCGTTCGAAATGTGGTTCTGGCGCAGAATGCTGAGGATATCCTGGACGGAACGTCGCACAAACGAGTCAATCCTCAAACTGTTGAACATAACAAAACGGTTCTCAACAATCTGTAAGCAGAGAGTCCTCAAATTCTTCGGACACACGGTCAGGCGATACCCGGACATTCTAGAAAGGATGATTAATACTGGTTGTGTGGAAGGAAAGAGAGCGAGAGGGTGATATCCTACAAGATGGACAACTCAGGACGCTATGGGAGCTACCCTACAATCATCCATCCAAATGGCGCAAGACAGAAATGTCTGGAAAGAAATTGTGGCCAGGGCAACGCACCATAGTCACATCCCTCAGTCATGAGGTTACGACAAAGAAGATCACTAGTAAAACTGGCCAGCTAAGAATGGATAGTACCTAAAGTTAGTGAAGTTCACAAATGTACTTAAACATTAAAGTCATCGGTACATGCCGAGATTCAAATCCTTGGCCTTTCGAATAAAGGCCACACTCTCTAACCATTATGCCAGCGAGCCACAGCCAAAGGTAATTTACCAAAATATATTATATATTTATATTTTTGATTGTGAAGAAAGCAGAACTGCTTGTTATTACAGTTAAGATTTTGTTCATGATAGATGTCCACTGCTGCACATAGGCGGCCCCGAAGGATTCTTACATCAACAAGGAGGGACTCATATGAAGGGATTTAAGCCATTTCTCAAGACCGTACCCAATGTGGGGTGGTGGGAGCCAGAGTCTCATTAGATGATTAGCAGCACCACAAGTAGTTTCAATTGGATTTGATGGGATCCCTTACCCCGCTAAGATTTTATTAGCACTGTTATATTTTTATAAATAAAGTATTTGAAGCATGTATCATGATCCATTGCTTCATTGTCACAACACCATGTGATGTTATAGCGAAAAGTTAACTCCTTGTATATTTATAATAACTGTGTATTAAAGTTAAATGTTTCTGAATATTTATTTAATTTATTATCAATTAATAAAATTTTGTTTTACTTAAGTCATTTTACTATGATATTCCAGAAGTTTATATCATACAAAAATGTTATCGATATTCTGATGGCTGTGGGAAAATTGGTTATGGGCATAGAACGATTTATAGGAAAGGATATCTTTTTGATCAAATATTTGCAAATATTTGGGAGGAAGGAAGGGCTATATATGCAGTAGATATCTATCGACAGATGATAATGATGAAGAGTTTAATCAAATCTTCCAAATTATTCCCATCATACTGTCAATTTACCAATATATCACATCATTACTGTCTTAAAGTTTCAAACATATGAGACCTAAAACATCAAAATTATTGTCAATAAAAATTATTCTATATTTACAGAAAAATATATTCATACTAAACTTACCTATACATACATCAACCTTCCCTTTAGCAGCAGCTTCATGAAGTGGTGTATAACCCCAGTTGTCACGAGCGGCTGGTGGAGCTCCAGCTGTCAACAGAGCCCTCACTACATCTGCATGTCCAAACGAGCATGCATTATGCAATGGCTGAAGCCCACCCTCGTCTCTGGCTTGTAGGGCTGCACCACCAGCAATTAGAAGCTCAACAACTTCTCTACGTCCATAACCTGAAAGTGATTAAATCATGGTTAAGAAAATGGTAAATCATTCATGGCAATTTTCTGAAACATTTCAGGTTTCATCTTTTTTAAACAAATTAAAATAAGAAACGATGCAGTATGCTACTAGACATGTTTATAATTTGCCCTAATGGTAAGTGATATGACTGCTGAAATTTAAGATGATCAATTCTACTTCACATAGCACTTGATGCTTGGGACACAGAATCTTTGAGACTAGTGACTACAATGTGATGGAATACAAACTACTACAATTTCACACTGAGAATCCTCAGTATTAACTGATAAAACATTTTGACATTGAATTTTTTATCATAATCCAATTCTTGCAAATGCCTGATAAAATTAAATTTTTTAATTCAATGTTTATAATGATGCTAACTTTACCATAACATATATGTAAATCAAGAAATAAAATGGCAATCAAATACATGCAATTTGGAGTCATAAAATGTTACACTTAAAACTAAGCTGTTGCTTGATCACAATTGTAAAAAGCCATACATTGAAAAAAATTTTGAAATTTGCTAATAGTACTGTTTACTAACAACGATAAATGGCACTTTGCAAAGCATAATGTACAAAGCATAATTAATGTTCCTGGCAAAAATGTAAAAAAGCAATACCATGTCAGTTTACAGAACTAGATCAAGTCCACCGCAGCTAGAAACAGATAAATCACAATCAGCCGCTACAGACCGTGACCAATTATGCAATTCTCAAAAAACTACGATCGCCTTTCACTTTCCCATTGTTTTCATGCATTATATCCAACGTAAACATGTGTTTATTTCAAACCAATGACAATACCTGCAGCGAAGTGCAGAGGCGTAGATTTACGACCAGCTGTGTCACGGGCGTTCACTGTTTGTGGCGTTATTAGTTTTTTCACACGAGCTGCGTCCCCCGTCTTACAAGCCTCAAACAATTCACGTAGAGGATCCGCGGGCGCTGGCAGAGCCTCCAACGCCGAGCCGAGTAACGAACGGCGGCTCGACATGTTCGATTCGTTGCTTACATCTATGATTGTTTTTAATGCCGTTTTACACAACAATTTTTGTCTAATTATCAAATGAAAACACGTACAATACAAGCTCAGCTGCTCTGAAGATATTTTTGACAATTGAATGTAATTGTTACCATATATTAAATTTTCCAAGAAAAAATTTAAAGTGACGAAGTATTCTTAAAAATAACATAATGTTACTTAAAGTAAGGTATTTAAGGATTTAAAAAACATTCGTTTTATCAGGCTAAAATATGCATCAAATAATCAATCATGTGACTGTCTTTTTCAGTTACTATAAATATTATAATTCATAGTTCTCTATTTTTGAAATTCATTAATAAAACTTGTAAGTTTGCAGCAAAGTTCTCTAATAATCGCAAATACTCATAAAAATTCTTGATATCCTGAATGTATCTAACATTTCATTTTTATATTTTTATCCAATTTGTTGGTAACATCAACAAAAACTGTGCATAATTTTTTAAAAAGGTTGCAAAGTTGCATCTCTTTTCACTTTTCTACTTATTAACATTACAATTATTTTACTTTAAAAATTTGTTCGTCCTATTTTATTAAAACTATTAAAAAAAAATTAATAATATTTATCCTTTACTCAAATTATCATTGTAGTATATCTTAAATAAAATGAAACGTTTATATTTATAATCAAAAATATTTTTCAGAGAAAAATTTTAGTTAAGTTTATCGGGATTATTTTTAACAATGTAAACAAAAATATTCTGTATTGTCTTTAGCCGTTAGTTGACGAAATCAAAATGGCGTCTTTCATGGGTTAGTGCATATATCCGCCGCACACATTACAGATTTTATGATAATAATCGTGGTGTGAACTATTTATGCGTGCTATAAACTGTTTGTGGACTTTAATTCAGTGTCAAAGTGATTACATTTGTTAATGAAAATTTTAAAGTGATACCGTCGTTGGACACAAGTTTCCGCAAAGGTATGTCTCCTTTCACCCATAAAATATTAGAGCCTTATAATTGAGTCTTATTAAAAATGCTCCTGCTTAGGGCTAGTTAAAATTTGAATTGTTCGTTTTTCTTTTAATCATATTGGTGCGATGATATCCGGAAACAGTCCAGTAGATCAGTAGGTGAATTCTTATAACTGGTTTTTTTGTGGAGGACGCGAGATAGGCGAGGCCGGATGAAATCTTCTTTTCGTTTTCTCGTTTACTACTTCGTATAGTCGTAGTTGTATAACGTATAGTTTACTGTAGACTTGTTGACTTCGTCCAATATTTGCAGTGAGTCTAACCGAACGGTTAATTTAATTAAGTCAGGCGCGGCTCGAGCATTTTCTCCACTAACGCGTATAATGTTTATATTGTATGAGTTTTCACTTTTGGCACTCTGTGTATGTGCTTTGAATGCTGATAATGGCCTCTATTTTGCAATACGTTCGAATATGGTAATAAACTCTATGCCTTTATTTGCGCCCGTATTTAGTTTTCAACTCTTTAGACCATTTAATAGAGTTACATTTAGGCAGCAGGCGCGAATTGCGGAAAATAGATGAGTAATTAACGTTTCATTGTCACTTATTATTCAATTAACAATATAGCCAGTTATGTTGCATACCATATTGAGTTATTTAGAAATAGTGTTAGGTAAGTTCATAGCCATAGCTGTGCCATTTGATTTGTTTGTTTAGGTGAGTAAATTGTTGACTTTAAAAGTTAAGATATAAGATGATGTTAAATATATTATTTATTCTTTTGAATTACTTAGTTTGGTTAACAATCCATGTTAAACATTATTTTTAAAATTTATCTGATTTTGCAATCTTGGGCACAGTGGTAAATAAATTAAAACAAATAATTTATTCTTAAACAGTTAATTGTAGTTACTTTTCAAATTTCTCCTTGTCATTGTAAATAACATTGAAAAAGAATCATTATTAGCCAATTGCTTTCTTTGAGAATAAATGGCTCTCGCAAAATAACAATCAATAAATTAAATTAAGAGTATCTCAACAAGCATTCATATTCAATTATGTAATGTTGGCTGTGTATTGTTTGTATAAAGATGCATAAAATAATTGAAGATCACTACTTGGAAACATTGTTTAAAAAGTTAATTGTCTGTGCAAATATTGCGAAAATTTGCATAGAAATTAATCTATTTAAATTCAGGTTGTAGATGTTCCATATGCTTTTCATGACATAGAAAGGGATTATTGATTGCCGCTTTCTTACCAACTTGTATGTTAAGGACAACAAATAAAGTCTAGATCCACTTTTGATGTGGCCTATTAAAAATATCTAATTACAAAAATAGGAAAATATCATTTACATAAGTGTATTAAGTATGCATATGTGTATAGCTATACTTGTATGTATTAATACCTAGCACACTCTTGCTAAACTCCATTCCATCATGACTTTCCTGTGTGTCTGGAAAAAACAGCTATGAGTGATGAGACCACCATGTCTTTATTATTTATATATACATATATTAGTTTTTTTTTTTACAAGTTTGTGTGGTATGCAATTAAAGAATATAAGAATAGAGCTTTTGTGTCAGGCTACAATGTTTCCAAGTATATGAGGTTCAGATCTATTTGCGATATGTGTTATATTACCATATTGTAATGATATCAATGCCAATGGCCTCCTACAAGGTGGACCAACAATCTGGTGAGAATAGTGGGAACCTACTGTATGCGGGCAACATGGGACTGTTCGATGTGATCTTTAGGGGAGATATTTGTCAAGCAGTGGATGTTTCTATCAGTTGATGATGATGATATAAACTAAAATATCAATATAAACTAAATGAAATCTAAGATTATAAACATATATTTATATATTATAATTACATAGGTTATTAACTAGTATATATAAAGAAATAGAAGTCATCAGAGTTAAATAGAGTAGGATGATATAAATGAAATAACAAATATACCAGCTTAATAATTTGTATAGAATGTGAAAAATGCAATGTCACCACCTACATACCTTAATCCCGCTTCATCATCAACATAACGTCTTCCTTACCTTTATAAATAAATAAGATAAAATAGCTGTTATTTCTACTTAACATGAATTGCACTTAAGGTATTATACTACATGGATACTCCACAACATACTAATGTGGAGTGTTTCACGATACATGCATTCTCCAACTTAAGCCAACATTTTGAGTTGCTGTTGCCACTTGTCCAGTTTGAGATACATGGTATTCATAAATTAGTCTTCGCATCTTCATGTGGGTCTTGTACTGTTTCTTGAGCCATCTCAGGTTTACCAAATGGTCACTTGTCGGCTCCATTTCTTTAGGCTGCATTTGAAGCTATGACCAGTCCACTTCCACTTTAGATGTGCAGTGCGGTTAAGAATGCCGGTAACCTTGCCATACTATTGTGAAGTCAGCATCTCAGCATGCTTCGTCTCTACCCATTGGCATTTTTCTAATTATTGTCTCAGTTTTTTTGTCTTTATTTTCATATTTGGTCTTAGTTCCTGATAATTTTTCTATACCCTTATATCAACAGTCGGTTTACAATCAGCTCTTAAATAATTTCATAACTCTGACACAATAGAATGCAACATCTGGCCAAGGGAGGCCAAAACTAATTTTGGATAGCTGCTTTAAAGGAGTATGTCGGTTTAAATATCCTCATTCACACCATCGATCATCAGCTATTTACAGCACACCCATATTTGCATAATCCGTGTGACTCATTACATATACATTTTTACATTGAATATATTTGAAATTAAATTACATCTACAAGTTTGTTAAGTAGTATTATGCAATAGTAAAGTTTGAATACCACAAGGTGGTGGAGTGGTGTGTTTCGGAACAGTAGATATATTCACAATCATGCTGATTTAATTGATGAACCATCTTGGTGATAATGTATATTGCAATGACCATTAAAGAACATTTCTTTAATAGACATCGCGCCATCTAACATTAAATTTACTGGTGGTAGGTCTCTGTTGCTGGAGACTGTTTAGGTGGTGGGTACCACTACACCGCCTTATTCTGCTCAAAATTACTGTGTTCCGGTTTGAAGAGTATTGTAGCTCTACATCTTGTCTCAGGTGACCCATGCAGTGTAGTTCAGTACATATTATCGTAACTAACCCCGCATTTTTTTGGGACAGGTGTATCACTTACCTATCATCAGGGGAATGTTCCACTTGTTTAGTCCCTTCAATGAATAAAAAAAAATGGTTATCATACAAAATTGTCATGTATCTTTAAATTTATCAAAATACAATGTTTTTCTAATAATATACATTAGCGCTTGTCTACAATCCTACTTGATGGTAAGTGGCCGTGTAGTATTTGATGGTCTAAAAGATTATCTTCCGACACCAGCGGACTGTTCCAATAATGCATTGTTTGCATTATGAAGGTCGACTGATGAATGTATTACAGCAGGATGCACAGCCAGATGACAAGTGACCAACCTAATTAATGAACTGACTGGTTAGTATGTTTACTATGCACCTCACTGTGATTATCATTTGGAGATATTAATATCTGATTAATATTCCACTGGATGAAGCAATTAGACAAATGGTATGATCACTAGTTAGCCTTTTTAGGTAGTAAATGTTTTTTACTGGCTGCTGGTAAATTTTGTTTACTGACACCTAGTTAAGTTTGTTTACTGACACATCATCATAAGCCAATATACGTCTTCTGCTGGACATAGGCCTCCTCCAAATATCTCCACATAGATCTGTCTTGCGCTGCCTGCATCTAGCGGCTTACCTTGACTTTACAGTCAGCACAGCCTCTGGAACCAAGGGCCATCCTCTGTAGGGGTTGTTATGGGTTGGATATAAGCCATATCCCACCACGCTGTCCCAATGCTGGTTGGTGAGAGCACAAATCTCATTTGTTAATTAGCAGGATGCATTACAAGCAGCTTAAGTTGACTTGGGTCGTATGAGTTGTTGTGACCCTTTACACCCCGCTACATACAATCTTAGCCTCAGTACATCCACTCTGTCAAGAGTGATACCAACTAAGAAGATACACTATTTTAATAACCAGCAAAGAGTAATCTAAGAAACGCTACCATTATTCAAACTAGTGGATTACTGGTGCCATGCCATCATCTTGTCATCTTGTTATGGGCAGGCATATTACTTACCATAAGGTGAATATGTGAACCGTCTCAAAGAGCATTCAAGAACCCTAACATCATTTACAATTTACCATCTGTGAATCCAGAATGCAACCATGGATCTTTGTGATATATGGCTGGTGTTTAGCTGCTCATCCATAGCACAAAACGAAGGGATTGTTCACCATCAGGAAAATATCCTCTTCAGTTCACTGTATTGTTAGTGTAATATTTTAATTATATAGTCCAATGCTTGCGGTGCCGTTCAATGTGGAGATCTGTAGGGAAGGTCTATAACCAGCAATGGACGGTTATCGGCTGGTGATGATGATGAATGGTCCACAGTAAACTTTAACTTTATAATCATACTGCGAATACCACAACCTGAACAGCAGCTTATCTATTATGACAGTATCGCAAACTCAACCCTTATCAGTACCTGATAACAGATTTCACTTGCGATAATACATTCCACTTGCAAGATCCGTACGCTTTACATAAGTAACTTCTCCAGCACGAGTGCGGGAAAACATGATGAGGAGACTGACATGTTTCAAGAGTGACAGCTTCTGGTGGATAACTCATAAACCCACCCTTGACATGTGTGGTTATTGGCTCTCGTGAGGGAGTGCTAGGATTGAGAACAGGAACTGTGTAAAGCAGGTCGTTGGTGCTCCTTGTGGATAAAGCTCCCTATTAGCATTGAGAACGTGAACTGTTTTTTTTTTTAATGTAATGAAGCGACAAAGGTGTTCATCTGATGGTGATACGCCAGCCCTTAACATGACACTAATTAGGATGGTATACACAGCACGACATTGCTCTCGTCGCTTGAGACATAGTGTTGTCTCGTTACCCCAGTAATTACAGTAGCTATAGCGCACTTTAAACCGGATCACAGTAATGTTTGCACAGTAGTGTCCGCGTCGGCTGCAATAGTCGCAGCGGTGGTACCTACCTAGACGGTCTCCGACAACAATGACCTGCCATGTGATAGTTGCAGCGCCCTTCAAACCGCATCACAGTAGTGTCTGCCGGCTGGAACAGCCGTAGCGGCGGTATAATCAAATTAAAATTGAAATAACGTTGCCGTTATAACTAACAACGCGGTCCAGTGATAACGGCACCGGATGTTGTTATCAAAAACATCGCGCATGTTATTTTTAACGGAATCTCGCCACCCTCCGCGCCAGTTCGAACCTCACAGTCTGCATACTGGTCAGCTCTGTAGTCTCCGGCTAGTAAGAATAGGACTAAGGTGAACCCTGATTGTCGTAGAAGCAGACTGAAAGGGGCTAGGAGTTACGAGCGCCTTGAGGGTGGGAGCCCTTATCGCTCAACAAGTGAACCTGCGTATGTCAACATATGGCTCAAGGTTAGTGCCTAGGAAGGTTAGGCTCCTCCTCAAAGACGTGATGACATAATGTAGAAGAGCACCGCTGCGTTCGATAAGAGATGCCGGAGACTCTCCGAATGCACTGATGCAGACCACTGAGGGGGTTTTACTGAGTAATAATCTCACAACACTGACTTCCTACAGAAGCAGGGTATCTTGCGAAAATTTTCTCTCAAAAAAAAAAAATATCGATGCACTGGTGGTAGCGGCTCTTACCGGAGACCGTCTGTTACAACCAGCAAACAGTACTGTGCAAACATCAGTGTGTTCGTGTTCCGGTTTGAAAGACGCTGTAGCTACTTAAATTGCTGGGGTAATGAGGCTCGCAACATGGTGCTTTGTACAACATCCTAGCTAGCGCCATGTTACGGGCAGGCGTATCACTTACCATCAGGTCAATGTCCCGCTCGTCTCATTGCTGAATATAAACAGTATGAGGCAAACATTACCGTGTGTATTTAAGGAAGTTAGTGAAATTACTGCGGTAATGAGACTTAACATCTTGTCTTACCTACAATCACATGGTGCTGTGGATATCATCTTACCAGCGTCTCGGTACTATATTCCCGTTTGTAGGAAGAACAATGAAATTACTGCGGTAATGAAACGAGGTTTTATGTTTTACCTACAATCACGTGATGCAATGTATATCTCTTTACTAGCGCCTTGTTACTATGTTCCCCTTGTGCTATACCTTTGCAATGTAAGCGGTGATGCTGAAAAAAAAAAATTGATGGTAAATGAAAAATTAAATAAAAGGCACACGCAGGGGAACAATTAAAAAAAAAAAAGCTGTGATGCTGAGCTATCTCTGACGCCTCCATCCCATGAGGAAGTTCAGATCGCAATCTCGACCGCGACGCCTTTTTAATAAAAAATAAATAAATAAATATATTAGTGATTTTTTTAAAAAAGAAAATTAAATTTTGTAACATCTAATGAAATTACTAACCAAATAAAACTTAACATCGTATCTCTTACTTATAATCGGGTGATGCAGTGTATATCATCCTAACTAGCAACACCCTATGTCAGGCCAATCATCCGTAAGGCGAATATCTCGCCGGTCGGTTCGCTTCGTTGGATAAAAAAAAAAGAATGTCGAGTGTACGGATCATCGAACCCGTTACACTACGCACAGTTGGCCGCACAACCACTGCGCGTACCGTCCACCACCCGACCGACACGATCGCTTCTAAACCAAATGTTGCAGTGTAAACAATGTGGTAACACTTGACGAACGGCGCACCCAAGTTGTGTGATTGTGTAAGAATTTTACCGTACACACATCCGCTTGCAAAAACATTACGCTGCCACAGTTGCCGCACGTAGTACCAGTGGTAACAAATACGTGAACAAGTGGTGGTACACCAACTTTCTGATGATATGACCTCGATAGCATCATAATGTTATATGACAATGTTTCTTAAGGCTTTGAATATAGGCACGCCTGCAATACACCAGCTCACACACATTGTAAAGCTCTATCACCCATGCATAAGTTCTCACATTGCACACGTGCTCATACTTACGTGCACATGCTCTCATTCACCTGAAGGCTCCTTACGAGTGCATGCTCTCAGATACGTGCTTACACTCACACTTTGTGCGCATGCTCTCATACACGTGCTCGCACTCATACTTTCACAAACGTGCTCACATTCACATGAAGACGCCTTCACACTTACGTCCATATGCTCACACGCTCACATTCACATGAAGAGGGCCTCATTCACGTGCGCATGCTATCATACACGTGCTCGCACTCATACTTTCACAAACGTGCTCACATTCACATGAAGACGCCTTCACACTTACGTCCATATGCTCACACGCTCACATTCACATGAAGAAAGCCTCACTCACGTGCGCATGCTATCATACACATGCTCACATTCACATGAAGACGCCTTCACACTTACGTCCATATGCTCACACGCTCACATTCACATGAAGAGGGCCTCACTCACGTGCGCATGCTATCATACACGTGCTCGCACTCATACTTTCACAAACGTGCTCACATTCACATGAAGACGCCTTCACACTTACGTCCATATGCTCACACGCTCACATTCACATGAAGAGGGCCTCACTCACGTGCGCATGCTATCATACACATGCTTACATTCACATGAAGACGCCTTCACACTTACGTCCATATGCTCACACGCTCACATTCACATGAAGAGGGCCTCACTCACGTGCGCATGCTATCATACACCTGCTCGCACTCATACTTTCACAAACGTGCTCACATTCACATGAAGACGCCTTCACACTTACGTGCATATGCTCACACGCTCACATTCACATGAAGAGGGCCTCACTCACGTGCGCATGCTATCATACACATGCTCACATTCACATGAAGACGCCTTCACACTTACGTGCATATGCTCACACGCTCACATTCACATGAAGAGGGCCTCACTCACGTGCGCATGCTATCATACACATGCTCACATTCACATGAAGACGCCTTCACACTTACGTCCATATGCTCACACGCTCACATTCACATGAAGAGGGCCTCATTCACGTGCGCATGCTATCATACACGTGCTCGCACTCATACTTTCACAAACGTGCTCACATTCACATGAAGACGCCTTCACACTTACGTCCATATGCTCACACGCTCACGTTCACGCGAAGACGGCCCCACTCATGTGCGCATGCGCTCACACTCACGCGCACACGCTCACGCTCATACGTACACTCATCAACACTGTTACCCTCGAGCGCATTGTTGCCTAACCGAATTGTTAATAACTAATCGACGTCGGATTTATCCGGTTACTGAACACGAAAGTCTCGGGTTCGATTCCACCTTCAGCGAGATGATAAACGTATTATTATTGTTAAAACTTCATCTCCTGCTGGTGGCTGTTTTATCTAAGGTCGCACCCGCCTGTCGTAGGCGACTAAAACGATCGTACCGTATCGAACGTGCCGGATGGGATTGGGACTCGGACTGGGACGTGGTTTAGGTCTAGTGAACAAGGTCACCCTTCCGTTGAAGGTTCAGAAGAGGCGAGGGTATACTGCTAGTAGGTGCCCGCAGTATCTACCAAAACCCCGTCGGTGGTCATCCTCAGTGCGTGCCTAATGTACCGCAGTCACCCTGCGCTACGCTTTACCACGTTCCAGGTTAAGGCAGTACCTGCTTAAGCATCTTCGTTTTGTCTACACTGGGTTCTCTTAATGGACAATGGAGACCTAAACTTTCAGAGCCCACGAACCCGTTATAGTCGCCTTTTATGCGAGACGAGGCAAACCTTCGTATTATCACTAGCCGGAGACTAGAGGATATCATTAATAAACCTTTTCACTTGGTATAAAGGTTAAGCAGTGAAATTAAAAAAAAAATCTACAAATCGTACCTAAGACCCACGGGGCTACATGTCACGCTTGATCCGGTTTGAAGGGCGCTGCAGCTGGCGTAACTACTGTGGAAATGACAGTTAACGTCTCATGTCACAACGCGACGACTATGTGGTGTAATGTATACCATCCCAATAACCGCCGTGATGTTATGTCCGGGCGTATCACTTAACATCAGGTGACTGTCCCGCGCGTCTGGTCGGTTCGTTGAATAAAAAACAAATGAATACGCGCCGCGCTACGCACGTATAGTTATCCGATGATTGTGTATAGATATAGATAGCGCGTGGTATTTACTGTGAATAAGTAGGCCCGCATTCCTCGGCAGCGGCACGTGTTTGTCGTCGGGGCTGCTCAACTTGCGGTCCGCATCATCAAGTTTTTTTTTTTTGTATTATAAATTAACTTCACTTCTTTGACTATGCGACCCATTGACTTTTTCTATATTCAACTGAACGGCGACACTGGTAAGACGTTCAACTGATGGTTAAGTGATATCACCGCTCATAACTAGACGTTGCTCGTAGGACAGAACCGGTGGGGCACCAAGATCCTCGAACGGTGACCGAGTACCTGAAGACGCAGTGTTGACAGGCCCACCTCTAGATGGTCCGACGATAAGGAGAAGGTCGCTAAAAGCAGCTGGATGCAGGCATCGCAGGATCGATCGATGTGAAGATCTTTGGGGGTGGCCTATGTCCACTACTGAACGTCTGTTGATGATGGTGACTAATTAGGTTGTTATATGCTGCATATGCTCATATTACCTTGTGACATACTATGTTGCTTCTCGTTACCATAGTAACTACAGCGCCCTTCAAACCGGGACACAGTAATTCTTGCCTAACTGCTGTTTGGCGACTGAGAGAGGCGCGGGGGCGATATCTACCTAGACAGTCTCCAGCAACAGAGACCAGCAGTGACGGTGAGGTCTTCGACACGAGAGAGAACGACTTGATCCTGGTCATAAGTAGACCATGGTGATGTCTACGGAACCATCAACGATCTCCTCAAGCTCGAACAGGCCCAATATATTCATCTCTGGATATCTGAAAATGGTTGTCGAATATGGTACTGAACCATCATTTGGTCCATTATTTCTTCATACCATTTAAAGTTATGGTCTGCAGAACCCTCATTGAGTTGACAGACGTCAAACATCCCTGGAAGTTACTTGGCTCAATCAGTGTAAGACCTTGTCTTGTGGGATATCACAATATACCTATGTCCAGCAGTGGGACATCCATCGATTGAGACGATGATAAGACAATTGATGGTATCGAAAGAAAAGAGTTTGATACGATTTTTTTTATTGCCATGACCCTTTTTAACAATAACCTTTCTAGAATCTAGATTTAGATAATCGAGTGCGTTTCGAATATGGTATATAACACCATGAAGTTAGGTCTATAATTAATCTGGCACTATCACAAAGTTCTAATATATTAGGACTTATTTCTTCATCATCATCAGCCCATCCTCCAAAGGTTCCCACACGTCGAGTAGGCATTTATATTGTGGGATAGGTTTGGGATATTTTCCACAACGCTGGCCCACTGCTGGTTCGTGGGAATCAGCGCCTCGTTTGTTGATTAGCAGGCTGCACCACGAGCTGATGAGCTTGACTTGGATCCCGTGGGTTGTTATGGAGCCATTACCTCAAGACTTATTTGGCGACCTAAAATCATTTTATTATACATCACCGGCTCTAAGAAGCCCTGATACCGACATCATCGTCATAGATTAACCATAATAGTATTAAATGTTTATAACCATTTAGGTCTAGACTAAGGTAATAAAGAATCTGGCTGAGTTACTCACCAGGTGGAGCTGCAGTGTATCAGCTTTAACACGACCTTGGGTATGCAGTCAGCATTTATAGGTATGAACTATCCGGATGGAATGAACTTCCTGTTGAGGTTTTCTAATGAGTGATTTATGAGGCTGTTTAAAAATGGCGGTATATTTTTTTTTCTAAATTGAAGATTGCGCCCGTTAGGATGATATACACCACATTACACTCGCCTTGATACATGTGCTGTGTTGTTACCGCAGTAATTTAACTGTACTGTGATCCGGTTTGAAGGACTCTGAAGCTATTACTGCTGGTAAGTCTCTGTTATCGGAGAACGTCTAGGTAGGTACCACCGCAGCGCCTATTGTAGCCGACAGACATTACTGTGATCCGGTTTGAAGGACCTTCAGCTATTACTAGTGGTAGTGTCTGTCGCTATAGACCGTCTAGGTAGGTACCACCGCAGTGACTATTGCAGCTTATAGGCAGTACTGTGATCCGGTTTGAAGGACATTCAGCTATTACTAGTGGTAGCGTCTCTGTTGCTATAGACCGTCTAGGTAGGTACCACCGCAGCGCCTATTGCAGCTTATAGGCAGTACTGTGATCCGGTTTGAAGGACCTTCAGCTATTACTAGTGGTAGCGTCTCTGTTGTTACAGACCGTCTAGGTAGGTACCACCGCAGCGCCTATTGCAGCTTATAGGCAGTACTGTGATCCGGTTTGAAGGACCTTCAGCTATTACTAGTGGTAGCGTCTCTGTTGCTACAGACCGTCTAGGTAGGTACCACCGCAGCGCCTATTGCAGCTTATAGGCAGTACTGTGATCCGGTTTGAAGGACCTTCAGCTATTACTAGTGGTAGTGTCTCTGTCGCTATAGACCGTCTAGGTAGGTACCACCGCAGTGACTATTGCAGCTTATAGGCAGTACTGTGATCCGGTTTGAAGGACCTTCAGCTATTACTAGTGGTAGCGTCTCTGTCGCTATAGACCGTCTAGGTAGGTACCACCGCAGTGACTATTGCAGCTTATAGGCAGTACTGTGATCCGGTTTGAAGGACCTTCAGCTATTACTAGTGGTAGTGTCTGTCGCTATAGACCGTCTAGGTAGGTACCACCGCAGTGACTATTGCAGCTTATAGGCAGTACTGTGATCCGGTTTGAAGGACCTTCAGCTATTACTAGTGGTAGCGTCTCTGTTGCTACAGACCGTCTAGGTAGGTACCACCGCAGCGCCTATTGCAGCTTATAGGCAGTACTGTGATCCGGTTTGAAGGACCTTCAGCTATTACTAGTGGTAGCGTCTCTGTTGCTACAGACCGTCTAGGTAGGTACCACCGCAGCGCCTATTGCAGCTTATAGGCAGTACTGTGATCCGGTTTGAAGGACCTTCAGCTATTACTAGTGGTAGCGTCTCTGTTGCTACAGACCGTCTAGGTAGGTACCACCGCAGCGCCTATTGCAGCTTATAGGCAGTACTGTGATCCGGTTTGAAGGACCTTCAGCTATTACTAGTGGTAGCGTCTCTGTTGCTACAGACCGTCTAGGTAGGTACCACCGCAGCGCCTATTGCAGCTTATAGGCAGTACTGTGATCCGGTTTGAAGGACCTTCAGCTATTACTAGTGGTAGCGTCTCTGTTGCTGCAGACCGTCTAGGTAGGTACCACCGCAGCGCCTATTGCAGCTTATAGGCAGTACTGTGATCCGGTTTGAAGGACCTTCAGCTATTACTAGTGGTAGCGTCTCTGTTGCTACAGACCGTCTAGGTAGGTACCACCGCAGCGCCTATTGCAGCTTATAGGCAGTACTGTGATCCGGTTTGAAGGACCTTCAGCTATTACTAGTGGTAGCGTCTCTGTCGCTATAGACCGTCTAGGTAGGTACCACCGCAGTGACTATTGCAGCTTATAGGCAGTACTGTGATCCGGTTTGAAGGACCTTCAGCTATTACTAGTGGTAGCGTCTCTGTTGCTACAGACCGTCTAGGTAGGTACCACCGCAGTGCCTATTGCAGCTTATAGGCAGTACTGTGATCCGGTTTGAAGGACCTTCAGCTATTACTAGTGGTAGTGTCTGTCGCTATAGACCGTCTAGGTAGGTACCACCGCAGTGACTATTGCAGCTTATAGGCAGTACTGTGATCCGGTTTGAAGGACCTTCAGCTATTACTAGTGGTAGCGTCTCTGTTGCTACAGACCGTCTAGGTAGGTACCACCGCAGCGCCTATTGCAGCTTATAGGCAGTACTGTGATCCGGTTTGAAGGACCTTCAGCTATTACTAGTGGTAGCGTCTCTGTTGCTACAGACCGTCTAGGTAGGTACCACCGCAGCGCCTATTGCAGCTTATAGGCAGTACTGTGATCCGGTTTGAAGGACCTTCAGCTATTACTAGTGGTAGCGTCTCTGTTGCTACAGACCGTCTAGGTAGGTACCACCGCAGCGCCTATTGCAGCTTATAGGCAGTACTGTGATCCGGTTTGAAGGACCTTCAGCTATTACTAGTGGTAGCGTCTCTGTTGCTACAGACCGTCTAGGTAGGTACCACCGCAGCGCCTATTGCAGCTTATAGGCAGTACTGTGATCCGGTTTGAAGGACCTTCAGCTATTACTAGTGGTAGCGTCTCTGTTGCTACAGACCGTCTAGGTAGGTACCACCGCAGCGCCTATTGCAGCTTATAGGCAGTACTGTGATCCGGTTTGAAGGACCTTCAGCTATTACTAGTGGTAGCGTCTCTGTCGCTACAGACCGTCTAGGTAGGTACCACCGCAGCGCCTATTGCAGCTTATAGGCAGTACTGTGATCCGGTTTGAAGGACCTTCAGCTATTACTAGTGGTAGCGTCTCTGTCGCTACAGACCGTCTAGGTAGGTACCACCGCAGCGCCTATTGCAGCTTATAGGCAGTACTGTGATCCGGTTTGAAGGACCTTCAGCTATTACTAGTGGTAGCGTCTCTGTCGCTACAGACCGTCTAGGTAGGTACCACCGCAGCGACTATTGCAGCTTATAGGCAGTACTGTGATCCGGTTTGAAGGACCTTCAGCTATTACTAGTGGTAGCGTCTCTGTCGCTACAGACCGTCTAGGTAGGTACCACCGCAGCGCCTATTGCAGCTTATAGGCAGTACTGTGATCCGGTTTGAAGGAACTTCAACTATTACTAGTGGTAGCGTCTCTGTTGCTACAGACCGTCTAGGTAGGTACCACCGCAGCGCCTATTGCAGCTTATAGGCAGTACTGTGATCCGGTTTGAAGGACCTTCAGCTATTACTAATTGTTGGTCTCTATTACCGGATATCGTGTGTAAGTAGGTACCACCACAACGCCGATTGCAACCGCCAGACAGTACTGTGCGAACATTATTGTGATCCGGTTTGAAAGGCGTTACAGCTAGTGTAACCACTAGGGTAACAACACTCAACATATCTCAAGCGACGGGCGCGCTGTAGTGTATCACAACTAGCGCCACGTTGTTACGGGCAGGCGTATCACTTACCATCAGGTGAACTTCGAAAAAAAAATCCGGTACTCAAGTATGTCTCCTGGTAATCAGAGAGAGCAGCCCTGTAGTCTCCGGCTAGTAGGAATAGGACTAAGGTGAGCCCTGCCTGTCGTAGAAGGCGACTAAAAAGATCTAGGAGTAAAGAAAAGGGAACCTGCGTGGAACAGCCTAGGAGGGTTAAGCTCCTCCTCAGGGACGTGTTCAGAGAAAGTGTAGAGGGGCATCTGTGCGTTCTATGAGATTCCGGAGCCTCTCGGAATGCACTGATGCAGACCACCGAGAGGGTTTTACTGAGCAAGAATCTCACATAACCCTGACTCTCCAGAAGCAGGGTATCTGTCGAAGATTTCTCCCCCGAAACAAAAAAAAAAGTGGAAGGGGAAAGGGCCATAGCGCCCGAGAACACTAGCTCACTTATACATGACACGTGAAGTAGAGCATTTGGAGTAGTGGGTCGGTTTGTCCTTGACACGGGGGTAGCGGGGTCACCGACCTTATTGTGGCGGGTCAACGGTTGTGACTGATGATGAGCAGGCGGAGGCGGAAGTACGGCGCGGAGTGGATGCGAACCTTACTGGGATGGGAGATAGTTGATGCTGAGGGGAATACGTCAAGAGATTTTTTTTTCGCGACGCGACGAGACTAACATAACGGTCACCTGGTAGTAAGTGATACGCCCGCTCGTAATGTATCGCTAGTTAGGATGCTATACGTCTCGTTACCCCAGTAATTTCACTTGCTACAGCGTCCTTCAAACCGAAGTATAGTAGTTTATGTATATATACAATTAAGTGAGGAGACAAGCCGGACTTTCACCTGATGGTAACGACACGATAGGATGATGTACTGCTCCAAATTGCGCTCGTCATTTGAGATATAACATGTCTCGTTACCCTAGTAATTTCACTAGCTGCAGCGCCCTTCAAACCGGAACATAGTAATGTCTGCACAGTATTGCCTGTCGGCTGCAACTGGCGCTGCGCTGGTGCCTACCTAGACGGTCTGCAGCATCAGAGCTCTACCAGCAGTAGTAGCTACAACGTCCTTCAAACCGGATCACAGTATTGCCTGTCGGCTGCAACTGGCGCTGCGCTGGTGCCTACCTAGACGGTCTGCAGCATCAGAGCTCTACCAGCAGTAGTAGCTACAACGTCCTTCAAACCGGATCACAGTATTGCCTGTCGGCTGCAACTGGCGCTGCGCTGGTGCCTACCTAGACGGTCTGCAGCATCAGAGCTCTACCAGCAGTAGTAGCTACAACGTCCTTCAAACCGGATCACAGTATTGCCTGTCGGCTGCAACTGGCGCTGCGCTGGTGCCTACCTAGACGGTCTGCAGCATCAGAGCTCTACCAGCAGTAGTAGCTACAACGTCCTTCAAACCGGATCACAGTATTGCCTGTCGGCTGCAACTGGCGCTGCGCTGGTGCCTACCTAGACGGTCTGCAGCATCAGAGCTCTACCAGCAGTAGTAGCTACAACGTCCTTCAAACCGGATCACAGTATTGCCTGTCGGCTGCAACTGGCGCTGCGCTGGTGCCTACCTAGACGGTCTGCAGCATCAGAGCTCTACCAGCAGTAGTAGCTACAACGTCCTTCAAACCGGATCACAGTATTGCCTGTCGGCTGCAACTGGCGCTGCGCTGGTGCCTACCTAGACGGTCTGCAGCATCAGAGCTCTACCAGCAGTAGTAGCTACAACGTCCTTCAAACCGGATCACAGTATTGCCTGTCGGCTGCAACTGGCGCTGCGCTGGTGCCTACCTAGACGGTCTGCAGCATCAGAGCTCTACCAGCAGTAGTAGCTACAACGTCCTTCAAACCGGATCACAGTATTGCCTGTCGGCTGCAACTGGCGCTGCGCTGGTGCCTACCTAGACGGTCTGCAGCATCAGAGCTCTACCAGCAGTAGTAGCTACAACGTCCTTCAAACCGGATCACAGTATTGCCTGTCGGCTGCAACTGGCGCTGCGCTGGTGCCTACCTAGACGGTCTGCAGCATCAGAGCTCTACCAGCAGTAGTAGCTACAACGCCCTTCAAACCGGATCACAGTACTGCCTGCCTGTGCCCACCTAGCCGGTCAGCAGCAGCGGTAGTTCGCGGAGCGCGCGGCCCACATCCGCGTGGGGTGGGGTCGCGGCGTTAGCATGCGCGCGGTGTCCGCGTGCGGGCCGCGCGCCACTTCCCCGGCCGGCGCTCCGTTCGAATCCGTCGGCGATAGTGCAAGATAGCGTTACATGAAACCGTTTCATTGTACTTTAACGTATATAACTTGAACGCTAAGCTATTAAGCACACCTTTATATGATGACAGTATCAATGCTTCCGTTCGATCTGATGGTAAGCAGTGTAGTTGCACAACTGTAATACTGCCGCTATTGCTACTATCTAGTCTCTGTTGTTGCATTCAACAGACAGTACTGTGATCCGGTTTGAAGGGCCATCAGCTATTACTAGTGGTACTGTCTCTGTTGCTACAGACCGTCTAAGTAGGTACCACCGCAGCTCCTATCGCAGTCCATAGCCAGTACTATAATCCGGTTTGAAGGGCCATCAGCTTTTACTAGTGGTAGTGTCTTGTTACCGGAGACCGTCTAGGTAAGTACCGGCGCAACTCCTATCGCAGCCGACAGACAGTAGTATGAAAACATTACTATGTTCCGGTATAAATGGCTCTGTTATTGATGTAATTACCGCGGTAACAGGGCTTGAGAATATTATATCTGAAAGCGAGGAGCATAATGCGGGTGCTGTGTGTGTCATCCTAATCATTTCGGCTCGTCTCATTCTATACATCGCATGACCTTAAGCACAGCTATGACATCATCGTGACTAAGGAAACGGAGACGTGCTGACGTCACCACTATTACAAGCATACATGAGATTCTCGCCCCCAACTCCTCACCCCCTACCCTCACGCCAAACTCGGCGTGGTGACTCCGCGCGGCTCCTAACAGGGGAAGGAGTTTTGTTAAATCCATTCTTAGCTGACCTCTAATCTGCAGAAGTAATATCTGCACCAAGTTTCGAATGGTTTATGTGACCTCATGGAAGCAATGGATACCTGAATATCGAGTGTTACATCATCATCATCAGGCGGTGCTGATGATCACGATCTTGCTCTGTTCATATCTCAAGAGTTACGGTACAGGTTTTATAGATGTCATTTACTGGTGGTAGGTCTTTAGCTGGTGTTGCCGCGGTAGTGTCCAAACATAACTGTCTCGAAGGAAATTACCGTGGTAATTAAACTTGAATATCTTGCTTCTCAAGCAGGGGAGTACAATGTGGCGCAATGTAAATATCCGTAACAAATACTACTATGCTCCGGCTCGAAGGACGTCAATTTTTTTTTGTATAACGGAATGGTGAGGAAGGATTAGTGCTTCTGATAATTTTAACATTTCTTGGCTACGGGTTTTATATCATGCGATACAGTCCCACATATTGTTCCCACTGCTGGGATTGAATGGAGCGTTCTCTTTAAGGTATTTTATCTGACTGCACTTATGCCTTGGTCACACAGTTTCCTAACAATGTTTTCCTTCAAAAGCTTTGACTCGAGGATCGAACCTGCGCCTGAATCGTACAGCCTTCGATTACGTTACTGATCCATCGGGGCTTTTATAAGCGAAGAGACCAGCGCGTTGTTCACCTGATGGTAAATGATACAGCGGCCTAGCTAGAATGGTATACACTGCGCTCGTCGCCTTGAGACATAAGATGGTAAGCCTCGTTACCACAGTAATTACACCAGCTGCAGCGCCTTTCAAACCGGATCACAGTACTGTTTGCCAGCTGCAATAGGCGCTGCGGTGGTACCTAGACGAGCGGGACGTTCACCTGATTATAAGTGATAAATCTGCCCATAACGTGACGCTGGTTAAGACATGCACATTGTGCTCGTCGCCTTAACACACAAGATGTTAGGTCTCATTACTCCAGTAATTTCACTAGCGACAGCGCCCTTCAAACAGGAACACAGCAACGTCTGAACATTACTGTTTGGTAGTTATTTAGACGGTTACCGGAAACAGAGACCTTCCACCAGCACCAAGCTTATCACCAACGATACGAAACAATTGTTTGCTCGGATTCGAACCTATGACGGCGGTTTGATATCGCAACATGCCGTCACCGGAAACCGGTGAGCGTTCATAGTGTACGTGACCAATGATTCATATTTAGTGTTTGGTCCAAGTTATAAGCGTATATATTAATCATTAATTTTTTATTTAGACTTAGCCGCGAGTTGAATACAAGTTTCAATACAAGGTGTAAAACGCCTTGTACTGCGTGGGGATGGAAAGAATAAAGATCAGTGCAAATTTTATTGTGAGCTATAGCACCTCAAATTACTGCGGTAATGAGACGTTCACATTGTAGGTGTCTACTGGAATGTCCTCATCATTAGCCCGCGGCTGTGCAGTACTGGAGACGGGTCTCCTCCAAGCAACGCCACTAGATTATACATAGCTAGCTTTGGTGAATTAACAAAAGCACGTACTCGCACTAATACATTCATCACTGTATACAGAGTGTTCAAAAAATAGATATTTATTTGTTCAATATCATACAGTACGGGTTCTGTGTGTATATGTATGGGATGTATACACTGGTGCAACCGAGCTGACGCGTGAGCTGTTCCCGCGTCGGACGCGGGCGCTGCGTCCGCCGGAGCTGGCGGCGAGCTTCGGAACGAGCGCTGGCAGACGGAACGCGTTCGAAGAGCAGCGCCGCGAGCGGGCACTGTAGCCGTCCCCTTCGCACTCTGGGAGACGCGCCGCGTGTGAGCGGGACGGGTAGAGCGACGTCAAGACGCGCCGGCTCTAGTTAAATGACACATCGTCATCATTTCAACTGGTGGACTTCCACCGCTGGACATAGGTCTCTTGAAATGTTCTACAGAGCTAGGTCTTGCGCTGTTTGAATACATTGGCTCCCAGCGATTCTTTTCATGTCCTCTGTCCACCTAATGGGGGGTCTGCCAATGTTACGCTCACCTGTGCGTGGTCTCCGTTCCAGCACTTTCAGTTGAACGATATATAATATACCATTTTTCTTATCGAGGGTTGGGAGGGGGAAAATCTTCTCAACGATACCTTGCTTTTGGAGGTAAGCAAGGTAATGTGGCATATGGGCTTACTTGTACCCTATCGGTGTTACACCTTCAGTACGTTGCGAGGGCTCCTGGGTCTCCTACAAGACTCCTCTCCACACAGCGTCAAAGCTCGTTTCAGAGACTGTCGTAACCATCCCCAGCATGCTGTCTTTGCTACGACAAGCACGACCTCGTACTTATCGTCACCCCTGGGCTCGCTTGCTGCATGAGGACCTTCAAACGCTATAAACCTGGTTGTAGTTTCAGCATCCTTCAACCATGGGCAGCGGTATATAACATACCTGGGTTATATATCGTAGGGCAGTTTCAAAGACTACCTTTTTACCTATGTGGTGATACCACCATTACTGTGCTGGTAGGTCTCTGTTGCCGGAGACCGTCTAGTCAGGTACCACCGCAGCGACTATTGATAGTATGCAAGCATTAAGGACCCCTATATATATTCCTATATAATACCTTTGGTATCGTATCACTTAAAATCAGGTGCATGTTCCGCTGGTATCATCCCTTCGCTGAATAAAAGAAAAGGGTAGATAACAATACAGGGTGATTTTTTTTTAATTGTTTTTGTTTTGCACGGCCAGGTCCATGGAAGGCGGAGCAGGATGAGTAAAGGCGGCTGAGGCGCCGCGCGCCGTCACCGCGCGCGAACCAACGCAACATGTCGTTCTTCAACAATCTCAAAAAGGTGAGCTGAGCACCATCGCTGATGCAGCAGCAGTGTGCAAAACATTACTGGGAATTTTGAAGGGAGCTGCAGCTAATGAGATCACGAGGCTAACGAGGTTTAACATCCTGTGCCAAGCGACGACTGCAGGATATATTTTTTATTACTTTATATCTTCAACCAGCGCCATGGTTATGAGCAGTGGTATCACTTATCATCAGATGATTGAATGGTCTCATCGCTACGACAAAAAAAAACTGGCACAATTAGTGTTGCACTGTATAAATTCTAACCACATTGTTATATGGTAGAAAGTATTCATCATCTTCACACCAGCCAATAGACGTCCACTGCTGGACATGGGCCTCATTAATTCCCACATCGCTCGGGTAGGGCTTTAGACCATTTCGCACCGCGCTGACTCAATGCGGGTTGGTGGGAGCCAGAACCTCGCTTGTTGATTAGCAGGGTGCACCACAAGCAGGTGAGGGTTGGCTTGGATCCTATGAGTTGTGCGGGTACCCTCACTCCAAAAAGTGCTAGCGAAAAAATGTTTACTTTTATTTGATCCGATTCAGTAATATTACTGACTACTACAGCGCTCTTCGAAATGTAAATACGTGTTATCATCAGGTGCTGCACCTGGGTAGCGGAAATGACGCGAAAAAGAAGAAAGTGTTCAGCTACATCCGGGACAACTGTGATCCCAATGAGCACTGGGACATGATAGGCGAGCTGGGCGATGGCGCCTTCGGAAAGGTGAGCATGTTGATCAGCACCAATTTCAGAGAAGAGTTGAGAAAATTCTGAAAGATATGCTTTATTACCATCCATCAGATCATCTCCATTGACTATCAGGTGGCGCTGGTGAAACACTTTTTCTGATGTGTCTACTATTTAACGTTCCAGGTGTACAAATCCCAGCACAAGAACACCGGGCAGCTGGCGGCCGCGAAGATGTGCGTCCTGGACAACGAGGATGACCTCGCTGACTTCACGGTGGAGATAGAAATCCTCACCGAGTGCCGGCACCCGAACGTGGTGGAGCTCCACGAGGCGTACTTCATCAACAACAAGCTGTGGGTCAGTGGGCTTGGATATATACTGGAAGCTATCACCGCATCGCCGAGCCGTGGTATACAAACATTACTGTCTGTATTGAAGGGCTTTGCGACTATCAAATTACTGGAGTAACGAGACTAATATCTTACGTCTTAAGGAGACGAGCAAAATGTTGTGTTGTGTAAACATACTATCAAGAGCTGTAGTATTGTTGGCGAGACTATCACTTACTATCAGGCGAGTGATTTGCTCGTGTTGTAGCATTTTTTTTTTTTTAATTAAACCTTCAAAATTTTATACTTTACTTGAACCTTGATGACATGGGCAGGTTGTCATCTTACGTTCTCAGGTAGTTACTTCATCATCATACTGCGATGTTACTGCATTATCGTTTGAACTTCTGCCAGTGTTAATTCTGTTCGCTGTCACTCTGCAGATGCTGCTGGAGTACTGCGACGGCGGCGCCCTCGACTCCGTGATGTCGGAGCTGGAGAAGGGGCTGAGCGAGGCGCAGATCGCGTACGTGTGCCGCGAGATGTGTCGCGGACTGGAGTTCCTGCACGGCAGGCGGGTCATACACCGCGACCTGAAGGCGGGCAACGTCCTCGCCACCATGACCGGCGGCGTAAAGCTCGGTGAGTGTCCACGACTACTTTTATCATCATCATCCCAACCGTTGGACGTCCAATGCTGGACATAGATCTCACATTATATTCTGCCACTTTACAGAATGCCATAGACAGCCATGGTTTTAATAAAAACTTCTTACTATGTATTACTCTTCACTCCTACCATGGAATCGAACTAGTGACTTCCATATTGTAAGACAAGTTAACCACTGAGCCTCAGAACCTGATGCTTCATTCACTTCACCATAAATAGTATACTGGTGGTAAGTCTCTTGCCATAGAACATCTAGAGTAGGTAACACCGCAGCTCCTATTGCAGCCGACAAACAATAGTATGAGTTATAAGTTCTGGTTTGAAGGGCGCTGAAGCTAGTGAAATTACTGGAGTAACGAGACAACATCATGTTTCAAGGCAACGAGCACAATGTGGTGTGGTGCAAGTGTATGCGATCCTGCCTGCTCCACAGTTATTTGACAAAGTCCTTATAACAGTAGAAGATACATGGTCCGATGGTATCTACCACATGTTTCCAAGTGGGACTTACCATCACCACATTAATGTTTTTCTTTTTACAATTGTACCTATGATCAGCTGACTTTGGCGTGTCGGCAAAGAACAAGTCGACACTGCAGAAGCGTGTCACGTTCAACGGGACACCGTACTGGATGGCGCCGGAGGTGGTCCTCTGTGAGACGTTCAGAGACCATCCTTACGATTTCAAGGTGAGAATCGTCATCATCAGCCGATAGACGTCCACTGCTGGACATAGCACCCCCCCTCCCCCAAAGATCTCCACATCGACCGGTCCCGCGTTGTTCGCATCCTGTGGCTTCCCGCGACTCACTACACGTCGGTCCACCTTGTGGGAGACATGTTACGTACCACGTACGAAGTTGTCACTCGAGGACTTAAGGTAAGAATATTTAGGGCTATACATCATCACAGCATATGGCATACAGCACCATGTTACAATAATCTCTATGAGACCCTTGACTATAAGTTACTGGTGGTAGGTCTCCGTTGTCACAGGCATCATAGCAGCTCTTTTTTCTGTCGCCAAACAGTAGTATGCGAACATTGTTATTTCGGTTTGAAGGGCGTTGTAGCTGATGAAAGTACTACGCATGTGTTAATGCGAAGAGCATAACGTGGTGAAGTGTATAACATCCTATATAGCAACATTATGGACAGGCGTATCACTTACTATTAGGTGAATGTCCCGCTCGATGCGTAGCTACGTTAAATAAAAAAAAATAGTTAAAGCACTTCTCTTACCAGAACATAGTGCCAGCTCAAGTATGCTTGGTCTTGTGTGGTCTTTATTAACTAGGTCTTTGACACGTTGATATTGGCTAAAAAAAATCATGTGTACGCAGGTGGACATCTGGTCGCTGGGCATCACGCTGATCGAGTTCGCGCAGATGGAGCCGCCGAACCATGAGATGACGCCCATGCGGGTTTTGCTCAAGATACAGAAGGGCGACCCTCCCACACTCGACCAGCCCTCCAGGTGGAGCAAACCCTTCAACGACTTCATCGCAAAAGCACTTGTCAAGGTATTTTAATAGTTTTAATTTTGCCATACCACCATTTTTCTGTTTTTTTAAAGTATATATCATCAGAACAATATCTTCCTGAAGAAGGCCTGGAAAGGTACCACCGCAGCTCTTATTACAGCCGACATACAGCAGTGTGCACACATTACTGTGATCTGGTTTGAATTGTGCTGTATCTAATGATATGATATTACTGGAGATGGGAGACTCAACATCTTGTGTCTCAAGGCGACGAGCGCAATATCGTGTTATGTATATTATTCTAACCAGCGCTATATTATTACGAGCAGTCAAATCTCTCATCATCAGCTGAAGCCTCTGCTCGTCTTACCATTTCCTTGAATAAAAAAAAATTCTTTTCTCTTAGCTATGAAAACTATGTTAGTGTAGTGTATATCATCCTAATTAACATCACGTTGCTGTGGACGTATATTGGGTGATTATGATGTTATGGGCAAGCATAGCATTTATCATCAGGTGAACCTCTCGAAAAATCTCTGTAAAAACTAACCAAATCAAGCAATGATCTCCTTAAAGTAGTTGCTGCCAATTGAAGACTTGGTTCAGTGATATTCGTTCTTGCGAAGTCTTTACATAAAATACTAGCTGATGATGATTGTGTCATAGATAATGTTAATTATTATCAGGATCCTGATAAGAGGCCGACGGCGACCGATTTACTGAAGCACGAGTTCGTAAGCGGCGACTTGGATTCGAAGCCGCTCAGGGACCTGCTGCTAGAGTACAGAGCAGAGGTCGTGGAGGAGGAGCTGCTGGACGATGATTCCGAGGTTAGTGGTTTAACAGCATCATTGACTTCAATATATAATAGAGTATACATATACCCACTGAACTGACAAAAAATATTACAATAGACAATCATGACTAATCACACCAATGTAATTCCTTTGTGTTGATATATCAACAAAAGCTGTTCTTAGAACGTGATGTTCACCTCGCGGTGTTTCCTCTACCGGAAGCTATAGTTTAGTAGGAGATCGAATCGTACCTTTGCCGTTTGTATAATCCTACCAATTAAGCAAATATATTTTATATAACATATATGTTATATGTACATAAGGAGCTCTGTATAATGGCTATGATATATTTACAATATATATATAACATTCACCGTGTGTATTTCCGCTTCCCCTTCACGCTTACTAACCGGACGTGTCGGTAGTCTAAGTCGAGGAAAAGCAAACTCAAAAATAAGGAGCAGTACCAGAGAATTGGTTAGTATATACCGTGTTTAAATATCACACGCAATTTCAAGTGACAATCATCGCATACGCAACACTGGATGAGTGTTGATACTTAATTAGCTCTTAATGTATTGTAGATGCCAATAGCTTGGTGATTAGGTTCGTGGTATGAGAATATACACAAATGTTTATTTGTTTACAATGGGATCAGACATGGGATAGCTATATGATGTGACAAGGGGGCTGGAGGTGGTGGTGGAGCGCATCGAAGATACTCCAGCTCTCCAACAGCTGGTACACAGTGATGCTGGTATAACAAGAATTACAATGTGAAGGTATCAACTAACGCCAAATGTGGCCTCGGAAATGAACTGTAGACCACCGTCTTGCACTGTTAACCAGTTGGCAGCTGCGTCACGACAGTTTTAATGTTGTATTCTGAAATGGTTATCCAGTATAGTATTTTTTTTTTTAATTTTACTGATCCATGAGATGAGCTTGAAGTTCGCCTAATGTTAAGTGATACGCCCGCCAATAACACGGCGCTAGTTAGAATGATATACACTGCAAAATGTACTCGTCGGATTGAGGCGTCAGTTAAGTCTTGTTACCGCAGTAATTACATTAGCTACAGCGCCTATCAATAACATAGTATGTTTGCATACAACTGCTGTGGTGGTACCTAACAAGACGGTCTCCGGTAACAGAGACTTGCCACGAGTAAATTGTATCACCACTTGGTACTGCCGCCACCACGTGCTCATACTCCGTACCTTAATCGTGTTGTTTGTGTATGGCTTACATTGCATGCGAATCGGACGGCCAGCCGCGAGAGCCACCGCCGCCGCCGAAGGTACATGCCCATGTTTCCTAGTCAAACTTATATCGGAATTATCATATGGATTATATTGAACCAAATACAGACGACTGTAAATGTATTTATACACTTACACCCTTTGCGAGAGTGAGATGAATAGCGTTTCTCTATAGTTTCATTATCTTCCTTCTCACTTTGAATATACGAAGAGAGAGAAGTTGAAATGTGTAGTACATTATTTTACTCTATCTCTTTCATTAATTCTTCAATAAATAAAAAAAAATTATCGATCACGTCTGAACACAGTTTCAAGTCCGAAGGTAAATTTAATTATTTGGTTTGTGTTTAATTTTATTTTTTTATTTTAAACGTAAAACCGTGTCAAAAATAGAATAATAGAAGCTGGAACTTCTTTTCCCCATAGAGAGATGCTCGTGGTCGTTTATCTACTATACATTATAATTGGTGTTTTTGGAACAAGTCAATTTGCTTCATGTTTTACTTAGCCGGAAGCTTAGATTCTTCGACCACGCGTCGCGTAGCGCATATTTCGATTGCACTAACCAACTCTGCTTTCACCGCTTAAACATCTTGGAACATTTAATATGCAATTATTGTTTAAGTATATAATAATATAAAAATGTTTCAATACCATCAAGTGAACAATATTAGGCGATACTCCTCTACCTCTTGATGCTTTGTAGTTAATTAATATATGTAAATAAGACCTTTGCTTTAGTATTTGTTTGCTTTCTTATTAATTTTTTTAACCTATTTTCCATGTGGCATATTTATATACATTCGTAAAAGCCACAATCCTCTCTCTCCTTTCACACGAGAGCTACTTTTGTCTTACGTTCCCCCCATCCACGTGCATATGGTGTAATTACAAAATTCTTCATCATATAGGAACATCGCAGCTCTCAGCTGCACATGGAGATGGAAGATGACTCGACGTCGGTGAGGTCGGGCGACACGCCGGACATCAAGAGTGAGTTTCTGTATTTCTTTCTTCTAGAAGTCGACGAGACATATTCACACCTAATTAATGCATCTGCTCACAATAGATTCACACATATATTCTGCTCATTGGTTAACGAAAATTATTAAAGCTTGTTACTCCAAAAAATTCACCGGCTACAGTTTCCTTTAAACCAGAATATTAATATTTTACTACTAGTGTTGGACGTTAAAGAAGTAGACGCTGTTTTTGTTTTGAATATAAAATATTATTACCAGATTAACTTGATAGTTTTTAATCGAAAGAAATGTAATCTTAAAATAGAAAAGTATATATAGAGAAAAACCATGGAAATCGAAGGTCTTGAACCATTTCCTTCACTGTCTAGCAAACCGTCTTTATCGGTATTGTCGTTTAAGGAAATTCAGTTTTGCGATATCATTTACAGTGTCGGAAGAGCCGTCGGGCGGCACGCCATCGCCGCCGGGGGCTCCGCGAGTGTCCCGACCCGCCTCTCCACAGCCGACGTCCACGCCCACCTCTACGCCTGCACCTGGTCCCACGCCTGCATCCAAGCGCCCGCACGACGACGATCACCAGCTCGCTGACAGGAAGGCACCCGTTTGTATATTTTTTATCATAATAAATAAATCTTGCTACTTAGGACTATGAATCTTGGCACAATCATCTATTTTGAATACTAGTCTGTGATCCAGAATTCAGGCATGTTCTTCTGTATTTCTTTACAGGCCCCCAAAAAGGAGAAAGGCCCAGCGCCACCGCCTCCCGCGTCGCCACAGATACCCCAATCGCCTCCCACCACACTGCCCGTCGTCCCTGTCGCTCCTGTCACACCGATTACTCCAGTGCCGACTCCTGCGATTGCTTCTACGCCTGTCACTCAACCATCTTTACCGTCTACACATACTTCTCCCACCACCACATCCATGCCATCTTCGCCTACGTCCCTAGTCGCCTCTGTGGACAGTCCTGCGACTCGCACCCCCAAAAAACAACCGGCTCCTCCTCCGCCCGCTACAGCAGCCGCTGGAAGACAAATTGTCGATCAGGTAACTTGTTATACTATTGCCTTAAAGTTACCCAAGTTATTTTTAATTGAACATGTTACAATATGTAGTAACCTCCTACTCTTAAAAGGATCTTTTAAAAAGAGTTCAAATGTTGCTACGATTTGTATTAATTTAATGCATTCAAAAAAATATTCTGTACTTTCTCCAGGTATGCAGAGAAGCAGAAAAAGTCCTCGAGCAGAAATCAGAGAAGACACCAGAGAAGATACAAATCAATGAAGTGAAACCAAAGTCCGTTCATGGGCCGGCCACGCCCGAACACGCCAGAGAGAAAAAAGATAAAAGAGTCAACGCTGAGGCGAGAGTCAAAGCAGAAGCGAGAGTCAACGCCGAAATGCGCGACAAGAAGGAACGATCTAGATCTACATCCACTGACCTGGATCGAGTTGTGGAGACAAGTAGAGTGACCGCTGAGATCAATAGAATAGAGAGAGAGAACAGGTCACGCTCCGTTGACGACAAGGATAGAGTGAGCGTGGAAGTGACTAGAGTAGGACGGCTGGAGAGGAAGGAGTACTCCAGGTCGAGCTCTGTTGAGGATCAAGAGGACAGAAGGAGACTGCAGAGTGCAGTCGAAATCAGGCCCGTCACAGTGAGTCTTGACGTCAGTTGAAAATTAAATTATATTTTATTACTATACAAAATTCTATTAGGTTAAATAAAAAAAGGAATTCACTGCTTGACAATTCCTCTCCTTAAGATCCGATCAGCCCAATGCTGCTCCCAACCAGTGGTTGCAGACATGCTTTCATCAGTGTCTGTAGACTTTAGGTTTGTGTAAATCAATATGTAAACGATTTGCCTATTTTGGCTGTATGCAATAATAATAATTATGTCCTCCGCCTCAGCCTCCCTCGTCGCGGTCTCGCAGCTCAGGCGTGTCTGCTGTCTCCCCGGCCGCCGCGGTTACCGTAGTGGCAGTGAGCGCGGAGCCCAATTCACTGGCGTCCACACCGGCTGGCCTGGTTACCGTCACAACTACCCATCCTCCGGTTCTCAACACACTCACGGTATTAAATAAGATGATGACCAATGTAAATGATCGATGTGGAGATCATTGGGTGAGGCTTATATCCATGAGCAGGACGACTATCGACCGATGATGATGGCCAAGTTTGTCCGCAACGGAATCTTTAATTTATTAACAAGTGGAGTATACTGTTACTGTTATGACGATAGGTTAACAACCTGGAGGCGGTACCCATGCTAGTTTTCCACCACGTTGTAACATTTTATTTGTAATTGACGAGGCGACAAGATGAGCCTAACATTCACGTGATGGTAAGCCTATCCCATAACAATGTGGCGCTAGTTATAATGATATAAACTACACTACATTCCTCTTGTCGCCTTGAAATAATATAAGTCTTGTTAACACAGTAATTTCATTAGCTACAGCGCCCTCCAAACCGGAACACAGTATTGTTTGTACATTACTGTTTAGTGGCATAAATAGGCGCTGCTATTGCCTTTGGAAACGGAGACCTAACCACTAACACTCACATGGGCATAACAGTTATTTTTTTTGAAACAATGTTTTTTTCTCGCCTAACTTACCGGGTATAGCATCCACAGCTGTCTAACATAGGTTCACTTACCATAGAGACCTGACTTATTTGCAAGTGTCCTTCATCCCCAGCTGCCGCCCAACGCCGTCACGATATCGACCACGCCGCCAATTGCCGACGAGGTGGTGATCGTCGGCGCCGGATCGTCGTCAGACGACGACTGCTTCGCTCCATCCTCGCTCGACTCTCTCGACTGCGCCAACTCCTGCAGCGGTTAGTTAGATAAAAAACAATTAAGATAAATATTTTCACTTCTAACTTATATAGGAAATACACCTGATTGTCGAGTGCCCGGTGTCCGGGAGAAAACGAATCGACGTAAGAAAATTGAGTTATTTAATTAGCAATAAGATAATTAGGAACAAGTCTCTAGAATTTTGTAAATACGTTGCACAGAGAACTGCAAATGGAAACAGGTGATTCAATAATTGTATATCTACGCAAAAATCTGAGTCATAAGAAATTGGAAAAAAAAGAAACATACTGGAATAATTAAAATTTCCTATACATACAATATTTAAATAGCATAATTAAAACTTCAACACATAACCGGTGTTAGAATACTGACACTGGACCCTATACTTTATTTATTCAGTTGTAAACAAAATAATTATTATTTCCTTTGTTGTTGTTGTTTTAAGACAAGTTCATTGGATGGTAAAAGATGCATCTGTTCATAACAATGTAGCTTTATTTAGGATATAAACAGTAAAGTTTGCACTTAACTGCTTGGTAGTAGTAGTCAAAGCTGCATTGGTATATAACTGTAACTTCTCCAGCGATAACACTATTAAAACTAGAAAAGAATGATGTAATTAATCAAATGATGGTTGATGTAAAAAAGGTTGTTTAAATTAGTTATTAGGATGTAAATATTAATAAATATATAAAAAAAAATATTTTTTTTTGATTAGTGGAACTAAGTACCTTCACAAGTTAAGGGTCCTGAGATACAAGCTGTGATTAGTTCGGGATCCGAAAGATATCACGTGTTCGAATGTTTGTAAACGTTTGAATAAATACATAAAAAAAAAATATTTATCTGTTCCACAGAGAAGGGCCGCGGCCGTCGACTGGACAGCAGCGAAGTGCTGATACTGAGCCCCGGAGCTACCGCCGATTCCGGGGTCTTCGACGACAGCGTCGCCAACGGACTCAACCTTGTTAGTGTGATAATATTGTTTACGCGATAAGTTACTTCTGGTAACTACAACTTCCTTCATTCTCGGATATCAGCACAATCGGTTATAATTTGTTTTTAATATGCATGAATGTATAGTTAGATATAGAGCTATATGAAATAGTATAGCTAGAGCTATTTCCTATATACAACTTTATTATTAGTTGTCTCCTTACTCATGGGACTCTTCCATCCAAAAAAATTTAGAAGTCGCTTCATAACGTGAACTAACAATCTGTCGAAAGTCGCGTGGGACTGCTGGACAACTGCACCAATGGCGTATGTCCAACAGTGGACATCTATCTATATGTCGAATTTTAAAAATGATCCATATCTCTTACTTATATATAAATATGTATAGTTTTTAATACGTAGTGTTGTACCGCAGGACACTTCGCACGTGTCAGTGGTGACGGTGGGTGCAGAGGAAGTGCGCGTGCGCGACTCTGCCGCCACGCATATCGCGCTCGCCGCGCCGCGCCTCTCGCCAGACAGCTTCGACAGGTGAACGAGTTGTTCTTTATATACTATAATGCTACGAAACGGATAGGACCTTCACTTCCGGGACTGAGCAGCTAATAGCGTGTCCTCTAACATGATTAGGACTGATTCGTTTCCGAGATGACAGGGCCACATAGATCTGCCGCCATGCTCTTAACATTGCAATGTTCTGTCGGCCAACATAAAAAAGCGTTTTAAGATTATTAATTATTTCAAATTGATCTAGAAGATCCCAGTCGGACAGCGGCTCTGTCGCGTCAGCGTCTTCTAGGAGAGGCGCCGACGCGGACTCGCTCGCGACTACCGCGTCACACGACTCTACGCACGCGCATAACATACTAGCTATCGACGCGCATCTCAACGGCGGCACGAGGTATAATTTTTTTCGTTTCTTTACACAAATGCTATTTCTTTCGGCGAAGCGACGACATTGGCAGATCTTTCAGCTGATAGTAATGGTGCGTCTGCTCATAAAACAACTTGGCGCCCAACGCTTTGAGACTTCGCATTTAAATATAGCTAACATATTAAAAATGTATCATATTTTTAGAATAAACACGGACAGTCAAGATTTAGACGGTGGTGAGCAGGTCGTGCTGAGACGGAACCGGCAGGACCAGTCCAATAGAATACAAAGGTTGGTACTCCAGAACTAAGCACATTTGTAACTGCGAAAAAATTACAATATTGCACTGGTTAAAACTTTCTATTTCAAGTGTATCTTTTCATTTTGGCCTGGCCTAATGGTTAGAGCGTGCGGCCTTCATTATGAAGGTCGCGGGTTCGAATCTCCGCATGTACCGATGACTTTAATATTTATGTTATGTACATTTGTGAACTTTAGTAACAACAGCGAAACACAAACGGTGAAGGAGAACATCCTGAGGAAACCTATACATGAGAATTTATTCTAAGGTGCATGTGGAGTCACCAATCCGCGTTGGGCCCGCGTGGTGACTGGCCCATCGCTCTCATATTGAGGGTAGGCCTGTGCCCCGGCAGTGGGGACGTAAATTGGCTATTATGGATGGATGAATTATGGATTTCATTTTAATAGCACTTAAATCACGCTTTTTATGTATTGTCTAACACGAAGATACCTGTAACTGCAGGTCCAAAGAGGACATCCAAATGGCGAACCTTAGGAAGAAGACCCGCAAGCGGACGAGAAAGTTCGAGATCGACGGCGTCGTTGTCACCACAACCACCTCTAAGGTTCATATAATTTTGCCTAGTTAATCTGTTGTATGATTTCAAATGGTCTTCCTAAAGCAACATGTCACTGTCTACAGAGTGAAGATACGCAGAGCGCTGGTGTAAAGCGTGTTGTACCTGATTCCTTATTCTTCATTCTTTTTTAAGTTTTTTTTTTATTTCATTTGTCTTTAATTTTCCTGAAAATATGAAGGTAATATGGGGCGACGAGGAGAGCGGGCGCACGTGGGACGACCACGCGCTCCGGAAGCAAGAACTGCGCGAGATTAAGGTGCTGCAGAAGCAGGAGCAAAAGCAGTTCCAAGACTTGAACGCAAAGGAGCAACAGCTACGCGAGCAACAAGACAAGAGGTAGAGAGCTCGGGCTATACTCGACCATCTAATATTCCGTTTGCGCCATACCAACGATATGAGCAAGAAGTTCATCACATGAGGCATTAAGATGTTTACACTTCTCTAAATTCATACAGGTTCGAAGCGGAACTCGGCAGCCTGTCGCGTGCGCATGAAGCTGAATTGGAAGCATTAGCGCGCGCACAGAGTGCGGCCGCTCAGCGCGCCGAGCAGCAACTGGAGGCGGAACTGCGGCAACAGGCAAAACGGCTGCGCGCGGAGCACGAGCGCGACCTGCGCCACTTCCGCGACACGCTTAAGCAGGAGCTCCGCCTTCTCAAACAGGAGGTGGAGCTTGTTGCAAAGGTAATACAGCACAACATGTTTTAACTATAAGAAAACAGAAGGTGTGAAGTGAAAACACAAATAAGAAAAGTACTTCTTTTCCTGCACTCCATGTTTATGTAAACGATAACAACAACAAAACAAAATTTCCATAAGGTGGCAACAGATACTGTCGATTTATGATTGATAATTTTATTGGTGCATTTTTTTTTTTTGTTGGAGAAAATTGAAAAAAGTCTGCTGTGTGATGGATGTCCAATTATCGGGCATTTCCAGCAACTATAACACCATTGCAGATATCTTTAAGTGTGAATGAGGAGTGGAATGTAAGATCCCTCACTGAATGCTCCAATGCTGTTCAGCATTTTGACAGTACATGTTGAGGACTGGCATGGCCCTGGTTAGAACACTCACTGTGCTCCAGACAAAGCTTACTTACCCTATTCTTACTATCCCAGAAGTAGAAAGCAATATTGTTAGGCTATTGTAATAGGCGTTTCGGTTGCACTTAAGGTTTCCAGAAATAGGGATCTATGACAAAGTACCGGTCAAGCCATTAAAGTAATATTTGTTTACTTTTCGGTTGGTAGGAGCGGCGCAAGGAGGCGTACCGTGCGCGGCGCGCCCGTCTGGACGCGGAGCACGCGGAGCGCGAGCGCGCCTTCGTGGCCACGCTCGCAGACACGGCCGACGCGGTGCTGCGGCGCGTGCACGAACACCACCGCGAGAGGCAAGCGCTCGCCGACAGGCAGTACTTGCAACAGCGGCAGCAGGTAAGCGCAATGGACAGAAATAAAAAAAAATGCATAAAATTTATTATAACGAAACACAGCGCCTTATGCTTTGATACATAAACAGCATAACATATATATTATCTTATGTTCTATATATGTTGTACAATATTAAATATGTATGCCTATTACAGGTGTACACAGCTTAGGTCATAGTTTGTACTTACAAACATCAAAGTGAAAAAGGATATTATAGACAATTAATTAAAATATATAATTAAATTTTGAACTAATATCGGTTTTCAAACAATCAACAGTCAGGTACAGCATGGTGTGTGCATTCAATACAAACAATATTCACTAATATACATTAATACATAATTTTAAATACATATCGAAAATCTAATTATATTCATCACAGATTAGTAAAACATATTCTTTTCATCATCATCATCAGCAAAGATATCCACATGGATCAGTCTCGCATTGCTTGCATCCGACTACCATCGCTCAATCCATTTTTAATCTTATATAAACAAAATTGTTTAAAAGTAATTAAAGGCGAAAAATTACAATTAAAATCGTAAAAAAGTAAATTCTAAGTAACATTTTGATTAACTTAAGCATTGTAACATATTAAAGCGGACATTTTTTTTATACCATTTTAGTAGTTTCACATTATTATAATTTTTTTTTTTAATTTTGCTCAACCATTCACATGATGTTAAGTGATAATGAAGCCGAAGGAAATGAAACGCGCTCGCTAAATATTCTTATATATATATATAAACGGCAGGAACAGTCACACCCTCTAATTATATTAATCCTTAATTTTAAAACGCATTAAAAATCTAATTATTTTCCTTACATCTGTAATCTGTAAGAAAAAAAATATTTTACTAATCTTAGTAAAATATTTTTTTTCTTTAAATCTTTATTTTTAATCATCATCTTCATCAGCCAGTGAACGTCCACTGCTGGACGTAAACATCTTATAAGTATATACAGTAGAAATCAAATGTTCCTGTTTATTCCACTTCAAAGTGCGCTGTAACTTGTATAATGACCTACTGTATCAATAACCATCCGGATAATTTCCCGCTACCAAATAATATACTAAAAAATGTTCATTGTTGTCAGATAATGAGGACTCGAGAAGCAGCGCTTTGGGAGCTGGAAGAGAAGCAGATCCATGAAAGGCACCAGCTCGCTAAGCGGCAGCTCAAAGACGAATTCCTACTGAAGCGGCATCAGATGTTGGTGCGGCACGATAAGGAGTTGGAGCAAATTAAAAGGTAAATTAATGGTTGCAGAGGGTCTACATGGCACAAGCCTTGAAGACGATCAGCATGCATTAAATTTGTATAACTTCTCTTTTCACATCCTGGGTTATTTATCGCCTGAATTACACAGAGCTATTAAGAATAGAATAAAACAACCAATGTCCGAAGTAGAAGGTGACTAAGTCTTCAGGTATGTTGGCTTTAACAGGGTGAAGTATCTGGATTATTCAATAGGTCTTGTTTATCATCATCATTAGGTGCCCTCTTCAAACTGAACTTTGGCAATCAGATTGAGAAAACCAATTTAATCCTCAGCTATTTTTTTTTTCCTTTATGTCGTTGAACCCATTGGTATAGCTGTCTACCAGGTGAACGTTATTAGTCTTATTTATGATTGAAGTATTTTTTTTTTATATAAAGTCGTTAATTCTGTGCAGAAAGAACAGTCGCAAGGAGGAGGAGCTGGCCAAATGTCAGGCACTGGAGAAGCGCTCGCTGCCGAAGCGGATCCGCGCGGAACAGAAGGCGCGCGAGATGATGTTCCGCGAGAGCCTGCGCATCGCCGGCCCCGCCCACGAGGATGATCGCGAGAGGCTCAAGAAGGTGAGGGATTGTAACGCAGTGGGGTAACTTTTGATAGTTCCAGCCAGAATACCATAGCAGAATGTCAGACGATATACACTGCCCTATTTTTTTTTATTCTATGAAGCATCGAGACAAGTGAAATGTGGACCTGATGGTAAGTACCTGCTCTTAAAAGTAATTGCTCTCGTTAGCCTAAGAAAATATTGTCGACATCGGTGAGGGTGTCGGTCTCAGACAACAGAGACTTGTTATGGAGGGGGAATCTTTTAAAAAGATACCCTGTCTCTCTGGGGTGAAGACGAAGTTATGTAAGATTTTTATCCACTAAAATCCCCTCGGCTGTTATCCTCAGTGCGTTGTAGGATTTCCTACTGGATACATCAGTGCCTAGCAGCACTTCGTCTAAAGCACGTCCGAGAGGGAAGTGGGGCCTATAACTTGTTTCAGCACTCTCTATCGTACGACAAGCGTAAGACCAACTCGGACTTGTCGTTCAACCCTTTATTGTCTAGTGGGTAATGAGGACCCTCACCTTAAAAACCCACGAACCCAAAAACCCTTTTAGTCCCTTTCTACGACAGGCAAGGATTTCCTTAGTCCTATTCTTACTAGCCGGAGACTACAGAGTAAGACCTGCCACCAGTTTATTACTTTAGCAATTTCACTAGCTACAGCACCCTTCAAATCGGAACTGGACGATTTCCATCAACAGTCCAACCAGAAAAGTTAGGCTTGGTGTCTGTAGGCAATTTCCTACCAGTCATCACGAACAAGCGGGAAATCTAGTTTAATAAGTAATATCTACGCCCACATCAGTTCCAGGAGAACGAGAAGCGCAGGTATAGGGCGGAGCAGCAGCGGTTGGCGACCAAGCACGCCAAGGCAAAGGAGGAGCTCAAGGCCGCTGGAGAGGTAATACACTGAAACCATTAAGGGACCAATTGTTTTCAACAAACAATATGAATAAAATGTTCACCTGATGATGAGGTAAAGATTACAAAAGTAATAGCTCGCTCTCAACATCGTGATGCTAGTTAGGATGATATATATTACACCACATTGTGCTCATCACCTTGACACATAAGACATACTAATCGGTGATGTATGGTTGGCATCATCTGATATTTCTGTTATTGGATAAAGGTACTCTTAAAAACGTTATTGGAATTGGATTGTAGTATAAGAACATCATTATCAACATCAGCCGATAGACGTCCACTGCTGGACATAAGCTTCCACCAAAGATGTCAACACACAATCAGCATGGCCTCTGGTACCGCTGGGTACTATGAGCTGTCGTATGGGATGATTTTCGCCACTTCCACACCACGCTGACCTAATGCCGGTTGTTGAGAGCCAGTGCCTCTTTTGTTGATTAGCAGGCTGCATCACAAGCAGGTGAAGTTGGCTTCGGTCACGTGAGATGTTGGGACCCCTTACGCCCCCCTAGTACACGAAAAGAATATTCGGGCGTAATAAAGAATGCGACGCGCTGATGGACACGTTCACAACAACTGAAGAGTAATCGCCAATGATTAATTCTTATTGCATCAGAGAATGGAGTTCTATAGAAGGTTCTAGAATGTTCCACGGATAATTTCTTTATGTACTTCATGATCAACCAATAGACGTCCACTGCTGGATATAGGACTCTCCCAAATATCTCCACATACAGTCAGCACGGCCTCCGGTACCGCTGGGCATTAGAGGCTGTAGTATATAGGAATTCATATGAGGGCTTTGGGCCATTTCCCATCACGCGGGCCCAATGCGGAATGGCGGGAGTTCTTCACTTCTTTACATCGCGATATGTTTCTTGAGACTCTCTATGAGTGTTATGGGCGAGCACGCTTCTCTGGTGAGATAGATGTTAAGGAACTGTATGTTGACACGCAGGCCCTGCTTCGCGAGCTGGAGCAGTACCAGAACGAGAAGCGTAAAGCGCTGATGAATCACGAGAGCAGCAAGATGAAGGCGGTCGAGGAGCGGTACGCTCTCGAACTTAAGGAGTGGAGGGCGACGCTCGGCGACAGGAAGCTGGTGAGTCCGCACTGACACGCGCCCACAAACAAACACAAATTTAAATAATTTTAAAAAATTGTAAATTTTTTTTTAACATATTAATTGTGTTGACGTTAGGGTGTGGATGTGATGGTATTGCGAATATTTATGGACCACGGAAGGTCACTCGATGTGTAATGAAGAAAAACATAATTAGCTATTCCAAATCAATCTTCTAACTTTTGTATATAATCAGTAGCATAATCACAGCCCACCCCCAAACGTGCCCGTTAGCGTGACGTATGCACGTGATATCGCATGCGTATGCGCATGTATTCATAGCATGCATCTTCACATCGATTGAGTATTCGCAAATGAAACGTTATGTTTACTTATAATAACTTTCTCCCTTCATTGAAACTAGTAATGTTAAACTCCTCGCCCTATCATACTTTGTGATGGCTACTAATGACGATAAAATGTACATCATCCATTCATCATCAGTCAATACACATCCACTGCTGGGACAGGCCTCCCCCATAGATCTCCAGATCGATCGATCCTGCGCTGCCCGCATACAGCTGCATCCCGCAACCTTTATCAAATCGTCGATGGTAGGCTTGCCAACACTACATCTTCCGGTACGCAATCACCATTCCAGGACTAGTGCCCCATCCGCTGTCAGTCCGTCCAGCGATATGTCCTGCCCATTGCCACTTGAGGTTAACAATCTTTTGGATTGTCTGTGACTAATTCTCCTGCAGATCTCTTCATTTCTGATTCGATCATGCAGTGAAACTCCAAACATAGCTCCTTCCTCTTTATGGCGACTTGAGGCTTTTTCGCCAGGCCCAATGTAAGTAAGCGGCCACGTCTCAGTACTATAAGTCATCACTGACAACACGCATGAATTTAAGACCTTCGACTTTAATGTACATCATCACCATTTCAACTGATGGACGTCCACTGCTGGGCAAAGGTCTCTTTTAATATCTTCCACAAAATACAATCGTGCGCTGTTTGAATCCAGTGGCTCCCAGCGATTTTTTTTATATCCCCCTATCCACCTAGTGGAGGGTCTGACAACGCTGAGCCTTCCGGTGCGGGGTCGCCATTTCAGCACTTAAGAGATGGGGTGTAAGGAGGAGATCCAGTCCCAACCAATCTCCTCAACTACCAACCTCACCAGTCGGTGGTGCATCGTGCAGGCTGAGCAACGAGGCTCTGGCTACCGACCAAGGGCGATATAACCATTCATCACTGGCTGACTAATACTACAGACCGTAATCGGGAAGAAGCGATAGAGTCAGTTCTGCGATCACCAAGCGTTGTGATATTGGCTAGACCCTTATATGATGCATCAATCACGAATGTACATAACTTTAGTTTATGATAACCCACTTAACGTTCCCATTGTAAGGATTCGTGGTCTTCTCCCGCAAGGAGTGATGATCTCCATTGAAAATAGATAAATACATAATCATCTTTTCAAATTGCTAATATATTTAACTTAAGCAAAACATATTTCCTTCAGAATCTCTGATATACGGTTTCCTTTGCGATTACTCCGTCTATATACATTCTTGATACTTTTGTGTATCGCATGAACGGCATGTAGAAATGCTTATCGATACTAATTGGTGGTGGAGTTGCAGGTCGCCATCGCACCTGCATCGGCTTTTGAAATGCTGTGAAATTTATTTCTAATATTAATTTAACCATTGGCTCTGGCATGTGTTAACTGTAGTGATTAGTTATAGAATGATTCATTTTGATCAAAAAAAAAAATATATGTATGGATAGGGTAGGAAAGTATTTCAACGCATTTCAAATAGTCACCGAGGAACAGGTGAATGGTGCGGAAGGTTTAAGTGTTTGTGACGTCCTTAAGACAGCGAGCGAACGCTAAACCGCGCCAATTTGTCGAACAGAGCCTCATTAGAACGTTCGAGAAGCAACTGGACGAGCACGAGAGAAAGTACGGCATGCCGATACCGGACAGGTCGTTGTACCTAGACGCGCCCTGGCCCAGGAACGTGCTGCAGCACGTCCTGAGCGCTTACCAACAGCGGACCTCCTTCATCGGCTCGCTGTCCAGGTCCAGGACCAGCCTCAACCTAGCCTTCTCCACTTCCAACACCCCGAACATGGACAGGCGGCGCAGCATCAGCCCGCATAACTACAGAACCTCAAAGTCGGCAGCGACTAGCGCCAACAGCACCTCCAAACGTGGCAAGCTAACCAAAGCTCACAGATACGGTTCTGCGTCCAACTTGAAATTGGTTTCGGAGAAAATATCCGGGTTCTCCGTCTTCCGCGGGTCGGACGAGGTGCGGCGCGATCCTATCATGGCTTACGATGCCACGGAGAGCGAGAGGATTGATGAGGAGCCGAGGAGGAGTCTTGAGCGCTCCAAGCCGGTCGACAGGAAGCCGCTCGCCGCTAGGAGCCCGGCAAAGGTCAACAAGAAACTGAACAGGCAAAGCATGAGCGAACAGCTGCTGATGGAGAGAAACAACGAGCCGATCAAGCGCACCATCTCACAACAGAACCTGAAGCAGGACGTGGCCATGGAGGCGGTGGTCATCGATATGCCGTCCATGAGCAAATACGACAGTTACAACAGCAGCACCACCGTCGACAGCGTCGATATCGATAGAATAGACGGTGAGCGCGCGAGCCACTTCAGCAGGTGGGGCCCGGTCAGGGGCTCCAACAGCTACTCGAATCAGGGTGACGTGCCGGTCAGCCAGCTGTCCACGATGAACATTAAAACCGCTATCGGCACCGACAAGAACGGACCCCCCGACTCCATTGCCTAAGCAGCCCGCATTCACATACCTTCATCTTCACAAATCTTATTCTCTAAGGCTACCCATTCAAGTCCACTTCTAATTTGGATGTATATATCCTTACCTATATTGTTGCATTAATAAATCATCTGTGCTCCCGTGTCTATGCTTAGACCGGCTGCAGCATAACAGCTTCCTCCCGACTGCTGGTGGCTGGAAGTGCTTTCATTTGTACCATAAACACTATTAAGACGTCTCTTTAAAAATCATGCTTCTCTTGCCTTCGCTATGAATAAAGCTTGGACTTTCTTCTTGCGATTGAAAGTTTTAAGTCCCACCGGTGGGAATATTAAGTGGACTGTTTATAATAATATTATATAATGGTCCGATTATATTTTGCTAGGTGGTCTTTAGTAAATATTAACCATGCCAAATTTTTAATACATTCCCAACAATAATGAAACTGTTTTCTTCCATAATTTTTTTATAAAGTTTTTTAACTATTTTCTTATTGGATAGTAATATAAAAAAAAAAAAACTATTTATGGTACAAAGTTTTCGTTGAACTATTCGCAATACTTATAAAATAGTTTTATTCATATATATATATTGTCTATGAGAAATATAAAATGTCTAGAGGAATGTGTTGTCTATGAGAGTGATCATAGACAATATATTTTATATATGCATAGTCTTAAAAGTAATGTCACAGCCAAAGCGTTATTTAAAAATAGATAAAAAAAACTGATGTTTATAATCTTTTATTTAATTATTATATTATTAAACCTTTTATAACTAGATTAGGAAAGAAGGCGAGAGGTGGGTAATCAAAATCATCATTAATAATTATTCATTTAATACTGATCATAATATCTCCATAACTATAATAAAAAATTGCTTGTTGTCTCGTTCCTAAATCAAAGCGGCCCACGTCCAGCTGTGGGCATAACTAGGCTGATATTAAAATTGTACCCTCACCGCTATTGCAATTAAGACATACTTTAAGCTGACATTTGAGTCACAATTTATTAATCAGTTCAATGTATGTTTACTTTTAGTGTTGCCATCTGTTAAATATTTCAGTTTTAAGTTATCTTTAATATTAGTTATATTTAGTTTTAGTAATGTCATACTTTATTATAACCTAGGTTAAAAATATTAAATAAAAAAAATATTTAACGTCTCTCCGACCGCGTTACATTGCTTCCATATAGTGTTTCTAATACTGAGCCGAGTGGGACTACGTCCGACATTAAGACGATATTAGTCTATTTTCACCGACAGTCTTAACATGATGTTCAATAGCTAACAATTTTGCCAGACAGTCATAATCTGTTATCCGACATTCCGACTAAGTTGATAGTCATACTCTTGTCCGACATTTAAAATTTTAAACACTTGCACATTTTCAACATTTATACAATTTACAATTTTGTCCGACAGTCATAATCTGTTATCCGACATTCAGATTAAGTTGTTCGACGGCCGTCTATATTAAACGACAGGTATACTACGTAGTAATGCCTATGTCCAGCAGTGGACGTCTATCGGCTGATGATGATGATGATACTACGTAGTTCGATAGCTAACAATATTAACCATTGCTCAGGCTGACGTACCACAGACGGAACTAAAAAACTTCACAACAAAATGGCGGAAGTTCCGTCTTCATTGCGTTTGGTTATTTTTACCAAATTTATTTAATATCTTAAATTAATTTTTAAACATTAATTACTATTATATATGTACCTAAATTATTATATGTATATATCTATATATACATATATATATAAAAATGTTCGCACGCCATTTACAAAATGGCGTCGTTTCCTCAAAAGACACCATAATAAAGTTTGTTAGTACGTTGAAGAATTTTGATAATTCTATAGATAGCTTTATATCGTATAATAGAAACTTTAATACATATAGAATAGATCTACTTCATCATTATCAGCTTTCGTTTAACCACTGCTGAGTGTAGGCCTTGCTCGATGTCTTCCAAACGCGATCCTCAGCTTCCCCCATCGAACTACTTCCGATCGCCCTGATGATGTCGTCGGACCATCTAGACAGAGGCCTATAATGTTTCGGATTACTATATATATATATATATATCATCGTAGTGTTGGGAGACCTCCCACCAGGTGGACCGACGATCTGGTGAAAATCGCGGGAACCCACTGGTTGCGAACAACGCGGGACCCATCCATGTGGAGATCTTTAGGGCACGCCTATGTCCAGCAGTGGACATCTATAGACTGATGATACTTAAATAGCTTTATAGCATCCTTCGAACAAGAACATGAACCACTCGGCTGCAGTAACGCTGCGGTAACGAAACTGAACATGTTACGTTTTCGCTCACACACTAGTGTAGTGTATATCGTTCTAACTAGCGCAGCATTATTATAAGCTGGTGGATCACTTAACATCAGGTGAACATCCAGCTGAATAAAGAAATAAAAAAAAATCAAAGTTGTTTGTAATATTAAAGTATATACTTAGTAATACCATTTATAGTCGTTTATTTTTTTTGACATGACTAGCATTTGTCTGTGGGTCATCCATGAAAAAAAAAGGTTGAGGACCACTGGAATAGAAGAAATTATATATACGCAAGGTGGATCGACGATCTGGTGATAATGGCGGGAACCCACTGGATGCGAGCAACGCGGGACTCATCGATGTGGAGATCTTTGTCCAGCTGTGGGCGTCTATCGGCTGATGATGATATATATATATATATATATATATTACAATAGCGTCCGTATATTAGTTTAATGCGTGAATGCTTTAATAATTATTAATGTTACCATAATAATTTATTAGGGAGGTTACCATATTAATATGCTCTTACAAACACCATTTGCGTCCATTATGCACGGCGTCCATTTTGTATGGCGTCCATTTTGTATGGCGATCATTTTGTATGGCGTCCATTTTGTGTGAATTTAAATTAAAAATAATCACAATTCAACAAAGATGGAGATAGCAATATTTTAATGTCCTGAAGTATATTAAAAGTTGCTCCAGTGACAGAGAAGTTGGGGAGCAAGAGGTTAGCGTGGTGCGGGCGCGTTGTGCGGAGATGAAGGGCACATAGCGAAGAAAGTGATGAGGATGAACGTGGACGGGTTATATGGGTACCGAAGGAAGTGTGGATGATGACGTGTGTAAGAAGAGTGTGGATTCAGATATGGCTGATGGAGGGATGTGGAAGAGAAGTAGATGTGCCGACCCCACATAGCTGGTAAAAGGGCAGGAGATGTTCTGAAGTTATTTGGAGACAATTGTTTTTTTAAATGTCGGCCATGTTAGACATAGTTTAAATTAAATCATCATCAGCCGATAGATGTCCACTGCTGGACATAGGCCTCCAACTCCACATCGATCGGTACACGATTTTTTTTTTCTTACATTATTTATGCTTTAGCTATATAATTATCTAATATACACAAAATATTATTGTGTATATATATATATACATAAAGTAATCCTACATGTTATTAGTGCAAAAGGACGTTCACCTGATGGTAAGTGATACGCCTGCACACAACGTGGCGCTAGTTACAATGGTATACACAGCATCATATTACGCTTGTCGCCTTGAGACAAGATGTTGAGTCTCGTTACCCCAGTAATTACACTAGCTACAGCGCCCTTCAAACCGGATCACAGTAATGTCTGTCCGCTGCAATAGGCGCTGCGGTGGTACCTACCTAGACGGCCTGTAGCAACAGAGACTATCACCAGTGTTTATATTTGTTTAAACTCAATATTTTTTTTTTTATGTTCTTGATATTAATGAGTAAATTTATTTAAAAAAAAAAACTTAAACAATATTAAGTAGTTTTAGAAATTTACTTTAATAATTACTATGAAAGTTATATCAATCGATAATATAAAAAAAAAAAAATTTTTTTTGTTTCATTTTATACCTTCGTTAATACACACGTATATTCAGGTGATGGTAAACATTTAAGCTTCAATTAAACAAAAGTAAATACGGAAAATATTTTATACACATTACTATATAAAAAAAAAAAAAACTAAATTAACCAAACAATCATAACTGACGGATTATTATAACACTTTTGTCTATCTCCATAATAATAATAATTAAAAAAGTATTAATCATTAAACATAATTGATTTAATAAAATTATAAATTTCTACCCGTTTATTTTAATACTCGTCCGTTGAAAAATGTATTGCTTATATATTATTAATAATTTCCGGTTGTAAATATTTTTTTTACTTGGCGTCTCAAACGGTTTGCATGCGCTTCGCCCGCACAGGTATCGACATGTTGCAATGATCATACATTTTTTTCCCCTTCCCATAGAAAGGGCAGAGGTCTTGGTTCATACTGCCGCGTTTTGAATGCAAATAATTTTTTTTTTTTTAAATATTTTCTACGTTCTATATTTAAAATCAATTTTTTTTTTTAATATTTAATTGACTAATATATTTTTGTAAGTTTACTTATAAATGATCGATGGGTTTTCATTATAATTTTTGATCATACGAAAAATGACAGACTAAATAATATGTAACAGTCGGCCGCCATTTTGTATCTTCTCCATAATTGGAAATAAATTTTAAAATTAGTACACTTATAATATTATGAAAAATTGATATCTAGGAATTTAGATTTCAATTAGTCCTTTATATTCAGATGAAAACGATGATGTTATATTTATGTATGTTGTATATAATATATAATCATCAGCAACATGTAGACTGTGTAGCGGTACTAACAAAAAGGTTTTAAGGTTCAGCCTAACACTGAAGCTGGATACTGACGGAAACGGAACAGCATGGGTATGTGGATTTGATTCTTAACATTGTATATATTACATTGCTATCACCTACAAACTGTACATATTGGAATATTTTATAGATTCTCTATTTTTTTTTTTTTTTTTTATTTATGTAGTCAAACAATTTTGATAAATCTGCTTCCATTTTTAAACTATTTACGGTTTCATAAATAAAAATGTATGTGTTGTGTTCAGGCGCTAGACGAAGAGTTCGCAGCTCAGCTGGAGGAGCAGGAGAGGCTCGCGGCGAACGCGCGCCTGCCACCTCCGCCCCAGTCCTCATGCACCCTCACACAGCATAGCTCCACACTGCACTCCTCCAGAACCAGCTTGGCGTCTAGTCATTACGATTAGACTTAAGTTTTAACTGCGGCCTAGGTTTATGACCAATGGTGTTTATATCGTATGAAAGAATGTACGCTGATGTGTATATCCCCATTGGACCCCCGATGGTGGTCGAAACGATTTTTTTTTTTTCACATATTTATATATATATATATATAATAGATGTAAATGAAACAAAGTCGATTATATACACAAACATTAAAACGTTAGAATGAATATTCAAACACGTGAGTCGCCAATTTAATTTAAAAAAAAAATTGAAAGTCGCCATTTTTTTTTTTCACAAACGTCATTTTAATATAATAATACTAAGGCGTCGAAAATAAAGTCTGCTTTATCAGTCAAATTGAGGTTCGATTATCGTTCCTACTGCTGGGACTCCGGATCTTCTCCCGCAACAACGAATCTGATTCAGTCTTGATAGTCGCAGTCAAAGTCAAATGGAGTCTGCCGGATGAATGGCGTCTGAATATTATACCAGACGCTGTTTTTTTTTTTTTCTTAATCAATTGAATGTATTTAATGTTTTTAAGCGGGAAAAATAAAACTAATTAAAAAAATCATAATAAAAAGAAGCGATTGTTAACTGTATATTGAGTGCCAAAATTTTAAATAAATTTGAACGCGTTAGAAATATGCGTGGTGAAGAAAACCTGAACGGCGTCCTCAAGGTTAGAAGCAGCGGTGAGTATTTGAGCCGAACGCGAGCTGAAGGTGTGCACGGCTTTTGATCTTACTTTGGTTAGGAGGAGAGGGGGGGATTATTTAAAAAGATAATTACAATACTCTAATCTGATCCAGTTACATTAATAATACCTTGAAAGTAACCTGCTCCCTGAGGGATAGTCAGAGTTGGAGTTCATTCGACGAGAACCCTGACGGTCATTTGCACAGTTTTGAAGTTACGGGGGAGGGGGCTTCGGAAAATACAACTATTTATTAAAATCCTATGGTGGTCCTCTGAAAAAGGGGGGGGGGGTGATCTTAATAGAGATACCTTTTAATATCAGAATATGATGATATTTAAATTCCTCACCGATGTTTGATGTTCTCGCGCGATCTACGTACGGGACACAACAGCGGCGTTGACCATGCACCTACCATTTCGTATCGCCAGTGCACTCCTTCAGCATGAGTTTGGAGCGATCATATAATTACTAAGTCAGCGGTACTGGAACAAGCTTCGCGCGGGCTGTGGGATTTAAAAAAAAAAAAAGTGCGCCTTAAAATTAGTTTCGTAGAAATTAAATTGGCATGTGAGATTTTTATAATAACCCCATCCTTATTTGGGAGGGGGTGGTATTTTAGAAATAATTTTGCGCTTTTAAATTGTCCGAGCGTCACTACCATACTGACGTTTGGCTGTGTGACATTTTTTTTTTTATATATTTTTTAACTAATACCAAATTGGTCCTAAAGAGATATGAGACTTATGGGAGATAACAATCAAGGTGCTCGCGTGTACTTTTGGTGACATTGATGCTTCGAGAGATTAATCGAATTGGAAAATAGGCGACTTGTTTGGCCTAAAGTGTTCTTAGATATAATGAAGTAGCTTATGGATTTGCCTAATATTGAATATATATTATTTGTGCTTAATATACGTAGGCCGTGGTTTTTTTTTTTATAATCTCCACATAGGTTTGATTTGTGATGGTAAAAGGAATGTGATGAAGAATCTGTCGTTGAACAACATCACGTAAATATCAGCTGTATAAATCTATTAACACTAAACTGGTCAAAGTGACAGGTTCTACGTTGAAAGGTACTTTTTGTGGTTGGTACCGACGCTATGGCCTATTTCTACCGTCAATGTAAAATGTAGTGTATATCATTATGAGCATCATGAGATCGTGTCACCATTAGATCGTTTCGCCAAATAAAAAGAACTATTGGCAAAAGATCTATCACATTTTATATACTATTTAACATTTATGTTATACATAAAAAAATTTAATAAGAAATAATCTTGTGAGTAATTTCTACAACTGGTCATTTTGACCGGTCGGTAGTTTGATCAATATATTTCGTGAGATATTTTCTATTAAAACTATTTCGTTCGAGTTTTCACCTAACAAAAGGTGTTGCGACTAGATTATTCCGATTGTATTTTTATCGCTATAGAGTATAAATCAGATTTAATATTGTATATTTTGTACAGTAATTAATTCAACGGAAAGTGAAGACGGCATGTGGAATTTAGTCAGCTATTTAGTAACAAAGCGGACTGACATGTAGATATAGGGCGAAAAAAAAAAAATTGAAAATATTTTTTCATGTACAGTATTTGTGTATTATTAAAATTTAAGCATTCGTGCCTACTTAATTTATGAACACTTTTCATTCGTATTTTGGTATAAGTATCCGAACCTGTTACCTTTGCAACTTCCTGTACTGAACGAACCCTGCGCGGTAAACCAAAGAGCAACGAAACATTTTATGGCGGAAATGTTTAAACTGTAAAACAACGAATAATGTTATAGCCGGAGACTGGGTTACTACAACCGCGGCGCCTATTTCTGCCACCAAGTAGTAGTGTGCAAACATTACTGTGTTAAAGTTCAAAGGGCGCTGTTAACAAAGTAATATCTAGTTAAACTTATTGGGGTGACGAGGCTTCATATCTCATGTCTCAAGACGAGCTCAATGTGGTGCTAGTGTATATCATCATACCTGGCACTACATTGGAAGGCATATCACTTCTCATCGGGTGAACCTCCTCGTCAGGTTTTTTTAAATATATTTCTCATGTATTTTTTATATATAAACTAATATCCGAACGTCGCGGGAGATTTCCCGCCATTTTCTCTTTATGTCAAATCTTTTCACTCTTATCAGTATAAGGTTATATTTTAATATGTACAAATACGTTTCCGTTTGTCTGTTTATCCTTTTACCTTTATTAGGAAACGGATGTTACGATACGTTTTACTTGTAAATTTTAACACATTACTTCATCATTATATTGATGGACCTCGCCCAATGATGTCTGTCGCATGATGATGATGATCACGTTGATATACGAGATAGTAACAGTATTTCTAAACACATCATTATCAGTAAATCGATTTAGCCATAGCTTTTTTTTTAACGTTAATCTTATTTACCTTTAATAATATTTTTTTTTTCGTCTGTAAGTGAAAAGTAAATTATTGTTACTACTTTCAAGATATAAAGAACTTACTTTGTATTTTGCTTGTTTTATTATTTTAACCCTCGAAAATGTCTCTGAAGTAGTATTGCTTAATGTTGGCAGATTTATGCTGGTGACCGTCTCATCACAACTCAACAACAGTCTTGTCTAAAATCAGAAATGCGACATTTAAAACTAGTATAATGGATATGAAGCAATGATTCTTAGAATGACTGATGATAGGTGTTGATCTTGTTTTACCGGTGGTAGTGTCTCTGTTGCTACAGACCGCCTATGTAGGTACCACCGTAACGACTATTGCAGCCGACAGTACTGTGTTCAGGTTTGAAGGGCGCTGTAGCTAGTATGATCACTGAGGTGACGAGACTAACATCTTATGTCTCATGCGATGAGCGCAATCTAATGCAGTGTATACCATCCTAACTAGCCCCACGTTGTTATGGGCAAGCGTATCGCTTTCTATCAGGTGAGCGTAACACACGTGCCCCTTATAAAAAATTATCATAAAAAAGAAAGAAGGATTCCCGCACAACTCACGGCACCCAAGGCAATCTCACCATCTCCTGGTGCAGCCTGCTAATCAACAAACGAGGCGCTGGCCCCCGCCAACTCGCATTGGGTCAGCGTGGTGGAAAATGACTCAAATGCCCTCAAATGAACATCTACATACGATGGCTGCTATTGCTCAGCGGTAACGGAGGCCATGCCAATTGTATGTGGTGATATTTGGAGAACTCTATGTCCAGCAGTGGACGTGTATCGGCTGATGATCAAAAAAACGAAGAGAAGGAAATGTAATATTTAACAGAGATTATATTAGCAGCAGCCACTTGTTATTGGTTGGAACTATCTCGACAGCCATTTTCGTAGTAAAACCTTTTTCAATAATATATATTTATATATATATTGTCAACGTCGCAACTGATGTCATATTAATAAATTCTCGTGAGTCGACTAAATGTGAGACTAATAAAATTTTCATGTATACAAAGATCAAAACTAAAGTGATCAGTATCACGTCGAGATGGCGGACGTAGCCCACGGGGACACGTTCGCCGAGCCTCGTGATAAAAACTGGAAAACGAAGGAAACGATCGCGGAGCGATACAAAAAGTGTCGTCTGCTCAATCTGATACAGCATATAGACATCCACGGTAAGTTTTGCTCCAGCTACCACGAGAACAGGCGCCGGCTGACCGACTCCGGCTCCCTCGCCGTCACCTCCATCACGTCGGACTCGTCCAGGTTTTTGGGAAACCAAAAATCCGGTAAAGATATCGGACGCAAGATGGACAAGTTCACGGTGGCGACGAGAGTTGCGAGCCTGTACCCGGGACACGACATCCTTTCGAAGAAGGCGCTGACGAAGAACAAATTTAATACCAGATAAACATTGAAAAAAAAATCTATATATTTCAGTAAACATTTGTGTTGTGGTAAACAAATAAATAATGTGTTCTAAGTTTATCATTTCATTACACATACTAGCTTCCTCCCCACCCTCACCCACTGTCGCACCCCTGCAACTCCGTTCGGGGAGGGAATTTTGTTAAAACCATTCTTATCTGACCTCTAAACAGCAGGAGCAAAATCTCCACCAAATTTTGAGTGATTACGTCAAATATTTTCGGATGATGATGAGTCAATGGAGCTTTGAATAAATATATATAAAATGAAAATGGGTTTCCTCTGGTCGCCAATCACTTGAAAACTTGTGAATCGTCTATCCTCCAGTTCGCTGCTCCTCCGTGGATTGGTGAATGAATAACGAATGCAGACGCCGCGTCTCCACGTGCTCGGCGTGCCTCTCTTTGAATACCGGCGTTAATAAATGTTGTTTTTTTTTATTACACGAAACGAGCACAACGTTCAACTGATGGTAACAACGTGGCTCTAGTTGGGGTGGTATACACGACACCACATTTTGCTCGTCTCCTTGAAATATGAAATGTCATTACCGCAGTAATTCCAGTAGGTACACTGCTGCCTGCCGTGCGGTAGTACCTTTTTGTTTTACGTGGTGGATACCAGCTCTCCCAAGGACGAAGAGAGGTGATGTCGTCACATGTGTATGATGTTCCACCGTCATCGCTTTACGGCAGCGCCACGGAAACGCTTTCCCACACCGCAACCCCACCAGCGCCGACAGCTCCATCTCGGAGGGAGACACCCGCTCACTTTCCACTTCTGTGCGCGCCGGATCATAGATCGCGCTGTCCTCTCGGCCTCTTATTGTCACGTAGGCAACGGATTATCCCAAATCCGTCACCCAGAGGCCACGAGAGCCAAGAGAGAAGACTTTACCGACTCCTTGCGGCGTATCTGGTCTTGGTTTCCGCTGCCCCTGCAGCCCACATCCGAGGTAAGCTCACCTAGATCTGCCACCTTGGGCCGCCTGGGTAAGTTCCTCTTAGCTTCACCGCGGGTGACACAGCCACGGCTACCGAGCCCCACCGACAAGACAAGGTGGGAACCAGTTCGGGGAACTGCGACGGTACCATCCAGTCCATCACCAGTAAATGACAAATATCAGACAGTGATATCCTATAGATGTCGCGCACCGTGCGAGCTTGAATAATGGAGGGGGAGGGAGAGGGAGAGGGAAAGATAGAATAAGCACAAAAGTAATTAGTTTATTTATATTACAGTTAAGTCTAATTAATATAAAAGTCAGCGGCGTACTCGGAGCAGCCGGACCACGTCGGCTACGCCGCCACCCCATCCGGCGCGCAGTCGTCCTCTGCAATCAAACAGAACGTGTCTTTAAATGTGCGCGTGAGTGCGCTACGGGACGGTTGATGGAATCGAACAAGTACTGTAAGAGTGAATGATAATGTTCCGGTTTGGAAGGCGCTGTAGCTAGTATAATGATTGGGGTAACGAGGCTCGTCATATTACGTCCCAGACGACGACAGCAATGTGGTGCAGTGTATAATATCTTAACTAGCGCCACGTTGTTATGGTGGAGCGTATCACTTATGATCAGGTGAACGTCTCACCAATCACGAATAAATTGATGAATTGGAACGAGTGATAGAATGAAGTAATAAATAATATTGGAGTGGTGATGATGGGTTAAACGTATAGTGGAAGGAAAAAATAAAAATGTATGGATAATAAGGGATGAAAATATATATGATAATAGGAATGGATGTATTAAGGGTTCATAAAATATCAATGAATGAATAGAGAATTGATAAAAGGAGCGAATGATAGGAAATATGAATAAAGGAGTGGTGAGAGAAGGAATGAATGAACAAAGGAGTGGTGAGAAAGGGAATTAATGAACAATGGAGTGGTAAGAGAATGAATGAATGATCAAAGGAGTGATGAGAAAAGGAATGAATGATCAAAGGAGTGATGAGAGAAGGAATGAATGATCAAAGGAGTGGTGAGAAAGGGAATTAATGAACAATGGAGTGGTAAGAGAAGGAATGAATGATCAAAGGAGTGGTGAGAGAAGGAATAAAGGAACAAAGGAGTGGTGAGAGAAGGAATTAATGGACAAAGGAGTGGTAAGGGAAGGAATGAATAATCAAAGGAGTGGTGAGAGAAGGAATGAATGATCAAAGGAGTGGTGAGAGAAGGAATGAATGATCAAAGGAGTGGTGAGAAAGGGAATTAATGAACAATGGAGTGGTAAGAGAAGGAATGAATGATCAAAGGAGTGGTGAGAGAAGGAATGAATGATCAAAGGAGTGATGAGAGAAGGAATGAATGATCAAAGGAGTGGTGAGAAAGGGAATTAATGAACAATGGAGTGGTAAGAGAAGGAATGAATGATCAAAGGAGTGGTGAGAGAAGGAATAAAGGAACAAAGGAGTGGTGAGAGAAGGAATTAATGGACAAAGGAGTGGTAAGGGAAGGAATGAATAATCAAAGGAGTGGTGAGAGAAGGAATGAATGATCAAAGGAGTGGTGAGAGAAGGAATGAATGATCAAAGGAGTGGTGAGAAAGGGAATTAATGAACAATGGAGTGGTAAGAGAAGGAATGAATGATCAAAGGAGTGATGAGAAAAGGAATGAATGATCAAAGGAGTGATGAGAGAAGGAATGAATGATCAAAGGAGTGGTGAGAAAGGGAATTAATGAACAATGGAGTGGTAAGAGAAGGAATGAATGATCAAAGGAGTGGTGAGAGAAGGAATAAAGGAACAAAGGAGTGGTGAGAGAAGGAATTAATGGACAAAGGAGTGGTAAGGGAAGGAATGAATAATCAAAGGAGTGGTGAGAGAAGGAATGAATGATCAAAGGAGTGGTGAGTGAAGGAATGAATGATCAAAGGAGTGATGAGAGAAGGAATGAATGATCAAAGGAGTGCTGAGAGAAGGAATGAATAATCAAAGAAGTGCTGAGAGTAGGAATGAATGATCAAAGGAGTGATGAGAGAAGGAATGAATGATCAAAAGAGTGATGAGAGAAGGAATGAATGATCAAAGGAGTGGTGAGAGAAGGAATGAATGATCAAAGGAGTGATGAGAGAAGGAATGAATAATCAAAGGAGTGGTGAGAGAAGGAATGAATAATCAAAGAAGTGGTGAGAGAAGGAATGAATAATCAAAGGAGTTATGAGAGAAGGAATGAATAATCAAAGAAGTGGTGAGAGAAGGAATGAATAATCAAAGAAGTGGTGAGAGAAGGAATGAACGATCAAAGGAGTGATGAGAGAAGGAATGAATGATCAAAGGAGTGGTGAGAGAAGGAATGAATAATCAAAGGAGTGATGAGAGAAGGAATGAATAATCAAAGAAGTGGTGAGAGAAGGAATGAATAATCAAAGAAGTGGTGAGAGAAGGAATGAACGATCAAAGGAGTGATGAGAGAAGGAATGAATGATCAAAGGAGTGGTGAGAGAAGGAATGATTAATATGATAGGATTGAGATGAAGTAGTGATGTAATTCTGGAAGCAGGTTCCGGGATTAAGCGGTGAATAGATACCCTTGTCCTCGGTGTCCATGGCCTCCTGCGCCTCCTGGTAGGCGGGCGCGAGCGGCGACACCACCACACCGTCCCACACCGTGATCTCCGTAGAGATGTCTTTGCCGCCTTCGAACGGCTGCAGGCCCAGCACGTAGCGGTGCCCACCACGCGCCACCACCCGCAGCAGGCTTAACACACACAGATTGTATGAAAATTCAGTAAGTAAAAAATTATGCCCACCACTGGGACTTCCGTACAAGAATCACGACTGATGGCGAGTTCTACGTCCATAGCAACGTGACTCTAGTTAGGATGGTACACACAGCACGGCATTGTACTCCCCGCTAAGACATGTCTCGTTACCGCAGTAATTTCATAAGCCACAACGCCCTTCAGATCGGATATAATAATGTAGCGTAAGTTAGTATAATATACACTGCACGTATATAATTATTTAAACCTTGTTACCGTAGTAATTACACTAACTGCAGGGATCTTCAACAGAGTAATGTTACCACACGACTTGGCAGAAGTGGTAGAGGCTGATCTAACACAGTCTCTGATGGTGTAGAAGATCAGATACCCATCCGCTGCTGTGTACTCACGTCTGTGCAGTGGCCGCGGCGTGGTCCTGCGCGGCGAGGTCGAGAGCGGTGTGCGCACGCGCATGCGCAGCCTCGCACGGGTCCGGCAGGCCCGCGCAGCCAGGCAGGAACAGCCCGCCGGCGAGAAGCGCCAGCGCCCGCCTGCAACGTTAGCCCAGTGTAAAATATCTAAGACCATCACCACAGATGATGATTATGATGATGAATATCATCATAATTTTCTCTCAAGAGTCCAACACTAGATAAGATTGCTCATGATATAGCATCAGTGATCACAGCATCACATTGAGCTCGTCGCTAAGACATTGAGTATCGTTATCCAAGTAATTTCACTAGCAGCTGGTCCTTCGAGCTGGACTGGATGGAAGACAAGATAATCAGCTCACCTAAACGCGACGTTGATCGGCAGCGCCTGCCGCGCGGGGTTGTTCATGATGCAGTGGTGGGCGAGCAAGTCAATCATCCAAGGGGTCAGCGGTTCCAGTCCGGCGTGACGAGCGCACATGTCGCGCAGCAGTCGTATCAGCACCTGCGCATGCGCACGATAAGGAACAACTTGTTACAATCAGGTTAGGATGATATGCACTGCAACATGTACTGTCCTTGAGACACGTTAAGTCTCGGCATGAGCTGCTGATCCTTCAAGCCGGAGCACAGTAATGTATGGCCACAGTAACAGTCAGTACCTGGACGGTAGTCATGGAGACCGACCATCACTAACAAATATGTATAACTCGTTATAGTGTGAAGTTATTAATTCATTAAGCGACAGGATGTTCACCTGATGATACTCCTGACCATAACATGCCGCTAGTTAGGATGGTAAACACTGCACCACAGTGTGCTCTTTGCCTGAGACATGAGAAGTTGTTTCCCATTACTCCAGTAATTACACTAGCTACAGCGCCCTTCAAACCGGATCACAGTACCGTCTGTCGGCTGCAATAGCCGCTGCTGTGGTAACAACATACACAGTCTCCAGCAACGGAGTCCTATTACCAGAACCTACAGGTACATTACATCGATTCTACCGGAAGTAGGTCTCCTTTGCAGGTCACCATCTATACGACCTCAGCAACAAGCGGTAGCGTGCAAACATTACTGTTAACTGAAGACTGCTGTAGTTCATGGAATTATTATTATACTGCACCACATAATATCTTGATGGTGTCTACATGGAGTCGGTTAACTAGGTCGGGCTCCCTCATAGAGCACCTGCCACAATACGGAGCAAGAGATATAGTTAGGATAATACACACGAACACCAAGTTCTTAGTTTTGGGAGACCATGTAGCTACCACTACAGGTCCTGGTTTTACTAATCAGCACAATGCATACATTGTGATCCGGCTCGAAGGACCAGAATCTAATTAAATTTATGGGGCAATAATTCTTGACCAGCCAAACATCATGCAGTATAAGTATACTAAGTTGGTGCCATGTCATAAGCTGGTGTGTCTTTTACCATCAGTTGAACTTCTCGATCGTGAACTTGAATAAAAATAAAATCCTAAACAATGTGGTGTACCTTTATGGAGGAGTGGTGAGCGTTCTCCTCGAACCATCTGCTGTGTCTGATCGCTGCTAGATGGCTGCTTATCACCTTGTAGTCCAAATGAACCTGCACAAGGCAGAGAGGATCATTACCTGTAGCTCTCCATTCACATCCTCTTTCCTGTCCTACTTTAAATCAGGTTCAGTCGGAAAGTACAAAAGGCGGATAAAACAAACTTCTCTTTCAAAGACCTCCACCGATTGATCTGGGGCTACTAACATCCTGCTTCTCATCAATGAACTGAAGCTCCTTACCTCCGGTTCCAACTTCCTTAAATTCTGATGCAGAGTTGTAACTAGCACTCGCACAGCAGCTCCCGTAGAGCCAACACTGAAGCCGCGCTCGTTGCACCCACAAGTCACAGTGCCAGTTCCCTCAGCCCGGGTCAGCTTGTTCACCTCCTCGTTCACCTGAAGGACCAACTCTATGTATATAGTGTAATTTATCAGATTTCTTGTAAATTATTTAAGCTGTACCTTGTTGGAGAGACCTTCAACAGCTTCCTTAGTGGGCAAGGTCTTCATTATCACAACAATATCAGCAACATTCTTGCCGGCCATCATTGTGCCTTTCTTGTAAGAGCCGACTTGACGGACCTCTTCCAATTGCTGCAGAAAATTGTTTTATGGTAAGTACAGCTCCACAATAGAGATAGGTAAAGTTTAACATTGCTTGAATGATAAATATCTATTACTTACACATGCAGCAAAATCACCGGGCGCTACAACTAGGTTATCTAGAACTGTCTGTAGTTTGGTGACCAATGATAATACAGCCGCTTGTTCAGATGGTGTTGGACAGAGTTCAGCATGTCTTTTGAGAAGAGCCTGTTAATAAAAACGAATCATAGTATGTGTGCTAATGGCTGAGTAATTAAAAAATATATAAGTATCTAAAAACATGCATGTCTTTAAATTCTATTAGAATTCTCTTCTGTATTGTAAACAATATGCTTACAAAAAGAATAATTACAATCATTCTACTTCAAACATTATAAATCTACAATCTGACTTTCTCCCATAAAGAAAAATAAATTAGTGACAAATATTTGTTTTTGAACTTATCTATAATTAATAGTTCAAAGACTGATCATCATCAATTTCTATTTGGCAATGCATCTCTACCTGAGTGAGTCCGGAGTCGTCTGGTACCGGCTTACATCTAGGGAACGCTGGTTCGGCCAATATCAAATCGAATGGCGGCCGCAGCATCATCACCCGTGGCCGGTTAAAGGGTGGGCGTCCCATTCCTCCTCTTCCAGGCATTCCGCGACCTCCTCTACCAACTCCTCGTACCATAATTAAACCTTAAATTAAAATGATAAATCCGCTATTCTGTAAACTAACGTTCTTTAAGTAATATTTATAACATATATACATATAATCAATAATATTGAAAAGGAATGTTATTCAATACAACCAAAGTTTTGTTAGTTTACAGCAGTTATAAATATTGTTATGTTTAGTACACTTACTAGGCAAAAATAGTTAATATTTCCTACTTGCAGTAACATTAAATTTTTTAATATTGTTACTATGACACAAACAAATTTGGTGGCGACGCGAAATCCCTAATAGAAATTAGGTTAGGATATGTGTTACCACTTTCTGAATAGAATAGATAATTATTCTGCATGACAAAAAATTTAATTTCTCGATTCAATATTGTTTTCGATTTTATGAATATCTAATTCTTGCTCTTTTTTCGTATAGTTTTTGTAGTAATTTTTAAAAAATGTTTCAAAGTAATTTTACTGTTCAGAATTTTTATTTATAGTTTATAAATGACGCTAAAAACAATTGTAAATGAAGTACATTTTTTAATGGAGTATTAAAATAATTCTTCTTTTTTACTTTTTAATTTATCGACACAATAATTATTGCTTATCAAAAAGGTGGCAATACTAACGATTTTTCTGAACGTGGTTTATGTTTTGACATTATAAATTCGATAACTAAAATGACGTGGAGACATAGGTTATAAGTTTGTTGTATTTCCTATTTACCTTTTATTGGACCAAATTAACGCCTTTAGAGGCCCGCATTCCTGAAGTAGAATCTAATTTAAATTAAAAAGAATGATTGAAATAACGGACACTCAAAGTAAGTAAAAAAATAATAATAAAGGCAGTAACTATTTAGTTGATTATTTATCTAATTGAGATTATCGCAATAAATTTTCTTATAAAAAAGTTGAGACAAGATGTGAAAATATCATCTAAACTACTGATTTTTTTATTTCATGTAAATGTAAAGACCACACGGATTCATTTGAATCCGGAGACAAAATTAAAACTTTGAATCTTTTTATTATTTTTACAGAAATTGGTGTGGGCCTGGCAGGATTTGGGATGACGTTTCTTTTCCTTGGAGTACTTTTACTTTTTGATAAAGGCCTGCTGGCAATTGGCAATGTAAGTAAACTATTAAGATTTTACATGACAGAAGATTCAACAGTTCTTGTTGTGATATAGTTCTTCATTTCAGCCAGTCTTGATTTTTTAGACAGTTTCAGCAACAGAGATTTACCACTGGTAACTTTTTATATCTTGGTGATAATTGTCTTTGTTTTTGTAATTATTTTATTTTAGCAAATGCATCCAATCAATTGATCTATGGTATTTGCCTTTTTCAGATTCTATTCATCAGTGGCCTAGCATGTGTCATAGGTCTACAGAGGACTTTTTTCTTTTTCTTCCAAAGGCATAAAATTAAAGCTTCAGTTGCATTCTTTGGTGGAATCTCAATAGTGTTACTCGGTTGGCCTATGATTGGCATGATTGCTGAAATTTATGGATTCCTGCTGTTGTTCAGGTATGTAACTTTTTACAGTAAGGAATTGCTATCTTGTAATATTGCCCAATTGTTGCTATTGAGGAAACTTGTCAAATCAATCAAATATTTATAATACATTTACATTACAGAGGTTTCCTGCCAGCTGCTGTCAATTTCCTCAGAATGGTACCTGTGTTGGGCTCTCTGCTTAGTTTGCCAATTATTAGAGGGGTAAGTGCCACTATGTATATGAGAATCAATGTGATGTATAAATTTCTACAACCCACAATATTTTTAGAACCAGTAAAATAATTTTTTTAATAAATAATTAATTTGATATTTAAATATCTTCAAACTCGCACTTGGCCGATGTAATGGATCAGGTCTTAACTCATTGTAACTACCCAAAATCCCGGCGGAGGGACGTAAGAAATATATTTAGATACTCTGTATTGTTCCAAACTTCTGTTTATTAGAGCAGATAATATTCTTGTAAATATCTTATCTTTCATCATCATCCTCAACCGATAGATGTCCACTGCTGGACATAGGCATCTCCAAAGATCTCCACATCAATCAGTCACAAGTTGCTCCTATTGCATCATATTTTATCATTTATACATCTTAAATTCCTATTTTATAGAATGATATTTTAATGTTGCCATCATTTAATATTATCTATGATAACATATTTTTATTTCCTATAATTTTTTTTTATTTACAGATCGTGGACCGGATAGCAGGTGACAACGGCCGTAACATGGTATGATAATGTGTTGCCATACCGAAATAAAGACTTTTTATTTTAGTGTAATATATTTCTATGTGTATATTTTATCTGTGAACGTGAACGAGTGGCCCAGTCGGTGTATTTATTCAACAGTGTTGCCATGGTGGAAAAATAAAAGATTGTGAGAGGAGCGGCTTATTATTTTAAATAATTACATTTTAATGAATTTTTTTTGTTAATACATTTTATATGTGCTATTAAATAAATCAACTTTTACTGGTACCTGATAAAAGATGGCTTTGTAGTAACATTGATAATTGTACGCTTGTGCATATTCGTTTAACGGCGGGTGGTTTATTGGAGAAATGAAAACTTCGTTATTTCTTGTTGCACTGTTTATTCTTCTGTTGCGCGTTCCGGACTGCAGGTGGTCCGGTCTTTTTTTCTTATTATTCTAATTTTTTACACACACAGTTTTTTATTAACAAACATAACGTCTTCATCGGACTCAGGACTTGCGGATCTGGTATCCGCAAGCTAAAATAATAATAAAAAGAAACTGAAAGTAATATCAAATTAATTTGAAATTAAACCAAAACTCAAAATACAAACAAAACACGAAAACATAAAAACAACAAAATACAAATAAATTAAATGCATACATATGCACATAAAGCAGTAGTGGCCCGGTCTTCAAATGGCGCTCAATTTATACGAATTTTGATTATGGTTTAAGCCTTGTGATTGGTGGACCAATCACAGGCCTTACATTTTGACCAACCAGGAGTCAGCCTAATCCTATATTGTACGACGGAGCTTTACCTTAGCGAGAGCCGCTTGGTTCTAAGCTACCGCGTTGCTTTACCATAAAGAGAACCGTTCCGCCCTCTTGTACTTATTTACATGAAAATATGCTTAAACAAGTTTACCCCTAACATATAAATTCTTATATCATACATTGTTAGTTTATACTATAATTATATATATTAATGCGCGCTTTAATTTGACCCTATCCCGCACAATAATTCATTTTTAAAGTCGGTAACATTTGTCACATGTCATTTTCATTTCAGCCTATTGATGTTCAACGTTGAATATCGGCTTTCCCATATGACCTAAGCCAACCTCACCTGCTCCTGATGCACCTTGCTAATCAACGAAAGCTCTGGCTTCCACCAACCCGCATTGGGCCAGCGTGGTGGGGAATGACCCAAATCCCCTCGAATGAACCCCTACAATGGTTTTATATATGAGTAAATTTCATTACATCAGCGATTTGATTAAACCCTCGTAATTCAATTTAGAAGACGAGGTAATCTTTGCCCACTACTGTCTCCACAGAGATGATGCAGACTATTTTAAATAGAGAAAGCGATGACACGAGACGTTCACCTGATAGTGATGTCCACCTATAACAGCTTGGCTCTAGTCAGGATGATATATACTACATCACATTGTACTAGTCGCTAAGACAGTTACAGCGCCCTTTAAACCGGAACACCAAGTAGTGTTTGCAGACTACTGTTTGCCGGTGGAAATAGCTGATAAATACCAAGACGGTCGGACAGCAGATCGATCACCAATAGAATGATATTTTGTATATATTTTATTTTAAATGTAATATTTTCATCATCAGCCGGTAGACGTCCACTGCTGGATATAGGTCTTGCCCAAATATCTCCACATCGATTGGTGTTGCGCTGCCCACGTCCAACGGTTTCTGGTACCGTCGGGCTCCAGGGGCCATTTCCCACCACGCTGGCTCAATGCGGGTTGGTGGGAGCCAGAGCCTCGTTTGGTGATTAGCAGGCTGCACTACGAGCTGGTAAGGTTGGCTCGGGTCCCGTGAGCTGTTGTACGGAAACCTTTACACCCCTGTTATATTTTACCATCCATATTTGTTTCAAGTGATGTTAAGTGAGATTGGGGCTGATGTTGTAGCTCGTCTAGAATTCTCTCTCTCTCTCTCTCTCTCTCTCACACGCAGCTGAAACAGCAATACTGTTATTTTTATCAGATATACAATATCGACTTCTCTGCTCAAAGGCGTAACCTTTTATTTATGATCAAATCCCGTATTGGATACCCTTCTGCTGTGGGGGTAACAGAGACTCTTACCGGATACAACCCCACGGTTTCCAACTCGGCGCATTTAGTTGCAACCATGAGAACGCTTTCGCACATAACCGTGAGGACTTGATGAGACCTCATCTCGGTGTGGGGCTGCGTCTCTCTACCTCCTTTAAGTGTGTTAAGTGGAACTACCGCACACACAACCTGGAGACCTTTCATACTTGGTGACGGATTACTCCCGAATCCAACACCATGGAAGGAAGGCGTGAAGCATCCTACTTCGACGTCCAGGTCTCTGCCTGCGGACCGAGAGCTTCTCTTCTAATTATTATACGGTTAAACTAAACGACGGGAAGAGCGGCATGTTCACGCGATAATAAGTGATACGCTTGCCCATAACAACGTGGCGCTGGTCAGGATGATATATACGGCACCACATAACGCTCGTCGCCTGAGACATAAGATATCGAGTCTCGTTACGCCAGTTATTACACCAGCTACAACCCCCTTCAAACCGGAACACAGTAACATATGCACGGTACTATCTGCCGCCTGCAATAGGCGCTGTGGTGGTACTTAGTCGGTCTCCAGCAACAGATACCTTTTTTTTATATATATAAATAGGCTTATGATTTATGCGAAATTCATCATCATCAGCCGATCGATGGTTACTGCTCGACTTGGGCATCCCCCAAAAATCTCTACGTTTGAAGGGGTTCACGCTGGCCTAGTGCCGGTTGTTGGGAGCCGGAGCCTCGTTTGTGGATCAGCAGGGTGTACCACGAGCAGGCGAGGTTGGCTTGTCCCGTGATCTGTTGTGCGGGACCCCTTACACCCAATAGATCTTGGGAAACTGAGTGAGACTGATATAACTGCGCTTACGTTCTTTGAACCCCAAGGTGTTGATATAAGGGTTGTAGCTAACCGGACGGGTGCAGTTCCTCACCACCACCAGATTAAATAATACATACATATGATCAAATGTTCTGATGATTACAGCTCCTTTCGAGTTGTAATATTTAATGTTTAAATATCGAGAGAAACCGTTCGAAAGAGACAACAATCCGACAGATGGAAACGAACAATGTCCCAGCAGTGGGCGTCTTACGGCTGATAAATAATGATGTATTCATTTCCGCTTAGTATATAGTCCATACAAAATTGCTTCTATATATATTTACTTGTTCCATCCATGAAGAATAGTTGAACATGCTGCAGCACTCTTCGTGTACGTACGTAGTAATGTTTGCACTCTACTATCAGGACCCCAATATTGATTTTTATCCCCTGATGGATATTATCATGGTATAATCGTTTCGTAGACACTCAGCTTCGATCTTCAATGAGATCGAGCTTCCGGTGAGAAAAACATGTCCAAGAATAGAATTCGTGAATATACGAAAACTTAATTTCGCCAGTATTATGTATCTGGAAATTTTTACGTTGTGGGGGCAGACACAAAGTCCCAACAGTGGGAAAATAAAGCGGGTTATTTATGTTATTAAGAATAAAAAAAACAATATTTACCTATCAATGTGGCAAGCGCGGTGGTGTTGTAAATTATTTTAATTAGCATCATTTTATGACCGGGCTAATCACTTAATATTAAGTGTATTTGCTCGTCTGCTTTCTCATGTTATAAATTAAACCTGTATTAATTTGGTTTTTTTTTATTAAAAGTATTTTTTTTGTTTTCTAAAACTTTATATAACTGTTCTCCACAGGAAGGCGGCACTTCTTGACGTCTGTACAATACTCAATTTTAAGGTTATTTTTAATATCAACAAGTATTGTTAAATAATTTTTAATCATTAAATATATTTTTTGTTATTATATTTTGTATTTAATATTGTTAATACTTTTTTAATATTTTCAATAATAAATATTGTAAAATTTTATTTTTTGTAATAAAACCTCTTTAGATGACATCCACTTTGTTTCATTAGTGATTACTGCTTTGGATATTTTATAATGTTCTTCCGTTCTGGTAAAAGCTATCATCATCAATATCAGATCGATAGTTAGTGATGGTTGGACATAGGCCTATTTATAAACGTCTTGCCCAACCGTTCCGTGGAATATCAAAAAATATTACACCTAATATAACATGCCTATGACAAGGCAGCATGGTCTTAGAATCTTAGCCTATTTCGAAAAGGACTAAAAAAAAGTAGCACAAATATATAAATTAAATTAATCAGTATGGCGGTGGAAAAATCAATCATCAGCCGATAAACGCCCACCTTCTGATAGTCCTCCCCCTAAAGACCTTCATATCATGTCACTTTACAGTCAGCACGGTCTCCGATACCGCCCGGCACTAGGGGCCATCGTTTGTAGGGGGGGATTTGTGCCATTTCTCACCACGCTGACCTAATACAGGTTCGTAGGAACCAGAGTCGAGATCGTTGAATGGGTGCAGCACTAGCAGAAGAGGTTGGCTTGGGCCCCGCAAGTTGAGCGGGATCCCTTACACCCCTTGAAAAGTGGAATAATAATTCGTCGAATATCAAAAAGGACTTTACTTTTCTGGAACACACATAGGAGTTCCAGCAGTGGGAACATTGAAAGGGCTGTTCATTTATTACCAGATCATATAATAGTTGAGTGAATCAAAACACACATTTGCTTTTTTTTTTTTAATTTATAGCAAAAAAATATGTTTTATATTCCAGTCTACCACGGAGGTTTTTTTCTTCAGCTGATGGTAAATGTCGTTAGCTTATAAAATAGTGAAGGTAATTAGGATGACATACAGTCAGCCGTCGCCTCGGGCTATTAATAATAGGACTAAGGTATTCCCCGCCTGTCGTTTAAGGCGACTAAGAGTCCTCGGGTTCTAGGGTTTTGAGAGTGGGGACCCTCGAAGCGCAATAAGCAAGCCCTAGGAAGACGGCAAATGCCAGGTGATCTTGTATTAGCCGTAGCACAGCCAGAGTGCAGGGGGCTCCGGTGAGTTCCGTAGACCTCGGAGCCCCTCCTAATGCACTGAGGGAGAACACCGAGGGGGTTTTATTGGGTAGAAGCCCCACACAACCTTGTGCTCCCCCCAGAAGCAAAGTATCTTTTAATATTTCCCCCGCGAAAAAAAAAGGGATGATGTACCACATTGTGCTCGTCACTTTGAACATTAATATATCAAGTATTGTTACCTAGTATTTTAACTAGTGCTGTTCGTCAAATACTCGGTGATATTCTAGAATACTTGAGAATAATATATAGAGCGACACGCCGACGGACCGCTGATGATTGACTGGTGGTAGGTCTCCAGTGCCGGATCGTCTAGGTACCTAGTGTAATTACTAGGAGTAACGAGACTCAGCATCTTCTGTCTCATGGCGACGAGCGCAATGTGATGCTGTGAATACCATTCTACCTAGCGCCATGTTATGGGCGGGCGTATCACTTACCATCAGGTGAACGTCCCGCTCGTCTCGCCGCTTCATTAAAGAAAAAATTGTATCAGAGAATGTAGTTCTATGGGAGTTTCTAGAATGTTCCATGGACGCCCTTCGGCGAGCTGAAGACTCGTTCCAAATTTGAATTTGGAAGCGATACCGCCATTAATGTATACGAGTTGGCCTACTGATGTTGGACTTGTGAAGAGCTAATTTATTGGATATTAACTGATTATCATCAGAGTCAAGATCTTCACCACAGCTTGTAGATGACGGAATAATCGAGGAACGGATGATTCCTCGTCGCGGCGGTACTTGCTCTCTGAATGGGTGGTCGTGTGGAGACGGAGGCTGATGTCAAAGACTTATCGCAGACTGGATACCATGCGGTCCTCACGCCCATGTGGACCTTCCTCTAGAGCTGGATGAAGCAGCTCCTAAGCTTCTTAGTAGGCTGGTATTTTGATATCGCATTGGAGGCACTAGAGAGCCCTGGGGCTCCTCGTCAGGTGAACGAACCGGTCGGGCTTCCAACCGAAACCCCTCCCGCTTCTTTTACTATGGTGTAGTATTTCAAATGACTACAATCACTTAGAAAAGAAACGAATTTGTGGTTGTGAAAGTTCCGGTTTGAAGGGCGCTGGGGGTAACGATATTGCTGTAGTAACCAAACTAAACATGTCTAAGCGATTATAATATAGTGCAGTGTATATCATCCTAATCAGCGTCCGTTTTGGTAGGCACTGTGTAGCGCGCAGACATTACTGTGTTCCGGTTTGAAGGGCGCTGTAGACAGTGAAGTTACTGGGGTATTGGTACATGTTCCATATAAAAGCGTGTACGATAAGAAATCAGCAGTGTCAGTTATGGAATCACTCCTAAAACTCTTACTCTTTACACCGGATGTTCGAAACCGGAAGTGCGGACATATTTTTGTATTAAATTTTAATGATCGTCATGATAAGTATGGTAAACGTTCACTGTTCCAGATACGCCTCCATCAGCGAAGGTTGATGACTTGGCGACCTTCGCCGGTTCATTAACTTGGTTGTGGATCGGAGATTTTAGATCTTCACCAGATCATCCACCTGGTTGATAGTCCGAAGATATTTGTTCACCTTCCGACCTTCACCAGAACATCTACTTGGTTGATGGTTCGAAGATATTTGTTGACCTTCCGACCTTCACCAGAACATCCACTTGGTTGATTACAGTTAGAAAATCGTTCCAGACAATGATATAGACCAACTTGCTCTTGACTTTAACATCTATTTAAAATATTTACAAAAAAAAAAAAACTATACGTAGGCAGGCACGTCGCGGTGATATATGAATATATATACACAACATCACAGTGTCACTAAAAGTTCACTTCCGGGTGGTACTTCGTCATGTGGTAGTTGAGGCTGGCCTTCTGAACGAACGCCTGCCCGCACTCCTTGCAGACCTTCCGCCTGTCGCCCGTGTGGATCCTCTCGTGGAGGTCCAGAGTGGTCTTCCTCAAGAACGACTTCTTGCAGAAGCGGCAGTGGTAGTCCTTGACCGTCTTGTGCTTGAACTTGTGCTTGTACATGCCCTCGAAGCTGAAGGACTCGTACTCGCAGAACTCGCACCTGTAGATCTCGCCGAGCTTGTGGAAGTTCTTTATGTGCTTGTTGAGCTGGATGTTGGTGTTGTACACGCTGTTGCACGCGTTGCACTTGAACCTGTCGTCGATGTTGTGCTCCTCCAGCTTGTGGACGGTGAAAGGGGCGAGCGTCATGAACTCCTTGTTGCACAGCTCGCAGAAGAACCTCGGTATCTTGTAATGCGTTGTCTTCAGGTGGAACCGGAGGGAGCTGGCCTTGTCGTAGCGCTTGTCGCAGTGGCCGCAAAGGTAAGTGTCGCCGTCCATTTTGAAGTCGTGCGACAGCAGGCGGAACTGTATCAGGATCTTGCCGCCTAGAAGACAGAAAAATTCCAAATTTAAATCCCAACACTTCCGTCTTCAGGATTCCTTTGAAAATTTACTTCGGGATCAAATTTAATTGCTGCTGGTTGTGGTTAAATTTATCTTCTCATTTCTTGACCGTGGTATGATTTACAATCACAATTAAAAAATAAATAAAAAAAAACCTTAAACCCGGATATTCTTTGAACGCGAAAAATCTGGGGAAAAGTACACTATTTAGAATATATATAATCTTCTTCCACCTGCCCTTTTCTCAGCTATGTGGGTTCGGCACAGTATGCACTTCTCCACATCCCTCCATCAGCCATATCTGAATCCACACTCTTACAACGTCATCGTTCACACAATCCATCCACACTTTCTTCAGTCTCCCTCTACCCTTATAACCATCCACATTCAAATAAAAATTAAATGTATATATTATGGACATATATCTATTATTTTTTATATGTTTTGAATTGAAGCTTAAAAAGCTACATAATATCTACAATCACTACTTAAGCGAAGAATCACCCAAAAAAAATCTTAAATCAGATCATCAATGTCAAGAGTAAAGGCACTAGAATCGAACCCTGCGGAACACCCGAAAAAATCTCCCATTTTATTGACCCCGTGGCACAGTGGTGACCCGATTCCGAAATCACACGTATTGTTGGAATTTGCATGGTGGTAGGGTTTGCTCCAGGTCAGCCAACACCATATATTAACAAGGATAGAATCTTTTAAGGGATCTAAGGTGTATGATTAAAACTTCAAGTAACAAATAATATACTTTATTTTTTTAATAAAAGTCACGCAAACACACGGCGGTGACATTTTATTGACAGTTGTCGCGGTCGCTAAAACTTCACTTCCGGATGGTGCTTCATCATGTGGTAGTTGAGGCTGGCCTTCTGGACGTACGCCTGCCCGCACTCCTTGCAGACTTTCTTCTTATCACCCGTGTGAATTTTCTCGTGCATGTTCAAACTGTTCTTCCTCGCGAAGCACTTCCCGCAGAATCTGCACTTGTGGTCCTTCACGGTCTTGTGTTTCATTTTGTGCTTGTACAGGCCGTCGGGGCGGTAGGTTTCGAACTCGCAAAACCTGCACTTGTGCAACTTGCCCAGCTTGTGGAAGGTTTTGATGTGCTCTCGCAGCCGGAAGTCGGTGAAGTACATGCTGTCGCAGGCGTTGCATTTGAACCTGTGGTCTATGTTGTGGTCCTTGAGTTTGTGCGCTGTGAACGGTGAGAGGGTCATGAATTTCTTGTTGCATACGTCGCACATGAACTTTGGTATTTTGTAGTGTACCGTCTTCAGGTGCACCCTGAGGGATTTTTGTCTGTCGTACCGTTTGCCACAATGTCTGCATGTGTACGTGGCACCCTCGCGCGTATAGTCGCGCGGATGGAGACGGTACTCTATCACGATCATGCCTCCTAGAAGACAGAAATAAAATCGTTACCAGGATGCACGTCTTCAGATCTCGGTTCAACTTTCACTGAATAATTTCACTTGAGGTTTAATTTTAACTGATGTTTCTGGATTTTTGGATTAATTGCCATGAAAGAATATGGTAACATTGCACAAACCAAACCGACAGTGTAGTGTAGCATATTTTAAAATGTCATCGTTTTTGATTTATTTAAAGTAGACGCACAAAAGTAACAACTTATCCAAAGCATTACAAGAGACCAGAAATCAAATCACCTCTAATCATTATATAGAAAATCGGAGCCATCATCATCCAACGACCAGCCACGCGGCAAATCACCATCCTTGATGTAAACATTTCAATTTTGCCAACAAACAGGTTTACTTCCTCGATCTAGACAAAAACAGCGAAAGACGAGTGGTTCCACTACTTGCTGACATCAGTATTCCCGTTCAAACGAACAGCGGCAAATATGTGAATTAGTGATTACTAAGTTAGTGCGTTTACTAAACCAACAACAACAAACACCAGGAGACAGCGGTTAGGTATTGACATGTTAAATATGAAAAAAGGAAAGGTACAAGGATTCAACCTTGCGGAACACCCTATTCGTAATGACACAAATTTCAAGAATTTATTTGTCTCAAAACTTAATATATATTGTATTCATATGAAAATAATTTTAAATTAACAAAGATCTAGTAACTAATGAAATTTTTCATAAAAAAAATTATATTGAACGAAGATCAGCTTAATATCCAGGAAGAAAAAGAGGAAGTAGATCTTACGGTCTCCATTTTGTTACTTTTGCATTTCCTTTTGTTGCTGGAAATCCGTATTCAGCGAGATCCAATGGATTCTTTTTCAATAAATCAAAACAGTGCAACATCATGACGTCATTGTTCCAGTCCACAGGCTGAGGTGTGGTGGGAACGTTCCAGGTTCAAATTTTATATATCCTGCGCTCTTTTTCAATTGCCCCATTTTTAGCTGGCGAGTTACGTATCCGCGAACCTCTACTGATGAATCTATAGTCAGTAGAATCAGCAGCACCATTTCCATCAGAAAAAAAAAACACCTCACCACAATGCTATTCTAAGCCGAGTTAAGGAATATCTAGAGGTAGTGTATTTCTGTTTACGGAAACATAGCCTCTGGTATTGGACTGGTAATCAGCACCACGGAATTTATGTTGCTATTGCGGCCTCATACATTCACTGAAGTATCTTCCTTCCAATTATCCATATAAATTTGTAGACCATCATGCCATTGCTCACTCACCATAGCCTTCTTCCTTATCTAGCAACACAAAGATCAGTAGCCATATACATTGATTCGGTTCTTCTTTTAATTCCTAGGATAATATAGTAGCGGCATTTTCACCACACCTTACCACAAGGCGAACAGACAATGTGGTGAAGATAGTAGGAAATCACTGGATAATGGCTGCACTGGACCATCTGATGTGGAGATCCATTACCAACTAGATGACTCTGGTAGACTACTTGTAATCTATCACAGGTACAAGAACAGGTATGTCGCTGTATATTTTCTATCAACTGAAGTTTATGCTTGGTGAAGATTGAACCTGCACCTCTTCGACACAAAACACAGTTAGTTATGACCACTTTACAAACTGAGCTGTGACATCCTCCGCTGATAACAATTTATTATAACGTAAATTACTTACCCCTTTTTTTAACTTCGCTCTCTGTTCTCTTCTTGTCACTCTTCTTCTCTCTCTCTTTAGTTTTCGTTTTCACTTTGACCCTCGTTTTGCTGGACTTTGTCTTCGACTCCTTATCGTTCCTAGTGCTGACAACCACTTTTGGTAACTCATCGCCTTTGGGTTCTAGAATGAAATAAAGGAATATTTTTAGTTAATATTGTCATATGAGACACGAAGAAATCACATGACATTAAATGATACTCTAGGCTTCTCTTAGCCAGAAAATTCTAGCTGTTCTCAGCCGGAATCCCACAATGTTTCTTAATGTGACAGATTGATTATGATTTGAAGGTTGTCACCAGGCCAATTACATATATGTATAACCCTGGCTGGTCTTTGTTACCGGGGACCGTCTAGGTAGGTACCACTGTAGCTCTTATTGCAGCTGACAAACAGTAGTGTGTAAAAATTACTATTTTCCAGATTGAAGATCAATGTAGCTAGTGAAATAACTCAGGTAATGAGACATCATCCTATGTGAAAAGGCGACAATGCGTAATGTGAAGTGTGTACCATCACAACTAGTACCAAGTTCTTGAGATAATACTCATTTGTTTATTCATTGAAAAAAAAAAGATGTGGCACCAACAAGACAAGGAATTAACAGCAGCTCAAATAGCGCCTTACCTTCAATGTTAAAACTGATAATGTCATCTACAGATTCCCTTGAATCTAATACAACTTTTGAATCTGAAACAATCAAATATGATCTATTTGAATAGAGAATATGTATTTATTTATATTCAATTATTCACATTACTATATATAAGTTAAAAAAAAGTTTACCTTCAGCTTTAACATTAATAGTTTCATCATCACAATCTCTCGAGTCTAAGGAGTTGAAATCTTCCTTTGGATCTGTAACAGTAAAAATTATCATCTATATTAATCTAAACAAATAAAATATAAATGCACTTCTATACGGCAGACCATGTTACAAACTAGGTGGGTTTGACACATTTTTTTTTCCTGCGCAACAATCATCTACTGCCTTTGTTTAATCGTCAACCGATAGAAGACGTCCACTACTGGACGTAGGCCTCTCTCAAAGATCCTCACATCGATCATACCTGTGCTGCTCACATCACCAGGCACTAGCGGCCGTTGTTTGAAGGCACTTGGGCTACTTCCCACCACGCTGGCCCAATGTGGGATGATGGGAATCAGAGCCTTGTTTGTTCACAAGCAGGTGACATATGACCCCTTACATGCCTGCTTATGTTTACATAAAAGCTATATTTAAACTTGTTCTTCTCCTTGTTAAATAATATTGTTCATATCTGATTGTTATGATCTCTTCAATCCATCACTCTTGGCTTTAAAATCTTAATCTTTATCTTTGTCTAACTAATGGTACTTGCATCCCAAAATTTCAATTGTATTTCTAAATCTATTTAATAAAAAAGTTTGTAAAATTGTCTCTTATTTGGTTCAGGCATATTACTGGCTTAGGATCTGCAGAGACTTTATTATACTGTTCAATAGTATAGTATGTGAAATTTTTTACCTGACAAATAATATGATGCATCCTCATGATCATTTAACTCATCATGTTTTTTAATGGCTGTAAAATAATAATACAAAGTTAAAGATCTTTTATACATTTATATAAACATAGAAGCTGGGGCTCTCGCACAGCAATAATAAACAATGTTGTACAAGTGTGGGTTCTGGAATCACCCAAATTCAGAAATATAGAGGTTCTTGACAATTGTTTTTTCCTTGCATAGTTTTCTAACTTCAAGTTCAATGGGTATTGAATAGAAATCCTTTAGTCTAACTATGGAGCTATCATAATGTGGTTGCTTGCAATTGACAACTGATGATTAAAAGAAGTTAATCATATGACAAATTTAATTTTATAGTTTTGTGCTATAACTTACCTATGATAGAGTTTCTATTATAAAAATCTTGAAACTTCTCCTCGCATCTCTTTACTTGTATCATAAATTCAAATGCCTCCTTTAACCTCATTATGCACTTTTCACATATTGTATATGTTACTTTACATAGTGTGCCAGTTACAGGGAGAACCTGAAAAATATTAAAATAATTATAATTAATTCATTGACAAATACCACCCATATAGTTATGATTATCACATATTTTAGTTATTTGTGTAGAAGAAATGATGTGTCTATAGACCGCAGAATCAATTTAATGTGAAGGATATATTAAGGTGCATAAACATATATTCCCACACACATGCATGCACACACTAGTCTTACTCCTTTGAACCCAGTGGAAAGTGGTACAAAAAACATAAGTCCAAATAAAAGAGAAAATGTAGTAAGAAATAAGTAACATCAAAAATATCCTTTTATATCACAATGAGCAGAAAATATAACTACCACCTAATATTGTGAAAGCTTAGGTTCAGCGGTGGTGATATCCAGTAGGTTTAGCAGTGGTGTATCTTAGGCTGAAATATTGAGTAATCTTTTTTAAAGTAAATAAAAGTATTATCAAGCCTAAGAATAGGCGCATGTTGTTGTTTCCTAAATTCTCTTCGAATACGATCATAATGAATGTCAAATACTTAGGAAATCTCTATATGTAATGCTTACATTAATCTCAAAACAGTTTTTTAGCATATCTGAATAATTTTCCTTCTCATCACGGTTTCGTCGTTCAGCGAAATTTATAAAATCACCTTCGGCGTGACAGCAACGACACAAATCGTGTTCAAGCGTCCAGATATCAGCCGACATCACGAAACACCACCTGTTATACTCAATATCTGATATGGTTAATCATTAAGAATAGGTAATAACTTTACATTTGCAAGGATTTTAAAGAGAAACACAACATTGAACATATCCTACTGCCATATTTTTCTTTTAATTTAAAATTATAATAAGTGTTGTGCTATAAATGAAAAATTTGTTGCCATATAAATAAAAAAGAAATAAAAAAATATAATTGAGTGTCATTTCAAAATAATCATTACATTTTACATTAAACTTGAAATCTCTAGTCTGTTTAATAAGGTTAAGAGCATTTTCCCTATTTTTTAAGTTTTGTAAATTGTGCTCTTTGAATATACATTAAGTCTTAAGTTATCCAAAGTAACTATAACATAGATATATAATTATCCATAAATATATATCTTAAAAAATTGTATACAAAAACCTTACAAGTATTAAATACTTAAAAGATTTCACAGGGGCACTGCGTGCGTATACTCCGTAGAAAATACCTGGTTTTGAAACCTAATAATGTAAATACGTCTGTCTCTACGTTCATTTAAGTTTAAAGAAAGAAGACCATTAAGTCGGTCATGAAAAAGTGTTGGTTTTTCTTTAAAAATAATAATTATTTAAATATTATGCACGCTTATGAATTAAAGTGAAAAATGGCTGTCACAATAGTTACAAATAGCAAGGGTCCAATTGTGGATCCAGCGTTGTGTCGATGCTGCCGCTCAATTAAGAAATGCCGTCTCTTGTCTTCCGAATATGAATGGATGGGAACCAAGGAAATTTACTCAGATATGCTAATGGATTGTTTTGGTTTACTTGTAAGTAAATTTCTATTTAACCATAATTTTTTTATTATTATTTAAGCTCAATACTTATTGTAAATAGTTTAAAAATTTTATAACAAAAAATTTAATTAATTATTGTAACGACTTTCTATGTCACATAATTATGCGTTTGTGTAATTTAACATTTAAAAAATAAATTTATTATTATCTATTAAATCCTATATATATGAAATAAATACACATTAAATTCATTAAATAAAAAATGATGTATAGACTTAAAGCCATGCAGCACCTACTTAGACAACATAATATGTTACACAAACATTTCAGCTGTCGCATTTAGATGGAGATAATAAGGATAGTTGCATATGTGCTACATGCGTTTCTAGGCTCCGTGAAGCTTCTGCCTTTCGCCAACAGGTTCTACAGTCTGAGGAAGTGTTCCTGAAAGCCAGGCTTGAAGAAAACAAGGATGGTAAGGCTTACTATTTTAAAAATTATATTAAGACGGTTCTCAAATGCAAAGTTTATATAAAATAAAAGAAAATAATGACTGTATAAAGAAGATTGCATTTTGTTTAACTCATGTTTTGTTTGCTTGAGGCTTTTATTTCACTTATGTTTCATGTGATGTTAAGAGACAATGAGGCCATAGATAGTGCAACATATTCACCCAGTAATCGATGTCTGTTTATTTTTATTTTAATAAAATATTATTTCAGATGAAGACTCGAAAATTATAGTTGAAGTGAAAACTGAACCAATGGACTCTGTTGATTCTGATACACACACGGTTGATAGAGATGACTTGATAACAGAGCAAAACGGTGTGTATTTATTAAGATAGCAGATCCTTCTATTCATCCTTTACTTCACAGCAGGGTTTTGATACAATATTGGAAAGAAACTTGTTAAAAATTTGCGGGTATCTGACATGTATGTGTTATTGACAATATTAACTAAATGGGTACTTGATAAATATTCACATTATGCCACTTTAGATAAATAGCTACGTAGCTGCTAACAACACTGTACTTACATGTTTTATCATATTATCAATACATAACAAAAATGATAAAAACTGTTATAGGAAATGTAATAGAATTAAAAGATAAATTAATGAATATTAGTTTGTTGGAAATTTATATATATTTCTTCTCACACACTCTATTCCAAAATAACCGCAAGGTTTGCTGTTTATACAATTGTAACAAATAAATAAAAAAAGTATTAAAGAAAAATTATGTGTAATTCCAGATCTAAAACCCAATTTGAATTTATCCGACATAGATGATAAAGAACAACCGATGCGGAAAGTAGCTAGACGAAGATCAACTCGAACAAAACATGTAAAGGAGGGGTCGTTTAAAGGGGAAGTTGTAACTAGGATTAGAGGGTTAAGGCTGAAAATGGACCGGGTGTTGGACATGCCAGGTAATGGAGGTATAGCACATGTAAGAAAACACTTCATTATAACACCTCTTTTTGATGAAGAGAATATAAATTTATAGCCTTCTAATGAGAACCTTATTATATAATGAATTGTCGGTCAATGTTTCCTATAAGATTTCAATGTGATGATGTTTCCTTATATCTGATCAGACATGTTAACCTATTGATATACTATAGCTATTGTATAAGCTACTAATACCCATTGGTGATTCCTATCATCTGGGTCTTCAGCTTGCGGTTTGTGTAAAAAAAAATTATAATATAATTTAACTTCAATATTTAGTTTGTGTTAAGAAATACTTAGTTGTAAAGTATCATAAGAAGCTTAAACGGTTCACACAAGCAGGTGAGAACACTCACTGCATTGACCAGAGTATTCATCTTCATCAGTCGATAGACATCCACTGCTGGACATAGGGCTCCTCCAAAGATCTCCACAGCGGTCAGTCCCGCGTTGCTAGCATCCAGTGGTTTTCCATGATTCTCACCAGATCGGCGGTCGACCTTGTGTGAGGTCTCCTAACACTACCAGTACGCGGGCGCTACTCGAGGATTTTACTGCTCCATCGTGCTTACCGCCGTCGGTCCTTCAAGCAATGTGTTCCGCCCACTGCCACTTCTAGCCAAGTCTAGCAATCTTTTGGGCTATTGAGTATTCAGTGAAGTAATTAATGAGGCTAGTAATTTCATTACTTACAGATCCTAGATATAGCACATTCTGGCAAGCGAGATTAATTACTCTCTTAAATAAAAAAAATATTATATTTTCATAGCTACAATTTTTATTTCAGATACTCAGAAGAAAACAAAACCGATATCTTTAAAAGTAAAGAAACCGATTGATGACCTCGAGCACATGGCCTATGCGAATACTATAACAATAGTACACAACTCCTATGTCTTTCCGTTCCACAATAGAGTGAGCAATTACTATTGCTACTACTGCAAAGATCAGTTCACAAATCCTAACGAGCTCCGTGAGCACACTATGTGCCACGACCCAATAGAGATGTTCGAGAGCATGACGGAGAACAAAAAAGTACCTAAAATCGATATAACCAGAATCGATTGTAGACTGTGTAAAGAGAAGATCCTGAATTTAGAAACGTTGAAAGAGCACCTCATCAGCGCCCACGGAAAAGTGTTCCACCCCATCACTAACGAGTTCTTGAAGTTTAGGTTATCATTGGACAATTTGACTTGCACAGAGTGTAACAGTTCCTTTCCTTATTTTGATATGTTGAAGAAGCATATGGTGGACCATTTCGGTAGGTTTATATGTGATATGTGCGGTGCGTGTTTCTTAGAGCAGAACTCATTGCGGACCCATATAAAGACTCATAGCAAAGTGGAAGCTAGTTTTCCATGCGAGATATGCGGGAAGAATCTCAAATCGAAGTACAGCAGGTACTTGCACATTGCTACTGTACACGAAAAGAAACCTACCGTTAACTGTTATAAATGCGAAGCGAGTTTCCTCTCCTACGCTTTGAGGAACAGACACCTGATCGAAGTGCACGGCGACAAGCGAACGTTCCCTTGCAAGTTATGCGACAAGGTGTACAACAGAAGGAAAACACTCATGGAACATAATCGGAGGAATCATTTAAAGGTTTACCGGCATCAGTGTGATCTGTGCGATCAGAGGTTCTACCTGCCGTCTCGTTTGAAAGAACACATGGCGACACACACGGGGGAGAGGAACTACCGTTGCGAGTTCTGCGACAAGAGCTACCCTCGCCTGCAGTCCTTGCAAGAGCATCTGCGTTCGCACAGCAATGAGAGGCGTTACAAATGTGACATATGCAACTCCACATTCACTCAGAACGGAAGTCTCAAGAACCATTTGAAGAGTCACCATTCAGGATATGATGTGGAATCAAATTATAAGTGATAAATTTAAAACTGTAAATTGTGCAATATTATTAAATGATACACTTTATAATGAGGCTTGATAAACATATTTCATTAAAGTACAAATTTTGAAATATTTTGTATAAATTGTTTTTTATTTAATTATTATAATTAGTTTGAGTAACCATTATTAGAGGTAACCGGTTGTCTCGCATACCGCCTAGGTAGGAAATACCGTAGTGCCTATTTCCGTAAACAAACTATAGTGGTAAATCTAAAAATTATTTTAATGCAGACAGAATTATGACTTATAGAATCCAGAATTGTTATATTTTCTTTTAGTAATAAAAATGGTAGACAATGACAGAGAAATTTGTAAATTATATAATTAAATATAAAGAAGTTATAATCAAAATTTCTTTTATTTTATTATTATATTATTTTATTTTATTATTTATTATTTACTTTGATGGTCAAGTGTTCTAATCTACGCAATATTCACGTGAAAATACTTAAAAGTAAATCATGTTTTAATCATTTTATTTTTACGTATCCATTACTGTATGAATTCCTTTAATCAAATTATGCATTTAGTTAATATGTAAATTTTAGAAAAAGTAATTACATAATTGTCATTCGATAGAATGTTTCGACAGTATATATATATATATATATATTATAGCAGAGCCTTAATTATTTTAATTACAATGTAATGGATCATTGTCGAAACGATTTGTAAACGTAAAATATTTCGCCTCCCTTTTTCTGTCACATGTGATGTTAGACGTCAAAACATGAAATTTGTTATCAAAATAGTAATCAATGTTATTCTTTGATTATACAGGTAATATATATTTAAAATGAGTGCTAAAACACGAAAAGGGCCAATTATCGACCCCGGTATGTGCCGATGTTGTGGTTCGTTAAAGAAATGTCGTTTGCTTAACGTAGAATATGAATGGCAGGGGCAGAAGGAAATTTACTCCGATATGTTTATGGATTGTTTTGGTCTTTTGGTAAGTGAAAAATGTATTCTTGGACCTTTTTTAATAAAGCCCATTATGCCTTTTTAAGATTCTGCTGCTACGGAATGCTTTTAAACCTCTACTTTAATACCTTAAAATATGTAGTGAAAATTTCCGCGGAACAATTTATATTCGAATAACCGCTTTGAATATCAAGTTAATTATGTCAAAGGTAGGTTAGATATTTGTATTATAACAGGATTATCAGTGCACTTGGAAATACGACAAATTGTAATTAAATTTGATTAGAAATTTTATTTATTTATATGTTTTAAAACCATATGTCACCTAAATGTCGAAAGATCATTCGTAAACTTCTAAATTAAATTCTATGAATGTTTGGTTTTATATCATATTCATAAAAACTTTATGATAAATATTAAATATGCTTTCAAAAATAAGACATTTACTTCCCTTATGGGATATTAAATCTCATTATCTATTAGTAATTGTGATGGCATCTGTTATCAATTGAAAATATATCAAAAAATGTATTCTACTGCTTTGCCGCAGTAACTGGATCTACAAATTATTACAATGGAAATAGATGTATATTCTCTACAATATAAATTTTCAGTTATCACATCTGGAAGGTGCACCTACGGAGTGTTTGATATGCGCCACTTGTGTATCCAGGCTCCGCGAAGCATGTGCTTTCCGCCAACAGGTGCTGAGGTGCGAGCAGAGACTTCTCGCTACCAAAATAAATCTACATGATGATGGTGATGTCACATTTTTAAAACTAATTAAAGCTTGTGACTTTTGACGAGAATTTCATAAAATTTTTGGGATAGACTTATTATAATGAGATTTAGTTGGGGTCGATAAATGTTTTCCACCGGTATATTTAAAAGTACAGGAGAGCTCACCATAGACAACATAAGATTACATTCTTCATTATATTATTAATAATAAATTTAAGGGTCATAGTGCAATAATTTTCTTCTAATATTTCAATTAAATACTTTAAGATCTAGATTTTGACAAAGTGTTCTTTACTTATAGATAGAGTGCCAAAAAAAAATGTGGTCAGCAATGAAACTGATGATGATCAGCAAGCTGACGTTATTATGAATGGTAAGTTTGATATATTATTACACATATATTGTTACATCAGTAATAATGCGGCTATGAAGAGACTGATGCTGGGCGTCCTTCTGATCTGTATAATCAGATCAGAAATGGGAACATCTGCAGAAGAATCGGGGCTACTAATATAATACTATCAGGGTTACTAAGTACTGGTTGTCCTTGTCATAGACTGGCTAGGTAGGTACTGTCGCAGCTCGTGAGTGTACTGCTGAACAGTAGTGTGCAAATATTACTGTGTTCTCCAGTTCAAAAGTGTTTTAGCTAGTGAAATTACTGGAGTTTGTGATATAACATCTTACACCTTAGCCACGAACACAATGTGGTGCAGTTTATACATGCTGGTTTCAACTACACTGTCTTCCGGTTTGAAGGGCGTTGTAGCTAGTCTACTATTACTGCGGTAATGAGATTTAATATCTTATGTTTCAAAGCGAGGAGCTCAAGATAGTGTAGAGAGTACCATCCTAATTAGAGCCTATCAGATGAAATGTTTCGTTAAATATATATATATATATATATATATACACTAAAGAAATCGATTATGAATAGTGATTGCAAATAAAAATCGATAACACATTCGATATTGAGGATTCACATCACCAGCGTGTGCTTGATAACGTATCAGAATATTCTTGTATCTCAGAATTGGACGAAGTTCTTTCTGTTCGGAAGAGGAGTAAGAAAATATCAGTTAAAAGTAAAAAGTCTACGAAGAAAAGGAAATCGAAATCGAAGGTCACAAGGAAAGTGGAATCGCAGCACAAATTAATAATTCCTCTTCAACATGTAAATGAGAAGGCGAAGAAGTTAAAATGTGAAGGTAAGAGGTCAATGCTGGTAGGTCCCTGTTGCCGGAGACCGATTAGTATCATCATCATCATCATCATCAGCCACTAAATGCGATCCCCTGCTTCCCGCATCCATCTACTTCCGACCGTTCTGATCTGCTGGTCTACTGTAAGTATATGTAATGATAATGAATTTTGATTCTTCACCAATCACGTAAAAATTAGTGAAGGTATCGACACGGGAACATGAGCATTCGACGTGGTATGATTTGTAGATAAAAGATGCGCTGGATAGGAATTAGTGGAGGCAGATCGTCCGCTGTAAACAGCAACCCTAGCACTGACCACGAGCAAGGGAAGATGTCCACTACTGTACATAAGCCCCCCGCAATGATATCCACATGGATGGGTCCCACGTTGCTGGTATCCTACGGGTTCGTGCGATTCTCACCCGATTGTCGGTCCTCCTTGCGGGAGGCCTCCCAATACCACGTCTACCGGCAGTCGGGCGCCACTCAAGGACCTTACTGCAACATCGAGCAATGTGCCCTGCCCACTGCCACTTAAGTCTAGAAATTTTTAGGAGTATGTCGGTGACCTTAGTTCCTCTACTGATCTTCACATTTCTCCCTCTCCATTGCCCTTTGGATGACTTTCAGCCTTTTCATAAGGCCGATAGTAAGGGGCTGCGTCTCATTTCCGTATGTCAACACTGGCAATACCCACGAGTTGAAGACCTTTGTTTTCAAACACTGCGGTATCTGAGATGAAAAGATGCTGCGTAGCGTCCCGAACCCCAATAGCAACATATATCGATTTCGGATACGGAAATATCACTTTTATAAATTGTTACAGATGCAGCACTACCGCACAGCAACGCTACGAACAATATTAAAAATATCGATAACGACACAAAAGCTTATCGCAACACCATCACAATAGTTGAGAACTCCTACGTGTGCCCGTTCGATACCTCGTTCAGCGATTACTTCTGCATATACTGCAGGCAGCAGTTCACGGAACCCAGCAAACTTCGGGAGCATACGATGACCCACGACCCTTCAACGTACAAAGAGCTGCCGCACAAGAAGACTCTACAAATCGATATTGTTAAAATCGATTGCAGACTTTGCACGCAGAAAATCGATAATATCGACGATTTAAAAAGTCACATCACTTGCGCTCACGATAAGTACCTGTATCCGAATATGAGTAACGAGTTCCTCAAGTTCCGCTTAACGACCGGAAGGCTGTCGTGTACGGAGTGCAGCAACTCTTACACATTCTTCCACGCTTTGAAGAAGCATATGGCGGAGCACTTCGGCACCTGCATATGCGACGTGTGCGGCGCTCACTACTTCCAAGAGAGGATGCTGCTGCTCCACCAAAAGACTCACCAGAGGATAGACGAGAACTACCCATGCAAGGAATGCGGCAAGATGTTCAAGTCGAAACACAACCGGTACCTTCACATAGCCCGGATGCACAAGAAGGAACCGGCTTACCCCTGCCCCAAATGCGACGAGGTTCTGTTCTCGTACTCCTTACGGTACCGCCACATGATAGAGGTGCACGGGGACAAGAGGCTCTTCCAGTGCGAGGAGTGCGACAGGACCTACGACAGCAGGAAGTCGCTGAGGGAGCACCACAGGCGGTTCCATTTGAAGATATTCAAGCATCAGTGTGATCTGTGCGAGAAGAGGTTCTACCTACCCTCGCGGCTGAGGGAGCACATGGCGTCGCACAGCGGCGAGAGGAACTTCCGTTGCGAATATTGCGCGAAGAGCTACCCGAGGCTGCGCGGCCTGAAGGTTCACATGCAATCTCATACACACGAGAAGAAATACAAGTGCACATTGTGCAACACTTCATTCACTCAGAACGTCAATTTGATCAACCACGTAAAGAGGCAGCATCAGAACATGGAGATGGAAGATGGGTACCATGAGTAAGAGGCACTCTATCATTGAAGAGATTTTTTTATATTTATTCTAACAAACATCTTCGGAATGTCTACAGGCTTCCTTCCTCACCATCCTATTTTGTATGATGATGGATGGACAGATTCCATTCATCGTTGACTAGGAACTGGAAGTTCAAAGGTGCATCAAATAAAAACTTCAACGGTAGCATCATTTGTAACGTGATGTTAAATATTTTTCAAGTTGCCAATGGAGTTTCTCATTCTCTTTCTCAACTTACTCTTTCTTCTACCGTTCACAACATGGACTCCCTTTATTATTTTAAATCAAAATAATGGAAATTTGGTGATCGATGAATACTTGATTTTATCTGTAATATAGCAATAACTACCTCATCATCATCATCATCAGCCGATATACCTCATATATTATCACATATGCTATATATTTAAAAATATATCATGTCATCAGAAATACTTGCTCGATGCAGTTTGCTGGTGATACGCTTCCGTTTCTGCAGACCATCTAGATAGATACCACCGCAGCTCCAAACAGTAGTCAATGTGTGTTGAAGGGTGCTGTAGCTGGTGAAGTTACTGGAGTAAGGATATAAGGATACACTTAATAAATGTCTCAAGACGATGAGCTCAATGCGGTGCTATGTATACATTATAACTGGCATCACTCAGTTAAGGGCTCATAACATCGCTTCGACGTTTTTTTTTATGACTACAAATTGTAACGGTCGTAAGAGATCGCTGAAAAGTATATGGAGGCTGATCATCCACTGTTGCAACCTTTACACTGATCGCGATCCTCACATATGAGGAGCCATTGAACAAATGTTAAAAACTGTTAAATTAAAATTTAATTATCGAGAGGATCTATGTCAAGTATATGGCTCTAAAAATATGGAGCGGGAGTCGCTCGTGATGCTAATCGAGTGGCGCCATGCTGAAGTATAATAAAAGAAAGCTTCTATAAATTCTTTAGAAAATGCGAAGTCTTCACCATGAAAGCAGTTATCAGGATTACTGACATTCTGTTCCTCACAACCTACAAATACCCGTAGACACGAATCGCGTATAAAGCGACACACTAAAAAAAAATTAAATAAACTATGGTTTCAGATCGTAATTAGTAGTGGGTTAATTTTTTTTTAAATAAACCCTATTACGTATTAGACCGCCCCACTAACCCGCATTGGTCGAGCGTGGTGGGAAATGGCCCAATTCCCCCCATTTGAACCCCTACAAGTTCGGTGGTCTTTGGGGGACGCTTTGTCCAGCAGTGGACGTCTATCGGCTGATGATGATGTTAGACGTATGTTTATCGATTGATGTAGACCGTACTAGAATGACAATGTTTCCTTTGCACGTATTATTATTTTTTTAATTCATCATCATCATTTGATGAACATCAACTGCTGGCTGTTTTAAATTACTACGTATTATTAATAACGGTAATGAGTATACACAGCTCACGAGACCCAAGCCAACCTTACCAGCTCGTGGTGCGCCCTGATAATCAACAAACGAAGCACTGGCTCCCGCCAACCTGCATTCGGCCAGCGTGGTGGGAAATTGATGAAATATCACCATATGAACCAAACGACAAGTCCGGAATCATGATGACATGACCGATCGATGTGAAGATCTTGGGGAGGGAGGGGTATGTCCAGCCGTGGACGTCTATCGGATGACGATTATTTATAACAAAATCAATACATTAAAAATGTATCTTATGTACATTTCTCGTCTTTACGATTTTTTATTATTGTCATAATAAAATCGAAATATTTAATAATTTAATAATAATTTTATATAAATAATTGACACGAAATAAAGTAATATATTGAATTATCGTCTTAAATTTCAGTAATGATACTGTATTTATTTATCATCGCCATCATCAGTAGATAGACGTCTACTGCTGGACATGAGCCTCCTTCAAAGAATATTAATATTCATTTATACAGAGATTTAATTATTTTGTGGTTTTTACGGAGACAATAGTTTTGAAGATGACTAGACCGATCGATGTGGAGATATTTGAGGGGGGGGCTATGTCCAGCAATGGATTTCTATTGGCTGATGATGATGATAATGCTCTGTAAGGGCACTTTGTCTTACCCGCTGCTCTGATCGGAGACCGTCCAGGTAAAGTACCACTACAGCGCCAATTTCTGCCGTCAAACAGTAGTGCGCAAACATTACTGTGTTCCAGTTTTAAGGGCGTCGTATTAGTGAGATTATTGGCGTAACGAGATTTAACATCTTGTGTCTCAAGACGACGAGCGTAATGTGGCGCAACGTCTTTACTAGCGCCATTTTGTTACGAGCAAGCGTATCTCTACGTACTATCAAGTGAGCGTCTTGCTTGCCCGTCGCTTCATCAAATAAAAAAAGCAATATCAGTACTCCGACTGCCCTAATTCAGCTGATTTTGTGGTTGATAAAGACATTTCATGACCTACCTACCGTCGGCAATGAAGCGCACGAAAGAGAAGAACCCGACTATTTCATAACAGTTAAAATATCTATAATTACTGGTTATTAATTACAAAAAAATATACTTCCGTGATGCAGTAGCAGACCGCTTACTTAGTTACACAGAAGTAATTGTTACGATTCCGAGGTAATATATTCTATAGTTTGCCAGTGATGGCGTTGGCTAGTTACCATCCTAATATTATGAACATGCATTTAGGTATGAAGACGCTCTCTTATAGCAAAAACATCAATAAACATAAAATAACAATCATCATCATCAGCCGTAGGACGTCCATTGTTGGACATAAGCTTACCACAAAAATCCCTATCCTGCTCTACCCGCATCGCCAGGCACCAGAGACGAACGTTTGTACGGGTTTATACGATGGGATTAGGGCCATTTCCCACCGCGCTAGTCATTAGGCTAATACATCTTCATTAGATGGTGTGGAAAAAAAATTGTATATAATAAAAATACAAATTACTTTTTTTATTAAGTAAATTTCACATTTTCATTATATTAAATTTCACTTAAAAGTTTTAAAAGTTTAGCAGAAACATAAAATCGAAATGTTACGAAAAAAAAATCGATACAAAGAGCGATGCAATTCCAAAACAAATAAAGAACAACACTATTGAGTTTTTACTTATTATTTTTAAGTGAATGCTTTTGATTGATTACTTATTAAAGTAATTAAAAATATGTACAAACGTATTTGTCTCAAAAGGTATTCATAAACAAATTAATAAGAAAATGATTTGGTATTTATTTTAATACGCATAATGAGCGTTAAAAAGGGGAAGGGTCCCATTTTCGACCCAGGCTTATGCCGTTGTTGTGGTTCGATGAAGAAATGTCGTCTCCTGAACGTGGAATATGAGTGCATGGGGGTGAAGGAAGTATATTCAGATATGATCATGGATTGCTTCAGTCTTGTAGTAAGTTTTTTATTGCCTTATAAACTTTAACTCTTCGTAAGTGCTTCTCGTTTTGTTTATATTTATGTCCTATCATGATTATGACTTCAGCCTACTGCTGTCCACTGCTGAATATAGGCCTCCCCAATCTGTATCAAATGCAAATAATCTATAATATAACAAAAGCTTTAGTGCATTTCTTGTTGTACATGACAATTGAATAGATGTTAAAATGCTGGTAAAGAATTTTTTAAAAATAATGAATGATCTAACAAATATTTAACTGTTCTCCTGAATGTTGTAAATATTGGTGAATATTTTCAGTTGTCCCATTTAGACGGCAAGCCTACTGAGAGACTTGTGTGTGCCACATGTGTTATGCGGCTAAGAGAAGCCTTTAACTTCCGGCAGCAGGTACTCCGGTGCGAAGAGGCTTTCCTACAAGTGAGGATGTGTGATGCATCTAATGATAGTAAGGATTTATTTATTTGCAATGTAAATATGTTGTTGTTGAAGATTCTATCTTCTAGAATATTCGGGTAAGATACCAGTTCTTGTCAAAGATATTAGTAGGATTTATTAAAAAAATTAATCCCTCAAATACAAGTAATACTTTTTCTTTTTGAGAAAGGAGGTTTTAGCGTGTAAAATAAATTATTATTTAATAATTGTTCCTGGCAGACATTATATAGCTGGTGTAAATTAGTATATACCATCAGCCGAGGACTGTCTATGGCATGTCGAACATATCTTTTAAAGATCACCAAGCTATTTGCCTTTACCTGTAGTGTGCCGAGACCTTTATCAGATTATTGGTCCATTCCTTTTTTACATACTTTACTATTACTGGTGTGAAAGACATTTTGGACTGATTCTCTCAAGTCGCTAGGACCCACTGGTCTCCACCAACACTGGACTTTGTTTCGTGGAATACTTAATACAACACTTATCACCAGCTGTCAACACTGTTCCATTAAATGATGATTCATCAGACAACATAATTGGATATTTTTGTGTTTCTTTTTATATTATTCTTTTTGTTATTGATGTTATATCTATTTTGAAGCTCTTATGGAGAAAGACTGCGAAAACCTGGTGGAGATTGAAGTTGTTAAACAGGAACCAGGTGTAGACTCTCATCCCAACTCACCTGGGTCACCAGCTTGCGACACCCTGGCTGATGACAATTGTAAGTTTATCATTCACTGCATTCTATTAGCTGTTCCGCTTTGGAAGATGCTGTAGCTATCAGGATTCTATAATCTCGATAATCTATAATTCCTATGGATTACCTGACTTAAACATCGGTGTGGCTTTGTAAGAATCTTAACAGCTTCCTGTTATATACAACAATTGCAGATGTTAAGGATGAAGATTCATCATCAAATGATGACTTGCCGCTTTTACAACGGAAAAGGAAGATTACTAAAGATGTGATAGAGACGGACAGACAAGAAGAAGATAAGAAAGGGCCCTTGCATGATACCAGGACTGATCAACAAAGGACGGAGTTGAGGTTGGAAAAGAATAACGGAGAAGTAACTGTACCTTTGGTCCGTAACATGCTGAAGCAGAGTGAGTATACAAATATTGTGATCACTTATTCAGGTATACATGTGCTGTTTTTGCTGGTGGTAGAACTCTGATGCTGGAGACTGATTAGAAAGGTGCTGTTGCAGCATGTCTTTTTGCCGCCAAAGAAAAGTGTGTAAATATTACTGAAGTTCCACTCGGAGGGTGTTCCATTGATATCAAATACTACAGCGCCCTTCAAACTGGAAAGGAACAGAAGTTTGACTCCTGAAGGTGTCGAGCATGATGTGGTACTGTGTATATCTTTATGCCACTTTGCTATGAGTATCTCTTACCATCAGAACATCAGTCTCATTAATTTATATGGAACTGTCATGCTTTAATTTCAGATCTGCCCATGTCGAAGGTGCAACAACTGATGAGAGAAAGAGACCCATCGTACATGACGGAGACGAACATATTGACCATTGTTGAATTTTCCTTCGCCTGCCCGTTCAAATGCAGACACAACCATCTCCTGTGCTACTACTGTGGTGAGAACTTCTCCGATCCTATCCTACTGAGGCAGCACACCACCAACTCCCACCACCCGAAGAAGTTCAAGGTGACCGAACACAAGAACATGGTCAAACTCGACCTGACAAGGATCGACTGCAGGCTGTGCGCGACAAGGATAGACAGCCTCGACGATTTCAAGCTGCACATCACCCGGGAGCACCAGAAGAAGTATTACTTCGACCACAAGGATTCAGTTCTACCGTTCAGGCTGACGAAAGACGAGCTCAAGTGTGCCATATGCAACCTAACCTTCCCCTACTTCCACGCGCTGAACAAACATATGAACGAGCACTACAGCAACTACGTCTGCGAGACCTGCGGCCTGGGCTTCGTCGACAGGGGCCGGTTCGTGATGCACCAGCAGCGGCACGAGGAGGGCGACTTCCCGTGCGAGACTTGCGGGAAGGTGTTCAAGGCGCAGTACAACCGCGACTTGCACGTAGATCGGGTGCACAAGAAGCGGGCGAGGGTGTACTGCCCCAAGTGCGACATCCGGCTGATGACTTACCAGCAGAAGCTGAAGCACCTGGTGGAGGTACACGGGGAGCAGCCGCTCAGCTTCCCGTGCAACCTGTGCGACCGGGTGTGCGAGACGCGGCGCTCTCTGACCATACACAGGAGGAAGGACCATTTAAAAGACTACAGGTGTGTGTGTGTGTGTATATACAGCAGGAACGTAGCTGCATGTGTGTACTGGTGGTGGGACCGTCTAGGTAGGTACCACGGCAGTGCCTGTTGCAGCCGACAGGCAGTACTGTGATCCGGTTTGAAGGACTTTCAGCTATAACTAGTGGTAGCGTCTCTGTTGCTGCAGACCGTCTAGGTAGGTACCACCGCAGCGCCTGTTGCAGCCGACAGGCAGTACTGTGATCCGGTTTGAAGGACCTTCAGCTATTACTGGTGGTAGCGTCTCTGTTGCTACAGACCGTCTAGGTAGGTACCACGGCAGTGCCTGTTGCAGCCGACAGGCAGTACTGTGATCCGGTTTGAAGGACTTTCAGCTATAACTAGTGGTAGCGTCTCTGTTGCTACAGACCGTCTAGGTAGGTACCACGGCAGTGCCTGTTGCAGCCGACAGGCAGTACTGTGATCCGGTTTGAAGGACCTTCAGCTATAACTAGTGGTAGCGTCTCTGTTGCTACAGACCGTCTAGGTAGGTACCACGGCAGTGCCTGTTGCAGCCGACAGGCAGTACTGTGATCCGGTTTGAAGGACCTTCAGCTATTACTGGTGGTAGCGTCTCTGTTGCTACAGACCGTCTAGGTAGGTACCACGGCAGTGCCTGTTGCAGCCGACAGGCAGTACTGTGATCCGGTTTGAAGGACTTTCAGCTATAACTAGTGGTAGCGTCTCTGTTGCTACAGACCGTCTAGGTAGGTACCACGGCAGTGCCTGTTGCAGCCGACAGGCAGTACTGTGATCCGGTTTGAAGGACTTTCAGCTATAACTAGTGGTAGCGTCTCTGTTGCTACAGACCGTCTAGGTAGGTACTACGGCAGTGCCTGTTGCAGCCGACAGGCAGTACTGTGATCCGGTTTGAAGGACCTTCAGCTATAACTAGTGGTAGCGTCTCTGTTGCTACAGACCGTCTAGGTAGGTACCACGGCAGTGCCTGTTGCAGCCGACAGGCAGTACTGTGATCCGGTTTGAAGGACCTTCAGCTATTACTAGTGGTAGCGTCTCTGTTGCTACAGACCGTCTAGGTAGGTACCACGGCAGTGCCTGTTGCAGCCGACAGGCAGTACTGTGATCCGGTTTGAAGGACCTTCAGCTATAACTAGTGGTAGCGTCTCTGTTGCTACAGACCGCCTAGGTAGGTACCACGGCAGTGGCTGTTGCAGCCGACAGGCAGTACTGTGATCCGGTTTAAAGGACCTTCACTATAACTAGTGGTAGCGTCTCTGTTGCTACAGACCGTCTAGGTAGGTACCACCGCAGCGCCTGTTGCAGCTTATAGGCAGTACTGTGATCCGGTTTGAAGGACCTTCAGGTATTACTAGTGGTAGCGTCTCTGTTGCTACAGACCGTCTAGGTAGGTACCACGGCAGTGCCTGTTGCAGCCGACAGGCAGTACAGTGATCCGGTTTGAAGGACCTTCAGCTATTACTGGTGGTAGCGTCTCTGTTGCTACAGACCGTCTAGGTAGGTACCACGGCAGTGCCTGTTGCAGCTTATAGGCAGTACAGTGATCCGGTTTGAAGGGTGCCGTAGCTAGTGTAGTCAAGAGTCTCAAGTCAAGAAGCACAGTGTAGTGCTGTGTACAACATCCTAACTAGCGCCATGTTGTTATGAGTACACGTAGCACTTACCATCAGCTGAACGTCTTACCAGTGCGGTTGCTTGGTAGAGGAAAGGTGTTAGCTGATGGTAGTCGTGTCAGCCACCTTAACTCCTACTCCTACTGCCAAGCAGTAATGTGCAAACGTTATTAAGTAGGATTAGAATTAGGATCCTGTGCCTCCAATCAACGAGCGCAACAGCTCACGCGACCCAAGCCAACCTCACCAGCTCCTGGTGCAGTCTGCTAATTGACAGACCAGCCTCTGGCTCCCATCAACCCTCATTCAGACAGTGTGGCGGGCAAAAGCCCAAATCCTACAAAATCACCACAAACATGATGATCATCAGCAGTGTCTGTTCCAGGTACGAGTGCAACTGCTGCGGCCACAAGTTCTTCACCAGGTTCGCCCTGAACAACCACATGCCGACCCACACCGGGGAGAGGAACTTCAAATGCAAGGTGAGTTCTCCCATTTCTAAGGATGCTGGAAAGTGGAAGGAAAGTGGCTGGTGCTTGTCATCAGCATTACCATGATCACCAGCATACTCATTATCCTCATCACCATCATTGACATCATTCATCATTACCACAGTCATCATCGTCATTAGGAACACTGGATGATATCCACTGGAACCGCTTGCTTGTCTTCCAGGTCTGCGAGAAGTCGTACCCTCGCCTGAAGACGCTCAAAGACCACATGAGGATCCACACGAACGACCGACGCTACCGCTGCCACATCTGCGGCCAGGCCTTCATACAGAACTGCAGCCTCAAGGGTCACATGAAGAGCCAGCATCCGGAGTACGGATAACTTTAAACCTCCTTAACCACCACGTCCACCTTCAGCTATCACCATCACCATCACCATGTAGTAGTGTTAACATTTTAACTGCGATGATACACCAGCTATCTGGTCCAGTTCCGCAGCCTCATGGAAAGTTCTGATGGGTGTCTACCACACTCCTGATGCTCACCATCACCAGCAGAACTGTAATTAACATTGTGAAGGAAGCTGTGGCTAGTGTACCTCACAACCAGCTCCGCATTGCTATGGGCGGCCGGTTCCACTCGATATCAAGTGATCGCCATAACCATCTTAATGGTCATTAAAATCAGTAGCAGTGTGATGTGTCTAGTGTTACTGGTGGTATCGAGATTTATAAGTGACGAGCAGGACGAACACTCGATAATTAGTGATGCGCTACATCATAACGGCGCTCGTCGCCATGACACATCAGGTCTCGTTACCGCAGTAATCTTTACCATTTCTTTTTGTCTTCGATTAACTACGGTGGTAAGTGACAGAGTTCGGCCAGTGCGGACGTGATCCTCTCGATCTGGTCGACGGTGGTGGTGACCGGGAACGCGGGCTACCAGTCAGCTCCTCGCCGAGGATGCAGCAACTGATGCAGACCACCGCGTGGGATTTTATTGAGTAACAATCCCAAATAGCCCCGACCTCCCCAAAAGATCTAAAGAACTATAAAACCGTCGATCCACCTTCTCGCCCAATAGTGCGCATGTATCAAAATTATTCTACATAAATATATATATATATATATAAATATAAATATATCCCTTTTCAATATTTAAAAATATATATATATAAAAAAATACATTGTTAAAATTTTATGCAAACGGCCCACTTTATATTCCCACTGCTGGGACTGCGGGCTTTCTTTGTTGTAGTAAACTAATTGAACTATTTCAAGATGGCTCCGTTTTTGTGATTTAGTAAATGTTCCTAGTTATATGGTATAATTGCTAGGAAGACAATGAGAGAAAGAGAGAGAGCGTGTGTGTGTGTGTGAGAGAGAGAGAGAGAGAGTAAATAAAATTGTATTGTAATGCATTTCATTGTAAATTTGGTGATTTTGTGTTTTTTTTTTTTTTTTTGGTAACCCGGTGATTAATTGTAATTCAATATGTATTACCAATTGATTGTAAATAAAGTGAGATTTTTCTTTAAAAAGTTTTTATTTATTCCTATTTTAAAAAAATGGCGCCGCAGTTCCTGTGTATGTCTCCATCGTCAGTATTCTCTCATAACGCCGTGTGGCTGTATCGTGTGTGTGCTTTTGCATCGTTCAAACAGTTATCCCATATGTTCTCTTAAAATTCACTTGCGATAATAAAAAAAAATAACAGCATGTCCAGCTTACTCCGCTGTCACAGGAACCTAGGTGATTACTCCATGACGCCCCATCTTCATAGTTAATAGATTTTTATGAAAGCACCACACGACACCGCGCTCTGGTTTCCTTCAACGTATTGAATGATTAAACAAATTAACAACACTACATTTGTTTATAAATATAAGCATCACATCCGGTTTAGTCCTCGAGTGTCAGGTGGGGGGAGGACGACGGAATAATAAAGAACGTCTGTCCACAGCGACGTGGCGACGGTACTCCTGTGGTGCTGGATCACGCCACGAATGATGCCGCAACTCCTACTTCAGCCGCCAAACAGTATTGTGCAAACTTTACTGGTGTATATTGGAGGACGCTGCAGCTCTTGGTAACCTAATGCAATGAAGCGACGAGATAAACGGTTCACTTGATGGTGAGTGTTACGCTCGCACACAACGTTGCGCTAGTTAGGATGATGTACACCACCACATTGTGCTCGTCGCCTGAGATGTTAGATGATGAGTATCGTAATTACACTAGCTACAGCGCCCTTCAAACCGTAACACAGTAATCTCTGCAAATTACTGATAGGCGGTAGAAGTAGGCGCTGCAATACTAGCTTCTTTTTTTGTTTACCGTGGGGGAAATGCCTGCACATTCCCATCCTCGGGTCAAAGATCGGGGCAAAGACAGGTTATGTCGCACTTGCACCGACTAAAACCCCCACGATGTTCCTCCTTGTCGCTTTACGGCAGGGTCACGGGTACGCTTTCGCACCCATCCGCGACCCCGACCGCACAACGCGGCTCTACCTCGGGAGGAAGGGGAGAACCACCTCTTTCCACCTCTGTAGGGGCACGCGAGAACACACAGCGCGCCCCCTCTACGACCTCTTGTAGTCGCACGGGTAACGGATTCCCCCGAACCCGTCACCCAGAGGCCATGGGAGCCAAGAGAGAAAACTCTCCCGACTTCCTGCGGCGGATCCAATCTTGGGTCCGCCGCCATCCGTTATACGGCCGCGGAGGATAGGGAGAGCGGCGCATCGCAATACCGACACTCCTCTTCCCCCGCGGTCCCACCGCCGCCGCATCAGCAGTGCGGCATCGCTTAGTCGCAGAGGGTACTTCCTCCGCGACTCCACCTCGGCTGCAAAGGGCACTATAAACCGCCCCTGCAGCCCATCAGGTGGTGAACTCACGGCGTCCCGGAGTTCTAACCTGGAGCGGCCGCCTCGGATCGGGTAGGTTCATCTTCGCTTCACAGTGGGCGACCCAGCCACGGCTACTGAGCTCCTCCGCGACGACAAGGAGGGAATCTGTTGAGGCGGCTGCGATGGTACCTACCGAGACGCTCTCCGGCAACAGGGTTCATTCAGGGCAAAATTCAACGAATTTTTGATAAAGAATAGGCTGAATGGAAGAATCCGAAGCCGTTATACTCAATAATAAAAAAAAATATATAAATCAAGTCTATGGTCAGTAGTCAAACAAAATGTCGTTCAATATTCTCGCTTAATTTTTTAAAAAGCATTCCTCCGACCTTTTGATTATCTCTATGCCAATTTTTTTTTAATTTCTGATAAATCAAATATATACACAAACACATGTCAATATGCCTATGACGTTTTTCATAAGCCCTTTGTCATTTCACTCTTTAATATAAACAATAGTCTATGGTCAAAAGTAATGGTTGTTTAATATTAACGTTATTTTTAATTTACATCTACTAAGATGTCGTCGAAGAAGGATGACGAGGAACCGGATTGTGGTAAAATAGCAAGAACCAAACCGGACATGACTGTGACTGAAGGTAACGAATATTTACTGTCAGTTGTTGACTTGAAGGATGATGAGGTTTTGTGGTAAACGCTGGTATGGCTTCCGTGAGGTGGATCGATGTTCTGGTGAAGTTTACAGAAGCAGAATCTGTTCGTGTAAGACTTAGTCTAGATTGTTATAGAAGGCTATTGCCGGAGACCGTCTAGGTAGATACCATCACAGCGCCTACTTCTGTCAAACTGTTGTGTTCGAACATTATTGTGTTCCGGTTTGAAGGGCGTGTTAGCTACTGTGATTACTGAGGTAACGAGACGCGACATCTTAGGTCTCGGGCGACGAGCGCAATGTGGTGGTATGTATAACATTGTTATAGGTAAGCGTATCACTTACCATCACGTGAATGTCCCGCTCGTCGCGTCGCTTAATGGAATAAAAAAAAATTAAATAGGTACATTGCGGAGGTGGTAAATAAAACAAGGACCGATTGATCGAAAAAATTTTATTGAAGTATGAAATAGAGAAAAGAAGAGAAGAGGAGTATATAAATGGATATCTAAACGTTTCTCTCCTTATCTCTCTTTATATATATAGAGTGAGAGAGATATACACCGCGGAGATTATTATGCGTGGTGTGCGGCAGAGGAGCTGGCGCGCTGCAGGCTGGAGCGCGGAAAAGAAATATCATCATCATCAGCTTATAGACGTCCACTGCTGGACATGTTCTTCTCCAAATATTCCCTCATCGAACGTATAGGGGGTAAATATTGGGGTGGGTTTGGATCATTTCCCACAGCGCTGGCCCAATGCGGGTTGGTGGGAGCCAGGGCCTCTTTTGTTGATTACCAGAATGCACCACGAGGATACCGTGAGGTGTGCGGGAACCCTACATCTCACATATTTGTCTCCTTTTCGTTTCTATTTAATTCACTCCATCCCAAAAGAAGCTTCACTTTAAAATCCAGATGATGATCACATCTTCGGCGTTAAAGAGTAAAGCTCTATCCGTCATCCCACAACAGAGATCGGCAAGGAGATCGGTAGCAACTACAGAACCGTGCCCGCCTTCGAGAAGGGTCTGTTCGATTACGTGATCACGAACCACTACTCCCTCCAGAAGAATAAGTACTTGCAGTGCCGCTGGCTGGAGTACAAGCGGGGATACGAGAAGAGAGTCTTTGCGCCGTTCCAGTTCCCCAGCCACAGGTTATCTATTTATTTATTCTATATTGGTGCCAGTAAGTCTCTTCCAGTCAACCCACTACCACCTGGATGTATGACGCAATAGCTGACCGGTTCTCATGTAACGATAGCCTGAGGTCTGATTCTAAGTCCATATGTCCTGGAGCACTTAGCGGTGGTGTTCGAAGGCGACTGACTGGCTGGAAGAAGAGATGTGACCACAACAAAATGCCTTCGCTGCTTTAAGGCATAACATGTCCAGGCTCCTTAGTCCAGTAAGACAGACTCCAGCAGTAGGGATCCACCATCATCATTGGAAATTCTGGTCAAGTGCTAGTCTATGTAAATTGCAGGGATCTACATTTCCACACCGGAACTGTACGTTTCCGTCCGGTGGAGTCTATACACCGTCGCACTGAACACCGAATGAAGCTGAAACCTGGTCCAGGCGTGGACGTGTTTGGTCAGATGCCCATCCCGTTCGAGCTCCAAATGAAGCGAGGAAGGGTGGAGAAGGAGAAAATCACCTCAAAGGATAAGAAGCAAAAGAAGAAATAAATTTATTTGTATACGTTGGTTGTGTCCTTTGATCCTTAATTATCTGGTGTTAAGAGGTGATGGTGTTAGCTGGTGAAGGGCACCAAACCTGGAAGCTCTCAATGCTAGTTCGGATATTATGGTAACTATAGGTCCACTAAATCTTGCCAATGCTGGGACGCAAAGCCATCTCTCTTGGTGAGAGAGTTAAAGTGATGCTGGTTAGCCATGATGATGAATAATGGGTACTTAACGTCTATACTGGCTATGGTTGGGCTGCTGGCTTCTTCCTGGTATGTGGGTACAGTCGTAGTGTGAATAATCTACTCCATCTCGAGGAAGAGATGGTAAGAGAACATGAACAGATAGATTTCATTTAACGGAGTGGGTTCTCTTCATGTGTCTCCGCAGCGAGTCTCTGGAGGCGAACAGACTGTTGCAGGATTTGCAGGTGAACTTCTTCTCCCTCGTGTGGGTGACATAGTGCCGCGCCATGCCAGAGTTTGTGTAGAACAGGTCGTGGCAGACTTCGCACTCGTGGTTCTTCTCTTTATTGTGGACGTTCTTCACGTGGTTGTTGCACAGGCTGCGTGTGATGAAGACTTTGCTGCATATCTCGCATTTGTACTCCGGTTTCGGCATGCCGTGGCTCTCGACGAGGTGCTGCGCTCGGAAGTTCTCCTGGGAGAAGCGCTGCTCGCAGTGTGGGCAGGGGAACCTTGCTTTCCTCTTTAACACAAGCTTGTGAACAGATTGGTCGTGGCGATTCTTCTCAGTTTTGCACGCGAATTCCACGTTGCATTCACCACAGCGCCACTTGCGGTGGGTCCTGCTCACGTGCAGGTTCAGGAGTACCAGATTCGAGAACGTGGAGCCGCAGATGTGGCAGACGTGTTTCTGGTAGTGCCTGTTCATATGAAGGTTGAGGGTGCGGAAGTTTTGGAATGATTCGTCGCATATCTGACACTTGAGGTTCTGCGTCTGCACCTTGAACGGGACTAACAGGTCTTCTTCAGCGTTTAACTGGATCTGGTGTGATACGGTGAGATGTTCGCGCAGCTCCGACAGATGGAGCATACGCGTCTGGCACAGCTTGCAGTACAGCTCCGATATCTCCGCTTTGACCATGCGGTTCTGTTGGGAGACTATCTTACCTTCTATTTCTTTCAGGGTATGAGTCTCCGTGTGTTGTCTCAGAAGAGACATGTCGGGGAAGGTCACCTGGCAGACGAAGCACCTGTACCAGCTCTTGTTCCATTGGAACACGCACACCGTTGAAAGTTCGATCAGTTTTAGAGAGGTTTTCCTCAACAGCACTGCGTAGGCTCGAGGGTCTGTGTTTTTGTTCTGGCCTGGATTGTTCTGGATTTGGTTTTTTTCTGGAAGTATAAAGAAGTACAAAGAAGTTGGTACCAAACCATTATACAAGATGATGTGTCAGAGACAAAATGATGACTAAATAGGAGTTGGAGAGGATTTAGATCGAAAGATTCTCCCGTCATCATCATCATCATATCAACCAACTGCTGAACATTTCAAGCACTATTTATCCAATTGCTTGGTGTACATAGCTGCAGATTTCTTTATTGTTCAATTAGGCGACGAGACGAGCTGGATTTCCAGCTGATGGTAAGTGTTACACCTGCTCATAACAACGTGGCGCTGGTTGTAATCGTCTGGTGTGTAAGGTGTTCCGCCCAACATTATACGGAACCCAAGTCAACCTCACCTGCACGCGGTGGACCCTGCTGAATAAGAGATGACGTCCCCACCACCCACCAAATTTTTTTTTTTTAACAGCTTTCCTCTGTTTTGCGCACCAGGGTTAATTACACTAGTCACAGCTCCCTGCTAACTGGAACGTAGTAATATTTGCACACTAATCATTGACTGTGATGGTACCTAACTGGTCAGCCGTTAGCAACAGAGTCCTACCACCAGTGGCTCCTAGGTTTTCCACTTATTATTATTAATAGCTAACATGTACATAAAGAGCATACCACCAGCATGCAATACAGCTTCATCATGGCTTCCGTTTCCGGATACTTTTCTCTCATCACCATGTAATCCTAACTCGTGTTTGACTATTACTATATCATGATCTACATCTCCATTTTGTTTAACTTCTTTCTGGTGGTGGATCTCTGTTGCTGATGGATACCACAGCTCCCGTTTCTACCACCAAACAGTATTTTGCAGATATTACTGTTCTGATATGAAGGTGGATATAGCTAGTGAAATTATTTAGGGAAGCTAAACCTGAACTCGTGCCATAAAGCGAGGAGTCCCCTGCTGAACATAAGCCTCCCCTAAAGATCTCCACATCAATCGGTCCTCCTGCTGCTGCTACCTTCAGCTTCCTATGGCCTTCAGTATCGTCAAGGATTAGGTCTCTGGTCATATCCCACCACGCTGGCCCACAGCGGGTTGGTGAAAGCCAGAGCCTGGTTTGTAATTAGCAGGATGCACCACGAGCAGGTAAAGTCGGCTTCGGTCCTGTGAATTCTACAGGACCCCTTAACTTACCATCAGATAAACCTTCAGCACATCCACATATATTCAGAGAACAAGCGTACACTTCAGCAGTTTCTTCCAACCTTACCAATATTAAGCGAGGTGTCTTCATCATTTCCACGTCGTGACGGATCATCATCAGGTAGATTTAGTTCCTCTTTAACCACTACCACTTCACACTCCACTTCGGCCTCATACTCCTTTTCAGCCTCATCCTCCTCTTCAGCGTCATCCTCCTCTTCATCATCTGTAACAATAGTTTTAGTGTTACAAATTGATTTATCACTACATCCACGTCATCACATTTACGTATCTTTAACGACTTGGTAGTTACGGCAAAGGGTGAATGAAAAATCTTGCTGATGCTTTTTTCTTTTTTTTTTATGGTGATGTTCTCGCCGCAGTTCTATTGTCAACTATAACGGCTTCATCGGACTCAGGGCTCGCGGATCTGGTGCCGCGAGTTAAAAATTGCTGATACTTGAATTATGAATTAATTTTATTGGTTTAGTATCGCTATAGATAAACGGTATTAGGTAGCGCAACTAGCGGGTGGCTTAAACATCGTTCACCCGAATTGCGCAACATTAAAAAATATTGTGTAATTAATCAAACAGGGATCGCGCATGCGCGAACGGGAAGCGTCCATTTCCCAAGGCATAAATTTAGGTCGCGTACGGGTTCGGTCCAGGCGGATTAGGCCATTGATTACGACTAGGTCGCTATCGTTAGTTATCTTAGCCGTCTCAAATACGCATCGGCACAACAGTTGCGTGGAGATTTGCCGAAGAAACTCGTGCATGTCCTGCGTAACTGTATTATTGCTGTCACATCGAGCAATTCGTCTACGCGGGAACGAACCACCCGCCCGCGTGCGCATGCGCCGCGCCGCGTCGCTTCACGCACCGTATTGCGTCACCCTAACCCTCGCCGTCGACCGTTAGGGTACGCGTCCGTTCCGCGTCCGCGTCCCCACGCGTTGTCCGCCGCGCTCAGGCTTTCGTCGCGTTCCGCGTACACTACTACCACTCCATCGTAGGCGCTGCTCAGCCGGGAATCCCCTGCTAGGTGAGTGCTATATACAGGTGCGTACCCTTCTTTTCTCTCGTTAGCAAATTTTACTTGCACAGGCAACTGCAGGAGTTGCCCGTGTACTGTACAATCTTCTGCTCAACACCGTGTGGTGGGGAGCTAAGTAAGCTTCGATGGCTGAGTACATAGGGACTCAGTTCATCGAGTTCTGCAAAGTAGCGTGTCCCGAGTTATGGGTCAAATTTGAGGCCCATCAGGCCTCATTAAGGGCGAAGCTGGCTGCTTCAGATAGCCCAGCGTCGCCTTTGTCCGAATCGGGCGCTTCACCGAAGCCTCGCACCTGTGCCCCTAAAGGACCAGCAAGACAGGCTGTAGGCACATGCTCCCGCGATCCGTCGCCGTGCAGCATGGAGGCCATGTCCGACGGCTAGGGCACCATCTCCGATATGGGGGTGCACCAAGCCCTCAATCCTCCGCCATCAGACGACGAAGGATTCGTCGTATTTAAGTAGTAGTAAGAAATTGTGGGAATTCCTAAGTCAAACAAGCCTAGGAACATTCCCTCCAACTACAGACCGATAAGCCTCCTCTGTAACATGGGAAAGGTTTATGAGCATCTAATCCTCACGCGTCTCTCCAACTTTGTGTCGGAGAATAAACTTCTGCCCGACGAACAGTTGGGGTTCAGAAGAGGTCACCTCTGTTTTCACCAAGTACTCAGATTGGTGGAGCACGTCGTCAAAGGTTTCACGCGGAAAAGGCCGCATGACTCCGTAGCACTCTACTTTGATGTAGCCAAGGCGTTCGATAAAATCTGGCTCGATGGCCTGATCTACAAGTTGTACGCACTTAAGGTGCCGGACAGGCTCGTCACCATCATCAGAGCCTTTTTGTCGAACCGCACCTTCCGCTACCGAGCGGGAAGCGCTCATTCCACTTCCCGTCGCATCAGAGCGGGTGTTCCGCAGGGCTCCTGCTTGTCCCCTCTCCTCTTCTCGCTGTACACCAGCGACATCCCCAGAGACCTCGGGGTAAACCTAGCTCTATTCGCAGACGACACTGCGCTTTACCTTTCGGGTTCAATCTTGCCGCGGTTGACAAATCGGCTCTAGTCCGCAACCAAGCGCCTAGGCGATTGGTTTAGGAAGTGGAGAATCGATGTCAACCCGAAAAATAGCGAGGCACTACATTTCTCAAGAAAAAGGAAACGCCGGATCCCCAGTCGCGCTTTGCGCGTCACTCCCAAGCCAATATATACCTTCGACCGTCCTGTCCCTTGGAGAGATTCGGTCAAATACCTCGGGGTTAACCTAGACCGAAAGTTTAATTTCAAAAGCCACATTCGCAGAGTGAGGAACAAGGCTGCCTTTGTAATGGGCAGGCTTCATCCCTTACTCTGCAAATCTAGCAAGCTAGCCCTGAAACACAAGGTGCACTTGTACAAGGCCTGCATTAGACCTATTATGACTTATGCGTGCGTTGTATTTGCGCACTCTTCTTTCAACACCCTCAAACCCATAGGCGGTGGAGGCGCCCGTCAGGCTCGCACACCGCGCACATAAAGCACACCCGACGTCCTGGGCGGTCCTCGCCGCCCTCGGTTCGTGATACAGGCGAAGATGATCGGAGGACGGGCCCGAGCCCTCCTCCGATCACCGCATAGTCATTACCGCCATCCGATGCGCGTCGTACGCGTCTTAAATTCATATTTATAATTATCTATGTATATATTTGATTACACCCCCCTTGTCTCTCCCTCTATAGCACTATCCAACTCTTCAACCCTTCCGCATCCAATATCTTCTCACCTTTCTCCTCCCCCTTTTACATACTACTCTATGTACATATATATGTATATATTTTAATTTTCTTTTGTTTTATGCTTTTGTGTTTAGTTTTTTTTTTCTGTATTTTAAGTTTTGGTTTAAATTCAAATTTATTTTGCCCTATTTTTAGTTATTTTTCTCCATTATATTATTTTAGCTCGCTGATACCAGAACCGCGAGCCAAGAGTCCGATGAAGCCGCTATGGTTGTCAATAGAACTGCGGCGAGGACATCACCAAAAAAAAAAAAAAAAAAGTCTCGGTCCATTTCTGCGCGGACCGTTGTAGAGCCGACACGTGCTACTGCTCCGGACTTCGAGGCGGCGTGTCATCAGATGACGTCATGTTGATGAAGATTTTGATGCTGCATACTGCGACTGACTGTTCTCTTGAGAAAAACTATATTGTTTCTATGAAACTGTTCTTTTCAGAACATTCGACTTAGCGGGCGCGTTTCTATCTAGAATGTCATTATACCTACATATCCTTCTAGATCCTGTTCCATCCAAAGCTTGACCGCCATTGAACGTTTAAAATTATAATCTAGGTTCATCGCAGCACCTATTTCTGTGAACAAAGAATACTGCGGTCCGGTTTAAAGGACGCTGTGCTAACCAGAAATGACTGGAGTAAGGAGACGTCTTGGGAGAGAGCATAATGAGATTTTTTTTTTATTCAATTAACCGACGAGACCAGCGGGACAATCACTTGATTTTAAGTGATACCCCTCCCCTTAATGTGTTGCTAGTTAGGATGATATACACAGCACCCTTCAATGAACTCCGAGGAGATCTTTGGAGGAGACCTTTGTTCAGCACTGTCTATTGTAGTCGACAGACAGCACTGTGCATACATTACCGTGGTCCGGTTTGAAGGGAGCTGTAGCTAATGTCATTACTGGGGCAATGAGACTCAACGTTTTACGTCTCAAGCCGTCGAGAGTAATTTGGTGCTGTAACATCCTAACTAGAGTTACCATGTATGCGTATCACTTACTATCAGGTGAACGTCTCGCTGGTCTCGTAGCTTGGTAGTAAAAAAAAAAATTCATATAGTTGTCATTACTCTATTTATTTGTTTCAAACAAAAGCACAATATAATTTAATAACACCTGTTCAAACTCTCTAAGTCTCGTTGACCCTGCAGCCAGGGGTGACACGTGTCCACGCGACCAGGTTCCGAAACTTGGTGTTCATTCGTTTGAGGAACACCAGCGAAGGTCACGCTGCGTATAACGAAGACAATGGTGGAATATTTTTAATTTACATGGTGACGTGTTTTTCAATGAAAGGAAACCACAGCGTGGAATTTTTTTTTATTTATTCCTTCACCTGATGGTAAGTGATACGCTTGCCCATAACAACGTGGCGCTAGTTAGGATGTTATATACTGCACTATATTGCGCTCGTCGTCTCGAGACTTATGTTAACTCTCGTCATCCCAGTAAGTTCACTAGCTACAGCGCCCTTCGAACCGGAGCACAGTAATATCTGTCGGCTGTAATAGGCGCTGCGGTAGCATTTACCTGGACGGTCTGTAGCAACAGAGACCTACCAGCAGTAATAGCTGAAGTTCCTTCAAACCGGATCACAGTCTCAACAGAGGCCTCCCACCATTGAATTTATAGTAATTTTAAATATCATTACTTCATATATCTGGAGTGTAAGGGGTTCCGTCCAACATCTTACGGAGCCCCAGTCAACCTCACCAGCACGCGGTGCACCCTGCTGAACAGAAGTAGCTCTGACAATTCAACAACCCGCGATGGGCTATCATGGTGGGTTAAGTCTCAATTCCTCCCCAACGAGGATAATTGAGGGAGGTCTATGCCAGCAGTAATGTTATTCGGCTGATAAGAAGAAGAAGAAGATTTATATAAGCAGGTAATCAAGGGATAGCCCACTGCTGAGCACTGGCCTCCCTCAAAGATCTGATGACTGATTGGTTCTGCGCTGCACGCATCTAACCTTCCCGCGACCTTCACCACCTGGTGGCGGCCTGCCAACACTGCGTGTACCAGTACGCGGTGGCCACTCCACGCCCCTGCTGCCCCGTCGGCTGTCAGACCTTCGAGCGTTGTGCCCTGCCCAATCTTCTTCTTGTGCCCCACCAAATAATGAAGATTGGACACCAGTTCTGCGAATCCATTTCTGTCGCTCGCTAGGTGGTTCAGTTGCGTAGCGCCAACCAATAAGCTAGCAAACTTTTGGACTACCTCGGTGACCTTAGTTCTACTGCGGAACTCCTCATTTCGGATTCCACCAAACAGGGAAACCCAGAGCATGCAACTGAGGCGACCTGAAGCTTCTTCACCATGTTTTAGTTCCATAAGTTCTCATTGGCAACACGAATGAAAGATCTTTGTCTTAGACACTGCAGTAGTTGGAACGAGAACATGCTGAAACTCTAACCAGCCAAGTTGGTTTCTTCGATTGACCTCCTCCAGGAAGTTGGACTTACCAAGTTGAACTCTTTGTCCCAGGTGAGCATATTCGTCAACAACTTCCAGTGTAGTGACTCCAAGCATAACTGGCGTGGTTCAGACGCTCTACGGAGGCCATCGAGCATTTTGCTAAGGTCTCCCAAGGTTGACCAGGATATCATCAGCGAATCGTAGGTGAGTCATGTACTCGCTGTTTATGATGCCATGTCTTCTCTACTTCAAAAACAGCTAAGCAAACAGTTTTTCTTTATACAATAAAGCGATGATATGAGCGGGACCTTCACCTGATGGTAAATGATACGCTTGCTCATAACGTAGTAATTAGTAATTACACTAGCTAAATCCTACCATATGAACTCCTAGAAAGGACGGCTCCTAGTGCTCATGGTGACTGTGGTGGATGTCGCGGGAAGACGCTAGATGTGGCGCAGGATCGATCTAGGCGAAGATCTTTGAGAGGTCTGGTGGATTATCGGCTGATGATGACGACAGCGCCTTTCTAATCGGAACAGTAATGTTTGTCGGCTGCAATGGAGGCTGCGGTGGTACCTGGTCACCACCAAGAGACTTACCAGCAGTGAGTATTCTTAAATAAAAATAAATAATCCATCAGGTATTTTTTAAAGGCAATACGTAACTCTAAAATATTATTCCAATGTTTGTCCAGCTTGATTTAAAGGAGGGCGAATGAATTCATGTCATTACTATATCTTCGACTATCAGCATCGTACATCAGTTCGTGTGCGCATGCGCATTTTGTATATTATAAAAACTAAAATATAGGAAAGGTTGTGATAATTTTAAAGATTTCGTAATCTCATTTTTTTCTAAAATGTTAAGAAATCCTTTGTACGTTTACGGTGATCACAATTATCTGAAAGTACCAGCTCAGATGAATTATGGACAACATCTTCTGGACAAGTTTCGCGGCTACGGCGACTTGGCAGCAATCGTAAGAGATCTTCTTCTACAATATATCCAAGCAAGCAAGCAACGAGGACAGCCCACCCTGTCGCTTGCTTGAATCAATGATCAGCCGATAGGTCCTGCGCTGCTCGAATCCAGCGGCTTTCCGTGACTTTACAGTAAGCATGGTTTCCGGTACCGCCGGGCACTAGGGGCTGTCGTTTGAAAGGGTTCATATGTGGGGATTTGGGTCATTTCCCACTACGCTGGCGGAATACGGGTTAGTGGGAGCCAGAGCCATGTTTGTTGACTAGCAGGGTGCACCACCAGCTGATGAGGTTGGCTTGGGTCCCCCTTTAAATAGAGCCAGGGTATTCTGGACGAGCTTCGCTATCCTTCTTCTTAACTGCCTCTCAATTAATGGAGTTTGGTTCACTATCTACTTCACCTTTGAAATAGAGATCAAGTGTTAGCTGATTGTATACATTATTTTGGACTGGTTTTGGAACCACAGAATAAAGACTTGAGCTTTTATCACTTATCAGTAATGTCAATGTGATAATGATCAATCATTTTTAGCTGAACGCTGAGGATGGAAAGACGCTCACTTACAAAGAGCTGATAGAAATGACAATTGATATTGCACTATCTCTATTACGCATGGGTGTGCAGAAGGGTGACGTGATCAGCGTTTGTAGCGAGAAGAGGATGGAGTTTATACCAACTGTGCTTGGTGTGATTTGCGCCGGGGCGACCTTCGCGCCTGCTGACATCACCTGCGGCAGAGGTGAGGACGAATGGATTCATAGATTTGTCCAACTTGATGAATCTTTTACTGTTCTTCTATTCCTCGAGACTTGTGACATCATCATACAGAGCATAAGACATAACATGTGTATTTCTAGATGATGAGGACAATGTACACCATTCTACCTAGCACCCGTTACAATCAGGCGGATCATTTACCAACAAAGATCTGACTCCATTCGTCCCAAAGAAAATGTATCGTTATTGTTATAATTTAATAAAATATCCTAAAATTTTATTCCACTGCTGGATTCGCCATCAGTATCATTATCAGCCGACAGACGTCCATAGCTAGACATAGACCTCCCCCAAAGATCTCACTGCTTGATTGCAAAAAAGTAATATAGAAATATATTTTTCCAGCAACAATACTGCACAGAATCAATCTAGCAAAACCCTCGGTGATATTCTGCTCGCCTGCTGCTTACGAGATCCATAAAGAAGTTTTGAGATCCGTGAAATTCATTAACAAGATAATAATATTCGGCGACGAGGGTGCAGACAATGCGTTACCATTCGAGGAGTTCTTAACTGAACACGCCGAGGTCGAAGACTTTCTGCCGGTTGAAGTCAATGGTTGGGAGGACATCGCCGTCATCCTGTACTCGTCTGGTACCACCGGATTGCAGAAGGGCGTTAAGCTGTCTCATCTTAACCTTTTACTATTTCTTGGTGACCCGGGGGCTAAGAGGTTAGTTTTAGAAGTACAGATAACGTTTCGGAATTGAAAAGATACACACTAGTTTTGGGTACGGTATGGTACCCGGGTTGGACGGGCTTGTTAATTTTATAAGACGCCGGATGCTCGTTTCGTGGGGATTATTCGTGCTAAACCGAAGCACTCAATGCAGGGTCCTAAGATGTACGATAGTGCACAAGCTCAATCTAAATTAAACTTAAGACTTTACACTACCAAACGTAAACTGAGCCGACCGATCTTGTCAATACAACGGAATTCTTCTATGTCTAATATAACCGATGATCTTTTCAATGGTGTCTTCAACAAAATTCCGTCGAGGCGCTGATGTCTCTTCACATTTCTTTGGTGGATCGGCAGTCGGCAGTCGGTGGTCGGTAGACGTGAGCGTTATTTCACGTCACTAGATACAATAACCTGTGAGACGATATGTAACTGAATCGCTAGTTTCGAATCAAATTAAAAGTAGTAAATTTTTGTAAATGCGTTATTCGGGCGATCTTGGTCGGTCGGTAGAGCGTATACCGTTAAATGTATAATGTTTCATCTTTCGAATCGCGTCTACCGACCGCCCGAGCGAGAGAGAGGGCATATCGAAAATTTCCGAGTAAGCGAGAGCGGGTGATACTAATAAATCCGAACGCGCATGTGCCGTGGTATACGACACAAACAAAACAGCCGAATGACAGTTGTAGCATACGTTTAATTTTGATACGTAGTAATATACATACAGATAACAAATTCGAGTGACCCATGTTGGTAAATAATTTATCGCGATCGATTTAACTCTATAGCTTCAAACACAAAACAGTGATATAATTTATATTCGTTTCGTGTGTAACTATAGTTGGTGGATGTATTTATGCACGGTAGCGGAATGGAAATAGCTAGTTACAAAAATCAATAGTTTTAAAACAGGTGACGCCGAGCATGTCACGAAAATGACGTAACAATGTCGCAGGGTCGCTCAGGTAGATTGCGAGGTTACCTTAAAGAGAGCCGCTTGCGTTCGGGCTATATACGGCTCTCGTACAGATTGTTTTCTCTTCGGCCTGTTCAGTTTTGTCGTTATATTTGTTTATTTAATAAATCTATATACAAATGCCTTATACTTAACTATTCTATGTCTTATTCCCTATCTATACATATAACTTATTCTATACTTAATCTATATTACGCGCACAAAGTTACATAGTTTCGGAGCGCGAGCCGAGCGCGATTCAGTTCTATAAATCTATATAAATTAATTACGACAAATCTATTGCTATGAGGCGACGCCGCTGTCACCAACAACTAGTAACCATTTCACCTGCTGTCTTTGGAAACGGGTTAAGATATCCTCACCACTCCGAGTAAGGAGTATCATGTGAAAGGAACAACTTTAGGAGAATGGCAGTAGTTTTCTTTCTAATATAAATAAAGCTGCTGCCGTTCTCCTCGTCGAATTCATGTAATAAGCTTAGCGAGTGTTCCAAATGCCCACAAAATTGAAGAAACCTTTGTCCAGCGGTGGACTTCAATAGCACCAATTACCACTTTCTTTCTATTATATTTCTTTACTGACGATAGATTTCTGTTGCCAGGAATAAGTTCCACCACAGGGACTGCAATGGGAACACAATATTCGTTCATAACTATAAAGTAACAGAACTGACGGCAACAGTTGTATCAACCATCAGTCAACAGTGAAATGTTTTCAACTCTTCAGGGTTTTCTTCTTGATTTTTCAGGAGTCGTGAATGGAAAAAGAAATCTCTTCTATAAACATTTTGCATCGCAATTTAAATGTTTAACTTGTTTGGTTTTCAGTGACAGCGGCAGTAAAGGTCTGAAGACGCTGATAACAAGGGAATGGTACTACTCCTACGGTCTGGGCCACACGCTGTTCACCTTGTACGAAGGCTCCACCGTGGTATACTGTCCTGGAGGGGAGGTGACGAATTTCCTTGAAGCGGTGCAGAAGTATAAGGTGAGTGCACATTTTATTAGAAAGGTGATAGGTTCCGGTTACTGGAAACCATGTAGCCTATTCCAGCGCTTATTTCTTTCCCAATAAGTACACTACATCGACCCTAATGCAGGTTCTTCAAGTTAGATGATGGTACTTCTTCTTTATTAGATACAATGGAGAAAAGAGGTCCAAGGTTTAGTATAAGGCATCCTAGTTAATGCTTCAACTTTTTGAGGTCATGTACAATTCACACCCGTGGAACTTCCTGGACTTTAATCAGGACCATGTGAGTGTCCAACTAATCCAAGATGAAATGGTTTTTAGGAGATTCATTAGAATAAAAAAAAGTTGATAGAACATAGGACAATTTCAGATCCACGTGATGCAACTGGCACCTGCTACAGTAGCCGAGATGCTGAAGTCTACCACACTGCAGCAGTACGATGTCTCCTCGCTCGTCCTAATGGTGTCCACCAGCACACCCTTCAGCGCCGAAATGGCAGTCGCGATCAAGAGCAAGTCAGTGTTTTATATCATATATGTTGGTTAGTGCATACATTTACTGATGGATGGACTCCGTTGCCGCGCATCATCTAGCCAGGTACCACAATCACCTGATGTTAAGTGAACCACCTGTCCGTAACATCGTGGCGCTAGAAAGGATCTGATACACAACACACACGCTCGTTGAGTCTCGTTATCCCAATAATTACACTAACTACAGCGCCCTTCAAACCAGAACACAGTTATGTCTAAAAAGACGAGCACAGTGTGGTGCAGTATAGCATCCTAACTAGCGCCTTGTCGTTATGGTCAGATACATCATCATCAGGGTAAGGTATACCGCTACGCCAGGAAATATATAAATCGTTTTAACTGGTCTATTTATACATCAGGTTTCCTAACTTGCAAGCTGCGACACAGTATTATGGTCTTTCGGAGGCCGGCTGCGTCTGCACCGACCGCTGGTCGACCAAAGGTCCCAAACCTGGGAGCGTGGGCTGCGTCTCGCCATCTTTTATTATCAAGGTAACAAATTTTCATTCCCACGCGTCAATTTTCAATCCGTTCAACATTGTCCACTTTTGAAGAATTGTCAAATACCATTTATTATTGGTGATAAATGATAATGGACGGCACAAGATGGTGAGGATGGTTATCAAGTAGATCCTTGTTTGAAGGGCGCTGTAGCAAAATACAATTCTTCTAAATACATCTTAACTATACTAAACATCCTCTTCTCTGGTTAACTGAAGAAACAATAAATGCATATGAAGTATTACTTGGCATAAATAAATAGTCTTCTCCTTATTCTCACCGATGGGGTTCGAGGCAGTCTACCTCCAGGAGAGAGTTAAGGGTTCATCAGTCACGCTAATCAAGTGGAAATCACGTGTATAAGAAAGCTGTTCTCAGATCATCATAGTTTCCGCGCATTCTTTCTCTGGAAACTCGAGTTCAGTAGGGAACGAATCTGCCCCCCTTCGAGAAAAGTCGGTATGTTCCATGACTGGGGATAGCATTAACATGTCTTTGACCACAGCATTTTCATTTGCCAGGTAGTGGACCTCGACACCAGAGAACCTCTGGGACCCAACCGGCGCGGGGAGATTTGCTTCAAGTCGCCCTCACTGATGTTAGGCGAGTTTACTTCAAGTTTTATTAATCCAGGTCTACTTCGTTGTCATTGCTTCCGTAGGCCTCCCGCTGCACGTGGCATCTGATGGTCACCATCGAGAGGGTACTTTGAACGTTTCCCCTCCGATATTTAAAAACTAAGGTTTCGCTTTGTAGCTATAGGTCTTCTATATTCTTTATTCCTATGCAAAGATTTCTAAAACTGGTCCAAAGATCTTGCTAAGTTTCTTCAGAATTTAGTAGTGCTTATAATTTTCTTAGTAGATTTCCTAAATATTGTTTATGACCTATCAAGAAGACTTGCAAACGCCTAAAGCATAAGTATATCTCAGATATTTTAAAGACCGCGGCTACTGATGATTACGATGTAACCGCTTCCTTGACACAATCATTATAACCCGAAGGTCCCTGGTTTCCATGATCACATGTGGTGAAATTTAGAAGACGCTACCATCTCCTTGTTAGACATCTGCCGACATAACAGCAGCGCCTTGTTCTGTCATCATACTCGTATGTATAAAAGTCAGTGGCTGTCTATGGCTCTGTAATTATTATAAAGTGTTCCTGTACCTCATCAGCGTGACATGAACTTTCTATGGTATATAATATTGTTAATAATCCTTATCCCGCTGACCTTCGTGGATGCTTTGAATTTTTAATGTCCAGACTACGTACAGCAACAATTACCATCGGATGATCGGGCCAACGGCGAGTCACCATCCTTTCGTGGTAAACATCCCCCGATTGTGAACAAAGAGGTTCAGCTCCTTCTTTTTGGTAAGAACAGCGAAGGAGTGGAACAACTTGCCAGCGTCAATGTTCCTGTCCAAATATGACGGGGTATCATCAAAGAAAGAGTGAATAGGTTGTTTGATTAATACGATTCAGGACTGTAGACCTCATCACTGCTTAACACCAGTTGGGATGGAGACGAAGCAGTTGTGCCTCTTCCATATAAAATTTAGGATGTAACGGGACCCAAGCCAACCTCATCTGCTCTTGGTGCAGCCTGCTAATCAACAAACGAGGCTATGGCTCTCACCCAACCGCAGTGGGAAAGCGTGGTAGGAAGTTTCCCAAATCCCTCAATATGAACCCCCATAAAAGAAGGTTGCGGAAAGCCGCTGGATGCATACAGCGCAGGACCGATCGATGTGAACTTTGGGGGGGGGGGGATATGTCCAGCTGTGGACGTATATCAACTGATGATAAGGTCTGTTAAGAGAGGTAATGGTAAAAAATAAAAAGACAATAAAGTCTGTGACTTTACTCTGCAGGTTACATTGGTGAAGAATCTCTCGATTATCTGGATGAAGAAGGATTCTTCAAGAGTGGAGACATTGGATATTACGACGACGACAAGTACTTCTATATAGTAGACAGGATCAAGGAGCTGATCAAGTTTAACTCTTATCAGGTAACTTCAGGATATGAGTATAAACGGTGGTAGGTGTTTAAAGTAGGTTCGTACTGATAGTAGGTACTGTGTTCCGATTTGAAGGGCGCTGCAGCTAGTGAAATTACTGGGAGATAATACCTTGTGTCAAGACGACGAGCGCAATGTGATGCAGTGTATATCATCCTTACCATCAGATGAACGTCTGCTCGTCTCGTCGCTTCTTCGAAAAAAGGTACCACCAACCAGTGCCAAATCCTGGACATTCCTTGCTGAGCGGTGGTATCAACATGGTTATGGGGATGGGCTACCACAATGCATCTTAAGCAGTGGTGTAACATTCGGATGAATTGATCCGGTTTGATGAGCGCTGGCGTATAAGGGGTCCCGCACAACAACTCACGGGGCCCAAGTCAGCCTCAACTGCTCATGGTGCACCCTGCTAATCAACAAACGGGGCTCTGACTCCCACCAACCCGCATTGGGCCAGAGTGGTGAAAAATGGCCCCAATCCCCATACGAATCCCTACTCGATCGATATGGGAATGTTTGAGAGAGGTCTTTGTCCAGCTGTGGACGTCTATCGGCTGATGGTGGTGAAGAGCGCTATATTAGTAAAATGACTGGGGGTTATAAATCTCCTAACCCCAGTGATTTCACTAAGGAACAAATTGAAGCTGCCTAGAAATATTTTGTCTTGAGGCGACTACGATTGGTGCTGTCAGCTGCTGGTGATCACCAGTTTATCCTATTATTCTCCAAGTAGACAGTAAGAGTTTCTTGTATAGGTTGCACCGGCGGAATTGGAAGCGGTGCTGGAGCAGCATCTAGAGGTTGCGAGCGCTGGAGTCGCTGGCGCTCCGCACCTGGAGTACGGGGAGGTGCCGACCGCTTTCGTAGTACTGAGGCCCGGCCACAAAGTCACCGCTGACGAGCTGGTGAAATATGTTGACGGCGAGGTATGTTATAGATGATGTTTTAACCACCGTCACCGGAAAAGACGTGTTGAAGATCACATTGGTTCAACCGTTTCACCAGATAATTTATTTATAACCTTCATTTTAATACCTTAAACTAGGTCACAACGGACTTAATACCTATGAGCATTATCTACCAGATAAACTAGGAGGTGGTGAGATTGTGGGCAAACGAGCCAACAGTTCACCTAATTATAAGTGATCACTGACTTCCATGGCTACATCTGTATTATCCTCTGTTGGTCTGTTGGACATCTTCTGTTACTTGTCAAAGACTTTCCAGAAGATGGTGATGCTGGTCAGAATACTCCGACTTTTATAAGTTGACAGTCGGAACACGTCGATGGTGTTATGGAGACAGATTTATAGTATGACGATTGTAACCAGGGGGTGTCGGAACCCTAGCACCAAGTAAATATCACGTGGTTCCGTAGTTGGATCAGGAGTTTCCTTCGGAAGAAGATGGTAGGTCTCTGTTATTGGAAACCGTCTAAGTACCACCTCAGGTCCTATTTTAAAAGCTCCTGTTCGAAAGGCGTTGTGGCTAGTGGTGTTACTGGGGTTACGAGATTTAAGATCTTATGTCTTAGCGATGAGCACCATATGGTGCTGTATATCATTCTTTATTGAGCGACGAGATGAGCGGGACGTTCACCTGATGGTAAGTGATACGCCTATAACAAGACGCTAGTTAAGATGGTATGCACTGCACCATATTGCGCTCGTCGCCTGAGCCATAAGATGTTGAATCTCTTTACCCCAGTAATTACACTAGCTACAGCGCCCTTCAAACCGGAACACAATAATGTTTATAAACTGCTGTGTGGTGACAGAAATAGACACTGCGACATGTACCTATCTAGACAATCTCCGGCAACAGAGACCTACCAGTCAAGTGTGTCACTCGATATCAGGTGAACATCTCGCTCTTCTTTTCTCAACTCACAAAAAAATTTCCAGGTATCGCATCGCATGCGCCTCGCTGGTGGTGTGCGTTTCGTTGACTCCTTACCACTGGTGCCCAGCGGTAAACTGGATAGGAAGGCGTTGAGGAAGATTTTAACTGATACCAACTGAATGAAGAGTTCTCTTGCGGGAGACCGTGTAGGTTCCGTAGCTACGGGAATTACTTGGGTAACAAGCCTGATCATCCAACTAGCACCGCATTTTAGTGGACGACTATCACCAAAAGCTAAAGTTGTATATATATATATATGTTATTAGTATATAAAATTCCTTTTAATAAATTTTACAACCCTACATATCCAGATTTTTTTTAGAGGAGGGCTGATCGATGAGGATGATAGCTGGACGTGGTTTCCGGACATGGATAAAGTGGTCCGAATGTGGATCCTGTGATTATTATTGTGAGCAAATTGTCCGATTTGGACTTATGGAGCGACAGTTCTCGAACATTTCCTAAACTCTTTAATAAAATATCCTCATCATCATCAGCCGATAGACATCCACCGCTGGACATAGGCCTCCTCCAAATATCTCCATATACAGTCAGCATGGCTTTCGGTACCGCTGACCAATAGGGGTTGTCGTATGTAGAGGTTCATATAGGGCGATTTGGGCCATTTCTCACCACGATGGCCCAGTGCGGATTGGTGGATACCAGAGCCTCGTTTGTAGATTAGCAGGGTGCACCACGAACACTTCCCGCCACCTCCCATGGCTCCTCCAACCATCCGGTTATATGGGCCGAATCGTCGGGGTTTAAGACCCCTACAAATTGTTTTTTCGCTCTTTACCGGTCGACCTTTGCGTACCCTCCCTTTTCTGGGGCGCGCAACCATCACGAACGCAGCTTCCTCGACGCTCCACCGTCGCGGTACCAACTCAATGGTTGCGTAGATTTGTGACTGGTCTGGTCTCGCTCCAACTCGCTCCGGATCTCGTACCATCGGTGCGCGAAATCTCTCAGCCGTCTGAAGTTCTCCCGCGAACTCGCCAAGTCCGGGCAGTAAACTGAACCTATGCTCGATCGCTGCGTCCCATCCATCATCTCGCACCTTGCCATTTCATACAATGGGCACTCCCACAGTACATGGGTGCACCACGAGCAGGTGAAGTTGGCTTGGGACCCGTGAGTTGTGGTGCGGGACCCATTACACCCCTAGTAGGCATCACCGCAACCCCTATTGCAGCCGACAAACAGTAGTCTGCTAATATTACTGCGACCTGGTTTAAAAGGGGTTGCAGCTATTGAAATTAATGAAGCAACAAGATATCTTATGCTGTTGTTATGAGTACCACTTACCATCAGGTGAAAATATAAATAAATAAATGAAAATTGAATAGAAAGAGATTGCTGAGAGGGGATGAGATCAAAATTCAAATTTATTGTAAAACAAACTCTTAATTTCTTTTGATAATTAACTTTGATGCGAAAATCAACGAGAAACCTTTTCGGCGGTTTCCTGAATTTATAGATCACTGTGCTTCTTCGCGACGTGTTTATCCAGAAACAGTTGGCTGGTGAAAGCTCTTGAACAACTGACGCATGTGAAACTCAGCTCGGAATCCTTGATGACGCGGTGGATCCGGGACATGTGGTTGTACTTCCCCGATCGGGACTTGAACGACTTCTGGCACATCGTACACTCGTACGTGTCGCCTCCGGTGCCGTAGTTGTGGACTTCCAGGAGGTGCCTCTTCCTCACCTCCCAGGTGGCGAAACGGGGCTTGTCCTTGCAGTACACGCAGACGTACGGTGTCGACGTATGCTGACTTTTCACATGAGCGTTCCTCTCATCTAGAGTGGAGAAAGTTGCTACGCATCTGCTGCAATTATATTTGTTCTCGTGCGGCACCTTAGTGTGAGCTATCATCGCCGATTCGGTGATGAAACCCTCGCCGCAGGTGTCGCAGACGTAATTCTGGAAATGACTGTGCGTGTGTTTCTTAAGCGAAGCGAAATTCTTGAACTGATTGGTGCATATCGCACATTTCCACGAGCTGCCATCGTTTAATCTGAAAGGCAACAATCCAAACTGTGCATCCGATCTGATCGGTTGACTGTGCTCGCTCTTTAGATGATCGATCAGATCATCGAAATTATCGATGGTGACGAAGCAGAGCTTGCACCGGAGGTCGGTTATGTCGACGTTCAAGAACGCCTTGCCCAGCTTCTTATAAAACGCTGATTGGACGTCGTAGCTCTCGTGCTGCGACGCCATATGCTTGCGGAAGACCACCGGATCCCTGGTTTTCATTCTACAGAACACGCAGTTCAAGTTGCTCATCCACGTCCTGAAGGGGTAAGCTGACGAATACTGCAATATTATTTCGGCGTTGCTCCTCGGCCTCAGCACTTTACCGTTACGAGGTTTATAAGCGGTTCTATAGCATTTCACGTGCCGCTGATGATCCTTCAGCGCTTGATGCGTGATGAAAGTTGTTCCGCATTTGTCGCAATTGTATTTCATGAAGTGAGTGGTGATGTGGCGTTTGAAGTCGATGAAGGCGCTATAAGATTTATCGCAGGAGACGCATATGTACTTGTCATCGACCAGTTTGTAAGGCAGGACTCCGTAGCAGGCGTTGAACTTGACAGGCAGATCGTGCTGCTGCGAGAAGTGCTGCATCAGAGAGTGTACATCGGGGAACCTTTGACCACACACCTTACATTCGAGATTACTGATATCAACTTTGATTAGATTCCCTTTCATTCGGTAAAATACGTTCTTGAAATCGGCATTGACGTGGTGGGATTCCATGTGGTATTTGAGTTCCGGCAGATACTCGAACTCTATGTGGCAGTAAGCACACAATATCTGGCTGAACCGGGTCTTGAATGGATAAGCGGTAGAATGCTTCAGTATCAATTCTACATTCCGCCGCTGAGGTGATTGGTAAACGAGGAGTACTTTAGATTTTGTCTCAACATTATCACGACCGCGTATTCCCAACGTTGTCCCTAAAAAAACAAATAGATCACGATTAATATTACGCCTGGTAGTGAAACAAAAATTATGATGGAAGATCACTTTACCTGCAACCAAAGACTGGTGAAGCTCCTTACGGGCTTACCAGTAAACAGGATGCTTGGTCTCCGACATTCGCGAAAGTCCAGCTCAAACGTAGCCGAGCGAGAATAACATCACAGCACAAATGGCTTATCATCACATCAACTTTTAAGGAGTGAAAACTTCATTGAATCAAATTCAATGAATAAGTCTTGTATTCATAATATTATGAAGTCGTGGTATTTTAGTTTGTACTCTTGAAGAGGCGAAGACTCGATTCCCACCGAGGTGAGTTTTCATTGAAGGAAAAAATCAACATATTTTAAAAATAATTCTCCGGGACATGTGCCATCTATCAACCTGTACTTTAACCAGCATGGTGGTGACTTATCCTCGTCCCTCTCCTTTTATACACACCAGAGTCTCACAAGGGAGAAAACTAAGAGAGTTTTTATTTATATAATTGCATTAAAATAAGACACACGGTGAAGCGAAGAGGAACCCACCCGGCCGGCCCGCGGTGAAGAGGTGGCCCGAAGCGGCTGCTCCAGGTTAGAGTACCGGTTGGATAACTAGAGCTCACCGGAGTGGCCGGGCGCTGCAGGGGCGGTTTTATACTGCCCTCTGCAGCCGAGGTGGAGTCGCGGTGGGAGTACTCTCTGCCACTAACAACGGGTGGCGGCGGGCCCAACATCGTATCCGCCGCAGGGAGCCGGGAGAGTTTTCTCTCTTGGTTTTCATGGCCTCTGGGCGACGAGTTGGGGGGAATCCGTTGCCCACACGACAGCAGGAGGCCAAGCAGGGGGCGCGCTGATTGTTCCGGCATGCTCCAGCGGACGTGGAAAGGGAGGGTTTATCCCTCCCTCCTGATGTTGGGCTGCGAAAGCAGCCAGCGCCGGCGGGGTCGCGGATGGTGCGAAAGCGTTCCTGTAACCCCGCCACGAGGCGACGAGGATGAACATCGCGGGGGTTTTAGTCGGTGCAAGTCCGACATAACCCGCCCTTGCTCCCGCGAGGACGTACGCGCAGGCATTTACTCGACGTTAATCAAAAAAAAAACCTGGCCAGCGTGGTCCATAATTTTGTTTGACTGTCTCATTGTAAAATTCGCCGAGTCCTAGTATTAAGGACATCATCTGGGTTCTTTAATAAATAATTATGAATAATTATCATTATTCATAATTATTTCAAGAACTAGCCAGCCTTCTATACCATTCGACAATTGTTGAAGTTTTGGCATTTTATAGGAAACAGCTCCTACTAACCCGCATGGTCTAGCGTGGTGGGAAATGGCGCAAATTCCCCTATGTACCCTACAAACGACGCCCCCCAGTGCCCACAGTTAGGTCTTGGATACCAGAACCTGAGTCCGATGAAACTGCTACGGTTGCTAGCGGCGCAAACTTCATCATAAAAAAAGATCCCTAGTACGCGACGGTGCTGGAAGCCGTGGTGATTGTTGAAGGTCGCGGGAAGCTGCTGAAAACGGATAACATGGCACCAATCGATGTGGAGTTTTTTCGGAGAGGCTTATGTTTAGTGGACGTCTATCGGCTGATGATGATGATGATGATGAAGAAATGAAACAGGAATTTTTCTTAGCATTTATTTTCTGGTTAATCTTTGGCATGAATAGTTAAAAGTTAGGATATATACAATAGGTAGATCTATACGCGTAATTTACAATTGTAAAACTATGGTATTTAATACCAGTAATTGCTTTATCGAATCACAAGTAACAGGTAAGAGAGTATCTGTAGCATAAGGATTACTAGGATGAAAGTCTTGTTCTTTATGAGTTTTGAACTACACAAGTTTTGTCCCCCCCCCCCCTCCTCCAACAACTCACGGGGTCAACAACCCCACCTGCTCGTCGTGCACCCTGATAATCTACAAGGCTCTGGTTGCCACCAACTCGCATTGGTGTCACGTCGTGGAGAATGGCTGAAATCAATATGAATCCGTACAAACGACGGCTCCTGGTGCTCAACAAATCGCAGGAAGTCGCTGGATGTGGATGGTGCCGATGTGGGGATCATTGGGGGAGACCTATGTCCAGCAGTGGACGAGTCGGATGATGATGATTTATTACTTTACATATTAACCTATTTCGCAAATGATCTAGGAACGTGACTAGAAGTAGACATAGTTTAGGCAATACAGATAAAAATCTTAACACTAAGGAATGATTGAATTCTATCTGTAGTTTTTTTATTCAACGAAGCCATAAGAGGAGCCGGACGATCACGTGATATTAAGTGATACGCCTACCCATCACAACGTGGCGTTAGTTAGAATGTTATACACTGCTCCACATTGTGCCCGTCGCCTTGAGACACGATCTGGAGTCTTGTTACCGCACTACACTAGCTACAACGGCCTTCAAACCGGAATACAGTAACATTTACACACTACTGTTTGTCGCTACAAATAAAAGCGGTGGTACCTTTTTTTTTTTATTTTCGAGGGGAAATATTCGAAAGATACCCTGCTTCTGGGGGAAAGTCAGGGTTATGTGAAATTCTTACTCACTAAAACCACCTCGGTGCTCTGCATCAGTGCATTCGGAGAGGCTCCGGGATCTCTTATAGAACTCACCGGTGCTCTTCCACACTTTGTGTCAGTACGTCTCTGAGGAGTAGCCTGACCTTCCTAGCCAGCATCGCTGGGACATATGCTGTCCTACGCAGGTTCGCTTGTTGAGCGATAAAGGTCCCCACCCTCAAGACCCGCAAAACTCCTAGACCCTTTTAGTCGCCTAGTCCTAGACTACAGGGCGGTGGTACCTACCCAGACGGTCTCTGGTAAGAGGGAACAACCATCAGTAAACCTGCATAAGGATTTTATAACATGATATCATCATCTTTGATGAACTAGGTTACCACTTTACAACAATCCTATCTGGTGTTATGTGGTGATATGGTCTGACAGACGATTTGCTCTTTTCTTGAACTGGTATTCCAGCTTTAACATCAGCGTAAAGTCGGAATACCGATTGAGAGTCCACCCGGTTCATTCGAGGTCCTTGTGTTTCTTTAGATGGTGTATCAATGAGACTTTGCTCTTGTACGCATTGTTGCAGATCGCGCAGAGGAAGTTCTTCGCGTTGGTGTGCACCCATAGGTGCTGCCTCAACCTGGACTCAACCTCAAAACACTTGCCGCATATTTCGCATTTGAACTTCTCCGTGTGGTACTTGGTGGTGTGCTCTGTCAAAGCCCGACGGGTATTGAAATTACTTTTACATATGTGGCAAGGGTGCAGCTTCCTGATCCCGTGCACCTTCTTCATGTGCGACATCATGCTGTAGTACTCTTTGAAAGTCTTCGAGCAATGGCCGCAGCTCTTCATCCTAACTCTATCCTTGCCCTTGTGTACGATGTTCACGTGGTACTTCTGTTGGCCTTTTTTAGAGAAAATCTTGTCGCAGTACTTGCATTGGAAGGTCTGCGACATATGTCTCTCTTTGTGCTCCAGCAGGAAGTACTGGTTCAGGAAACCAGCGCCGCACTCCTCGCATACAACCTTCCCAAAATGTACGTTCATGTGAGTTTTTAAGAGTGCGAATTCGTGAAATTTGTTTTCGCAGATGTGGCACTTGAGTAATCCATCATTCATGGCCATATGGTATTCCGTCACACCGTTACTAGCTGGATGGAAGGTCTTGTTGTGTATCAATTCTAAATGCTGTCTGATTGAGTCTAAATCGGGATACCTATCACCGCACAATCTACATCTGAGGTAAGATATATCGGCGAGTATAGATCTTTTTCCTCTGGGTATGAACCTTTTTAAAATCACGTCTCTATCTTCGACCTGGTGGGTCATTGTGTGCTGAAGCAGGTCGGAGACTTCAGGGTAGTACTCCGTGCAGAAGAAACATTTAAGAGTTTTGCCCATGGAGGTAAACGGTCGCACTGTGGTGAATTGGAGGAAGGTCGCCGCATTATTCCTTTCTGGTACTGTCATTTGCCAAATGCTTCCACGTGAGGCTCTGTGCGCGTCTGCGGAAGAGATAAAATCCTTCAGATCTTCAACAATAGCATTACTTTGTGTTACATGAATTACAAAGTAATTTTTAATTATATTTCTCGTTAAATCGTTGTTTTTCTAAACAAAGGAAACTTTTTGTTAGAAGACGCTGCGAACAGAATATGATACTACACTTAAACAAGTCGACTTGTTCTCGTTAGTTAAATCTTTTCTTTCATAAGGTCATCTTATTTTATAATTTTTGATGAATTCAGTCGAAAATCATCGTTTTAATAGTTAATTAACTCCAAACTCGCAGAGCCGTTTCCGGTGCCATTCCCGGAGATGTTTGTTGAATTCGTTGTTGTTGTGGAACGTGCTCCCACATTCGGAGCAGGCAAACTGATCGCCGCGGGTCATGTGGATTCGCATGTGCTGCTTCAAATTCTTCTGGTGACGATAGGATTTGTCGCAGAGCCCGCACACGTAGTTCCTTTCGTCTGTGTGCGATATCATATGTTTCTTTAAGGTTGTAACGCAGCTGAAACATTTCTTGCAAATCTTGCATTGCGTCTTCTGTGTGTGGTATTTGTTTGTGTGCATCGTCAGCTTCCTGCGGCTGTGGAACGTGGTGTTGCATACGTCACAGTCGAAGGTGAAAGTTATCCCGTGGGTCGTCTTGAGGTGCTTCAACTTCTTAAAGTGCTCCGTGAACCGTTCGGGACAATGAGGGCATTGTAGCTGTCGCATCTTCGTCGCGCCTTCATGGCTCTTCTCCATGTGATATTTCAGATTGGAGCTGGTCGTGTAGACTTTGTCGCATCTACTGCAGGGGTGGCCGCCCGGCTCGTGTATTTCCTTGTGCTGTTTCAGACGCTGGTGTGTCATGAAACCCGCGCCGCAGGTCTCGCATACAGCGTTACTGAAGTGCACGTTCATATGGCGATTTAGCAGTATGAACGTCTGGAAAGTCTTCCCGCAGACGTGGCACGAAAGTTTTCCGTTCTTCAGAGTCAGATTATACGCCACGACCCCGTTGCCGGATGCGGTGAACACTTTACCATGTACTGCGGTGAGATGAGATCGTATGACATCAATGTCGGTGAACGTTTGCCCGCAAATTTTGCATTTCAGATCGGATATGTCAACTTTGACGGTGCGCTTACCCTTCGGCACCAGCTCCTTAAGGGTCGCTGCGTGATCAGGTATCGCGTGCGCCAGGCTGTGCTTGAGGAGTTGATTTAGATCGGAGTAGCGTTCGTTGCAGAAGAAACATTTGAAATAGTAGCGACAGTATACGAACGGCGTGACCGTCGTGTACTCCAGGATTAATGCGGCGTTCCGCCTCTCCGATAACGTCATCTCCCAGATACTGGTGAGCGCGCCTTGTCTGCTGCCCCCTTGGGTCCCTGGGGAGGTAAAATTTCTATATTTATTCATTCCTTTACATTTTCAAAACGTTATAGGAATAGTATAGATATTCATCTATTTACCCAGTTTTTTACTTCCTCCAAGTCTGTTAGGTCGGTGGCATCTTTAAGATTTCTGTCCCTCCAAACCTAGTCTGGAAGAGATAAGACTACCCCCTGTATCCCTAATATTGCTGACTGATTATGCGACGTGATGAACTTCCTCTCCACCTACACTACTGATTTTTTTGTTTGTTTTGTATACGTATATATATATCGTAAAATAATATAATTTCTTTCTGTCTATCCATTACAGGGTTAAGTTATATTTTCACTTAGATTTGAACATGTAACAGCAAAGTAATTAAATACCCTTAAGATTTTTTTTTAACCCTTAGTAGAATTGCCAATTGTTTATACGATTGCTTGAAGAAGAGATGAGTAAGAGGATACGTCAAATGTCCGTGAAGTTCACCCGAAATGATGCTGTAACCCGAGTGCGAGGAGAAATAATTGATTAAAGTGCCGAGACGAGCGGGATGTTCATCTGATGGTGAGTACGCCTGCTCATAAGATGGTGATTCTCGTTACGCCAGGAGTTACACTGGCTACTGCACTCTCTAAACCGGAACACACCAGTGCTTCCTGTGTTGTCTGTCGATTACAATAGGCACTGTGATGGTAGCAGTAAAATGTTCAGCAAGCGACACTCTTGGCTTCCAAACAATCCAGCAACCGCTCGAGCTGATATTTTATGAATAAAATAGGCAGAATTTTGAACAGAACAGAAGAGAACAAAACTTTGTGCTCGTCGCTTTGAGACATAAGATGTTGAATCTCGTTAAGTCACTAATGTCTCTAGCTACAACGCCTTTCAAACCGGAGCGCAGTTACGTTAGCGCACTGCTGTTTTGATGAAGTACTTACCTGAACTGTCTCTGAAAAAATAGAAATACCACCAGAACGTCTGAAGATGATCATTTATCCTTTCCTAATAATTACATTTATATATCAGAGAAGTTATAAAAAAATTAATAAATGTTTGAAATTAGAAAAAAGAGATTTAATTTTTTTTTTTTTATTATATAACCAGCAGTTCCTCTCTCCCTTCCGCTTTGCTAGCTTTAATACAGATATAGACTTCAAAAGACTTTCTATAGTAACCGTTACCATAGCAACCGCGTATATAATACCAAATACCTCCAATTCCTGCCACCAATCTCTAGGCTCCTACCAACCCACATCGGGCGAGCGGGAAATGGCCTAAATCCCCTACAAACATGCAGGTATTTGGTGGAGGCCTAGGTCCAGCAGTGGACGTCGACTGATGATGGATTAGAAATAAAACCATGGACTATCCATGAAAACTAATTAGCCTGTAACCATCTTCATATCATTCCGTGTGGAATGCTCGTGTTCGTGTAATAGATACGTTCACTAGTTTTCACGTGATTGGCGAACAAACAGAACACATTTTCATCATACATATATATATATATATATATATAGATTGTTTGTGATACCAGGCAGAACAATTTAAATATTTATAGCATTGTCTTATTATTTGTAATGTTGGTGGTAGCGTCTCTGTTGCTGCAGACCGTCTAGGTAGGTACCACCGCAGCGCCTATTGCAGCTTATAGGCAGTACTGTCATCCGGTTTGAAGGACCTTCAGCTATTACTAGTGGTAGCGTCTCTGTTGCTGCAGACCGTCTAGGTAGGTACCACCGCAGCGCCTATTGCAGCTTATAGGCAGTACTGTCATCCGGTTTGAAGGACCTTCAGCTATTACTAGTGGTAGCGTCTCTGTTGCTACAGACCGTCTAGGTAGGTACCACCGCAGCGCCTATTGCAGCTTATAGGCAGTACTGTCATCCGGTTTGAAGGACCTTCAGCTATTACTAGTGGTAGCGTCTCTGTTGCTGCAGACCGTCTAGGTAGGTACCACCGCAGCGCCTATTGCAGCTTATAGGCAGTACTGTCATCCGGTTTGAAGGACCTTCAGCTATTACTAGTGGTAGCGTCTCTGTTGCTGCAGACCGTCTAGGTAGGTACCACCGCAGCGCCTATTGCAGCTTATAGGCAGTACTGTGATCCGGTTTGAAGGACCTTCAGCTATTACTAGTGGTAGCGTCTCTGTTGCTACAGACCGTCTAGGTAGGTACCACCGCAGCGCCTATTGCAGCTTATAGGCAGTACTGTCATCCGGTTTGAAGGACCTTCAGCTATTACTAGTGGTAGCGTCTCTGTTGCTACAGACCGTCTAGGTAGGTACCACCGCAGCGCCTATTGCAGCTTATAGGCAGTACTGTCATCCGGTTTGAAGGACCTTCAGCTATTACTAGTGGTAGCGTCTCTGTTGCTGCAGACCGTCTAGGTAGGTACCACCGCAGCGCCTATTGCAGCTTATAGGCAGTACTGTGATCCGGTTTGAAGGACCTTCAGCTATTACTAGTGGTAGCGTCTCTGTTGCTACAGACCGTCTAGGTAGGTACCACCGCAGCGCCTATTGCAGCTTATAGGCAGTACTGTGATCCGGTTTGAAGGACCTTCAGCTATTACTAGTGGTAGCGTCTCTGTTGCTACAGACCGTCTAGGTAGGTACCACCGCAGCGCCTATTGCAGCCGTTACGTAGGCAGTACTGTGATCCGGTTTGAAGGACCTTCAGCTATTACTAGTGGTAGCGTCTCTGTTGCTACAGACCGTCTAGGTAGGTACCACCGCAGCGCCTATTGCAGCTTATAGGCAGTACTGTGATCCGGTTTGAAGGACCTTCAGCTATTACTAGTGGTAGCGTCTCTGTTGCTACAGACCGTCTAGGTAGGTACCACCGCAGCGCCTATTGCAGCTTATAGGCAGTACTGTGATCCGGTTTGAAGGACCTTCAGCTATTACTAGTGGTAGCGTCTCTGTTGCTACAGACCGTCTAGGTAGGTACCACCGCAGCGCCTATTGCAGCTTATAGGCAGTACTGTGATCCGGTTTGAAGGACCTTCAGCTATTACTAGTGGTAGCGTCTCTGTTGCTACAGACCGTCTAGGTAGGTACCACCGCAGCGCCTATTGCAGCTTATAGGCAGTACTGTGATCCGGTTTGAAGGACCTTCAGCTATTACTAGTGGTAGCGTCTCTGTTGCTACAGACCGTCTAGGTAGGTACCACCGCAGCGCCTATTGCAGCTTATAGGCAGTACTGTGATCCGGTTTGAAGGACCTTCAGCTATTACTAGTGGTAGCGTCTCTGTTGCTACAGACCGTCTAGGTAGGTACCACCGCAGCGCCTGTTGCAGCTTATAGGCAGTACTGTGATCCGGTTTGAAGGACCTTCAGCTATTACTAGTGGTAGCGTCTCTGTTGCTATAGACCGTCTAGGTAGGTACCACCGCAGCGCCTGTTGCAGCTTATAGGCAGTACTGTCATCCGGTTTGAAGGACCTTCAGCTATTACTAGTGGTAGCGTCTCTGTTGCTATAGACCGTCTAGGTAGGTACCACCGCAGCGCCTATTGCAGCTTATAGGCAGTACCGTGATCCGGTTTGAAGGACCAATAGCTATTACTGGTGGTAGCGTCTCTGTTGCTACAGACCGTCTAGGTAGGTACCACCGCAGCGCCTATTGCAGCTTATAGGCAGTACCGTGATCCGGTTTGAAGGACCAATAGCTATTACTGGTGGTAGCGTCTCTGTTGCTATAGACCGTCTAGGTAGGTACCACCGCAGCGCCTATTGCAGCTTATAGGCAGTACTGTGATCCGGTTTGAAGGACCTTCAGCTATTACTAGTGGTAGCGTCTCTGTTGCTACAGACCGTCTAGGTAGGTACCACCGCAGCGCCTATTGCAGCTTATAGGCAGTACTGTGATCCGGTTTGAAGGACCTTCAGCTATTACTAGTGGTAGCGTCTCTGTTGCTACAGACCGTCTAGGTAGGTACCACCGCAGCGCCTATTGCAGCTTATAGGCAGTACTGTGATCCGGTTTGAAGGACCTTCAGCTATTACTAGTGGTAGCGTCTCTGTTGCTACAGACCGTCTAGGTAGGTACCACCGCAGCGCCTATAGCAGCTTATAGGCAGTACTGTGATCCGGTTTGAAGGACCTTCAGCTATTACTAGTGGTAGCGTCTCTGTTGCTACAGACCGTCTAGGTAGGTACCACCGCAGCGCCTATTGCAGCTTATAGGCAGTACTGTGATCCGGTTTGAAGGACCTTCAGCTATTACTAGTGGTAGCGTCTCTGTTGCTATAGACCGTCTAGGTAGGTACCACCGCAGCGCCTATTGCAGCCGATACACAGTACTGTGCAGACATTACCGTGACCCGGTTTGAAGGGCTCTGAAGTTAACACTGGTAGTAAGTTTCTGTTGCCGGAGGCCGTTTAGGTAGCTACCACCGCAACGCCTGTTGCAGCCGACAGATAATATTGTGATCCGGTTTGAAGAGAGCTAAATCTAGTGAAATTACTGGGCTAATGTGATTTAACATCCTACGTCTTAAGGCGACGAGCGCAATGTGGTGCAGTGTATACCGTCCTAACTAGTGCTATGATCAGGCGTATCACTTACCATCAGGTGATAGTCCCGCTGGTATCTTCGCTTCGTAGAATAAAAAAAAAAATTTTAAAGTCGCGTACTAAGCGTAACTCACGGGGCCAACCCGTATTGGGCCAGCGTGGAAGTGGCCCAAATCCTTCCATATGAAACCTACAAACGACGACCCCTGGTGCCCGGCGATGCGAGCAGCACAGGACAGATCGGTGTGGGGATCTTTGGGGAAAAGCCTAAGTCCAGCAGTGGACGTCTATCAGCTGATCGTGGTATTTGCATGTGGCTGTACGTCAAGGTTCAACTTGTTATAAATAAAACCATAGTTTCTCTTAATTTTTATTGCATCAATTCGAGCGAAGTCGAGCAACAATTGTCACCACAGCTTTGCTTTGTGTTATCCGTACAAAATTAGGGGATCTCCTAAAAGTGGTACACCTGGGACATATCCTGGCCCTATATACAGATCCACCGGTGAATGTAGTAGCTCATTTAAAGAGAGAGGAAGCTGTGGTAGCGTGATTAGCTCGTGCGAAGAAACGCCGGTTCGATACTTATCCGACTGAAGATGATGGTGAAGCAGAACATAGTGTGGATACCAGTACGGTTTAAGAGGAGCAAGTATCTGGTACATGTGATATGATCCAGCCTGAAATTTTCAGTATGGTTTGTTAAATGGCGTTGTAACTGAAGGCTCCAGATGCGACAGTTTGTACCCTCCTAATTTCCATCCTGGCGCTCTGGATGCCAATGCTTCATATGTTTGATGTGTTCGTATCGATTGTGGAAGCCGCTGCCGCATTCCGTGCATGTGAACTTCCAGACTGGGCCGTGCACGCGCATATGCTGCCTCAAGGTGCGCTCGTGCATGTAGGCCTTCTGGCAGACGCCGCAGAAGAAATTCCTCTCGCCGGTGTGGCCGCGCGAGTGCATCTTCAGCACCGATTTAGTGCCGAACGCTTTCCCGCACACCTTGCACAGGTACTTCTGGGTGTGCAGCTTGGTCGTGTGCTCGGTCAGCGCGCGTCGCATGGAGAACACCGCTTTGCATACCTGACACTCAAACTTGAACGTTATACCGTGCACCTCCCTCAAATGCGTCATCTTCCGGTAATGCTCCGCGAACCGCTCCAAGCAATGTGGACACTTCAACGGCTTAGTCTTCTTCGTATTGAACTCCTCGTGTTTCTTGAAGAAATGATAGCGCAGTTTCAACTTTGTGGGGAACACGTCTTGGCACCTGTCGCATTTGTGGACTCCGTTCTGGTGCACGATCCTATGGTTGACGAGACGTTGGTGTGACATGAAGCCGAGACCGCATTTCTCGCAGACGACGCTGAAATGCGCGTTCATATGTCTGTTCAATAGGAAGAACGAATTAAACGTCTTATTGCATCTGTGGCAAGTGAAGAGGTCGCTGCTGGTGCTCAAATTGTAAGCCATCAGTCCGTTGCCAGCGGAGGTGAACTCTTTGTTATGCGCCGCTGCGAGGTGCTTCCTAGCATCGTCCAACTCTGAATATTTCTGTTCGCAGATCTTGCATTTCAAATCGGATACGTCTACTTTGATCACCCTCTTCCCTTTTCCGAGATATTGCTTCAGCAGGTTGCACCTTTCGGGTGCAACGTGGCGATTGGTATGTTGCAACACGGAGTGCACCTCGGGGAATATTTCGTTGCAATAGAAACATTTGAAATTGGCCTGTTGGTAAAAGAACGGCTTAACTGTGGTGAATTCGAGAAACGTTGCCGCGTTTTGCCTTTCCGATATGGTCATTTGCCATATGCTAGTCCTTTCCCCCGGGGGCTGCTTTGAGGTTATCCCTGGGAAAAATAAAAGTGTTTCTCTTAAAGATGATTATCTGATTATCAAATCTGATCTAAACTAAGACCTCTCAATAGTCACATGCCAAATCATCAACAAGTCTACAAATAATGAAATAGTCATTGAACATAATGTAATTGACTCCATCTTCATTGGTTTTAATTATTTTTTTTGTTACAATAACTACATATTTATATGACGTCGTGCATAGTTCCCATGTGCGTCAGCATAGCGGAGTGATCAATAAAAGTTTGATTACAGATTGAGCATGTGCATTCTACTGCTTCATGTGTCTTTGCATGTTCTAGAAGATTGTTTCTTCTAGCGTAAGCCTTCCCGCAGATTTCGCACTTGAACTTTTTATCACCGGTGTGTATAATCATGTGTCTAGAGAGGCAATATTTTGAAAAGAAACGGGAGTGGCATACGCCGCATTCCTGGTTCCGTTCCTGCATGTGAACGGACCTCCGGTGAAGATAGAGCTGGTACTTCAGATCGTACTGCCTGCCACAAGTTTCGCAACTGTACCGGCTCAGTTGGTTGTGGACGACCCTTAGATGCTTGCTCCGTTGATAATTGGAGTTAAACCTCTCGGAGCAATAAGGACACGAGCGCATGCACTGTTTCAGATGAACACCTCTGACGTGACTGATCTTCTTGGAACGATTGGTGAAAACCTTGTCGCATTTCTCACACGGATAACTTCCTGTTGCGTGGGTCTGTTGGTGTCTCTTCAACAAATTAATAGATATAAAAACTCTGCCACAGATTTCACAGCTGTAGTTATTGAAATGTCTGCTCATGTGGATGATGAGCAACCGAAGCCTTTGGAAACTTTCGCCGCAGATTTGGCAATCGAACACATCATCGGCCAACTTAAACGGTATTATATTATCTTGGTATTCCGGATTAATGTCTTTCCGGTGATCTTTAAGATGAATTTTAAGTTTATTCAAGTTGGTTAGCATAACGCTACAAATTTTACATTGAAGTCGTGCAATGTCTACTTTTATAACTTTGTCCCGGATATTTTTTTTAAACTCCCGTCTGACTTCCTCGAAGGTGTGATGGTTCATGAAGTGTTCTCTCATCGTGTTACCGTCTATGAACGGCTTGGAACAGACATAGCATTTGTATTTATTGTTTGTGTGTACGAATGGATAGACATGAGAAAACTCAAAGATTGTTAGGGCGTTTTGTTTCCACGTCGACAGTTCATGAGTAATATTTCTTCTAAAAGGCTTTGTAAAATTTCTAATCACCAAGTTTTGCGATGAGCTTTGAAAGGACACCTTGGCACCATTTCCAATCTTATCTAAAGATATCGGTTCCTTCAAAAACTTTACCACAGGTCTATCGTCAGAATGAAAATCAATCTCTTTAATCTGGGGTATTTCATCAAACCATTTCTCATCATCCTCTTCATTTTCGCAAATCAGATTATCGATACATATCGGCTTCTTGAGGACTGATAATTTAATATCAGAGCCGTCATCATCCTTCAGTATTATAGATGAATCTGTTACATGGATGGCCCCTAGAAAAAGAACAAAATCCATGAATTTAATTCTTCATTAGGAATTAATTACTCTAATATTCATCACCGACGTCATCACGAGGTGACGATGAAGTGTACATTATTCTAACATAAAGCAAATTAGGAAAGAAAAGAAAAAACTTAGATATTTGATTTATTATATTATAGAATGCTATTTTATAAAATAGTTATTAAACTCAAAAGTATACAGAATTAACAAACTTTGCATTTTTTTTTTTTTTAAATAAATTATTATAATTCTAAGTGCATGAGTGAATGTACTTGAAGATGACTTTCAAAACATGATCTGGAAATGTATGCTCAAAAATTGGCTTGGAAATTCTTAGTTCCGTTTTTGCATGTACGTGGACGGACATCCGGAGCAAAATCAATTGTGCTTCAGATCATGTCGTTTACCACATGTCTGGTGTGTGGTGAGGTTATAGACGCTACCGGAGTGCTTGCTCTATTTATAATTCGTGTTAAATATTTCTTAACAATAAAGACATGATCGCATACACTGTTCGGAAATTTTCGGACACTTCTTATGTGACCCTTCATGGTTGGGTTGATAAAAACCCAGTTTTCATGAGAATGGCTTTCTGTTGCATGTTTTCATAAATAATTATATTACTTCATGTAATCGCAAATGATCTCTCAAATTCTTACGGCGCAGGAATGCCTGACCGCACATTTCGCATTTATAGTTCTTCTCGCCCGTATGAATCACCATATGCCTTTTCAGCGTTTCCTTATTGCAGAACCTCTGTAAGCAAACTTTGCACTGGTGGTTCCTCTCCTGGAGATGGACCGAACGGGTGTGACACACCAGATGATACTTCAAGTTGAAAGCACGGCCGCACGTCTTACATTTATGTACGCGAGTCGACTGATTGTGGACGTCCTGTAAATGTTTAGTGCGACGGTAGTTCGAGTTGAATCGTTCGGGGCACATGGGACAACGACGAGGATACTGCTTCAGGTGCACCCCTCTGATGTGCAAGGATAATTTGTGCGAAGTGTTGAAGATTTTACTGCAACGATCGCAGGGGAAGTTCCCGCTCTCGTGGACTTCTAGATGCTTCTTCAACAGCCGCAATGTCATGAAACCGGAACCGCAGATCTCACAGCTGTAGTTGTTGAAATGTACGCTCATGTGGATGACGAGCGTTCTAACTTTAATGAAGATTCCATCGCACATCACACATTTGAAGCCTTCCTCTTCGTCACCTTCGAGCCTGAACGGAATTATATTATCCTTGAGTTCCGGATCTATGAGTTTCTGGTGATCCTGCTTTAAATGTAACTTGAGTTGATGTAAATCATCAGGTTTATCGGAGCACAGCTTGCATGTCATTTCGCTTACATCGACTTTTATTACGTTCTCCCTGCGGTTGTTGACTAAACGTTTTAGTGGCGCAAATGTGTGAGTGTCGTGCATGTGGCGCCTAAGCAGAGCTGATTGTAGAAACGGCTGCGAGCATATGAAGCATTTGAACTTATTGTTCCCGTAGATGAACGGGTACACGGTGGAGAATTCGAACAGAGTCAGTGCGTTTTGACGATTGTCCGCCTGTTTACTTGCTCCTTGTGCTGGTAGTGGTAATTCCATTGTGTCGTCAATGGCGACGTCTGATGGTGGCGTCCTGCCGCCCATCGATAGAGGCGAAGAGCTACGAGAAGGAAAACAATTTGGAGCCGATGAGGGTATGGCAACCCTGTGGGGCAGCTTTGCCATCGTAACCATCTTTTTAAAATTGGTTACAGTTCCCAAAGGTCTACAGAGGCTGCGATCGTAATCCACTTGAAACAACGGCACGATCTTTTTTGTTGTTGATGCTTGTTTATCCGAACTGTCCGATCCTAGAAACAAACAAATGTTATGAAGATGTAACCTCTTGCATTTTTCTTGTGATTTAAGTTTTACGGAGGGACTTAATGACAAAAAAAAAATATGTAACAAATAGCTCAGTTAATGTTTTCATCGCTGGGACTGACGAGGTTCTCCTTCAAGGAACAAAGACCATTTGTTCTCCGCACTGGTCGAATGCGGGTGGACGGGAATCACATGTTCATGAAACATGTTGGTTCCTTCACAAGTTTGGAGATTAAAACCCATCTCCGCGAGATGTATAGCTGATGAGATTGCCACTTAACTAACGCCATCACCACTTGTGCTGTATTAAAGTACGATACAACTACTTTGACACCATAAAGGTTGAAGTTTTAATGACAGATGAATATCTGTGATATAAATAGATTTATCGATATATATATATATATATTGAAAATCGGTTTTGTTTGTTCGCCAATCACGTGAAAATTAGTGAAGGTATCGACACAAGAACACGAGCACGTCACTAAGTGACGAGAAGAGCGGAACATTCAGCTGATGGTAAGTTACCTACAAATAATTATATATACTCCTTGAGAGCAAACGCAACTGCTAATGAATATCTAAAGCAACCGTTACTATAGCAACCGCACAAATAACGCGAAATGAAAATGTTTATTATTATCAACCGGCATACGTCCACGGCTGGACATAGGTCTCCCCCAAAGATCTTCACATCATTTGGAGTTCATTGAGGGGACATTGGGCCGGAATAGATTAACTTAATAGTTTTTCTGGTGGTAGGTCTCTGTTGCCGGAGACCGTCTAGGTAGGCACTAACGTAGCGACTGTTTCTGCCCCTAAATAGTACTGTCCAACCATTAATCCGTTTTGAAAGGCGCTGTAGCTTAGTAACAATTACTGGAGTAACGAGACGACATCTTATACCTCAAGGCCGTTACCATGCTAACTAACACCACGTTGTTATGTCCAGGCATATAACTTACCATGAGGTGAAGGTCTCGCTAGTTTCATCCCTTCGTAATATAAAAGAAATATACTATAAGATAGTAATGATAAAATTGGTCTTGGTCTTGCGCTGAGGCAAGACCAAGACAAAGACCAAGACCGAACAGTCAAGACCAAGACAAAAAGATTGTCTAAGTCTTGGTCTTGTTCTTGCTTTGCTGATGACTGCTATAAGATGCGTTGTGGATACATAATATGGACTCGCTCGTTGGGAAAGTATGCTCAGAGTCCCAGCTGTGGGAGCATTAGCTCAATATTGAGCTGTTAAAAGATTAAACTAGTAATATAATTTTTTTGAAGATTGACAGCTTTGTTGTTATTTTATCACTGTCGTCCACTGCTGAACGCAGTCATTCCTAAACCATCTCCAAAGCTATTGATCGAATATCAATTTTAACCAGGCATCTTCATCAGGTCATCAGCTCAAGTGGGAGATGATTGAATCAACCTACCCTTGCAAAGAGCTTTTGGTTGTAAAATTACTAAAATCACTCGAAAACCTTTGATGTTGAACTTGGTATCTTTCCTTTCACATATGATGATGATATTAGTTTGACACTGTAACTATGGCCCGGATAACGCTGCCGCTCTCTATGGCTCCTAACCGGATCTAACACCGGATGAACGAGGGTTTTTTTAATTGAAAAAAACTTCTATATTGCTTTGCAAAAATTACTAAGGAGAGGGAGGAGGTAAGTAAAAAGGGTAGTTCTTCAAGTTTTTATAATACTTGCGCATTATTATCACGGAACAGAAATAGTTTATGTAAAAAATAGTCGACTTATAATTTATCCTAATGTCTTATTAAAACATCTTGAAAAGCGACATTCGCTTTGACGTCCGCCGTCGGATGATGAACCCTCGTGTGGTGTTTGAGGCTGCAGTTCTGCACGAACGACCTGCCGCACTCCGGACAGACGAACCTCCTGTCGTTGTCGTGTATGCGCATGTGTTCGCGTAGTGTATACTTCCTGGCGTACGCCTTCTTGCAGACCTTGCATTGGAACTTCCTCTCGCCGCCGTGCCTCACCATGTGGTCCCTCAGCTCGGATTTGGAGTAGAATTTCCATTCGCATACGTCGCAGGCGTGCCGTTTCAACTTCAAGTGCACCGTACGGACGTGGACACCAAGTTTCCCGCTGAGCGTGAACACCTTCGGGCACAATTTGCATTTGAACTCCTTCAGCTTCAAACCGTGGATGGAGACGACGTGCTTGTTCCTTTGGAAGTAGTTGCGGAATGTCTCGGCGCAGTGGGGACACCGGTGCCGCTTCACCTTCTTGTGGACGGTCGCGTAATGTTCGTTTCTGGCGATGGTGGAACGGAAGATCTTGTCGCATCCGTCGCACGGATACGAGCCGTTCTCGTGCGAGAGCGAGTGGGTCCGCAGCCTATCCGGCGTGATGAACCCGGTGCCGCACTGCTCGCAGATGTAGTTCTGATAGTGAACGTTCATGTGGTGATTCAGCGACTTGAATTCATCGCACCTTTGCTGGCATATAGTGCATACGAAGGTGTCCTTTGTGATCTTGAACGGTAGTATACCGTCGTCAGAACCTGGATCTATGTCCTTAGAGTGCAGCCCGATGAGGTGGTGCTTTAGGCTTGTGATGTCGGGTAATGATTCGTCGCAAATCCTGCAGCCGATGTCTGTGACGTCGACTTTGACCAGCTCGTGTCGTTTATGTTTGAACAGCTCATATTTAATCTTTGCCGAAGATGGCAAAGGGTGTTCGAGTACGTTGTGGTTTCTCATGGTGGCCGGGTCCGGGAACTGCTGACCACAATAGAAGCACAGGTAAAGGTTTTTCATCCATCTGAACGGGCACATCTTGGAGTTTTCCAAGAGTAACATCGTATTTCTTCTTCTTGATGTTAATGTATCAAATTCGTTCAAAATGTTTTTATCCGTCGGACGTTTTGTTGGTTCGACGGCTTTTCGTTCTTCGACTAAGGTATCATTACCTTCTCCTCCGACGAAGGAATCATCACCTACAAACGACAAAACATATGCGCATGAGCATCAAAAATGTATATCGCATGCAAAACTTTGATATTCTCTAAATTATAGATCATTCTGAATCGTTTCAAATGGTTCATTTTTCTTATTGCTCAGGCACTTACGTTTTCTCAAATGAAGCTGAAACCTGATGATGAACAATGTTCAGATTGGACATCCGCATATCGTCCGGCGAAGGAGAACATCGCGAGGAAGCGGATATGCTCCAAGAACAGCAGCTTTCGTGCATACGAGTAATTCCCCAACCTGCATTTGGCTAAAGTGGTGGATAACTAACCTACTGAGAGAAGGTTCCAAGTAGACCAAAGGGACCAATGTGATCATGAAAACTAATCAAGGTTTTTCTAAATTAAAAAAATTTTTTTCATCAATCCATTTTATTCTCATAATTGATATCTAATTAACTGTAACTTGCTACCGTGCACATATATATATATATATATATATATATATATATATATATATATATATATATATATATATATATATATATATTGTTGACTCGTCCAAAAGCGTACTTTAATATTTTTATTACCAATGAAGCCACGAAACAAGCGGGACGATCACCTGATGGTAAGTGACACCCCCGCCCATAAAAACGGTACACTAGTTAGGATGTTATACACAGCACCACATTGCGCTCGTCGCCTTTAAGTAATGATGAGCTGGTCTTTCTTGGTGAAGAGTGATAGGATGATAAGGATGAGGTGTTTACTCTGTATCAGTTGTTAGTTATCTCGTTAAGTGCTATATAATTACTGGACCCGATATTAATTAAAATTGCAAAATTTAAGTAACGTCTAAAAGAGGTCTTAATATACATCAGCCTTCACTTGATTAGGATGATATACCCTGACGTGCTGCTTCAGACTACAGTTCTGTATAAACGATTGTCCACAAACAGGACAAACGAATCTCCTGTCGTTGTTATGAATCCTCATGTGCTCCCTCAGCGTCTTCAGCCTCGCGTATGACTTCTTGCAAACGTCGCACTGGTATATCCTCTCGCCGCCGTGCTTCACCGAGTGCTCCCTCAGCTCGTATTTAGTGAAGAACTTCATGAAGCATAGTTGGCACGAGTGGTTCCGCTCCTGCAGATGCTGGAAGCGTATGTGAGCGGTCCTCCGGCTGCACAGGTCGAAGACGCGGGGGCACGACGGGCATGGGAAGAGCGTCGTCTTCTCGCCGTGCACCGTGCTGAGGTGCTTCAGCCTGTGCTTGTACGAGGCGAACTTCTCGTCGCATATCGGACACTTGTACCTCTTGTTGGATCTGTGGACCTTCGCCACGTGGGCGTTGAGCGACGCGTAGGAGGGAAATGTTTCCAAGCACCGTTTGCAAGGGAAGACGCCCCGCTCGTGGGTGCGCGCGTGGTTCACCATCCGCTGGGAGGTCGCGAAACGTTTCCCGCAGGTCTCGCAGATGAAGTGTTCGTAGTGGTCGTTCATGTGTATGTGCAAGCTGAGGAACATCTCGTAACGCTTGCCGCATATCTGGCAGCGGTGGTTGTCCCTGGTCAGGCTGTACGGCAGCACGCTGTCTCCGTGCGAGCAATCGAGCGACTTCCCATGTTCCCGCAGGTGTGATTTCAGCATTTCATAATCTTTGATAGATGCGCCGCATATTTTGCATGTCGTGACTGCAAAGTCTATCTTCAGCGGTTCGTACTTCCGCGGCTTCAGCACGTGCTTCACGTCCGCGTGCTGCTGCTGGTTGTGTTCGCGCAGGCGTTCCGGCTCCAGGAACGACTGTTTGCAGAAGAAACACAAATACGTTCCCTTCCTGTACTTGAACGGGTAAGCGGTGCACGATTCCATTATGATTTTAATGTTGTTCCGGAAGACGGCGCGTCTCTCCTTGCCTGCCTCACGAGCTGACGCCATGACGGCGGCGCTGACATTCTCTCTATCAGATTCCACTTCCGTCTTAACCTGTATCTCTTCCGCTTTTCTTCCTAAAAATAAGAAAACATCCGATAAGCTCTTCTTTCCAATTCACATTTTCTTTTATCGCTCTAGCATTAACTTTCAAAGCTGCATCGCGGTGTACGTATTAGTCGACTTCGCTACAAAAGCTTACAATAACAGAATTCAAAGCTATTCCTAAATGTATTTAAGTTTATTTAAGATCTATTTTTACTTTTGGTTTTCTGAATGCATGGTCTTCAGGTGGCTTTCCAGGCAGTGCTTGTGTGCAAACTCTCTGTTGCAGCATTCGCATATGTACCGTTTGTCCACACTGTGCGTACGTGTGTGCTGACGGTACGTCTTCAGCCTATTGCAGACTTGATCGCAAGCGTCACACTTAAACTGCTTCGGCGACATGTGCATCAGCGCATGAGACTGCAACTTGGATGACGTTGAGGATTTGTAATCGCAATACTGGCATTTATATGGTTCAAATTTAAAGTGAACACGCTGGATGTGTTTCGTCCTTTGGTTACATTGAGCGAACACAGCGGTGCACAGATGACAAGGATATTCAACGTTTCTGTTGTGGTCTTTTTTAAGATGCTTCGATCTATCGCCGTAGGTTTTAAACTTATCTTTGCAGTAAGGACACTTGTATCTGTACGGTGTACCGTGTTTGCAGTTCATGTGGCTGCTCATGAGCTTCCGCGTGGCAAAGGTATCGCTGCACTTGGTGCATCTAAACATATCATCGGCACCCTTGTGGGTGATCATGTGAGCCTGTAGCCGATGGGCGGAGGAGAATGTTTTGCCGCATTTGAAGCAGACGTTATTCCTATCGTGCTGATTCATGTGAATGTTGAGATTTGTAAATAAGTCGTAGTGCTTTCTGCAATGGTAGCAAACGTACTTTTTGCTGTTCAAAAGGAACGGGGTTATGCCGGAACCGAATTGTTTATCGATTGGTTTGTTGTGGTCGGTGCACAAATGGTCGGCGATGGCATTTAGATCTTCCATGCTTTTGAAACAGAGGGCGCATTGCAAGTTTGAGATATCGGCTTTGATCGAATTGACTGGTCGCACATAGCGCAGTGCTTCCACCCTGTGGAGGTGGTTCGCTGTGTGCCGCCTGACATCCGTGAAATCACCAAATGTGATTGGGCAATAGGCACAAGCGAATTCACCTCTTTTCCATCTAAATGGGCAAATGTTGGAAAATTCGATAATAACGCCGGCGTTATCTCTCTGATCGTTGAACTTGCGGTTCGGTTTCCATCTAACATTGTTATCCGCGCTCCCTAAAAACAAAAAGAAAATTCTCTATCAAATTACCGCGGTAACATTGCATACATCAAGCGTCGGAAGCGCAATTCACGGTTGCAAAGAACCCAAACACTCGACTCCACCATGCCGGGTTGCTATTCCTAATTTGACTATATGGAAATGGACTTAATTTGATTAAGTAACTTATTAAAAATTACGTTTATTCAAACTTAAAAAAAATTACATGTGCTCATAAGATTACACAAAATCATTTTTTCGATCAGATATGAATTACTCAAAAGCATTATTATTATGTCTTGAACATTGTTCTTCCAAAAATCGCTGCCAAGATTACATTGGATTCGGAATGGACTATCTTCCTCCACCGGTTATTTCGTCGGGAATAAATATTACATGGATGAAAATGATAAAATTGTTTTTTTCAGTAAACAGTAACATGTTCATCACTATGGTCAACGCCATTATCATCATGTCCGCAGCCATCCTGCTAAATATAAGCCTCTCCGAAGATACGCCACCTAGACCGATCTTCGGCTAAACGCGTCCAGTTGCAGCCAGTCGCCTGATCAGGAAGCCCATACCGTATTTGCCTAACCCTGGTTTCCACTCTAAGACAATTTTTATCCATCGATGGACACTTCTACGTCTTGGTTATTGTATTACAGAGTGATTACTTAATATTCTTGTTAATTTTATGAACCATCTTCACGTGATAATTCCTTAAAGCACCACTAGCAAATTTAGAAGTACACATATTGCATCTATACTCAGACTTTCTTCCATGAACTTTGTCCATGTGCCGTAATCGAGAATGGTAAGAGATGAAGTGTTCTTCGCAGAGCGGGCATCGATAGCGTTCTCTAGGTCCGTGAGCAACCGACAGATGTCTACTCTTGGCAGTCCTACTCGGCAGCACAGTGTCGCACTTGGGGCACTCGAATATCCCCGACTCGTGGCACTTTAGGTGGGACTGCAGTTTATGTTTCCCAGAGTAACCCTTGCCACAGATATAGCAGATAAAAGTAGCATAATGTTGGTTCATGTGGGCCAATAGACCCATGAAACTCTCGTACTGATTGTGGCAATTGACGCATCTGTATTCTTCATCAGTCAGCATGAACGGCAACAAGCCATTGCCATGATTCAATTGGAAACTTTTCTCGTGTACTTCCGACAGATGAACTGCGAATTTGTCCAAATTGTCAAATTTTTGTCCACAAAAATTACAAGTCAGATCAGCAATGTCTACTCGCAAAGGGAAAGAATTTCGCACTTTGGAATTTTCGAAGACGGCCAGTTTATTTTTGTGCTCGACAGAGTGGAGACGGATGTCGGCGACGCTGGGGAACACGCGGGGACAGAAGCTACACATAAACCTCCCACGTTTCCATCTGAACGTGACGGCGTTTGAGCATTGCAAGATAATTGCTGCATTGGATTTATCCTCGGACAGCTTACGTTTCCTGTTCCATTTAACTTTAACCTTTTCTTTTTGTTCGGATGCAATGATTTCTTCGTTTCCTAAAAATAGAAAGAAATATTTCATTTATCAACATTTCTAGTTTTTCGTCGCACATGACGCTCGGTCTTCGCCGTCGTGGGTCTGCAAATGTCGTTTCAGCTTAGACCGGCTGACGAAGTACCAAGGGCAATACAGACACTCGTATCGTTTCTCGACAGGTTTGTGGGTTGCGCGGAAGTGCGTTGCCCGCTTGCAACTCGTCTCGAAGGTTTTCCCGCAAGCAGTGCACTCATAGTCCGTCCTCTGCTGCGCGTGCCTCTCGACCAAGTGTTTCGCTCTTGTGTAATAAGTTGTGAAAACCTCTGAACAACGCGGGCATGTGTACCTGACACCTTTCTTGTGCACTTTCAACCTATGACACATGCGAGCAGCACGCGTGTGTAACACCTCATCGCATTCACCGCAAGGGAAACTTCCGATTTCGTGTGACTGCACATGGGTCCTGAATCTAGATTTCGAGACGAAAGCTTTTCCGCAAGCGTCACATATATAATTTTGATAATGCGAATTCATATGTTCGTTTAACTTCGTAAAGCTGGTGAAATATTCGAAACATATCTGACAGTGGAACCCGTTCTGGTCAAGTTTGAACGGTAACACACCATCGCTGTGCTCGTTCCAAATTTTCTTTTTATGTGCTGTTATCAAGTGATCTTTGAGTATATTTATGCTGCTGCACCTGTAGCTGCAGAGCCTACAACTTAAATTGGTGATGTCGATTTTAAGCATGTTGTTTTCGGTCAATTTCGAGAATACGCGACCGGTGGGATTATTCGAGATGTGTGATGCGAGTACATGTTCTCTCAGGGGTGCGGTATCGACGAACTTTGCGTCGCAATAGGAGCAGAAAAACGCGCTGTGAAACCAGCGGAACGCCCACGCGGTTGAGCACTCCAGAATGGTCAGCGCGTTCCTTCTCATCATTGTTTTGGAAATCCGCTTTTCCGATTCCTCCGGCAGCTCATTGTTCGCGCGCCGGCGTCTCCGCATTTGGCGCGCGCTTACGTTTTCCTTTAACTTCCTAACCCGCTTAACTACATTTTCCACCGCTTCCGCTTTAGCGGAACCTAAAAAAACAAAACGGTTCTGTGTTACTAAATCGAAAAGGAACAATTCCCAACCCTCATGGCTATGGCTACTTGAAATTTTTAACACACAATGTAACAGAAAGGGGTAGAGAAAATTGGGTATTACTTATGTTAAATAAGTCATCGCACCATCATAACTTCATGTATTATATATTCAACGATAATTTCAAATGAAACCAAACTATATAACTTAAGAAAACTTTATTAAAATAATACTGAAGGATCTATATCTTTCCTGGGGCAACAATTTAACACGAGAGCTTTTCCGTTTCGACTGCGATCAAATCGTTCAAGTCCGGATGATTGATCCGGACATGCGAAACCATCTGAGCACGCTGCTTGAACAGCACACCGCACCACTTGCAGGTGAGATCCTCGTGGGTTTTCAGGTGAGTTCGCAAGGCGCGGCTCCTCGGGTAAGACTTCCCGCATACGGTACAACAGAAATTTCTTTCACCGGTGTGCTTTACCATGTGCCTCTTCAGCTCGTAACTGGTCTTGAAGAGCCACTCGCAGCACGGACATGCGAAGGTACGCGGCTGCGGCAGATGCACGGCGCGCACGTGCATCGCGCGTTTGCCGCTCGTCTTGAACGAGAGTTCGCAAACGCTACACCGGTATGATACCTCCTTCTCTCTGTGAGCCTCGTTCAGATGGTTCATCCTGTCGTAGTAACCGTTAAAACGGATATTGCAATGCGGACATTCGTATCTAGGGCCCTTCGCGTGCGCGTGCGCCTTATGATGGTCGCGGGCTGCGCGCATCGTGAACGCCCGTCCGCACTTGTCGCACGGAAACGAGCCTGTGATGTGCACCTCGGAATGTTTCCTCAGGCGTGGTGCAGTCATGTAACCCTTGCCGCAAGTCGGGCAGATGTAGTGCTGATAGTGTACGTTCATATGCTCGTAGAGTTTCAGGAAATTGTTGAACACCTCGCGGCAAATGACGCAGCGCCAGCATTCCTTATCTAGACTGAATGGTAGGATGCCGTCTGGTTGCGACGCGTCGAAATGGTATCCGTGTTGGACGGCGTGCTGACGCATTTGACTAATGCTGGAGTAAGGACATTTGCAAAGACGGCAGTAGACGCCAGTCACGTCGACGTTGATGAGGGACATCTCTTTGAACTTGCTGTAGATGTCCTTGACGCTGTGCTTGGAGGCGCAATCGGCAACGTGCTGCCTGAGATCGCTGCAATGCAAAAAGCTATCCTCGCAGTATGCGCATTTGAACCGATTCCTCTGCCATCTGAACGGGCACAGAGACCAACATTCCAGGAGGGTGTTCGCGTTTTTCTTAGTAATGATCCTAGCCTCGGCGCGGGCGCTCCTCACATACCGTCGCTTTTCCTTCATATCTCTCAATCTTAAATCATCATGCCTTTCTAATTTAACGATAGTTTCGTTGCCAGTTTGTCCTTGACATCCTAAAAATAAAAAGAGTTTTGAGTGAGCTTCATGAATTCTATATCCGCTCCTTCTATACAAAATTATCCATTCTCATCAGATTTTTTTTTTACTTCATTTAGATTTAGTGGGACTTAGTTCACCCTGGCCCAGCATCAAAATTCCTTTTTGCCTTGCGAAAAGACAAGAAATGTGAGCTGACCGCCAAACTCTGTTGAAGAAGCACAAGAACATCAGCGCGCCGGAGGTTTTACCATCGCTAATTAAAGAACGCAAGATTTTTTGCTTTTAACTGATATTAAGTATATTTCATCGTTACTAACACTGTAGTGTGCCTTGTGGTGGGTATTATTAAAATTAGTTTTAATGTGGGCGTGGGCATAAACACATTACTAATAAACGGTGTCAAACCCTGTTAGCAATTCATGCACTGGCATCAGATATAAAAAAAGGCAGTTGACGAGTCTTAGGCAATTCGGAGATTAGGTAAAAGAAATTTTATTATTACTTAGGTTAGGTTTAAACCTAGATTGTCATTCGTTTGGTATGTCCTGGTCGACAGGCAGATGTCAGAAGACGTTTCCCAAACATATAAAAAGGACGAATGAACTAATAAATTATGTAGAGAATGATGAAGAGAAAATAAATTATTGTCCGCCATTTTGATATATGTAATATCAAAATGGCGGACTACACATGATAATGGTGACGTTATTGAAATTTCTAGGATTAGATAAAATCTCATGTATCAACTGGTAGTATATCTCTGTTGCCGGAGACCGTGTAGGTAGGTGCCAATATTACCGTCTTCCGGTTTAAAGGATGCTGTAGCTAGGAAATTACTGAGATAACGAGACAACATCTTATGTATAAAGACGAGCACAATGTGGTGCAGCATATATTATTCTAACTAGTGCCATGCTTTGAGCGGGCGTATCACTTACCACCAGGTGACTGTCCCGTCCGTTTTTTCGCTTTGTTGAATAAAAAAATGATAATCACGGTGACTGTTACGTGCGGTATCATTTACCATCACGTCACTATCATTTTTTTTCTCCCCTCATATATAAAGGAAAATGATACATTTGCATTAGTGTGATGGAATCCAAACAATTATTTCTTTCGGCCTCAGCCGTTAGACGCCCACAGGTGGACATCCTCGCTGTCATAAATAAAAATTCCCAGCATATACATAAATAAAACAAAAGCTTATTCGCACTAGAATATAATAATACTTGTTTAAATACAATTATCTATAGATTAAAAATGTCGAACTTAAAATTATATTATCGCTTACATGAATAATACTTTCTATGAAAAAAAAAAAAAAATATTTTAAAGCATTGTTTGTTTGTATGATAGTGATGCTTTAAAGTAAACTCCGTTAGAGTTCAACCGGGAAACGATTGGTTATATACGGCCCTCTCCATAATCCCACTGTTGGGACTCGGCGCCTCTCGCAAAGAGAGAGTCAAAGTCAACAACCGCTCTAAGTGGTCTGTGTCACATGTCAACAAAAGCTGTTCTTTGGAACATTTCGGGTTCTCTAAGCTTGCTTCATTGGAAACACCAGGTCAGTGAGGATCGTACCTGCACCCACTGAACTCTGAAGAAAGTAACAGTAACAATATATTTTTTTTTTATCATTAATGAGTGCTGTTGTGGATGAAACTGCATATAAATAAATGTTATAACACTGATCTGCCTTCACCGCGGTATCCCTAGGTCTCCAGTGTGATGTAGATGAAGATATGGTTGAGAAGACGTGATGGTGAGAAAAACAATGTGATGATATACACAGCAACACGTGCTCATCGCTTTCTGACAAGATGTTAAATGTAGCCCCGGTACGTTTTCCAGCTACAGCGCCCTTCAAATCGGAACACAGTGATATTTCCACACTGCGGTTTGACGGCAGAAATAGACGCTGCGGTGGTCACCACCAGCGTAAACATTTTTTTTTCAATTACACCCGCATTTTAATATAACAGTTCCATGTAGTACTACTAAGGGCTCAAGTCAATTTCGATTTTAATCGTCTTCTTGGGGCAGTTGTGCGCGTCCAGGTCTGACCGTCGGTTGAACATGACCTCGCAGAACTTGCAGGTGCGATAATTGTGGGACCTCAGGTGGTGCCACAGAGCGGCGCTCCTCGGATACCTGTTCCCACATATCTTGCAGGAGAACTTCTTTTCGCCGGTGTGCTTCACCTCGTGGTTCTTCAGGCGGGCCTGGGTGCCGAACGTGGCTTCGCAGTAAGTGCATTTGTACTTCGTCTGCATGTGGACAGAGTAGACGTGGGCCCTGCGCCTGCCCGTGTTCTCGAAGGTCCGGTCGCAGTAGATACATTTTATCGGCACTATCTCCTTGTGGTAGTCCCTCAAGTGCTTCACCCGGTCGTCGTAGCGATGGAAACGGATCTCGCAGTGAGGGCAGGCGTACCGCGGACCCTTGGAGTGCACTTGGGCCTTGTGCTGGTACCTTTTAGTGCGGACGGTGAAGGTCTCGCTGCACAAGTCGCAGGGAAAGGAGCCCTTCACGTGCCCCTCCTCGTGCCTCTTCAGCCTGATCGCGGTCATGTAACCCTTCCCGCAGGTGCCGCAAGTGAAACGCTCGTAATGTATGTTCATGTGCTTGTAAAGTTCGAAGAAAACGCTGAAGCTCGCTTCGCACATGGCACAGTGCCAGACCTCGTCGTTCAGGACGAAGGGTATAATGCTATTCTTGACGCTGGAATCGAATTTGAAGCCATGCAGGACGGCGTGCTGCCTCATCTCGCTCAGACCGGGGAACGGGCACGAGCAAAATCTACAGACAGCATCGGTTATGTCCACTTTGATCAGAGGCGTGCCCTTCAAGCCGCGGAATATGTCGTCCACGGAGTGGTGTATGGAGCAGGACCTGACGTGCTCCCTCAGGTCGTACACCTGGACGAAGCCAGCGTCGCAGTACGCGCATATGAATTTGCTCTGGCGCCATTTGAACGGGTATATAGTCCAGCACTCGAGCAGGTTCCCGGCGTTCTTTTTCATCGCGCTCCTAGACACCGCCCGCGCGCTCTTCAGCATCCGCTGCTTCTCCCACATTTCGCCGATCTCTTCCGTACTCATGTCTACTCCCTGTACATTAGGGTCACTCTCTGTTTGTCCAGCGTGCCCTAAAATAGAAAAGAATATCGTCAGACTTCCGTGTGCTTCCGCTTTTTATAATAAACACCAAAGCGGCAGTTCAAAATACAGCATGGCTCGTTGATGGGCCGCCAATACCTGATGACGAGGAACAGTTCTGAAGGATCACCGTTTTTTTTATTATCACGCAATTCTCTGTACTATCTGTGCATCCAATTAAATCAAGTGCTCGAATTTTAAATACCAAAAATTTCAAGATTTTCAGAATTTGTAAAATTTTAGCAGCCTTCTTGTATATATATATATATATATATATATAAAGATAATTTGTTAGTACGTTGTATATAAATATTACCCAGTATTATACATGAATTAGCACTAGTTTTGAATCATTTTTTTTTTAATGAACAGCGTGCTAACACTCATTCCTCAGTGTTAGGTTACAATGAGATAGTATATGGTGTAAGCTCACTTCCCAGTCATAATTCACAAATCTAGTAGAGACATTAAGTAAAATCATTATGCAGCGAGTGTCAAATTTTTTTTGTTCCGGTTTGATGGACGCTGTGACTATTGGGAATTGATAAAATTATTAACAAATAAAACAAATCGCACGTTGGATAAAATTTAATATAAATTATGTTAATGTCGCTTGTGTATAAACTTCATGGTAAATACTAGTCATAATAGAAATGAACGTATGGTTATCCCCACCACAACCGTGGTACTGTTGTGGTGGGGATAATCATCTTAAAAAGGTATAAATAGTAGGTCTTTTTCACCGTCTTAATAGGTACCACTGCAACTCCCATCGCAGCCGACAAAGAGTAGTATACAAATATTACTGTTGTCCGGATTAAAGGGAGTTGTAGCTAGTGAAAATACTGGAGTAATCGAATACAAACTTAGACAAGAAGAGTGAGAACAGGTGTATCACTTAGCATCAGGTGAACGTCTCACTCGTCCTTTTTCGAGGTGGTAAGCGTAGGCTTTAGGTAGACCCTGCCTGTCGTAGACTACAGCGGTTCTCAGGTTCGTGGGCTTTCATTGCACAGCAAGCGAGGATGTTGGAGATGGTTACAGCTTCCCTGGGACGTGCTCAGTGGTAGCGCAGAGACACCGGTGCCTTCCATGGAAGATCACGACGGTTTCTCACGGCTGGTGTTTAGTGGGCACGATATCTCAAATAACCTTGTCTTGTACCTCATGAGGGTACTTTTAGATTTCCACACCGATAAATATAAGACAAACCGAAATTAAAGAGTATGTAGTTTGGGACATGGAAATCTTATGGATTAAGATTTGACACTCTCATCAACCCGCATTGGGCCAGCGTGGTAGGAAGTGGCCCAAATCCCCCCCACCCCTCTATATGAATCCCTACAAACGTATTAATCTTTGGGGGAGGCCTATGTCCAGCAGTGGATGTCTATCGGCTGATGTAGTAATAGCAGTACATCCATGTGTCAAGGAGAGGGGCACAATGTGGTGCAGTATATACATCCTAACCAGCTCCATGTCGTAATGGATGGACGTATTACTTATCAGGTAAACCCGTTATAAAGGATTCTTAAAGGATATAAACAATATCTCGTTCTGGTGATGGTAAATCTTGAATTAAAAAGCTGTTCCAGGTACAATTGTCGTCTCATCATCATCATCAGCCGATAGACGTCCACTGCTGGACATAGGCCTCCCCCAAATTATAGTTAATACTAAGCGTGACTATACCACACGCTTATAACTTTGGGATGCAATTCTCTTCTTCACTTTAGTAATTACACTAGCTACGGCGCCCTTCAAACCGGATCATATAAACAAAGTCCTAATGAGATCAATTGTTTTATAATAAAAAAACTTTTGAATCTTAGTATAGATCGAATTATATACACAGATCATAATTGCGAGATATCAATATGAATATCTTCTATTCTGTAGCAGAGGCGAGCAACCTTTTTTATCGCGGATCAGAATCGATTAATTTCTATAATTTTTTTTTATGACTAATCGAGCTGGACGTTCACCTGATGGTAAGTGATACGCCTGTCCATAACGTGGCGCTAATTGGGATGATATACACAGCTTCATAATTGCGGTCGTCGCTTGAGACATAAAATGTCGAGTCTCGTTACTCCAGTAATTAACTAGCTACAACGCCCTTCGAACCGGAACACACTACTGTTTAGCGGCAGAAATAGGCGTTGCGGTGGCTACTTAGTCTCCGATAAATAAGATCTACCACCCAGTAATTTAATTAACGTACTTAATTTTGCGAGAAAAATAATCTAAATTAGTCGTACAGTGGTCAAAGGTTGCTGACCCCTGTTTGTATTATAAATTCCATTTCTTTAATTATTTATTTTTCCTATTTACGTCGCTATATAAGCATCTCGCTGGCCTAATGGTTAGTAGACGTGCGGCTTTCATCCCAAAGGTCGCGGGTTCGAATCTCGACATGTACCGGTGACTTAATATTTAAGTTGTGTAAATTTCTGAACTTTAGTTACAACAGCGAAATACAAACGGTGAAGGAGAATATCGTGAAGAAACCTGCACACTGAAATTATATGTGTATGTGTGTGTGTGTGGTGGCGCCAATAAAGTGGCAACAGACTCGCCCCTATTACATGGGACCTGATCTGACCACATCTGGCGAAAAGTGGGTTTTTATTCGTCTCTGCCTACTCCTACTGGGAAAAAAGGCGTGGTAATAAAAAAAAATATTTACGTTCCCGCTGTTGGGCCACAGGCCTACCCCCAATATGAAGGCGAGAGGCCATAGTCCACGCGGGCCCAAAAATTCTATAAATTCAATAAATATAAAAAAAAACTTACTCGAATCTAATCGACAAGCTAACTTAGAGCCAAATTTATAACTTAAGACTACCGTCCGTTTGTGCTATAAAGCGTGTATTTTCTTCTTCATTTATTATAGCGTCGACCACAATCCTTGGTTATAGCCGCAGATATAGTCTAGGTGGTAAAGAGCACTAGTCTAGATATTGTAAATACTGATTTTATTCATTCAAATTGAAGCTAGAATTTTTTGAGGGTAGTTGAGTAATACGAGGGATCAAAAAGTAGTGAGAGCGACATATATACTGCTCGGTAAGGAAGATAAATAGTGGCGTAACTCAGATACATATTTGTAATATTAATAAAGAAAAAAACCTCGATAGTCTTTTGTTTTGTTGCTGAATGTAGTCATTAGTTCGCTTCGTGTCGGTACCTGCTCCCGGAAATGGAGGAAAGCGAAGTGCGAGCCGTTATTTAATAGCTCTGTTTGATAAAGTGAACGACGCAAGAGATCCACTGCGATCTGGAGGCAACGTTGGGAGAGTCCGCTCCGCCGTATTCCACTGTCACAAAGTGGACTTCTCAATTCCGAGTGGGGAGAACGAGAACGAGCACAGAAGACGGACATCGTTGCGGCCGTCACCACGTCCGTCGACGTCACTCACCCAAGGAAATGTTGCGGAAGTCGAGAAAATTGTATTGAGCGATCGAAGAGCTACCATCCGGATACTTACTCGTAATTCAAGGAACGGTCATTACATATGGAAGTATTCAATCCATGTTGAAACAATCTTTGAATATGGGAAAAGTATCCGCAAGATGGCGGCCATCATCACCGACCCCGAAGAAGTTTCGTGCCGTGGCATCGGCTGGCAAGGTTATGGCCTCAATATTTTAGAAGGGATATTGTTGATTGATTACCTGGAGCGTGGAACCACTGTTACAGGACAATATTATTCAACTTTAATTCCCAAGTTGGGGAATGCCATCAAAGAGAAAAGGAGAGGGAAACATCGAAGAGGCGCGCTGTTTCATCACGACAACGTACCCGCACACAGTTTTTTTTTATTATTAACGTGTGTAACAAAATGCTGACGGAACGCACGCCTCTTTTGGTTAAAAGGGCCGGCAACGGGGGTAGTGTCGGATTTCAACCGACTAAAAAGCTTCACACGGTGTTCCACCTCAACCAATATCCACGAGGGTTATGGGATAGATACGAACTCGACCGCAACTCCGCTTGGCACCCAGTTTGAACGGGTCCACCTCGGAGAGGGACTTGAACCACCCCTTCCATCAAACAAACCCTACGTGATGACGCATGATGATGAAGATGTGCCGCCAAAGTCATCTCGGGAATCCTCTCCGAGGGGGGCGCCGGACCAACGGCCCATGTCGGTCGCGACGCCGTAGTGCGCTCGAGTTCCGCCAGATGGCGGTGAACTGTCATCGCGCAACTTCTGCATCACAGGTCACCAGTTGCGATGGCTGCCATTCAGCAAGCTGGCTTCGAATTGGTTGACCACTCCCCTTATTCACCAGATCTGGCACCTTGCGATTTTATCTGTTCCCCAAATTGAAAGAATACTTAAGGGGAAACAGGTACGAAGACGATAACGAGGTGATGGATGCCGTGAAGAGCTTTTTGCAGGACCAAGACAAAACTTAATTTTGAAAGTGATTGAAGCCCTGGCAAAGCGCTGCACTCGGTGTGCAGACAGACCCGCAGACTAAGTACAAAAATAAATGATTAAGTTATCAATAGTCATTATGTTCTATCTCATTCTCAGTACTTTTTGCCTTTTACCCCCTCGTAAATGTCATGAAGTTTCTGTGGGTAGTTCAATATTATAATTACGTCGGGCTGTTATTTGTGAAGCAATGAGTACGTTGCCCAGAGAAGCATGGCTAACCCTGAAGACCCCTTAAAAAGAAATGGAGGGTAGTTATAACTTAAATTTGGAATTACTTTTCGATGATGAATATTGTTTATTGTCTTTTCCGCATTGAAATTTTGGATGAGGCCTATGTACAACCACAGACGTGTATGAGTTAATGATGATGATTATGAAGTCTACGACGATGATTATGATGATGATATAACTATCGATAACCGTAAAATAAATAACAGTACAAACTTATTCCCTGTTAGTGAGTATTTTCTAGTCAAATCTCTTTTGTGGCACCTTCGATACTAATTTATATTAATATTGATAATAAACTCTATTATAACAAATGAAAATGTTTCTTAGTAACATGCTTGTTCAGAGACAGCTTAGACGCGAAGGTCCTCGAACAGTGTTCGCAAGGGAAGCCCAGCTCGGACCCCTTCGTGCGGTGGGCTTTCACGTTGTGATGGTACTTCTGGGATCGAGTTTTGAAAGTCATGTGGCAGGTTGCGCACTCGTACATTTCAGCGCCGGGTTTGTAGTTGTGGAACTCCATGAGGTGCCGCTTGCGGAGCTCCCACGTGCTGAACCTCGGCTTGTCCTTGCAGTAGACGCACATGTAAGGCAAAGTGGTGTGTTGGGATTTAACGTGAACGTTCCTGTCTTCTAAGGTGGTGAAGGTGGCGATGCAACGGGTGCATTTGTACTTGTTGTCGTGCGGGATGCGGGTGTGCGAGATTAAAGCCGACTCGGTAATGAAGCCCTCGCCACAGGTGTCACAAACGAAATTCTGGAAATGCTCCGCTGTGTGACCTTTCAATGTGATAAATCCCGAGAACTGCATCTTGCAGATGGCGCACTTCCAGCTGGAGCCGTCGTTTAGTTTAAATGGTAAAACGCCGGGCTGGACGTCGAAATTGATCGGTTGTTTATGATTGTTCTTCAGGTGGTTCATCAGTTCGTCGAGTGTATCGATTCGCAGGAAGCACAGCTTGCATTGCAGGTCGCTTATGTCGATCTTGAGGAACTCTTTCCGTAATTTCCTGTTGAAGACGAGTTGGATATCGAAGTCCGCGTGACGGGTCGCCATGTGAGTCCTCAAACCATTCGGGTCGTTGGTCTGTAGCCGACAGAATACGCAATTGAAGTTCTGCCCCCAGGTGCGAAAGGGCCACGCGGTGGAACACTGCAGGATGATCTCGGTGTTACTACGATGCTTGAGCGCCTTGCCATAGCGCGGCTTGTACGTCGCCTTGTAGCATTTGAAGCTTTTCTCGTGCTGCCGCAGACCCTGCTCCGATAGGAACGTAGCACCGCATTTATCGCATGTGAATATCTTTACATGACTACGTAGGTGACCGTTGAGTTTCGAAAACTCGTTGAAGCTTTTGTCACAGTCCCAACAGATCCATAGACCTGTGGAGTTCTGTCTATATGGTAACACGCCGAAGGGTACATCGAAATTGATAGATACGTCGTGTTCTTTGGAGATATGCTCCATAAAGCTGTCGACGTTTAGCATTTCTCGTGTGCAGAGGTTACACTTAAAATTAGTTATATCGATTTTTAGATCGTCTACTACTTTGTAGAACGCACTGTTATAGTCGGCGTTTAAATGGTCCCTCTGAATGTGTTCCCGCAGGAGGGCCATGGATTCAAACTCGTCGTGACAGTACGAACAAATGATCCTGTTAAAGCGCGTCTTAAATGGAAACGCAGTGGAATATTTTAAGAGCATTACGGCGTTTTGCCGCTGAGGATTCAGGTTTACGGACCTTTCGAAAAGTCTTTTTGGTTTATTCACTTTCTTTATTCCGTCAAGTTCCTTTGTTGGCCCTAAAAAAAGAAAAGAACTGTGTCAATTATTTTGTTCCACCATACATTTAGAATGTATCCGATATTTTGCTTTGGATCAAATCTAATGAATTTGAGGTCTTAAATTCAGTGAAGAACGCTCGATTGGGTTCAATATCGATGCCAAATTACAAGATAACATGTTTTTACTATCTTCCAAAACTTTCGTTCCAGGTTGTATAAATCTATCAGGTCATCCCAGCTGGATAATTTTATCAATACATTTTTCCGTAAATTTCTAGACATTTTTAAACCTTTTTCCGTATAGCTATTGCTTATTATAAGAATATCAAATGTCTTCAAGATAGGCTAAGATGATTGAAAGACAAGAAAACTTCGTGATTAATTTAAAGTAAATACCAAAAGATAAAACTTTAATAACAACAAAGTAAAAACAATTTAAAGATCGGTGAAGAATTTTAATCTAGACATTGTCCAGTACACGTAAAAGAAAACAAATTACACGGTTACTTCCGGGTGATGAGATTTCATGTGTCCCTTTAAGCTAACTTTCTGCGCAAATTGCTTGTCACAAACGGAACATGAGAATCTCTTGGTCTCGCTATGTATCCACATGTGCTGGGTGAGGCTCTTCTTCCTCGTGAACGATTTCCTACAAACACCACACTCGTAAGGTTTCTCGCCGGTGTGGACCAGCCGATGGTCCTCCAGCTGCAATTTCGAGCCGCACTTCATTCCGCAACATGAGCATACGAAATTCTCGTCCGTGTGATTCATTTTGAAGTGGTTGTAGAATATTTTCCTCTTGTCGAACACTTCCCCACAGTCGGGACAAGTGTAAGTGGTGCTGGGTTGCCCGTGAACTTCCACCATATGCTTCTGTTTGCACTCCCACGACATGAATCGCTCGCCACAATCCATGCAGCAAAATGTCCAGCACGACTTCGAGTGCCTCATGTGCTCCCGTTTCATCTCCAAAGATGAGAACTCTTGCCAGCACTTCCTGCATTGAGGTCGAGCGGCGTGGCTGCACCGAATGTGGTAGTTCAGGGCTTCGCTGGACAGGTAGCACCTGCCGCAGCTTTCGCAAGTGAATTTTTGATAGTGGGACGTGGTATGCCTGCACAGTTTCGTTATGGACGGAAATTTCATGTTACACAAGTAGCAGTACCATTTGTCCTTGTCAATCTTGTACGGTTGGAGGCCTATCTCGTACTTAGTGTCCAACTTGCTGGTGGGATGGTGATGCTTTATGTGTTGAACTATTTCATCGAGAGTATCGAAAAGTTGCGAACACAGTCGGCACCTTAAATTCGTGCAGTCAACTTTGAGGTACTCTCTACCTTTGCCGCAATGGGCGAACGCCGTCGATATGGAGAAACGCTGGTGCATCTCGTCCATGTGTCTCCTGTAAAGCGCCGGCTCGTTGTACTCCTCACAGCAGTAGACACATAGTAAACACTTGCCGCGCAGCCTGAACGGGTACACTGTGGAGTACTGTAACACAACTTCGGCGTTCCGTTTCGCTTTCTGTTTGTGACTCACAGTCAGTACGGTTTCTAGAAAAAGAAAAAACTCCTGTGACTAACGTACCCCTACTACGCTGAGGGTTTATAGTCTAGAAAAAAAAAAATAAGCTTTGCTAGGACACAAGTGCTTTTTCATTAAAAACTAACCAATAGCATCATAACATTATTACATCACCTATAACACTTTCAAGATGTATTTGTAATAAAGACTTTATTGATGTATGTATACGAAAATATATTTAGTTAAATGAAACGGTCCTCATAATTTTCCCACTGTTGGGACATGACTGGTTCTCTCACAAGAAAAGTCAAGGACAATTATACATTGCCATGGCTAAACGGGAACATTCCAAGAAAGCGAAGCCCACCCACAGATGGGGTCCACCCCAAACCTCCTCAAGGTTATAAAGATTTCCTTAAGAATAATGTTGAAACTAATGCCTCAAATTAATTTAATGAAGTTTGTTCAATAATCAAAGTATATAAATATAAAGTAATAATTATTTATAATATCCGAATAGACGTTTAAAAGGCAAAGGTTTATATTTATTATAAAGCTAACAACAATTGATCTCACCCCTCCAACAGGTTCCCGCCTTGTCGTGGCGGTGGGACTTAGTAGCCGTGGGTTGGTCACCCACGGGTAAGCTAAGAGGAACCTACCCACCCGGCTGGCCTGAGGTGGCTCACCTCGGATGTGTGCCGGTGAGCTGCAGGAGCAGGTTTATACTGCCCTTTGCAGCTGAGGTGGAAGGAAGGAGATAAGTGTCGGTATTACGATTCACCGCTCTCTCTATCCTCCCCGGCGGTATTACGGTTGGCGACGGAACACAAGATCAGATCCGCTTCAGGGAGTCGGAAGAGTCTTCTCTCTTGGCTCCTGTGGCCTCTGGGTGACGGATTCGAGGGTATCCGTTGCCCAGGTGACTGTGAGAGGCCGAGAGGAGGTCCCACTGTGTCCTGGTGTGCCCTTACAGAGGTCGGAAGGAAGGGGATGATTTTTTGCTCCCTAGATGGGGCTGCATAGTACAGCCGGCGCTGGCGGGGTCGCGGATATATGCGAGAGCGTATATTGTTCCTGCCATAAAGCGACGAGGCGGAACATTGTGGGGGTTTTAATTGGTGCAAATCCGACTTAACCTGTCTTTGCCTCCGCGAGGACGAGAATGCGAAGGCATTTCCTCCACGTAAAAAAAAAAACAATTGATCTCAATTTCATATGAAGTGAAATGGTAATAAGGATTGTTTTTTATTCAATGAAGCGACGAGACCAGCGACACGCAATTTTAAATCATAGGCTAGTTGGGATGTTATATACTGTAACACAATTACAGCGTCCTTTAAACCTGAACACAATAATGTTTGCACACTGTTGTCTGTCGGCTTTACGATGATACCTACCTAGACGGTCTCCGACAAGAGAACTACCACCAGTAAATAATGAAGATCCGTCCCGAATACTAGGTCATATCGATTTACGATATGGAGGTGGTAGATAGCCAAGGTATAAATAAATCTCATATAAATAATCTGCATCTTCATAATACTAAGCTAATTAACAACTGAGCCACAAGGGTAGATAGAGATATAATTAGAGTAAATTTAAATATTATCACAAAACGTTCCACGGATCGTCGTTTGAATTAAACCATACCGCCATCTTGTTATAAATGACAACTACAAAATGGCGGTATAACCTAACCAAATATGAGAGGTGAAATTTGAAACACGGGATTGTTTTAAAGGAAAAATTATTTTGAATATGTAAATATTTTATTTAAAACAAAATTTATGAGAAGGTCCTCCCATAAATAAATATTGAGATAGTTTCGATACTTTGTGCTTAATTTAACTAAAATATAACATCTAAATAACTTTTTTTTTTCAAACTTAAATGAAAAAGAAACAACTAGGGCAAGAAAAGAGAAAAACGATAGTAATATGTAACATCGACGAAGAATCCCCAAATATATAATTGTATTTATTTCTATAGATCATCATCATCATCTGAAGCTCCACAGCCAGGGTCTGAGTGTGGTGCAATAAATTCCTCAATATCGATACTATTCTAGAGTTTTTGTTTCTAGATTTAGATACCGACATTGGAAACATGGAACATATACAATTTTTTTTTTTTTTTTAATTTTAATTAAGGGTATGACGAAGGTATAAAGAGGAAGCCGTTGTTAGTACAACAGGAAAGTCTATAGTCTATACATTGTCTGGGGCTACATGGAACCGATCACGTGTGGAGATCTTTAGGGCGAGACCGATATCCAGCAGCGGGCTTCCATCGGCTGATGATGATGATGATACAGCATTTGTTTTTAATCTGATTATATAATGGATTTTTTCTGCGTGGATTTTTTTATAAATATAAAGTTCTAATTCCTTATACATAACCAAATTAATTTAAAAACAGCAGGATTTTTGCCAGACAGATAGACCAGACGAGCAGATGTAAAATATATACACTACCTATATATTAGCAATTTTGCAACCGGACCGGAACACAATGTTTACACATTCTTGTGTTCCGGTTTGAATGAAGCTTTGCATCCACTCCGCGTGTACTTCCGCCTGTTCATCATCATAGTCACAACCGTTGACCCGCCATAATAAGGTCGGTGACCCCGCTGCCCCTGTGTCAAGGACAAACCGACCCACTACTCCAAATGCTCTACTTCACGTGTCATGTATAAGTGAGCTAGTGTTCTTGGACGTTATGACCCTTCCTCTTCCCACCTTAGTTTTATCTATCTCTCTCTCTGATACCAGGAGACAAACAGCAGTGTGCAAACAATGATGAGTTCCGGTTTTATTTTCGAACGTTCACCTGATGATAAGTGATACGCCTGCCCATAACAACGTGGCGCTAGTTATGATACATACTACGGCACATTGCGCTCGTCGCGACTTTCGTTTCCCCAGTAGTTACACTAACTACAGCGCCCTTCAAACCGGTGCACAGTAATGTTGCACAGTACTATCTGCCGGCTGCAATAAGCGCTGCGGTGGTACCTACCTAGACGGTCTGCGGCAAGAGAGGACCTACCCACCATATTTCATATGTGAGCAACATCAACACGGTAAACCATTGCACACTGCATTCATACTGCATATAAAGACGTTGCAGTAATGTTCATCCAGCAACATATCTACCAACTTACTATATAAAAACTATATATAATACAACAGTAAAAAAAAAAACTTTCAACATTGCATCTCCTCAAAAAATTTTTCGATGAAATACCCTAGTAGTAATATCGGTGTGATACAACCGCCATAGTATTAGTAATTGAAGGGGTCCAAGCCAACCTCATCAGCTCGTGGTGCAGCCGGCTAATCAACAAACGAGGCTCTGGCTCCCACCGACCCGTATTAGGCCAGCGCGGTAAGAAAAGGCTCAAATCCCCTCCATATGAATATCTACAAACGACCCCTAGTACCAGGCGACTTTGCGGACAGCACGGGATCAATCGATGTGGAGATCTTTGGGAGAGGCCTATGTCCAGCAGTGGACGTCTACCGGCTGATGATGATGATTAGTAACTATGTATATAAAAAAATTACACTGTCATGAAAAGCCCCGCATTTGTTTTTTCTACCCCTAAAACCCTCACTCCTCCTATCCCAAAAAATCGTCTGACGCGCGATTATAAGTGATTCGATTTAGTGTGACTCAGAGCCCTTCGAACTGATACAAAGTTGTTCCGGCTTGAAGGACGTTGCAACTATTTTAATATTGTTACAATTTAGATATACTTTAAAACTAATGGTATATATATATATCAATATAAAAAAAACTACGTTAGTCTTTTGGCCCGTTGAAATTGATTAATCTAACTAATAACCGAATTAGTCGACTAATTGTCCGTTTTGTTGATGGTGAGCATAAGTTTCAAGTTGTTGTTTTTCGTCGATTCGAAGTTGACCAGGTTCGGGTGGTACGACTTCATGTGCGTCTTCCAGCTCACGCGCTGGTTGAACTGCCTGCTGCAGAGATCGCAGCCGAATCTCTTCTGCTCGCTGTGGATCCACATGTGCTGTACTAGGTTCTTCTTCCTCGGGAACGACTTCGAGCACACCGGACAGGGGAACAGCTTCTCTTTAGTGTGCACCACTCTGTGCTCGTCCAGGTTCCGTTTGGTGTCGAACTTCATCCCGCAGCACGAGCACACGTAATTGTCGTCCGTGTGCGAGATTTTGAAGTGGACGCGGTATTTCTTTCTGTCGAAGAACACGTCACCGCACTCCGGACATACGTGCGACCTCTTCTGGGTGCCGTGGACCTGTGTCAGATGCGACTGCTTCAGGGTCCAAGTCATGAACCTCTCGCCGCATATATTGCACAAATGCGACCAGCACTTCCGCGATTCCGCCAAATGTTGCCGTTTAGCTTCCAGATTGCTGAATGTAGATTTACATTTCCTGCAGATCCTTTCTTCGCCCGTGTGGGAGTAGGCAATGTGGTGCCTTAACGTGGTGATGGTAGAGTATGATTTGCCACATGCCTCGCAGGTGAACTTTAAGAAGTGCGTCTGTATGTGCCTGCTTAGCTGACGGATGCAGGGTGACTTCAGGCGGCATATGGCGCACGAGAGGCGGTCCTTCTCCAGTTTGAACGGATGAACGCCAATCTCGTAATTCGGGTCAATGTTCTCGCCGTGAACTTCATCCAGGTGCTTAGCCGCATCATCGATACCATCGAAGCTTTTCATGCAAATGCGACACCGAAGGTCGGTGCAGTCGACTTTGATGTAACCTTCGGAGCAGTGCACGAATGCCATTCGAACATTGAACGTCTGGTGTTCAGTGTCCATGTGGTTCCTGTACTCGGACGGATCATCGTAACCCTCGCAACAGTATACACATACCATAGCGTCTTCCGGTAGCCTGAACGGGTACGCCGTGGCATATTTCACGACTACCTCGGCGTTCCGTCTCGCGATGAAATAAGGATCATGGTCTAGAACAGAAAGAAATGCCCGTGGTCATTCAGTGCCTTCTCCAATTCTTAGGTACTTATCGGCTAGCCGTGGTCATACTTTCTCGTCACCATGGATACCTTACTTCATGCTTAATTGTACATTCATAAGGAAATCCACCTGTTAAATAAATACCAAGCGAAGTCTTCAAGGTGGTGACATTTGAATGGTAGTGGGGTTTTTTTCAACCCCTCCAGCTAGCACCCTCGTAATGTCTATTTGCTGTGACGACAGCATTGACTTGTTCCTGTGGTCATAGATACGACAAAAAGAATATTTTTGCGAGGATCCTTAACAAATCATCCATCAGCCTCATGGTCTATTTTAGATCTGTGTAATCAGAAACCGTGTTAAATACCATTTTGGTTGCGAAGGGCAGTCTTAGAAAAGCTACTTTGCCTTCTGCGGGAAAGTCAGAGTTATGTGGAGATATTTACCCACTAAAACCCCTTCGGTGGTCACCTTCAGCGTTTGAAGCGGTCGCGGGATCTCCGTTCGGAACACAACAGGGCCTGGCCAACGCTATGCTGAAATACCCCGTCCCAGGGTCTGCTTTATTCAGACCCTACCAGCCTCGTGAGTACGACTTCAATGACCGAAGACCACGTCCAGCTACTGTCCTCCTCAAGGCCATACCAATACCAACGCAACACTAAAACAAGTCTGCGAAAACTGTCATGTTCCGGTTCGAACTGCAATGTATCTAATGAAATTACTGCGGTAACGAGATTTAACATCTTGTATGTTAAGACGTATCACTTACCATCAGAACGATCCGCTCGCTCCCTCTATACTGATAAGGGTGGTTAGATAAGTTTAGGGGTTAAAATAACTATTACAATTATTTTTGATGATCTGTCTCCCCTTTATATAAAAATTGTTTGGTACTCTACCAAATAATAAATAATATTAATTAATTTTATTAATAACCTATAGTAAAGAATTGGTTAAAAATATACAATAATAAACAGCCCACTGAGTGTACCCACAACTGGGACTCTGGGCCTTAACTCATAGAGAGAGAATGTTAATCAGTGCGGGTCACCGTATATCATATATATAATGGACGTTTCTCTTGGTACCTCGGTCTCCTCATACTTTCCTCAACCTTACTCTCTGGGAGACGAACCCTGGCCTTCTGAACACTGTATTTGGAATATATTTACTTCACTTCAAAATCAACCAAATCCGGATGATAGGATTTCATATGAGTCTTCCAACTGACTCGCTGATTGAACTGCTTCTTGCACGGCGTGCACTCGAATCTCTTCTGTTCTCTATGAATCCACATGTGCTGCTGCAGATTCTTCTTCCTGCTGAACAACTTGGGGCAAACTGTGCACGGGTAGTCCTTCTCCTTCGTGTGGATAACCCTGTGGTCCAACAGACTCCTCTTGCTGTCGAACTTCTGTTCGCAGAAGGTGCAAGCGTAGTTGTTGGTGGTGTGTGTGACTATGAAGTGGGCGCGGTACATCCGCCACTTGTCGAACGGCAGACCGCACTCCGGGCAGGTGTACGTCTTAGGCGACTTGGCGTGCACCTCCGCGAGATGGTCAAATTTAGTTTTCCGGTTCGCGAACCTCTGTCCGCACATGCTGCAGCTCAGCGGCCAACACTTCACCGACGCCAATATGTGCTCGCGTCGCTCCTCGCAGCTCGGGAAGCATTTCTTACACCGGACGCATATTTTGAACTCGCTGTGCCCGTAAGCGATGTGGCGGGTCAAGTTCTCCTGGTTCACGTACGACTTGCCGCAGGTCTCGCAGGTGAACTTGTGGTAGTGACGGCTGGTGTGCCTGCTGAGTACCCTCAGACAGGGCAGCTTCGCGCTACAGATTGCGCAGACCCACCTCTCCGCGCCCAGTTTGAACATCTGCATCCCGATCTCCACTTTCAGGTTTACCTGTACCTCGTGCAGCTGTACGAGATGTTCAGCTACTGAACATAATGTATCGAATTTTTGCAGACACAACCTACAACTAAGGTTATCGCAATCTACTTTCAGATATTCGGTATAGTTATTGAATATGTGGGCAAACGCCGTGTCCACGTGGAAGTCGCTATGCTCCAAGTCGTGATGGGCCCTGTACTCCTTGGGATCGTCATAGCTTTCGCAGCAGTACACGCACACCATGGAACCGGCCGGTAATCGGAACGGACACGCTGTCGTATATTTCAAAATTAATTTAGCGTTGCTTCTCGTCACGAACAAGTGATCGTACTCTAGAACAAACAGAGAAGAATCTTGGTGACTATGCGTTTCAAATGTTACAGCCCTCTTTGACGAGCCGACGTTTAAGAACATTTCGATGATCCCGCGAGACGAGATGAAACAAACTTCTACCAACTTCTAAAATATCCGTTAATTTTTTTTTGAAGATCAAATTATGGTTGTATCCAACATTGATAATATAAACCGAAGATCGTTGGGAAACGATAAAATGTAATCAGTTTTTTTTTACAGGAGAAGTGGGCAAATAAGCAAATAGTTCACCTGATGGAAAGTGATCACTGACGCCCACGATGTAAGTATCCAAGGTCTAAAATATAATCTAAGTTAGAAGCACTAATACCGTCCGCCGTTTTGATATTCTTGACACTGCGCAGTCGCATTGTAACGAACACAATAACTGCTGGGATTGAACATCGTCTCGATGGAATTCTTGAATTCCTATCATCATCACCGTCAGCCAATGTTCACCGATGAATATAAATCAGCTCCAAAGATCTCCACATATAGTAAATCATGGTTAGGCTTCATTTTATTCAACTTCATATCAACTGAATTGGATGATAGTATTTAATCAGAGATGAAGAATACAATTTTATCACAGCCTCCATGTGATTTAAAGATGTACACTGCACGAAACAAAGATACGTAGTGTATATATACTAATTATTCCGCTCAAATGCTCATGTTGCTGTGTCGATAAGTTCACTAGTTTTTACGTGAATGGAGAACGAATGAAATCCATTTTCATTATATATGTATATAGACTTTACTACCCTCTAGTATAAGTAATATTAAACTACAAGTAAGAAAGAATATCGATGATCATCATATCAACATGTATTGGAGAAACATTTCCAAGAAGTGCTGAAAGAAGACTCCGTGTCATACGCCTGTCTCATATGGTCGTTCCTCTTCAGCTTGAAGCTTCCGGCAGACCAGCATATAATGGTTTCAAGATTATGAACCGAACGTGCACCTGATAATAAATATACGTCTACCTATAACACGTTAGGGTGATATACACAAGGAGGGTCTTTCCTCCCGAGATGGGGCTGCGTCGGTCAGCTGAGGTCGCGGAGGTGTGTCAAAGCGTTCCCGTGACCCCGCCGTGAAGCGACGCAGGTGGAACAACGTGGGGGTTGTAGTCGATGCAAGTCCGACATAACCTGTCTTTGGCCCCAAAAGGGCTGGTATGCGAAAGCAGTTCCCCCGCGTAAAAAAAAGGGGGATATACATAGGTACCATAGTGATTTCACCAGCGCCAGCGCTTTACAAGCTGGAACACAATATTTGCAGACTACAATTGTTGGAATTGCTGGACGATCTCCATGAATGGAGACTTACCAACAGGATTCCTACATGGAATGGTTTTTCATGTGCCTCTTTAACTTGTAGCCACTCGCGAACTTCTTGCCGCAGTGCATGCAGACGTCGCAGTCGGCGGAGTGCGACATTTTGAAGTGGTCGTAATAGGTCTGGCGGTAGCTGAAGCTCAACGGGCACCGCATGCAAGTGTACTGCTTCCTCATCATCCCGTGCACAACGACCATGTGCCTCTGCTTGTACTCGTAGCTCGGGAACCTCTCCGGGCACTCGGTGCAGCAGTGCGTCATGCAGCGCTTCTCGGTCCTCTGGTGTATCTGTTTGGCCTTCATCGAGGGGAATATCATCCGGCAGCGTTTGCAATAAGCTTTGTATTCAGCCTCGTGTTTGGACCTGAGGTGGGTTAGTAAGCCGGTGGAGGCGATGTAACTCTTGCCGCAAATGTCGCACACGAAACTCAGAAAGTGTGTCACCGTGTGCTTGTTCAGATGCAGGATTGATGGTAAGTTTTTGCTGCAGACTGCACAATCCCAACTCTGCTTGTTTAGTACATACGGCATGATGCCCAGAGGTAAATCTGTAGAGACGTTCTTCGAATGCGCTTCCTTCAAATGATTGGCCACATGGTTAAGAACCTTGAATTCCTTCCGGCATACCCTGCAGCGCAGGTCCGTGATATCGACCTTCACGAATTCAGACTTGGGCAGCTTAGCGAATGCCATGTTCACTCTGAAAGTTTTGTGCTCGTGTAGCATGTGAGCTCGAAAGTCGTCCGGGTCCTCGAAAGTGTCCCCGCAGTACACGCACATAACGTTCCTCACGTTCAATCGGAAGGGACTCGCCGTGGTATACTTTATGATCAACTCCGCGTTCCTCCTCACGGGATCCGACTCCTCTAAAAAAAAAGAAAACTTTGTAACCACCGCTACCACGCTCTTTTGTTCTGTGATCTCTCTCAACATATTAACGAGTAATTAGGATTTAATTTTCGCTTTACAGGCCTCAAAATGTCGTCAACGTATAAATAAAATTCTTAAAAGAAGCGATTACAGCTCGGCTTGCAAGCACTCGAAGGTGAACCTGATTCGATCCACCACTGAGCTGATCTTGGGCGTCATGAAGAAGAATCACGAAGAAAACTATATGTTCCAAAACATGTGTGAAGGACATGACAACCGCCAAACCACACTGGGTCAATGTAGTCGATAAACTCCTCGAATCTCAACAGTAGAAAAATTAAGTGGGCTGTTTTTTTTATATAATCAAGGTCAGCGCTTGATCACTATCCCACTCGATATTAAGTGATATGATTTGTGGTGGTAAGAAGAACTACTAACGCCCGTCTTGAAGACACCAACGTTATACTTGAATGGGAACACTGACGCTAGTCAAATTATTCCACTCCTTTACTGTTCTCATGAAGAACGAGGAGCTGAACCTCTTTGTTCACAAACTGAGGCTGTCCACAACAAAAGAGGAGACTCGCCGTGCGTCTGGTTCAGTGTTGAAAAGGCTATGAGGGTATTATGTCGCAATTCCATTCCGTCCAAAAGGGTTATATTTATTTAGTCATAGCATAGTTTAAATACTAAAATCTAGTGACGTTTAATTCAATAATTACTGATCGAACGAATCAGAAAATACGTACGAGTTTTTATCATAAAGTCATCAAAATTCTAACTGGAGATGCAGTCAATCATGATATTCCCAGGTGTAGGAACAGTAAGACTGATCACTTCAAGTTTCAGTTCCATATAGTGACGGGTTAGGTAACAAAGCAGGCATTTCCAATTTACGGTCTATCTGTTCCAATTACTTCTGCCTAATGCTTCACCATTATCTCTGGTGGCTCCTGATGGTCAGAAGCTAGTGGTGATTTAAAAACACCATGGCAAATTCCTCGTGTGTGAATCAGTGATTGTTCAAATTGTTCAATGCGCGACCCCACTTTGTATCGTCACCGTCTCGGTTTGTCTTCAAATCATCAGCAGTTGAGGTAGGTCCGATGCGAAATCAACATTCATGTCAGATGGCACGTTTGGGGTGAAGCTCTTCTGGTCTCCTACCATATATGGAAAGCTTCCAGTTATTTTGAATCCGGGACATTAGCCAATTGTTTTCGATTTCCGCTCCGAATTTTTGATTGATATCTTCAAAGGATCATCCGTGACCATTTTGACCTGACCTCTTAAATTTATTTCTATTATTCGATTGGTTCTGGAAAGTTTTAGTGTTAAGATTATTTCTATGTTAGCACTAGATTTGTGGCTTTAAAATTTTCTAAACAACTATTTCGTCCCCATTTCTCCCACCATAAGAAATTTTATTGATGAGTTTAAGGCAATAGAATCGAGCTCAGATTCTAAATTTAGGAGAATAACCTAGTTTAGCGAGCTAGATATTTTTATTTAGATCAATAAATCTTAATACTTTTTAGTTTAATACTAAATCAAATTTATGATTGTATAATGACACATTAAGTTCGTAGCCTTGACGAGTTAAATATTAAATTTCGTTTTTCCAGTAATTTCTCTAGTGACAACATCTTTCAAACTGGATCACAGTCAGGTTTGCACACTACTGTACAGCAACGGAAACAGGTGCTGCAGAATAACGTGTCTAAGCGGTAAGGCATATACATTTATTTTTTTGAAGAAGCGACGAGACCAGCAGGACTTTTACCTGATGGTAAGCGACAAGCCTGCCCATAAGAACGCAGCGCTAGTTTAGATGATATTGTTAGCATCACATTGAGCTCGTCGCCTTGAGACATGAGATGTTAACTCTCGTTAGCTCAGTTGTGTTCCTTCAGGAATAGCTGTGGTGGTACCGACCTAGACTGTCTTTGGCAACACACACCTACCACCAGTTTATCGTATATATCTACAACTTAAGTATCAAACTACAAATATTGGAAAGCACGAGTCTCCAAGTTACAATTTGGATTGCAAGTTATAGAAAATAAAAAAAATAATTTAAAGGTATATAAGAAATCTTAAAAGTTAGTTTGAGTGTTTATTTAGGAAATACGTAGTCTATAATTTAAAAAAAAAATGTGATGAATTTTCACTGATTCAAACCTTCAACCCCCTCTCATTCTATTCTCAGTCATCTGAAAATGAGTATATAATTTCCTTTAACCTAGTTGGTTAATTTCTAGATTCGCGAACTCAAAGTCCTATAAAGAAGGAAAAGTCTAGAATAGATTGTAACAGTCCTAACACCAACTTAAGACCTGAGATTATTTCCAATCCAATCATCAGTCGAAACAGATATAATTTTTGTCACCGTCACCGATAAATCGTCAAGTTCTTATGTAGAAGCCGTTCCTCATTTGTGTTTGTGAAGGAATCCTAACTTGGGATAGTTTAGCGCTGTGAGGGCGGCAGGAGGGTAGTGCCGGAATTCTTACCAGTTAACCCTACTTTATCCCACTCAACGCTTACTGTCCGGAAACACCTGAACGTCTTCATACACAACTATGGTTTCGACGGAGAGGAGCATTGATGAGACTTGGAACAAAAGCTGTCCACAGAGCGCCATCGAAGCTCTATGTTTGGCTATGGATTAACCCTCCATTCCCCATCCGCAACTATGGCGTCTGTTGTGGAGTTTGAAGAGTTGGAACGTCCACGTAAGAAGCCTAGATCTTTACTCTAGGATTGAGAGATGGGTGCTTTTCTCTAGCTTCCTCTCTGCAGTCTCTATCCGCGATATTGCTTTCCACAATCTCTAAACCTTTTCCGTTGCAAACGAATCATTCGCGAAATTCCCTGCAACCAGACTAAAGGGCTGGTCTCCAAAAATGATCAGGTCTCAGAATTGGTCGTCATTACAGCGGTGCTAATTGAAGTCCGTCTCCCAAATCAAAACGCTTGCCCTTATAATGGACGTATTACAACAATCTCCAAATCATGATAATCACGCAGGACTCTGAACTCTTCACAATAAAGAGTATTTTAAACATATATAGAAAATATAAATGTACGTTGTAGCGTTGTCCAGCAGTGGACATCCCACCAGTTGAGATGATGATGACACAGGAAATATCCCATGAAAAGATATGTCTGTTGTATATAATGGTAAATTTCCGTCACTAGATGATAATTTCATTGGGCTAACACTAGTTCACCGTTCACTTGGTGGTAAGTGACAGCCAGGCTGATGATACAGAGGCGAGATCAGCCAGAATACTCCTGCTCTCATCAGAACAGCGGATGCTGTTTTAACGATAAATTAACAACAGTAAGGCGAGTACGAAAGCATTTAAAAAAATTGATAGTCATAGTTATATCTTCTCGTTTACCCAGTAAAGAATTATAAATGACTCGTAACAGGCACAACGTTAACACTGCGCATAACAATGTGATATTAGTTAGGATGTTTACCCGACATCATATTACGAAAGTACTTACATAAATTCAGTTACACTTCAGATATCAATTGTCCGATTGTCGAGTATATAAAGGTACATACATCACACATATATATGCTAGCTAATCATTAAACATCAACGACGTGTTGTGTATATATCTCATACAATAATATTATATAAACAAAGTTTAATGATTTGCTCCTCCGTTGGCATTGTCAGAGTTTAGCGACGGAGGTGATATCAAAATAAATCACAAGTTGTACGACTGGATGATTATCAGCAAGATACCTGATTGTAGGTCTACAGCACCCTTCAACTTTGTTTTAATCCACTCGGTTAGTTAAGGCCCTTCGAACCATACCTTTGAACAGGTACTCTGTCTTCTTTGGGGATGTTAGAGTTAGGTGGAGATGAAACCATTAAAACCCCTCGGTGACCATCTTCAGCGTTTGGAGACGTCACGGGATCGCCGTTCGGATCGCAACCACGGCTTCTCGGCCCTGGCGAGAACTACCTCAATAACTGGAGATCACGACCAGTTATTATCCTCCTCAGAGTCGTTTAGGCGATGGGAACCGGCAACTTGACCGTCAACGACCTCAAAGACCGCATTAAGGTAGAACACCATTCCCTGGTGCGATGTGACGACGGCTTCGTCTCCGAGCGGGATCGAAAGAGGACAGATGGACAGGAGGGACAGCAGCCTCATTTTCTACAATAAGAGTTTCACAAAACGAGACTACGGCCCTCCATGAAAAATCTTCTCCCACCATCGCCGACGCGATTGCTAGCAAGGAGCGAGATCCCGTCCGATCCGATTTATTACCGGATTATTCCAGCGGACCGGTTCCCACGCCGGGCGCTGGACAATGCGGAATCCTGCTCCCCTCCTCCACAGTGGCAGCAATTCGCCGTCGTCCAATCTTACACAGATAATCGCCAAAACGGCCGTGTCACATCTTTTTTTTTTTTGTTTAGGAAGGAAAATCTTTGAAAAGCTACTGTGCCTTCTGGGGGGAAGTCAGAGTTATGTGGAGTATTTTACTCACTAAAACTCCCTCGGTGATCACCTTCAGCGTTTAAAGAGGTCACGGGATCTCCGTTCGGAACACAATCGCGGCCTCGGTAACGCTATGCTGGTATAACCCACACCAGAACCTAACCAATTAGACCCCGCCTTTGCTGAGGCTGAGTAGTCATGACTTGGTCCGTCATGGTGAAGGGAATAGGAACCTACCCAGCCGGCCAGAGGCGTAGGACCGCTTCAGATGAGCTCCGTGAGCTCACCTCGGATGTGTGCCGATGGGTTGCAGAGGCAGGTTTATACTGCCCTTTGCAGCCGAGGTGGAGTCGCGGAGGGAGAGGAGTGTCGGTATTGCGCTTCTCCGTTCTCCCTATTCTCCGCGGCCGTATAATGATTGGCGACGGAAGCCAAGACTAGATTCGCCGCAAGGAGTCGCGAGTGTTCTCTCTTGGCTCACGTGGCCTCTGGTTAACGAACTCCGGGGAATCCGTTGCCTAGGTGACTGTAAGAGGCCGAGGAGAAGGCGCGCTGTGTGTTCCGGCTCGTCGTTACGGATGTGGAAATGGGGTTCTTCCCTCCCTCCCGCGATGGGGCTGGTACTGCATGGTGCAGCCGGCGCTGACGGGGTCGCGGAGGTGAGCGAAACCGAAAGGGTTTTAGTCGGTGCAAGTCCGACATAACCTGTCTTTACCCAAGCGAGGGCAGGTATGCGAAGGCATTTCCCACACGTAAAACAAAGAAAAAAAAAAAACCCTTTAGACAATCATCCAGTAATCATTACATAATACAATATGTTTAAATGGCGACGACAAACTTCCGTCGAGTAAACTCTGCAATGCGAAGGCGGAAGCCGCCTCGCATGGAAATGTCTCTTTCATACAAAAACAAGTTCCCATTAAAATACTAATTACAATTATAATTAAAAAAAAAAAAAAAAAAAAAACAACTTACCGTTACTGTTGCACTCTCACCGCGTCTCTTCTTATTTCATCTTCAATCCAATACATTAGCTAAACAGAGGCTGGGCCGATCGGTGTACAGATCTTTTGGATTATGTCCAGCAGTGGGCATCTATCGACTGATGTTATGTGGGCAAAATTTACTATTTACCACCAGACATACCGTCAAACTGGTGTGTTATTTTTTTCTTAACAGTAGAATGCCTGTTTGAATAGGTAGTTTTTTTTTTTTTTATTCAACGAAGCGATACGAACAGGATATTCACGTGATAATAAGTGATACGCCTTCACGCAACCACCTGGCGCTAGTTGGGGTGAAATATACAGCACCAAGTTGTGTGCATCGTCTTTACACATGAGAGTTGAGGTCACGTTACTCCAATAGCCGCAACGCCACTCGAACCGGAACGCAGTAATGTTTGCACACTATTGTCTGTCGGCTGCAATAGCAGCTGCGGTTCCACCTAGACAGTCTCCGGCAGCATTGATCTACCAGGAAAGCTGCTCACGTAATCACCGCTATCGGTAGACAACCAGCAACAGAAGAATAGGAGACGAGTTCGTAAAGGAGGGGAGAGGAATGGTAGAAGAGACACGAGATGAGAACCTGGAAGTAGGAAGAGAGGAGAAGATGGAGAGATGATGCCTTTCGATTATTAAGCAGGCGGAAACAAATACACATTATATTAATCACATGACTTCCTTTTTTTTTTTTTTTTACTATTTATCTTCACCTCTGTCTCAAAACAGTATACACTTACTAATTCTAGTTGACATCATCGATTTAGTTTTTTTTTTTAGTTCCTGTTACTGCCTTTATATAGATGTAAATCTCGTGTTACCGGTAACTGTAATAGCAAGCCTTCAAACAGGATGAGAATATTTGAACACTACTGCTTGGTGGCAGAAACAGGCGCTCCAGTGATAGGAACTGCTTTGTCAAGTATTTATAGACTACTGATGACTGATGGAAATATTGTTGAGTATTACGAGTAGAATAAACTTATTCCTCATGAGGAATACCAGATGATACACTGCATCTATTCATCAACACATTTATCAAACAGCAGTAACCGATGGATACCTAAAATATACACACAAGTAGTACACGGAGGCATGCATTCATTATATATGTAAATATTATAAGAGCAATGCAAACAGAGTTACATATAAATAGATACGCCACGAGAAATACTGTGGATTTAATTGTTAATTATATATACGAGACATTTCCATACGATTCTTAAGTCTATAACACAATCGTCTACATGCTTTGATGTTAACAGATTTTTTACTGTAGTTAAAAGATAACCGAGTTTAATTTTAACTGACGTTGCTGATGCACCACCCACCCCCAAACCTATTTAATAAGTAAATAAGGTGATCAACCAGCAGTGTACATTACTATGTTCCGGTTTGAAGGTATTAACTATTAAAATTACTGCGATAGTAGCATGACAAAGCCAACAGTAAGAATTATTACTGCTGACTGCCTGTGCGCTAGTTAGGATGATATATAGCATTGTACTTATCGCTGAGACGTCAGATGTCTCGTCACCCCTGTAATTTCATTGACTACAGAGCCCTTCAAACCGTAACACAGTATTGTTTGTGAACAGTAACGCTGGGGTGGTAGCTATATCAAGGCGATGCTCCGGCACCAGCAGCGCTGATCATCACGAGCAAGCCTTACAGCTCGCCGCCAGTTCACAAATGAATCTCAATGTCAAGGTAAAGGATAATTGTTGGTAATCAACTTCTGTCCATCATATCCACATCACATAACAAAAGCATTATAAAACGAAGAGACCTACCACAACTATTGGCCGTGTCTAAATTTTCTTAATCCATCGCCGAGTCTACAGTAAAATATCTGTTAACAGAACAGTCAGATAGATTGATTGCTGTGAATAGTACTTCGAGTAGTTCCGCTTCTATGAAATGAAATTCGCACTGAGGACTGCAGGGAAAAGAGGAGATAGAGCAGAAAGAGGATAAAGATAAGAAAGGGAAGAAAGACGAGCAAAAGGAGAAGAGGGAGAAAGAGACCTCGCTGTCGTCTTTAGCAGTGGAAAGTGTAGACAGAGTATATAAGGGAAGGAGAGGACTGTGCGGAATGAGATACAGGAGAGGGTGAGAGGAGAAATGGGAGAGGGTGAGGGGAGAATGGAGGGCAGAGGAAGAGGAGGATGATAACTACTTTTATATATGTAATATAGTTTACACAGCACCACATAGCCCCTGTCAAGTGTTTGTGTTATTGGTTGTTAGTTCACCGACTCCACTACCGCGCCTTTCGATCTATAAACTAATGTTTGCACACTGCTGCTTCAATATGTAAAATAAGAAGCAGTCTAAATTTACTACTATGCAGTAATCAGGTAATATGCGATTGCTTGCCTTATAAATATTGAAGTCCCCGGTTCGAATCCTAACTACGCTTTTATCGTTATGCGTCTGTAATAAACGTTACACAACGTATTGCAGTGTGTATTATCCTAACTAGTCTCGCATTGCGTGTATTGAAGGACGCTGTGGCTAGTTAAATTACTGAAGTAATGAGATTTAATACGTGTCTTTATGTGTTACAGTGTACACATCCTAACTAGTGTCACGTTATTGTATATTGAAGGGCGCTATGGTTATTGAAATTACTGCGGTCACGAGACTTGACAACTCATGTCTCAACTGTGAGCACAATGTGTTGCAGTGTACCTATCCTAACTATTGTAGATTATTGAGTACATCGAAGGGTGTTGTAGTTAGTGAAATTACCGCAGTAACGAGACTTAACATCTCAGCTATGAGCACAATGTGTTGCAGTGTATATATCCTAAATGTAGATTGTGTGTATTAGAGGGTGTTGTAGCTGGTCAAATTACCGCGGTAACTACATATCCTTCTTAATGACAGGTACTAAGTGGAACAGTGTAAACGTCCTAAGTGGCGTTATTACGGCAGGATTATGGCCATCAAATGAACCATGTTAGGATACTTTCACAACAATTTTCTATTTGACCTCAATTATATGAGCAACTGATGCCTACCTTTCTTTTTCTTCTCCGGCTTAGGCTTGCTGGCGGAAGCTTTCACGTCCTTCTTAATCTTGACCTTCTTAGCTGGTGTCGCCTTGATCTTGATGGTCGACTTCCTCTTCTCCGCCATTTCGGCGTTATCCATCAGATCCAACATGTCAACGGAAGTAGACTGCGACGCTTTGCTCGCCAACGCCGTTAGTGGCTGATCGTCGACTGAAATAAAAAAAAAATTATTCAACGAACCGACGAGGAGAGTACAAGTTAGAATGTATACACTGCACCACGTTGTGCTCGAAGCTAACCTTCAATACCGCACAGTAATGTAACGCTAGCTAGGATGCATACACTGCAACAAAATCTGCTCGCTGCTAAATATAACACGATACGACTGTTTCATCATCATCATCAGCCGATAGACGCCCACTGCCGGACATAGGCCTCCCCCAGATCTCCACGTTTGTAGGGGCTCATATGTGACGGTTTGTTTGGGCCATTCCCCAGCACGCTGACCTAATGCGGGCCGGTGGCTGCGCCACGGGCTGGTTACGTTGTCTCGGGTCCCGTGAGTTGTTGCGCGGGCACCCCCCCACAAGACTGTTTGCCCGCTGTGATTTCCCTAGCTACAGCTACAGCGAGCCCTTCAATCGCCGCTTCGCTCTTTGTCTTCTGTCTGTTTGTGTCTGCCTGCGTGTATCTGTCTCTGTATGTCTGTCTCTGTGCGCCTGTCTCTGTGTGTCTGTCTATGTGTTTGTCTGTGTGTGTCTATCTATGCTGCCTGTGTGTATTTGTCTGTGTGTGTCTGCTTGTGTGTGTCTGCCTGTGTGTATCTGTCTGTGTGTGTGTCTGCCTGTGTGTATCTGTCTGTGTGTGTGTCTGCATGTGTGTATCTGTCTGTGTGTGTGTCTGCCTGTGTGTATCTGTCTGTGTGTGTGTCTGCCTGCATGTATCTGTCTCTGTATGTCTGTTTCTATGCGCCTGTCTCTGTGTGTCTGTCTATGTATTTGTCTGTGTGTGTCTATCTATGTCTGCCTGTGTGTATTCGTCTGTGTGTGTGTCTGCCTGTGTGTATTTGTCTGTGTGTGTCTGCTTGTGTGTATCTGTCTGTGTGTGTCTGCCTGTGTGTATCTGTCTGTGTGTGTCTGTCTGTGTGTATCTGTCTGTGTGTATCTGTCTGTGTGTGTGTCTGCCTGTATGTATCTGTCTGTGTGTGTGTGTCTGCCTGCATGTATCTGTCTCTGTATGTCTGTCTCTATGCGCCTGTCTCTGTGTGTCTGTCTATGTATTTGTCTGTGTGTGTCTATCTATGTCTGCCTGTGTGTGTGTCTGCCTGTGTGTATTTGTCTGTGTATGTGTCTGCTTGTGTGTATCTGTCTGTGTGTGTCTGCCTGTGTGTATCTGTCTGTGTGTGTCTGCTTATGTGTATCTGCCTGTGTGTGTCTGCCTGTGTGTATCTGTCTGTGTGTTTGTGTCTGCCTGCATGTATCTGTCTCTGTATGTCTGTCTCTATGCGCCTGTCTCTGTGTGTCTGTCTATGTATTTGTCTGTGTGTGTCTATCTATGTCTGCCTGTGTGTGTGTCTGCCTGTGTGTATTTGTCTGTGTGTGTGTCTGCTTGTGTGTATCTGTCTGTGTGTGTCTGCCTGTGTGTATCTGTCTGTGTGTGTCTGCCTGTGTGTATCTGTCTGTGTGTATCTGCTTATGTGTATCTGCCTGTGTGTGCCTGCCTGTTTGCGTGGTGTCTATCTATGTCTGCCTGCCTGCCTGTTTGCGTGGTGTCTATCTATGTCTGCCTGTCTGTCTGCGTGTGCGCGCGCCGCGGCTCATCTGTGTGAAATCGACGGCTATAATTCCGCTTGCATTGCTGCAGTTCTATCGCATTCGTCTGTTAGCGCATCTTCCGAAGCTCGCCGCCATCTATTTCTGAACACTCTGTATACAGTGATAATGTATGTATTAGTGTACGCGTGAACGTGCCGGCTTTAGTTAATCGGCGTACGTACAGGACTGTGCTGGTGACCATCATATAAAGTCCCATGGTAGTATTTAAGATATTACGGTCTAAAGTAACAAAACTGTCTGAAGACGAGGACAATGTTGATGTAGTGTATACCATCCTAGGAAGCGTCACATTGTTATAGGCGTAACGCTGACCTTCAGTCGAAGATATAACTTTGTATAATGTACTCACGATCATCGTCATCTTCCATATCGAAATGAGGAGTATCGTCAAACTCCTCATCGCTGCCCAGCCTCTCCACCTTCACGCGCTCGATCTTAACCTCCCTCTCCTCCACATCCGGCAAGTCCATTGATACTGAAAACGTTTAAAGTCCAATCCAATCCGTCTTCATCATCAATCTTAATAATAGGTCTCCGACAACATACACCTACCACCATAGAGACATTTTAAAACATTAAACAACTCACAGTCGGTAGCTGTCACGCCGGATCCGCTTGGGTCGAGATGCTGCAGGAAGGTCTCCTCGCACCCCACCACCTGCCGCTTGAAATCGGTTGCCTCGCGAAGCCGTGATATGCAAGGTTCGCAGATCAGTCTGCTATTGCTGTTCGGGCCGCCAGACTTCGAATAGGCAATCTGCGTGAAGAATATAAAATACAGTTTAAGTATATACAGTGGCCGGTCTCCATTGCTGGTGACAGCACCACAGCGACAACCAGAAGTGTGTCAATTTTACTGTGCAATGAAGGGCACTGTAGCTATTGAAATTACTGGGGCAACGAGACTTAACATTGTATGTCTTACAATGAGCAACAATATATTGCAGTGTATATCATCCTAACTAGCATCAGGCTGTAGTAGGCAAACCTTGAATAAGTACATATATATAAAGCTCTCCTACGATCCAGTACAATGATAATTCAGCGAACCGAGAAATACTCAGCTTACAGTAAGTGATATGCTTGCCCATAACAATGAAGTTTTAATTAGGATGTTTATACAGCACAACATTACACTATATTACATATACATATGTGACAAGCCGACTGGATATGTTATTATATAACACATGTCAGGTCAGAGTTACGGCTTCCACCTTTATAATGTGAATATTGAAGTATGGGAACAGTCTGCTACAACCAGCTTTTCAATCCAGATTTAATGTGAAAGTCTTCACAAGAGGAGGCTATAGGTCAGGTTAGTTTACCATCAGATATAATTACAGCAAGATATATAATTAATCCCAGTAGGATTTTAAAATGAACATATAATAGGAAATATTTATCTATGTATATCCTCAATGTCAGAGATTCATTGGATTATCATATTATTGAAAGGATTAGACATGAACACTCAAAATTTGGTAGACATATAACTTCTGCTGTTCAGAGCTCAACTAAGAATGGATTTTACAAAATTCCATCTTCGAAGGTTTTGGGGAAAGTCAGACAGTCAAGCGGGTTAGGAAAAGCTTGCTATAAATTGGTATGATTTTATTTTTAATTCTATTTATCATATGTTAATTGAAATATTATAAATAAAAGATAAATATAAAAAATTGGTATAGGTACACCATCAGATGAATGATTACATACATCAGTATATAATATACTGTTATATATATAAACAATGTTCATTATATAAATGTTGAAGTAAACAATTATACTTGAGAGACAGTTGAATATACTTTAAATTATATTATGATAAGCCAAAGAAATAAATTTATAAAATAAACAATGGGCTATGTTGCTTTCTATTTTCATCATAGTCATCATCTCAACCGATGGGCTTCCTCTGTCAGACATAGGTCTGTAGTAATGTAATCCACATGACACAGTCCTCTGCTGTTTTCGTACAATGATACCCTGCGATTCTTTTAATATTATCTGAGCACTTAATGAGAGGTCTCTTGTTTAAGTCCTCAATGTCCATCAGTGCTACAAGTAATATGCCCTGCTCATTGCAATGTAATCCTTGTGAGTTGCACTGCACATTCAATCACAATCTACTATATTACATTATCATAAATTACATATAACTGGTTACTGTCATATATGTGACTGTCATTCGAAGATTTCTCCAAGGACACAAAAATGAAAGGTAAACCTTTCTTCACCTACCTAGACCTTTTTCCTGTTGGTAGATTGTCAGTACTATTATCAAATAAGTACAATCACTCCATTATTTATAGCAAAGGGATGTTAAATGTGTATCAACTATTTACTAATGTGTGTAAAGATGATTGAACCTACAATAGACTTCATAGTTGCAGCAGCATCCCTAGTTTCCTAATGGAGTAGTTTGTACAGTCCAGTTACATCTTACTCCATAATCAAGTCCTTTACAGAATATAGCAGCTAAGACTTAGAAAATAAATAATGGTTCTATCGACTTGTACTCAATTTATAATGGATAACTTTATAATTAAATAAACTAGTTTGATCTCTCTAATATTTGCAATTGTTAACATGTTTGTTAACATTCATCATCATCAGAAAATAGACATCCACTGCTGGACATAGTTAACATAACATTAATTAAAAATTTATTTACATCTGAGGTTGATAGTATTTCATTAACTTACATGAAAATTCTTATATTCATATTCTCCCACAGCACTTAACAATTGAAAGATGAGGTGTAATATTTATTTATATCTTTTATGTCGGAGACAAGACATCACACTACAATGTCTTATGCTGTGTGCTTCCTGGGTCCCTCTTATAAAGTACTAGTGTATGTAATTGTTGATTACTGTTGGTGTAATATACTTTATTTTTAACTTTTGTAAGGCATTTTTATAAATTAATTTTAATTTTATTAATTATCTATTGAGTATAGTTGAACTGTATAATAGAAACAAATTTGGAAATATTTTGCATAACCATTAAATTTAACGTGTAACATTTAAACACGCTATTAATTAATATTTTATATATTTCAAGCTAGCACTATTAAATCACAGTTAAAACTCAATAACTAGATCATATAAACTTTCTCGTCGTCCAATTACTATGTAATTGTAGCGGCATTTTGTTAACAGATCGGCGAATATTAAAAAAATTTACTAGTGGTTGAAAAATATAGACTAAGCCATCAGACCTTAAGGTACTTTTGATGTAAGCAAAGTAGTTGCAAAGTAAAAAAAAAAGGAACAACCCGGTCAACGATTTTGTTAAATTAATCTTAAATTATAAAACATGAACAAAATGAACGCAAGAGGGTAAACAGCAGCGAGTATTTCCAAGTTCCTGTCCTCTCTCAAGGTATTGATTTTGTAAACAACCAATGTCTTGAAGCACAAACCTGCGCGCTTCTTGTATCAATAGAGGCACTCCTAAACTTAGATGGATTGTGCAAACAATAACGGGCATGAGAAAATGGACGCCAAGTATTGAAAACATTAATATAAGCGAGTTAACTTACACTTAAATCGAATGTTTCGGCGAGCATCTCGGCGTAAACTTCTCGTTTTCCCATCCAGAAATATTCTGTAGAAATGTCTTTGTAGCAGCCTTCGGCGAGACAACATCGGCACACAGTGGGGCCCGGCCGCCACTCCGACGATTTCGCTTCCATTATTACTATATATTCAGATATTTTCACAGAAAATATTACTATCACATCATTTTATTAATACACTAACTTAAATATAAAACGTTTAAAAACCATTCTCATCTATCCATCGCAATATATATAAGCGGACGCCATCGACGCTGAGACTAAACGACACCAAGCCAACCAAGTACAGAATAAAAAAAACTCAATATTAAAAAAACTACATGCGCTGTATAAGGCGGCAGTGTTGCCAGTGAAGCGGTCACTACATTTTAATTAATTAACTAGTTAGGTTAACTAGTTAATTAACATATTTTTAAAATCTTTACGTAATACTAATTATTATTATACTCCTTTGAAAATTATAATTGTTATGTTGTATTTAAATAAAAAACTAACCACTGTCTATGTTAATTTTTACATTTATATAATAGCCTAAATATTTTTTGTTATTTTTTATATAATAAAGCGAGAACGAGCGGGACGTTCACCTAATAGTAAGTTATCGTTTCCATGGATGGACGTCCACTGCTGGACAGAGCTCTCTTGTAATGTGTTCCATAAAACACGGTATTGCGCGGTTCGAGTCCATTGGCCCCCAAAGATTCTTTTCGTGTGCTCTGTCCACCTAGTGGTTATGATGGTAAGTAATATGCCCATAAGAACGTGGCACCAGTTAGTACGATATATACTGAACGATATTGCGATCGTCGCCTAAAACATAAAATGTTCAGTTTCGTTACCTCAGTAATTACACTAGCTGCAGCACCCTTAACACGGGAACACAGTAGCGTTTGCACAGTAGTAGTATCTGTAGTGGTATCTACCCAGATGATTTTCCGCAACAGAGACGTCCCAACAGTAAAACTACAGACTTTTTTGTGAATGGTAAAACTTATAAGTTTCTTGTAGGAATCACAATTATATTTAATGATTTACTGATAAACTATCCAAAATGTTTAGGTTAAACGAATTTTTGTAAAAAATAAATTTGAATGAAATAGCGCGTTTATTCACGCATCACCATCATTGGCCGTTAGAAGTCTACACTGTACACAGGCCTCCCTCAAAGATTCCTACACGATCGGGTAGGAATTCATATGTACATTGCCTTCACCTACACTTACACTACTACCCACGCATATATAACAATAATTGTATTTATTATCCCTATAAATTACAATATTCCTAATATGGATATCAACACTAATAAGAATAAGTCAAATTAGTTAGATTTAATTCATTAAAAAAAAAGCTTACTTTGCTTACCATTGATATAATATAAGCCGTACTGAATATATAAAATTCTTGTAGCAATAAGCTTTTTTTGCTAATGAAACCCGCGTAGAATTAAAACATTATTTTCATAATACAGAAACGTTTACTGTTTCTGATCAAAAATGTAATTTTTTTTCTTTCACTTTCTACATTTTTTATTTTACTAAGCAACGAGACGAGCAGAGAACATTCATCTGATGGTGCGTGATACACCCGCCTCTAACAATACCGCTACATTGTGTTTGTCTTTTTAAGATTTTTTATTCAAAGAAGCGATGGGACAAGCGGAACGGACACCAGATGGTAAGTGATACGCCTGCCCATGACAACGTCGCGCTAGTTATGATGGCATACACAACACCACAATGTGCTCATCGCCTTAAGATGTAGGGTTCTAACTTTCATTACCTTAGTAATTTCACTAGCTCCAACGCCCTTCAATCCGAAACATAGTAATTTTTGCGCACAACTGTTTGGCAACACAGTTTCCGGCAATAGAAACCTACCACTAATAATTAGATGTTGAAGTCTCGTTATTCCAGTAATTTTACTAGCATCAGCGCCGTTTAGTCTGAACACAGTAACGTTTGCACACTATTATTTGATAGCATTGATATGCGTCTCCAAGAGATTTATATAATATGCTTTTCACTCGCAGTACGGGGTCACTATTCCAGCACTTAAGGTCTCCCAACGACAGTCGGTTCTATGACCTATGTGCCGTGCCATTTCAACTTCTTGATTAGTTTGCCGTTCACTGTTGGACATAGGTCCACTGAGAACGTCCAACGGTCGAAATGATTTATTAATACGCAATGCTTCGCTTTCTTCACTGCGCGATCGAATCAGAAATGTGGAGATCCGCAGAAGAACGACGGTCACCGACAGCCGATGGGGCAGTAAGGTCCAGCAGTGGCGCCCGCGTACCGGTAGATGTAGCGTTGGGAGGCCTCTCACAAGGTGGACCGACGGTCTGGTGAGAATCGCGAGTATCCACTGGAGGGGATCAACACCGATCGATGTGAAGATCTTTGGGGGAGACCAATATGCAGCAGTGGACGTCTATCGGCTGATGATGATGATGATGAATGCTTCGGTGGTAGGTACCTACTTGGAATGTATCCAACAACAAGAACCTACCATCAGTATTTATTATATAGCCATATTATTGCTTCCAAAATGGTTAAAAAAAATAAAGCAATAGATAATAGAGAATAGTTTTTTTTTTAATTTATTTATTCTGCGCTAGTCTGGCAACATCGTGCAACCTCATGTGTTCCCTCAACGTATAATTCCTGGCGTACGACTTGCAGCAAACGGTACACGTGTACGGTTTCTCACCCGTATGCTTCAACTTGTGCTTCTTCAAACCGTAGTTGGTGATGAACGCCATGTCGCACTCCGAGCACTTCTTGTTCTTGTGGCCGTGGGTCTGCCTGATGTGGGTTGCCAGATAATGTTTAATCTTGTAATCGCGGTTGCAAAACGGACACTTGAAGTTGTGAGTTATGTCGTGGACTTCCGACATGTGCTTGATTCTGTCGTTGTAGTGCTTCATTGGTTTCGAACAGATATGACACTTTATCACGCGATTTGAATGGACGCTTTCCATGTGGTTCGCCTTCGAGGTCTTCGTCTTCAACACTTTACCGCATTTCGCACAAGGATAGTCGCCCCGTTCGTGGGTCCTCTTGTGCACCTCCAGGCGTCTGGTGTTGAGAAACGATTTGCCGCAGACATCGCATATGCAATTGGCGTAATGCTCGTTCAGGTGTGTGGTTAACGTTCTGAAGACGTGGAACTCGCGACCGCATTTGTGACACGTGTACGGGCTGGAGTCGACTTTGTAGTCCGCGATGCACTCGCCGTATATCCTCTTGCCGTGCACCGAGTGAAAATGGCTGCACATGTCACCGACGTCTGCTAATGTCAGACCGCATTGACGGCAGTTCAAATTCGAAATGTCAATTTGTAGAGACCGTGGGTAACTTTTTAATTTAACCAACTCGGCGTCCACGTCCTTGTGGAGCTTTAACGTATGATCTCTTAAAGGGTTGATCTCCATGAAATCTTGGAAGCAGTAGAAGCACTGGAACCAGCTCTTATGGTGTCTGAATGGGCATGCGGTGGTATCTTTTAATACTGTACTGCAAGTCAACTTCACTCGTTTCCTTTCAGATATTTGTTTAATAGGATTTTTACTTCTTAGACATTTATGCACTGGAAAATAAAATATTATTTATTAAATATAAAGAAAATTTTTATTTATAGTAAATATTCATTATTAAACATATTTTATTATATTTTGCAATGTTACTGTTGGCGATTGTAAGTGTAAGTAGTCAATTTAATGGGTGGATGAGATGTGGTCACTATTTTAGCCTTTTACCGAACTATTGAACACAAGTCTCCCAAACCTTCTCCCAAAGATACTCTTCTTCTTAAATTGCCTCTCCAACTAGTGAAAGTTGATGATTATCATGGTACAATCCTTTCGGTCTCTAGTTTGGCGGAACAATTCAGACATCCCAGACATGCCAATCCATTTGCTAATATCCCTCAACCATGACTTTTGCATTCTCCCCACCTATCATTTACCAAAAGTACTGCCAGCAGACAATGTGAGATTTCCCCAGGAGTTGTGCATCGCCTATTACTATTCAATAGCATAATAGCTGTTGAAGCTTCTAATCTTCTTCTATTGTTTACAACTATTTATACAGAAGTGGTGTTATACACTAAAGAAATTAAATGTTACTGGCACAGTTACATCATCTGTCTTAGGCTCCTATAATGAAAATTCAACGATTAGTTTATCAATAAATATTATTTAATAAATTCATTACCATCATCATCAACCTGATCAATGTAATTTTGGGTTTCCTTTAATTTAGTTTCCTGAATTATGTTAAACTCCTTATCATCTATTCCTTTATTATTTGAAGATACTTTTATCAATCCAGCAATAGGAGTGTCAGAATCATACTCGGTATTTGCTAATTCAGCTTCAGTTTGAGCCATCTTTAGCATTGTAATTTTCTTTCGCTTTATTTTTCTAATATTAATTTGATTTATAAAAGGAAGTACTTTGTTAGTTTCAGTTTTGTCAGGTAGATTTTTTGTGTCTTTTGTTTTATTGACTGAAAAAAATATTTTATTTTTAATACTAAAATAAAACCTTATTAATTTTTATGCTGATAATTGGAAAATGCCCACCATTTTCTTCTAACCCATCATAAAGAATATCATCTCTCATCTTATTTTCTTTCTCCACTTTTTTTACATTATGGCACTCTGTAAATAAATATTATAACATTATTTAATATTTTTGTTTCACAATGAAATAGAGTAATAATGAATTCAGTTAACTGCTGGTAAATAGTCAATATGGTCTATTATTAATGTCCTTGAACAAACAATTTTTCTAACAAAATGTGTACAACAAATATCTATATATATAATTTTTACTGAAATGAAAATATATGTGTTTATTAAATTATATAAATTTTAACCAGTACCTGTCTGGGCAATATAAAAGAAATTTAAATTACTTTCAGACTGTAAAACCTGTTTTTTAAAAGCATTCGCGAGTCGCAGTCGAGCAATACATAAGCCACACACCATTAGACTGGAGCCCCATTCTTTCAGCTGCAACATCAACAAAATGAGTAAAATTAACGTTCAAAGACAAGCTACATATCTAACCCTAATTTATCTAGGAGTCAAGTAAATCGAAAAACAAACTTGCATATGAGAGTAGTAGTGGTGCGTATTTTAATGATAATTTTCTTTTCACATATCATCACATAATTTATTAAATTATAACATCTGATGTTTAATTTAGCACTCACTATATTTATTGACACGCTGGTATTCACTATATATATATATTGAAAGATGGTTTCAATATCTTTCACTTACAGATATTCCAAAACATTCTTGTATGATATCACGATAGACTTCTTTAATTCCAGCTTCAGATTCATAAGCAATGGTCATATCACAGCTGCCGCTGGCAGATAAACAACAACGGCAAATATCAGGTATTGAAATAGGGAATTTAACATGATTTAAATCCATACTTTTAATTGATTCGTATATAATAACGTTTTGATTACGAAGTGCAAAATAGATATTGTTTTCTATTTGTGACAGTTGTAAAGTGTTGTACTATAAAAAAATAATTTCTATGTTTTGTGATTAGCAATATCAATCATAGGAATATGTTTTTATTTGTTTTATTCTTAAATACTTGGTTTAAACTAATCACAGTTGAAATTATTACTTTTATATTGTCTACGGCAAATAACTTTATTATTTTTTTTGCAGATAATGATCGACCGTATTTTATCTGTATCTGGGTTTTTAATTAGTAACAGCTTTAGTCTATGATTAAAATTTCGCGCTCAAATATCTCCGGCGTAAGTGATTGTTAACTACACGTTAAAGTCAATAAAAAATATTGATAATCAATTAATAAATAGTATATCCGTACTATAATATATTTAATAATGCGTAACGTTGAAATTAAAGCTAAAGTACATGACTCTGAAAAAATTTGCAAAATAGCTGAAGAGTTGAGCGGTTCACCATGTAAAGTTATAAATCAGGACGATATATTTTATAAAGTAAATGAAGGACGTCTAAAAATGAGAACCTTCCCAGATTCTTCTGCTGTTCTTGTTAGATACAGTCGTAATGATGAAGGTGGACCGAAACTTAGCAACTATGAACTGTTGGAATTTTCGGCAAGTGAAAATGATAAAGCAAAACTACTGGATAAAATGTTGCGAAAATGTCTAGGAGTTAAAGGTCGTGTGATAAAGGAGCGGTCAGTACCTCGTTATATTATTATGATTCCTGTTTAAACTTCTTATGGATTATTTCCTATTCTTGTTAATAGACGAGACAGATCTGCTCTAAAATCTCTATAAAAGTTGTTTTCTCGCAGATATACTATGAATAGAGTTTTTTTTTTTGAAAAGAAGCTATTGTTCAGTGTGGGTGTATTAATAAATACAGCAAACAGAAAAAAAATGCTTTTAATTGTTTTGATATTTTCATATAAAACTGTGACTCATTTAACCCAGCTTTTTTGTTTCCAATTACTTACCTAATATGTGTAATAGATTATAAGGCATTTTACATTGATTACAGTAAACTGTATTTAGTTGGCCAAACTAGAATCCACATTGATGCAGTTCAAGGACTTGGCAGTTTTATGGAACTTGAGGTGGTGTTAAATCAAGAACAGAGCCTGGAAGAGGGACAAATGATAGCTAAAGATTTACAAAAGAAATTGGGAGTTGAGGATAAAGACTTACTAGAAGGCGCTTACATGGACCTGTTAGAAAAAAAATAGTAATCTAAATAAAATTTGTTATTAAACTCTGTCCTCCATTTTCTCTATTCAATTTAAAATTTTTGGCATTGTTGATAGTTAACATTCTGACTGCTAACTACTACTTATGTCCAATATTGCTAATACTGAACATAAATGTTTGGAATAATTTAATGTATTTGGTGACCTTCCAACACTACATGTTGGGAGACCTCCCACAAGGTGGACCGACAATGTGGTCAGAATGGCAGTAACCCACCACGCAAACAAAATAAGACAAATTGATGTGGAGATCTTTGGGAGAGACTCATCCAGCAATGGAATCTATCCCCTGGTAATGATGATTGTTGGCAATATTAAAAAGACTGAGATGATTGTTTGAAAATTGTGTATTAACTTTTTTTTAATACATTCACCAGAGGCTCTCCTTAAGAGCGATACATTATAGACTTAGTTCTAAAATTAATAAAAAAATTTTATCATAAGTTCTCATCGTCAGTCTATTGGTAAAAGTCATGGAAAAAGCTGATGCCTTATTTTTACTGCTCCTCAGTTACCTTTTACAACACTGAATCTATAGTAGCTTAGTTTTATTTGTATATACTATACTGTTAATTCCTTTGTTCAAGTGTTTCACACTCGTAGAAATATAACTAGTAGCTACCACAACTCGGAAAAGATCAATTTTGAATGGAATGCAGAGATGTATATTAGTATTTCCAATTTTTATTTTAAATAAAAGCAAAATTTAATATTTTATTTATTTATTTAACCCATAGGGACTTGATGCATATTTTGCTTTCAGGTCTCATTGCTACAGACTATTTTGGTATGTACCACTGCATTTCTTATTTCTAGCATGTAATTGCGCAAACATTACTGTGATCCAGTTTGAAACATATTATCATCATCATTAAGTGCCCTGTTCAAGCAGTTCAGCGATCAGATTGAGATAACGAATTTAATCCTCGGCTATTCTTTTTATCTGATGGTATTTAAACCTGGTCTGCTCCTTTATGTCACATCAATCCATTTCTTGCAATGTCAACCAGATGCACGTTTTGCAGAATATTGTCCTCTATGATCAATCTTGAAAACTCATAGTGTCAGAAAAATGCAACCTTTCTTTGCAAGATGTTATAGCTAGTGATTACTGCGGTAACAAGACATTGTTTTATTACTGCATTTTTGTTCCTTAAGGCCATTTGTACGTGGTGTTGGTTACGGTGATATCTAACTAACATTATATTGTTATGAGTTTGAGTATGACTTACCATCAGGTGAACATTTAGCTAGTCCCATTGTTTTGTAGAATAAATAAAGGCATTCTCTACGAGTCATCCTCGGGAGAATATTGTGAACTTATGTAAGGTACATTTTATGTCAATTTGAAAATGATATATATAAATATATAAAAATGCTTGATGACCTCTGTAGAGCATCCAACGCGTGGGTCTTAAAATGAATAGGGACAAGACAAAGATTATGTCTAATGTCCATAATGTACCCACGCCAATAATGGTCGAGGGCTCTACACTGGAAGTGGTCGACGAATACGATTAACTTGGACAAACAGTCCAGGAAGGAAGTCCAACCACCAGAAAGAGGTCAATCGACGAATCCAACTGGTGGGCAGCGTTCGGGATCGCGCTATCTTTTCGTCTCCGATACCGCAGTGTCTGAAGACTGTCTTCAACTTGCGCGTGTTGCCAGTGTTGACATATAGAACCGAGACGTGGCCTCTTACTATAAACCTTATAAAAAGGCTGAAAGTCACCCAAAGGGCAATGGAGAGGGTTATGCTTGGAGTTTCTCTGCGCGATCGAATCAGAAATATGGAGATACGCAGAAGAACTAAGGTCACCGACATAGCTCAAAAGATTGCTAGACTTAAGTGGCAGTGAGTAGAGTACACTGCTTAAGGTACCGACGACCGATGCGGCAGTAAGGTCCAGGAGTGACGCCCGCGTACCGGTAGACGTAGCGTTGGGAGGCCCCCCACAATGTGGACCGACGATCTGATCAAAGTCGCGGGAACGCACTGAAAAGCGGGACGTGTCAACGTGGAGATTTTTGGGGGAGGCTCATGTCCAGCAGTGGACGTGCATCGGCTGATGATGACAACATTGTAGCCATAGCCTTGAGATTCCAACCTTAATAGTTTTACACAACACTCTTCAAACTGATGGTGGTAGGTCTCTATTATTGGAGACGGTCTAAATACCACTGCAGCTCCTGATCACTCCCATCAAACATAAGTATGCAAATACTATTGTGGGTATTAAGGGATGGTTTTTCTAGTAATATTACTGCAGTAACGAGATTTATTGTCTTAAGGCAGTAAGCATAATGTGTAGCAGTGTATCCTTTCAGTCTTGCAGTACATTATGAGTTAGCATAGATACCATAAGATCATCATCATCGATAGGTGCCCTCTTCAAACTGAAGTTTGGCGATCAGATTGAGAAAACCAATTCGATCCTCAGCTATACTTTTTAACTGACCATAAGATCCTCAACATTAATGGGACCTTTGTGGTCGTTCGCGGTCAAGATGAGGGTTCTTATCTCCTTCTAAACGACCCTGAGGAGGACAATGGCTGGACGTGATCTCCGGTCATTGAAGTACTCACGAAACTGGGAGGATCTGCGAAAAGCCGGGGATGGGATATCCCAGCATACCGTTTTTGCGGGTTATGTTCCGAAGAGACATTCCGTGACGACTCCAAACGCCGAAGGTCCCCATCAAAGGGGGTTTTATGGGTAAAAATGTCCACATAACTCCAACTTCCCCCCAGAAAACAGTATATTCTAGGGGATTCCCCGCCCCCAAAAAAAAGTAGTACTTGCACACTACCGCTTTGAAGCAAAAATCGGCACTGGTGGTATTGATATGTTGCCTGTCTCCAACAACAGAGACCCAGCACCAGTAATAGTTAAATTACTGAATACCATATTCAACATGATGTGTCTTTATGTGCCCCTTTAAACTGCACTTCTGCACAAACGCCTGGCCGCAAACGGCACAGGCGAACCTCCTGTCGTTGTTGTGTATCCTCATGTGCTCTTTCAAGGTCTTCTTCCTCGCATACGACTTCTTGCAGACGGAACACTCGAATATCCTCTCACCGTTATGCTTAACCATGTGCACCCTTAGTTCGTTTTTAGTGAAGCACTTATACGAGCACATACTACACTGATAGTCCCTCTCCTCTAGGTGGTCCCTCTTCAGGTGCCTCGACAGGGTGTACCTCCTGTCAAACGACTTGACGCAGACGTTGCATTTGTAACGCAGCGGCGCTACACCGTGGACTTCAACCAAATGCTTCTGCCTCCGGAAATACTCTGAGAACCGCTCTGGGCATTTGGGGCATTTGAACCGCTTTACGTTCATGTGGACAGCCGCCACATGGTTCTTCTGTTTCTGCAGCGTCGTGTAAACCTTCTTGCATATTTCACAGGGGAAGTTGCCGCCCGAATGAAGAGACTTCGTGTGCACCCTCAGTCGGTACTTGGTGACAAAGCCGGTGCCGCACTCTTCGCAGACATAGTTCCTGTAGTGGATGTTCATGTGGCGCTCTATGGAGCCGAACGTCTCGAAGCTGAAACCGCACACCTGGCACTCGTATATGTTGTCCAGGGACAGCTTGAACGGTATGATCCTGTCGGTGAACTTCGTGTGGAACTTCTTTTTGTGGACCTTGGTGAGGTGAGTCCTCAGTACGTTAACGTTGGGCGTCCTTTCGCCGCATAATGTGCAGGTCAGATCCGTCACATCTATATACACCGCGAAGCATTCTGAAATGGAAATTACTTATCAACTAAAGGTTGAACTACCAGAACAAGCACAGGTTCGATCTTCATTAAGCTGTAGCTTCCGTTGAAGTAATACATTGAGAGGAAACCAACATCTTTCAAGAATTGGGAGCATGCATTCAATGAATTGTCTCGACTCTCTCCTTGTGAGAGAAAAGTCGGTCCCAGCAGGGGTAGCTTCATCATCAGCCGATAGACGTCCACTGCTGGACATAGGCCTCCCTCAAAGATCTCAACATATAGTCAGCTTGGCTTCCGATACCTCTGGGCACTATGGGCTATCGTATTTAAGGGTTCATTATAGGCCATTTCCCACCACGCTGGCCTAATGAGGGTTGGCCTGAGCCAGAGCCTCATCTGTTAATTAGCAGGTTGCATCACGAGCAGATGAGGTTGGCTTGGGTCCCGTGAGTTGTTGCGCTGGACCCCTTATGCTTTGTAGCCATTTCAAATTTATTGCACCAGTGCTCCTGTTAAACTGTGTAATGTAAAATTGGTGATCCAGTGCGAAGGTCACTGTGATTAATATAATCATATATCTTCAGCTACCTCCGTAAGACATTAGCTAATTTCCTGCCTTGTAACAAGAATGGCCCAGGTTTGATTCCGAAGCCACATGTAGTTTTCTTAGTCGGGAGATTTCTTCACATCTACATGAGATTTATCTAAGACTGAATAGTCTTATATACAAGTGATAATAGTGTGATGTGTGAACATCCTGACTACTGATTACTGGTGGTAGATCTCTGTTCCTGGAGTCCATCTAGATAAGTACCACTACCGGTGTTTACTGAAAGACACTGTAGCTAGTGAAGTTACTGGAGCAAAGAAACATGTCTCCAGGCACTAAGCATAATGAAGTGGAGTGTATACTAACGCCACGTTATTGGCAAGCGTATTACTTACCATCAGGTGAAGAGGACTCGGCGCGTCGCATAAAAAAAAACACTCATCACCTGCACCATATGTAGAAAGTATTTTCTTTATCTCGCTTTTCTTATGCTGTTTCGCCTGATGCTCCCGCAACTTGTCGAGGTTCTCGAAAACCTTGCGGCAATAGAAGCAAAGCAAGCCCGTTTGGTTCCTGTTCTTGAATGGCGTAGCGTTGCAGTTCTCAAGCAGGTTGGATGCGTTCATGATGTGGCCCATCTTCTCCGATATGTACTGCTTCTTACGCTTCGCGAGGTTCTGGTCGGTTTCCTCGTAGTCCAGCAATCTGGCTATCATCCTCGGCAGTACTATTTCATCTGTAGGTGAAATTAATATATTTCATATTGCGGCTGATTTACAATGAGGGTAACAGTTAATCGAGCGGATTGGAGAAAACTCTGCTACCAACCAAAGGCTAAATACGACCATGGAATCGAATCAGGGACCTCCGTGTCATGAGCTTATAAGACAGACAGTAGACTATATTACTACACTTGCTGCTTTCCACCCGCTTTGTTGGCAGTAATGTAGAATTTATCAGAAACATTCCCCACCCGCCTTCCAATGAATCCCTTCCCCTTATTAACACCCCTGCCACCCATTCGGGGTGTAAAATTTCATAGTCTGTTCTCAGCTGACCTATACAATGCAAGAGGAATGATTCTACCAAATTCCAAGTCTCTAGGCCATATGGTTCCAGATATATCATGATGAGGTTCCACATGGGTAGATATCTCATATATACATACAAGAACTCTAATACAAGACGGGTTCGAGAATACTCCACTGTCGACCAATCTCCACATGTGTAGCCCTGGAATGAAAGCTGAGACCTCGTTTTAGCCTCTGCGTCAAAGAGGAAGTTAGAGTACATTAGTTAACATAAGTTTAATGATACCTTTCAATAGTTCAAGGTGTCGGAAGAACTCCGGGCAAGAAATCTGCAGCGACTCTCTGGTTGGGAGTTTCAGTTTATCTCTTGGGAATCTTGCGATCAGTGCCACCTCGCTTAACCTCGCACCCTCGTCAGCAGACACCGGATCATCTTTTGCTGTCACATCTGATGCTGCATTGATGAAGAAGACCCGTCACTATTGATCTATGTTTAAGTTGGAAGCTTGTTGTTGTAACAATGTTCTACCCTCGATATGTTACAGAACCCTATTCCTCCTCACGAGTCTTAATATACCATGTCCACCTCACGGAATCGCAAAACATCCATTCCTACTCTTTATGAAATCCCAAAACATGCTACTCATAGCCTCTCCGAACACATTTTTTTTCTTAGGTAGACACAGCATATCCTATCCCATATCTGAAGATTTCTCAAGATATAATTATTTACTTCAAGGAGTACCCATCATTCATGGAGTATTCTCGCACTAAGGCAGCCTCACTTAAGCTACCCAATCTCCTGTCCAGGGTGTTTCAAAACTAATGGCCATCCTACTGCGATAACCTAACCTAACCCAACTTCCTCCTCAAGATATGCCAAGACTCCCAGTCCTCCCACTAAGATATTTGAACCCAATTCACATTTTCCTTATCACTGATGCCATTCCTTTTAGTGTTCCCTATGTAATCATCATTTCAGCTCACTGGTGTCCATTGCTCAACATAGGTGTCACAATTGATTTCCAATGAAACCGGTCTGATCCTGCGATTCTCACCATGTAGACCTATAGATGCACCTGGCAGGCGATCGTTTTCCGCGTTTGCCGTCACATGGTCTCTACTACAGGATATTTCCACCCTTTACCACTTCAGCATGTCCAGAACATGTACACCTCTACACATAGTGCATTAGTTTTTAACACTTACTAAAACTCACCACAGACTTCTTCAAAGCTCTCCAGTACATAATCAGAATCACAGTCAATTGCGGCAGGCATGTCAGCATCATCTTCCTCCTTCACTTCAACCTCATCTTCTCTTTTGATGGAGTCAACTATCTCCAGTGAATGATTATTTACAGGCACTATAAAAATAAATTAAACATATTGTGCTCTCTCCATTTTATTTTTTACTACAAAGAGAGAGATAAATAAACTTCCGGAGACAACATCAAAAGCCTTTCAACTGCCTCCACTGTGCAACAGGTAAGCACTTGCCTTGTGAAATGGAAGATCCTGGTTCTATCCTTTAAAGAATTCTATTACTCATGTTCATTGTACATCAACCACTACAACAATGTTATTGAAAGGTGGAGAGTTCTGGGTGAACACACATCATCAGCCACATCCTCGCTATCACTTACAGTCATTTGGGAATTTGAAGTCAAGTGTTAGCCGATTGTAAGTAACAAGTGAAACGGCTTTTGTAATTATTATATTCATTAAATATCCTCAGAGAAGAATTTCAATAGTACCATTTATAAATATAGTCTCCTTATCGTTTATTGTGTTCAGTAAGTGCTGCTCGGAGTTAATCACCATCAGACGGAAACTATTTGCGTTATGCAACCTTTGCACACATGAGACACACACTAAGGAACTCAATCCTGCATTTGTTGATAACTGGAACATGGTTAAATCTGTTTTAAACAAAGGAAAAAGAACTTTTTTGCGATGCTCAACTGTGACCTCGTCTAATGATAAGTACAGATGACATTGATCATAAAATTCTAGAGGTCTAATAGATGAGTATTCGCTTAAATACTGAATCATTGATGTTGGCAAACAAGTGGAATTCTGGGTCCACTCAACAAGAACAGTTGAAGCTATTTATCCACCATGATGACCAACTATCATGTGTTAACAAAAGCTATTATTCTCGGAACATGTTTTCCTAACATTATTATCTTCAATCACTTGCAATTGAACCCTCACCTACTCTAGACGTATAGTATGCTTAACCACTTGCGGTTGAAGTTGAAGAAACCCAAATGAATGTGAGAATGTACTTTATTTACTGGTGGTTGGTCTTTATTGCCAGAGACTGTATAGATGGGTCTACATCACCTATTTCTGCCATGTGTGTACTGTACATTACAGTGTCTTGATATAACGGGGTGCTGCAGCTAGTGTAATTACCGAGTTCATGTGACTCAACATCTTGCATCACAGGAAATGAGTGCAATGTGGTTTAGTGTAGAACACCCTAACCAGCGCTACGTTGTAAGTGACCGGCATACCACTTGCGATCAGGTGAACATTTTGCTCGTCTCTAAATTATATAAAAAAAAAAATCTTTAACAATACTACAACACATTATATAAACATAAAGGTCTTAATAGAAAGATATACAAAAAGAAAGAAGTAATTTTATGCCATCTTTGTTTGATAAACAAACTTTTTTTAATTATTTATACAAAATTACGTTACCAACTGGACATAATATGGTGGTGAGAGCCTTCTCGTAACAATAGGGCGCTATTTTAACAAAGATCTTATTCATTATATATTCACAAAACAAGTTCACTCACGTAAATATTAAAACAGTCCATTATTAAGTCAACGTAAACTTCTCTGATTCCATTTAAAGTGTACTCTTTAAATATATCTTTGTGATGGCCTTCCTCTAAACAAAATCGACAAGCGCCGTAAGTATTTTCCATCGTGAATATATTTATTTTTGTTTACAATTCACCCTTTGGTAAAATATATGTCATACGGATGTAAATATAAAATGCACCACAGTTTAAATACGAAAAATTATATAAATGTCAAAATCATAGACAACAACAGAAGTCGTCCATTCGACGTGCACTATGCGCAACAATTTAACACGTTCCGTGCCACGTGTATCACCGGTGGTACACGGTTAATTTGGTCGTCAGGCCATGTGTACCACCGGTGGTACACGCAGTCAAATTTATTCAATGCGCTGAAAACATATTTTATTACAAATATAATTTTGTACACTATATTTACATTTATAAAATGAAGCATTATACAAGATGTAGTACATATCCTGCTACGTGTACCACCGGCGGTACACGATGTGATAACTACTCTAAACGAGAGAACCACTTTATTATACTTATTGATGATATAATGAAATATTGTATGATAATACACTCGCGTGCAACTGAAGCTACTCAAGCCGTATATTGGTATAAAATATTATTTTTCGAAAAACAGCTTCTCCGATTATTGTAACAGTTTTTTTATTCGATAGACTGATAATTTATTTCATAATACAGCAATTTTCAAATAAACAATGACAACACTTTTTAAATAAATACGGTCAAATATGAGCGGTACAGAAATTAGTCATTGCGGTATCCACGATTTGCGAGACTAAATCACGTATGACAGCTCACGTGACCCATATTTCTTATCAGTTACTCGTCAGATGTTAACAGGTACACATCTTAAACTCCCATTATTTAAATCGCAATCCAATTCACACTTCCACAAGCAGCGGCCCAAGTTGTAGCTTTATTGCAAGCGGGCCATAATCAACGGCAATTCGCTCGTGAACTTAATATGAGTCAATCAGCTCTTTCACGAGTATACAGAAGGTTTCAACAGACTGGTGGCTTCATTCGGAGACCACAAAACCAACAGACACGGGAGCACATCTAAGACGGACGACTGCTTCATTGTCTCAACTTTGTTGAGAAATCGTCATCTCACGGGCGTAGATGTGTAACAGGAGCTCAGAAGGTTTTGAGGAGTGGCTGTAAGTCAGTGGATAATTAGATGACGCCTAAAGAAAGCCAATTTAACTTCAAAACGGCCAGCCAGAGCCCCGAAACTGACCACAGCTCACCGTCAAGCCCGCCTTCAATTTGCTCGTGAACACTTCAATTAGACTATTGAGCAATGAAGCTCCATCCTGTTCAATGACGAGAGCACAATGTGTCTACATGGCAACGACAGAAGAGGCCGAGTATACAGGCGTCCAGAGGAACGGTTCTCGCAACGCTGTTTCTCTGAAACAGTATCATATGGCGGTGGTTCAGTCATGATGTGGGCTGGAATATCATACGAAGGGAAGACCGATCTTGTTTTCGTGCCTGGTGGCGGTCAGAGAGGGAGTCTGACAGCTCAAAAGTACGTGAAAGACATTCTCCTCGATCATGTTGTACCTTATGCAGGGTAAATAGGAGATCTTGAATTGATGCATGGTAATGCTCGGTGCCATACAGCAAGTGTTACTCGCCAGTTTCTTGAAGAGGTGGAAATTGAGACGATGATGTGGCCAGCCCTCAGTCCTGAGCTGAACCCCATTGAGCATTTATGGGACAAGCTCAAACGGAGGGTTCGAGTTAGAAATACAGCTCCATCAAACATCGTCGAGCACAAAACTGCGCTAGAGGAAGAATGGAATATGATACCTCAAGATTTTATTAAACAATTGATAAAGTCCATGAATAATTGGCATAATAAAAGGCAAGGGGAGGCTATACAGAATATTGATGATTTTAACTTTCTTTACTTTAATAAAAAAAAAAATTAATAATTATTTTGTCGTTTTCATTTTTTTTTTTCAATTTTTATGCATTTCTGTCCAAATTAAATTTCATCAATAAATATTCAAACGATTTTTCTCCACAGGATGGCATTTTTTAGAGAAAAGAACAGTCTCATAAAGAAAAATTCCGATAAGCCATTTTCTGAAAAATCAACCTTTTATACCAATATACGGTTGAGTCGATTTAGCTGCACGCGAGTGTATATCAACGTTTAGTCAAAATATCAAATAGCTCAATGACAAGTTAAGCAATAATGGCTTGGCAAGGAACGTGTTAATACTTCATATATATATATAAGTTCACACCCTCTTCTCTCTCTCTCTCTTTATATCATCATTCATCTATTCAACCCTTCCCTATTTAATATTGTCTCACTTTCCTTCTTCCTCTTTTATATAAAAAATTATTTACATTTATATATATATATAATATTTAGGTTTGTGTTCAGTTTTTATTTTATTCCTCTCTATCTATTTAGTTATCTACAGGCTCCGGCTCCTCTTAAGTCTTCAATAAGATAAATTTAATAAAGGAATATTAGGGGCGTGACACTGAAGTAATAATGTTTGATCTGGATAATCTGTACTCATTAAACAAATATAGGTCTATTTCCAGCAGCAGAGGTCTATTAGCTGATGAAACAAATATAAAGATCGGACAGTAATATTTACCAATTGTTGCCATGTTTAATTTTCAGGGGATCGGTATGAAGGGTAGGACAGTTTACATTCTAAACCCTCCCTGGTGTAACTACCACCCTTCTAATGGAGATATTCTCACTTCTCTTAATCTCTTTGCATTAAGTGAAAATGAGGCAGTGGAGGATGATAGTTCTTCAGAATATTCTGGATCTCATATGTTGACAGCCGGAACACTGTGATTATGTAACCAGGAAGCTGTACAACTTGAACCCATATCATATCAGGGTCCTCGATTTTACTAGACAAATGCCGAGCCATTTGGCCATGGAGGCATTTCAAGTAATCGCTGCGGCTGTCCATGTACAAGTACCAGAGTAACCTAGGTAAGCACGCTTCAGTTACTACATCCTCAATATTGTATGGAAAGTAATGAAATCCTGATGGACATCCACAGCTGGTATATATACTGATGATCAGCTGATATATTTTCACTGCTGGTCAAACCCTCCTCCAAAGACCTTCATGTTTGTAAGGGTTTGTATGAGAGGATTTGGACCATTTCACACCACTCTGGGCCGATGCGGGTTGGTGGGAGCCAGAGCCTCGTTTGTTGATTGGCAGGCTGCACTAAGAGCGGGCGAGGTTGACTAGGGTCCCATGAGTAATTGTGAGGGACCCCTTACACCCCCTATATATAGTGATAGTTAAGAAAAACTGAGTAAAAAAAACTTATGTCATATTTATTTAACACTTATAAAAGTCCCGTTTGTTCACAATCAACAAGTTCCAATCAATGACCATATTCATAAGGAGTACCAGTGTCACTTGTCTCCAATATGTACAAGATGTAGTAATTATATCAGGGCTGAATGGGTCAGTCTCATCATCATCAGCATTTCAACTGCGGCTGGACAAGTCTTTTGTAATGTGTGCTACAAAGCATGGTCTTGAGCTGTTAGAATCCAGTGGCTTCCGGAGATTCTTTTTAAGTCCTCTCTCCACCCGGTGGTGGGTGTGCTAACGCTGCTTTGCCCGGTGCAGGGTTGCTAGTCCAGCACTTAAGGCCCCGACCGCTATCAGTTCTATGAGCTATGCGCAAGCCCATTGCCACTTCAGCCTCGCGACTCGTAGGTCTTCATATGAATATGAGCGATCATCATCCGGTTACATTAAAATAAATAAAAATAAAAAAATTGAACTTCTCTATCAATGTTAACTTTCCAGCATCATCTTATTCACTCTAACCATGTTCTTTGTTACGCCGTCGTGGTGGATCCTGTAATGCCGCATCAGCCCCGATTTACTCTTGAACCGCTCACTGCACACATCACAGATGAAATTCCTCTCCGTCTCGTGCTTGACCCTATGATTCTTCAGCTCGTACTTCATGAGGAACATCTTGCCGCACTCCTTGCATTTGTAGTTCTTCTCCGTCCCGTGGATCCTCCTCATGTGTGCTGTGTAATACGGCTGCCAGTCGAAGGTCTTCCCGCAGATCTCGCATGCGCTGATCTTGACTCTCTCATTGTGCTTCTCCACCACGTGCTGATGCCTTTGGTATGTGCCGTAGAACCTCTCCGGGCAGTAGAGGCACTTGATTTTCTGCTCCTGGCAGTGGACGAGGTCGAAGTGTTTCTTCATGTACTTCTTTAGCCTGAACACCTTGCCGCAAGCGTCGCAGGGGTAGTGGCCGCCGTTGTGCACCTCCACGTGCTTGTTGAGGCGGCTCGCAGCCAGGAATGTGTCGCCGCACTCGTAGCAGATGTAGCTGCTGTAGTGTGTGTTCATGTGCCCGTCCAGGTTGTGGTAGTTCGGGAAGTACTCGCAGCACAACGCGCACTTCAACTCCCTGGACAGTATGTACGGTATGACGCGGTTGTAGGCTTCGTCGAGGACCACTTGGTGTGCATTCTCCAAGTGCCTGAACATGTCGTTCCAGGTCAACAGTATGGTGCAGCAGACGGTGCAGTGTAAGCTGTTTATGTCGAGCTTGAGTACCTCGTTCATCCATTGGGGCTTCATCATTTGGTCGATGCTGGACATTCTCTCGTTCACGTGGGACGTTCTCGTGTGGGTTCTCAGGTCGTCTGGGTCCTCGAAGTGTGGGCTCTCCGTGGAGCAGTACGCGCAGTAGTACCTGGACGCCTTCGTCTTGTACGGTATTGCGTTCGTGTACGTGAGGATTGTCTTGATCTCCTCCACCAGCTTGTAATGTTTCTCCTGCTCGACCAACTTGGCTGCATCATCGTCAACCTCTGAAAGGGGAAACGTGATTTCCATCGTCACACATATAAGGTGTTCAGGATTGAAGGGCGCTGTAGGTAATATAATAACTGCGGTAACAAGACCTCAACATCTTGTCTCCGGTGAGGAGCATAATATGGTGCAGTATATACCATCCTAACTAGCGCCATGTCATGGGCCGCGTGTCACTCACCATCAGGTGAACTCCTGCTCGTCTCCTCACCTAATTGTAACACTGCCAGCTACAACCACCTCGAAGCTCAAAGTGATGGTACTTTAGATGAGACACCACCACCACATGGTTCTCATTACCATTTTATTTCACTAACCCCTGCGCCCTTCAAGTCGGAACAGTGATGTCTGCACACCGTCTGGTAGTCTCGCCTGAACTAAACCATCAGCTTTTCAAACGGCAGCTGAGATCCTCGATGCGATTCCAGGGTCAGGTGATCACCAATGGTGGCTTTACTGGTTGTAGGTCTGTTGGGGGCGACCGTTTAAATAGGTACCACCGCAGAGCCTATCGCAGCCGAGAGACAGCTGTATGCAAATATTACCGAGTTCCGGTTTGAAGGGTGTTGTATCTAATTAAGTTACTGTGGTAACGAGACTTGGCTGAGTGTGTAGAAATGTTTGTTAATTTTAACACATGGATGAACAAGAACTGTCTCCGATGCTGGGTAACTGAAAAGAAAAAAGTAAGCCTTCATCATCAGCCGATAGACATCAACTGCTGGACCTAGGCCTCCACCAAAGAGCTCCATGTCTTAATGCCCAACCATAATATGGTACAGTGTCATCATCAGCCGATAGATATCCAGTGGTAGACAAAGACTTCCTCCAAAGATCACATCGATCGGTTCCGCGCTGCACTGGTCCCGGCGCCTAACCAGGTCCGTCACAATCCACACGGCGTCTGGTACCGCTGGGCACCAAAGGTCGTCATTTATAGGGGTTTCATGAAGGAGCATGTGCCATATTCCACCACGCCGGCCCAATGCGGGTTGGTGGGAACCAGAGCGTCCTTTCTTGACAAGCGGGATACAGCACGAGCTGGTGAGGTTGGATTGAGTACAGGAGCACTTACTCCGCTATTGTTATGGTCGGACGCATCATGTGAACGTCCTGCTCGTCTCGTCGCAACATTAAAGAAAAAAAAAAAAAAAAAAAAAAAACCACTATCACATTGTAATTCCATTGCGCTGTGTTTCTACTGTCATTTGAGAATTGGAGTATCCTAGTTAGGACTTGTGTTTGGAACGGCTGCGGTGGTGGTGGTGGAATGGGAGCTGCTGTCGAGTACGACCACCACTCACCCTCCTTATTGATTATGCTGCTCTGCAGCTTGGCCGACAGGGTCTTGCGCGGCACGCCGAACATCTCCGCCGCGTGGCTGCGCGACATGTTGTTGCTGATGACCGCGTCGATCGCCATCTTCAGCTGCTTCACCGTGTACTGCTTGTACGTCTTGTTCCTGTCCTCCTTCGGCAGCTTCTTCGGCCATTTCCTTTTTGGTTTCACTACGACTCGTTCGTCGGAACTCTGCGACACCTCTATAATTTATATAAGTTTTTTTTTTTATGACGAATCGAGCCGGACGATCACCTGATGGTAAGTGATACGCCCGCCCATAACGTGGCGCTAGTTAGGATGTTATACACAGCACCGCATTGCAGCTCGTCGCCTAGAGACATAAGGTGTCGAGTCTTGTTACGCCGGTGATTTCACTAACTACAGCGCCCTTCAAACCGGATGACAGTAATGTTTGCAAATTATTGTTTGACGGTAGAAATAGACAGAGACCGACCACCAGTAGTGGTGGCAGGTCTCTGTTGCTACAGACCGTCTAGGTAGGTCCATAGCAGCCGACAGACAATGATCCGGTTTGAAGGACCTTCAGCTATTACTAGTGGTAGCGTCTCTGTTGCCGGAGACCGTCTAGGTAGGTACCACAGCAGCGCCTATTGCAGCTGACAAACAGTAATGTGCAAACACTACTGTCATCCGGTTTGAAGGGCGCTGTAGTTAGTGAAATTATTAGGGTAATGGAGACTCAACATCTTGTCGCTAGGCGACATGCCGCAATGTGGTGCAGTGTATAACATCCGAACTAGCGCATATTATGGGCGGGCGTATCGCTTACCATCAGGTGAACATCCAGCTCGTCTTGTCGCCTCTTAAAAATAAAAATTATATGAACATTATATTACGTATTATTGCTTATGTCCAGCAGTGGACGTCTATCCGCTGATGATGATCATCATTCTCCAGTTAGAATAATATACACTACCACATTGCACTGGTAGCTAAGACAAGATATTTCAATTCCATTGTAGCTGTTGAAGTCACTGGGGTAATGTCTCATTCAAATCTTAGGTCTTGGCGACGAGCTCAAAGTGGTGCTGTGTATATCATCCTAACTAGCACCACGTTATGGACCTCATCACTTCCTGGACCGTACCACTCTAATCTTGTACTCTCTTTAGCTGTCTGAAGATCAGGAGATAACCCACATTCTGCTGGTCACTTCTGGATTTTAATAATTTGCCGTGGTTCTTTCTACAAGGGTACTGAGAAACTAAAAAGCAGTCATAATCATCATCAGCCGATAGACTGCCCACTGCTGGACATCGACCCCCAGATTCCCACATCGATCAGGTAGGGATTCATATGAGGGATTTGTGCCAATTTCCACCTCGCTGGCCCAATGCGGGTTGTTAACCAGAGCCTCGTTTGTTCATTAGTAGTCTGCACCACGAGCTGGTGAGGTTGGCTTGGATCCCGTGAGTTGCTGTGCGGGAGTCTTTGCACCCCTTAGGGGGTTAGGGGCTAGGGTGACGCGAACTGCACATTCTGCTCATCGTCATTTCGACATGACCAGCATGCCCTCTGGTACACCCAAAAAGCAACATGAACTGTCATACCATCAACTAGATCATCGTTCATCTCGTCCTTTACAATCGCACAGTCTATCTCTAGGTATTCAACATCAGCGAACTCCGACTCTTTCTCCTCCTCGTGAACCTCCTCCACTTTAACCGCCGCGCATATCAACACTGAAACAAATGACTAACGCTTAATTGTGAACAGGATCACGACCTGAGCGTACCATTCCTTTAAAGGTCAGCAACGCGGCTGCAACCTTTCTGATGTTGCGACTATCCATGGGTGTCAGAGATCACTTTCCACCAGATGAACTGTTCGCTTTTCTACCTTAAGAAAAAAAAAAAATGTGGTGTCCTATAAAATATTTAGGGCTTTGCTTTGGGATGTAAGCTGTTGTCTTGTCAACCCTAGTGATTTCACTGGCTGTACCTTTCGGTGGGTGAAGGAGCTGCGGTGGCATCTACCTAGATATAACATTGTTTTTCTCATAAATGGGAGGAAGACGAGGTAATGGTGGATATATACCCCTAAAATCCCTTGGTCTCTTAAGCGCAGAAGATCCAGGGTCCCTTATGGAATCCACCGATGCCTGTCTACACTAAAATAAAAAATTACAGACCAATCTCTATTATCTTGCTTTGCCAAATTATTCTAGTCCATAATTTATCCTGTATTATATAAACAGGTAGATGATGACCTATCGGAACATCACCACGGATTCAGAAGGGTTGCAGAAGAACTGCTGGATGTTATCTCGTGACCCTCATGCGTATTTTCAGAAGTGATTGGAATACCGTGTGAAGGCCCTTCTGGTTCCGGGGTGTGCGACCATTAGCATTGTGTTACACGGTAAAAAAAAAAAAACAGGGATTCAGAAGCCGTCGCTCCGTGGTTACAAATCTAGTGTCATTCGTTTCTAGCGTGAGCTGCGAGGCCGACAGAGGTCGTCAAGTCCACACTGTATACACGGACTTCAGCAGCGCTTTTGATAAAGTTAATCACGATTTACTGTTAGTGGAGCTAAAAAAAAATGAGGATACATGGACCCTTATTAAAATGGTTTGGATTATATTCATTCAATGGGCCACAAAATATTGCTATAAATGATTTTAAATCTAAGACTTATTATTCGCCATCCGGGGTGCCACAAGGTTCTCACCTTGGACCCATACTATTTTTAATATTAACATCAGTGCGGTAATACAATATAGTAATTTCTCTTTATTTGCCGATGACCTAAAACTTTTTAAACCCATTAATCACCCATCGGACGTGCAGCTCCTACAGGCAGATTTAGACAATACAGAATTATGATGCCGCAATAAAATGTCACTTAATGTAGCTAAATGTTGTTCGATTTCTTTTACTAGAGAAAAAGAATGCAATGGTGACGGTGTACTCTTTGAACGGAATAGCCTTATCAAAAGTTGATGAAATTTGACACTTGGTAATTATAATACATAGGGAACTTAAATTTCACTGCCATATTGACACAGTAGTAAAGAGAGCATCTAAAATGTTGGGGTTCCTGAAACGAAACTACAGATTTCAAATGTCCCCAAACCCGAATGATTTTATACAACACTCTAGTACGAAGTCACTTAGAATATGCTTGAATATCCAGTGTATAGTACATCTTCACAACAATTGGAGGGTATTCAATATGCATACACCAGATACTTAGTCCAAAAGACAACCAGATTTTGTCGTTTAAAGTTCTTTAAAATGACTACACAATCGTCAGATAATTTCTAACCTAATGTTCCTCCACAAAGTTTTAAACGGAACAATTAAATTACTCCTTAGACTGGGGAGTATCAATGTTAGTGTACCCCGCAATTATCCTTGTCGTCCGTTAACCAAAATTTTTAGTCTTCCACAATACAGAACTAATCTTGGAATACACCGCCCCATAACCAGAATGAGCAACGCATATAATACATTCAATGTCAAAATACTGGAATTAGACATTTTCAGCGATTCTAGAAATGTTTTTAAAGATAAGTTGCTATGTCACCGCTCTGACATTTAATGCTTATTTATTGAATGTGGTTTCTGCGAGATGTCACTGCGCTGAATGTACACACCATGCTATACCTAACTGCTGATTCTTTGAAAACTGATATTAGTTCAAAATTCATTGTAGACTATAATTTTTTTTTTTCACCTTGAGGTTTTTAGGTCCAAACTATGGTCAAAGCTGTGTACACCTACAATAGGCATACATATTTAATATTGTACACTATACCTAGAATGTAAGATAGTATATATTATGCTATGCGGTTGGTGTATCAATAAATAAATAAATAAACATACTATACTGCAACACACAGTCGGACATAACCATTATCCCACTACGAACAAAACCACCTCATTATTTCATCCATTCTGGGATTCTTTATAAGCAATGAGATACTCCACTTGTAAAGCTTGTCAACCTGAAGAAACTTTTAAATGCCTAATAATACAATCAGAGCTATCCATAGTATTATTCTTACAAGCCTGTGACTACAGGACTACAGGTAATGGAGACCTATCACTAACCCAATTTTATGATTTTGATTGAGGGGATGTATACTTTCAAAACATTCATTTATATAATACTACAAAAAGCATATTCTATATATTTAACTTCCCAATAGTTTTTAAAAAAAATGTAATAGAAATTTATGAACAGAATCTATTATTCTAGGCAAAGAACCTTACATTTGTCTTGATGCTCACGCAACACCTCCTCACTCACCAGCACTTCTCTTTTAAATGCTAATGCATCTTTCAACCTATTGATACAAGAGTCACAAATCATCTCCAAATATTGCAAATTTTCCTCTGGTGGTTGCCACTGAAATAGAAATGTGATAATTGGTACAACATAATTCTTTATCACAAGGACAGTGTGGCTAACCATAGTCCTATTTTTTGGCTTGGTAATCATTACTATGTTTGAGTTTATAAGAATAGCTTGCAATTCAATGGCCATAATGAAAATAAACATCCTTAATTTTGAAGCAATCTGTGGAATATATCTACATATTACTGCAGGCACACCTCAAATTAAAGGTTGGCAAGTAGAGGACATTTGCAGGTGTTAAGCCCTCTTTTTGTATATCTAAGTGGGGTTTTTTAATGTTAGTCTATTCTTATTTTTACTCTTTAGAAGAGAAAATAGATCTTTTACTACATATAATTATATTTCAAATATAGTGTCTTAGTCTGAACCTGCAGCAAGCTGGCAACAATATGACAATTTTATGTAAATTCGATAGCTAATGTAACCTATATGAATAATTTTAAATTATTTCTACTCCATCTTTAAGGGCAAGGTGAAAAAAATTAACTCTATTTAAATACAAACAGAAATCTTACTGATAAACCGAAACACTCTGTCAGCATTAGTCCATAAATTTCGGTGTCCCCTTCATAAATTTGTGGCGTCCACAAATTCTTCAAGTCGCCTTCGTTAAGACAGCATTTACATCTTCCAACAAATACCACTGTATCATTTTTTATTAACTCCATATTCAATATTGTAAAAAAAAATAATTGTTGATATACATATGCGTTATGCAGCTATACATTTATTACGCAGCACTAGCCGCCATGTTTAAATCTTTGACATTTATAGAGATGTCCCAATTGTTATTAATAACATTTTAACCGATTTTCTAACCTGACCTGATCTGATTTTAACAACTGTTTAAAAGATTTTCTCGATATTATAGTCATGGCGGAGTACTTATCGTTTATATTATAGTTTACAATCATATCTATGCAGAATGAGCTCGTAGTGTTTTGAAGTCTTCTACTGGTACGCCTGATATTTGGTTTCATTTAATTAACAATATGATTTCAAGCTGGTAGTTGCATATAATCTTCTCTAATGAAAATAAAATAGTTTTCAAATTTTAATAGCCTCGTGAAGCGCCTTTGATAGGAATTGGTGATGTTTTGCTGGAATTTGTATTCTATCAAATCTGATGTTAAAATAAGATTGATCGGAAATATCAACAAACGTAGCTTATTAAATTATTAAAATAAGCGCCATAATATACGTAAAATTTACTTTAATAGAATATTAGTAACGATACACGCACTCTGAGTAATAATAAAGTTATAACTACTCACAATCCTCGATCTGCAAGTATAACCAGGTGTTAAAACAAATGGGGAAGTAGAATACAAAATTTAGGTTACGATATGTGACTATAATAACCTCAGTATTATTAAAAAAAAAATTTTGTGTGTTGGACTCCATCATTACAATGAGGAGCAGTACCGGAGGTGCTAAACATTGAATGTGAAAGCTATGTTCGATGGACAATAAGAATGAAATGATGATAATGACAAAGAAATAAAAAGATTTTTAGTTTCGTTTCTACTATTTTTATTAGTATATATAAGTCTAATATATGAATAATAATAAATGGTTACGCTCATATAATTTTTATAGAGCTCCTTACAATACGTTTATTACTGTTACAGTATTACACACAAAACACCATATACAAATAATTCATACATGTAGCTAAAACTACAGTTCAAGTTTATGTCACCTTAAAATATCTATATATTGTTAAATATGTACTGGTGGTAAGTCGGTGTGCCGGAGACCGTGCTACATAGGTATCACCGCAGTGCCCATCACTACCGCCCAGAACTGTGTTCCGGTTTGAAAGACGCCGTAGTAATTGCTGGAGGGTAAAGAGATGTGAGAAAAATTACCATATCTGCTCAACTGTTTGCTAGCGGAAATAGGCGCTGCTCTGGTACCTATATAAATTCTTTTCGACAACAAACAACTTCCACCAGTAAGAGATTACAAAAGAAAGATCATTTACTATATTAATACTACATTATTTTGATTACGATAAGTTAAAGGAAATACAAAGATGAGAGAAAACTCTTCAAAAATTTTGATGCACCACACCATCAGTCTTATGCTAAATTTAATATTAAATAATTTAATTATTAAAGTAAGTAAAGATCTATTTTATTAATAATCGGAAGTAATACAAAATAAATTAATCCTTTCCAATGGGTTGCCTGGAAGAAATTGCTTTTTGAGCAATAAGACCGCCGATTATACATTTATGTATATATATAATGTATTCCATATTTTGTAACTGGTATACAATAAAGAATAAATAAATAAATAAAATAAATTAAATTAGTGGCTGCATAAGTATCTACCGATAAGAGCTGATCTCTAAAATTGTGTATGGATAAATTTATTCCATTGACGTTGCGGTCGCGACCATACTCACCAAGTTTCGTTCCTTTAGTAATTTCACTAGCTACAGCGCCCTTCAAATTGGAATACAACAATGTATACACTGTTGTTTGGTGGCAGAAATATGCGCTGCTATAGCAGACAACTAAATGGAATTCGCCGTCAGTACTCACCGAGCTCTTCAAGTGTGTACGTTATCACACACACGCACCTGTACGCCATGATGGCACATTTAAAACTTACAGCTTAAACGAAATTCTTAAAACTATTATTCTTAGTCGCTAAAAATACTGACTAGACTTTTAAATGGTTTACCATTGATCATGTCTAAATATTAATTAAAACAAAACCTTATTTATTCCCTCATCGGTATGGGGACTAACGAAACTAATTTTAGGCGGACGAACTGTCAGTTGAGAAATTAAAAATTAACATATTTGCATGTTAAACACGTAAAAGATTTTTTTTTTAATTCACGAAGATATAAGATACTCACCTGGTGGTATCCGATACGCCTGCCCATAACAACGTGACGCTGGATAGTTTTATATACTACACCAGACTATACTCGTCGCTGGGGGACACAATATGTTAAGTCTCCATATTCCAGTAACTTCATGACCCGTAGCGCCCTTCAAACAGGAACAGGGCGATGTTGACACATTACTGTTCGGTGGCAGAAATAGACGCTGCGATGGTACCTACCTGACCTCGGGCATCTGGGATCAGTAGTCTCAATTATGATTTAATTGATATTATAATGGAAGAACATGGTGTTCAACTGTCTTTTTGTCTTGATTTGAATCGGCTGAGAGCCTCTGTCTTTGCGGATATACACGCGGCAGTTGTAAGTCCAGGCAAACTCGAAGTTCGGGAGCTGTCTGGCTCTCTGGAAGATGTCACGATATACTGGTGTAAGATTCTCTCTGACGAAAATTCTCTTATTATCATCAGCGTAACCAAGAGCTGTCATTTTTACACCACGAGTTTTTCTCATTGTGCGCATAAATGAATTCTTCACGGTTTGATCGTTGAATATTATTAGAACCGGGCGTGGCATGTATCTGTTTTTCTGGTTACGAGTTCCTATACGCCCGACCCATTTCACATCAGGTTTGGATAAATTAACTTCAAGTATTTCGGCAATCTGATGCACAACGTCTTCCAACTTCTCGTTTTCGTATTCGGTAAGTCCGTGCAATTCGAGGTTTTTAACCCTATCAAACTGTTCGATGTACTGATTACGTTCCTCCACGATTGCAATTCTCAAAAAAAGTCCATTCACTAAATCCCCGACTGTCTCCAGATCTAGTAATTTCGACTCAATGATATCGACTCTCTCTTCTAAACTCAACTTCGAGTTCTGTGCATCTTTGCCTAAATCCTTTTTTATAGAATTGAGTTCCAAGCGAAGATCTTTAATGTTAGTTACGATACCTTCAGCATCCATGAGTGCGGAACGTGTTTTCATCGGCTTTTTGCAATGATTAATCCTGCACGACTCGCAACGCCAAATGTGTTTATCCCGAGGTGTTGATCGTAAACCCGCACACACGACGTGCCAGTATAAAGTACATTTTATGCAGCGTACGGCGGTCAGGTCATCGAATTTTATAAAGATTTTACATTTACTACAATTCGGCATATTGTTAGTGTTTAATTGAATACCGTCTAACTTGAAACTATTTAAAATATACTATTTTATAAGATTTGTTGTTAACTTTTATAATAATACTTTAATAACTTAAACACATCTTGTCCAGCATTACAAACTAAACTCTCTTAGCGAATTGTTTTACTGATGCCGGCGAGAATTATCGACTTATCTGACATTTTGTTAGGCTTGTTGAATATATACTAATAAATATAGTCCTTTTCTACTTGTTGTACATTCTAATTTGTATCTGTGGACTTTATTTCAATAGCAATAAAGAAGGTAACGATGTAAAATATCGGAACACGATCTTGTTTTGTACACTAGGGATGGACGTTACTTACGCAGAAAGGTTAAAAATATCAAATATTTGCTTCAAAACATCGATCAAGAAACAAGCAAAAATCTTAAAGTAAGAACTTTACATTTAAGATACGACTATTTTTGAAGTATTTTTATTTGTTAACATCCCGTTCTTTACAACGCGCCTACGCCGAAAATTGTGAAGGCTTGTTTTCATCGGTAGATATATCATTAATCTAATCTAATAGTAAAAATGTACGATGAAATAAAAAATTTAATCCTCGGGAATATATAATATTACATAACATGAGTTTAGTTTAAAGTAAGGGAATCAATTAATTTTAAATGTTATGTCATACAGTATGTATTTAAATTAAAAAGGCAGCATACGCATTGTTATGGTCCTCAGTAAGAGAGCGAAATAGAAGAACAATATAAATAAATCGTCATATTTCTTAATTTGCCTATATAATATCGATTCGATAACAATGTTCGAAAATTTGAATAAAAACCTGGGAATCGAAACTTGAATTTTAATCGGACGTCACTAATATTAAATAGAGTCGATGGATGTGTGTTGTCTGCGTATCGTAATTGTTATTACTAACAACCGTAGTTATGGATTCATAATTTAGTAATACCAACAGATTCTGTATGAAAGACAGCCTGAAATACTTAATTCATAATGACTACGGTGAAAAATAATGGCCCCATAATAGATCCAGGTCTTTGTCGGTGCTGTAGAGCCATAAAAAAATGTAGACTTCTTTCTGCGGAATACACTTGGATGGAAAAGAAAGAAGTTTATGCTGAAATGGTTATGGATTGCTTTGGGATTGTAGTGAGTCTATTGTGCAGAATTATTTGAATAAAATGTTTCATTTCGAATTATCCTGTACCTCCTGTGAAGTTCTTTATTTACATTGTCATTGCTATAAGAGTTCAAACGATACTTTGTCAGGAATAATAAAACCTTTGACTGATAAAGCTGAAATAAACAAAGCAAATAGTCTTTCTAACCGACTCACTCTTTGGCTCGTTTTTGTAATATCTATTCTTTATATTAGCTAAACTTTCATACATTCTCAATCTCACATTAAGTTCCGAATTATTGTTAAAAATATAATTTCAAAATATTTTAGATGTTTTAACACATTACTAATATTTCAGTTCTATGTCCAGCAGTGGACATCTATCAGCTGATGATGATGATGCTGATTAATAACTTACATATTATAAAATAACTGTGCCATAACAATACACCACAACTTTCATCAATAATTTTCTCGTTTCAGATGTCACATATAGATGAAGACATGAAGGACTCCGGAGTTTGTGCTACTTGTGTAGTTAGATTAAGAGATGCCTGTGCTTTCAGACAACAAGTCCTACAATGTGAAGAACTGTTTCTAAACTCTAAGCTTGAGGATAAAGATGGTTTGAACTATTGTATTACTACTAGCTAGGGATTAGTAAAAATATCTATATTTTTCTATTATTATAAACACTGTTCCAATATTTTTTTTTAAAAGAAGCTGTTTAATAGAAAGTTATAAAAAAAAATTCTATTTTGTTATTGTAGTTTATTTTATTCTACACAGTGAGGAGACTAGTGTGACATTTAGTAACATCTGATGGTAAGTGATATACCTATCTATAACAATGTGGCACTAGTTAGGACAATATACAATGTACCACATCATGCTCATCACATTGGCACATATGTCCTCATTACCCCATTATTTTTTTGGTTATAGCTGCTCGACAGCAGAATTAGAAACTGTTAGTACCAATTTAGACAGTCTTCAGCAAAAGAGGCCTACCACCCAATATACTCTGACTGTGGTTAACATGCATGAACTTTACTGGTGGCAGGTATCTGTTGCTGGATCCCGTCTAGGTGGGTGCCACCGCAGCGCCTATTTCTGCCCCCAAATAGTAGTATGCAAACTTTACTGTGTTCCTGTTTGAAGGGAGCTGTAGATAGTGTTATTACTGTGGTAACGAGACTCAACATCATATGTCTCAGGCAATGAGCACAATGTGGTGCAGTGAATACTACCTTAACTATCGTCACGTTATTATGGACCGGCGTGTCACTTACCATCAGGTGAACGTGCCGCTCATCTCATCACTTAATTACATAAAAAAAACAGACAGAATATGATAATGTATTTATAATAGCTGATTCCCAATATGGTGGTATAGTAGGTTGACAGGAGGTTTAGAGGAAATCTTGTTTCTATATAAGCTCCATTTCACATGTCACTATACAATTGAATAGGAGGTGATCAACATTATTATCAGCCGACATTCATTGCTGACATTCACTGCTGGACATAGATCTCCCTCAAAGATCTCCACATCAATTCATCCTGCGCTGCCCGCACCCAGCTGCTTCTCGCAACGTTCAACAGATAGTCGGACCACCTGGTGAGGAGCCTGCTGACACTATGTCTTATCGAAGATGATAGTTATACAAAAGTAAAGGATATTCACTTACTAAATAAATTCATTATGAAAACCCTTAATTTCAGAAAGCAAGAAAGACACCGATATGGAGGCAATAGAATTGAAAGCTGAACCAAAGGATGATGTCAGCGATCACAACTCCATTGAAGAAGAGACAAATATTGATAGCATAGAAGATTATGCAGCAGATGAAATAGAAGGTATGTGAAAATCAACTATGATGGCTCATATCAGAGCGGAACAACATGAACATGCAACAATGGAGTAGCAGAAGCTTATTAGCTATTCATCTCCACTGTTTTTTTTTTTATTCAATGCAGTGACAAGACGATGGGATGGTACAACTGATGATAAGCCCACCCATAACAATCTGGCACTAGTTAGGATGATATACACAGCACTGCATTGTACACGTCTCATTACCCCAGTAATCGCACCAGGTACAACACCCTTCAAACTGGAACACAATAATGTTTGCATACTACTGTTTGTCGGCTGCAAGGGGAGCTGTAGGGGTACAAAGCTTTTTGTTTTCACTTGGGTTAAATACCTTCGCATACCTACCCTTGCGTGGGCAAAGACAGGTTATGTCAGACCAGCACAGACTAAAGCCCCCGAAGTCTTACCTTTGTCATTTCATGGCAGAGCCATGGTAACGCTTTCGCACGCATCTGGGATCCCACTAGCCGTCTGCACCACGCAACTTCTCGGGGAGTGACCACCCCTTTCCATCTCTGTAAGGGTGCCCTGAATCATACAGCGCGCCCACCTCTCGGCCTTTTATCATCCCCTGGACAACGAATCCTCCCGAATTCATCACCCAGAGGTTATAACAGCGAAGCGAGAAAAGTCTTCCGGAAGCTAAAGAGAACGACGGAACGCAATACCGAAACTTTTCTTCCCCCACGGCCCCACTGCTGCTGCATCAATGGTGTCAATCAGTTAATCATCAATGGTGCGGCACGGCTTAGGCTTGGAGGGTAAAGAGAGCGGCGAATCGCAATACCAACACTCCTCTCTTTCTGCGACTCCACCAGCTGTCCCCGTAGCCCACCTGCACACATCCGACATGACTACGAGCTTACCAGGAGCTGCCACCTATGGCCGGCCGAATAGGTTCCATTAAGTTTCACCATGGATAACCAAGTCACGGCTACTAAGCCTCAACAGGTAGTTACGACCGTAGCCCCTATTGCATCCGACATACAGCAGTGTGCAAACATCATTATAATCCGGTTTGAAGGGTGCTGTAGCCAATAAAATTGCTGCAATAACAGGACTTAACATCTAATGTCTTAGTAACTAGCCCAGTGTGTTGTAGTGTATACATTCTGACTAGCAGCTTCTTATGATCAGGCGTATCACTTCCACTAGCCGCCGATAGACGTCCATTGCTGGACATAGACCAATCCCCCAAAAGACCTCCACGCCGATCACTTACCATAGTAAATAGTATGCAATTCTTGAACAGTCTTATCTCTGTTATAGAACTGAAACTGAAGAAAGAGGAAGATGATAAAGCGTATACACCATCAGCGGACGAAGGAGACCCAATGGACGATGACAGTGATTACTCTGTCTCATCATCCGATTCTGATAAACCTATAATAAGAAAATCGAAGAATGGTCATAAAAAGAAAGCTGACAAAGCTAATGGTGCCCAGAAGAAATCTCAAAAATCTTTAACAAAGAGTAAACAAAAAGCTGGTGAGTATTTTTTTTTAATTAAAAAGCGTTGGACAGGAGAACTGACGAACTTCAGTTTGAAAAAGGCACCTTATGGTGATGATATTGGACAGGATGTTTACATGGTGGTATGTCATCACGAAACTAGAGTATTCCTACGTTCATTCTTCCACACTTATCTTCATAAGCCTCTAGTCTACTGCTGGACTGTGGCTTTCAGCTCCCGAGAAACTCCACTTAGCCTGTCATAGAAGTGATCATTGATGGTGTTATAGAATCGAGACTGTATTTGGACTAATGTAACACAGGTCAACCCTTGTCCAGACAGGATGACAATCTAAGCATAGTAGCCGGCAGCAACGGGATGTGTAAAGTAGATGTAAAGTTGTTTGGGGTAAGACTATGTCCAGCATTGGATGTCCATGAACTGGTGATGGTGATGAATCTAAAGATAAATATTTCCGTTGAAATATATTAAAATACATTACAGGTACAAGTTCAAAACAATCAACACTGAACAGCAAACCCCCTGTAGAAAAGAAGAACACGTATGACAGAGACCTGGACTGCATGTCCGAGGAAAACCTTCTCACAATAATACAATACTCGTATGTCTGTCCATTCAAGAACAGAAGGAACAACTACTACTGCTTTTACTGTAAGGACTATTACCCGAAGCCGGAGGACTTGAGGGAGCACACAGTGTCACATGACACCAAGCCATTCCAACTCCTGATGGGCTACAAGAAAATGCCAAAAATTGATATAACAAGAATAGACTGCAAGCTTTGCCAGGAAAAAATAGAAGACCTGACCACCTTCAAGCAGCATATAGACCAAGTACATGGCAAGAAGATATATTTCGAAGCACCAGATAAAATGTTACTATACCGGTTGACTTGGAACGATCTAGTGTGTGTGATGTGTAATGGTGTGTTTGAGGACTTCAATACCTTGAACACCCACATGGTGGAGCATTTCAGTAACTACACATGCGATGTATGCGGCGTTTGTTTCCTGGAGAAGCCGCGCCTGGACGCTCATCTAAAGAGGCATAAAGACGACGAGAGGCACACGTGCGAGGTCTGCGGCAAGGTGTTCAAGTCCAATCACTATAAAGATATGCATGTAGATATAGTGCATAAAAAGAAGGCCATCATACGCTGCCCCAGGTGTGACGAGTGCTTCATGTCTTACGCGCTGAAGAATAAACACTTGACGGAAGCTCACGGCCAGAAAAGGACTTACCCTTGTAATTTGTGTGATAAAGTATACAACAGGCAGAAGACATTGACCGAACACCAGCGGAGGAATCATCAGAAAGTTTTAAAGCACCAATGTGAATACTGCGATCAAAGGTTTTACCTTCCGTCCCGGTTGAAAGAACACATGGCGACGCATACAGGCGAGAGGAATTTCCGGTGCGAGTACTGCGAGAAGAGTTACCCGAGGCTGAAGTCACTGCAGTACCACATAAGGACTCACACGAACGACAGGAGATACCGTTGCCATATATGCGGGCAGGCGTTCATACAGAACGCAAGTCTGAAGTCTCACATAAAAACTCATCATCCTGACTGTGATATAGAAGGATGTTATTTCTAGCATCACCATAGTGTATAGACTTTACGTCACATAGTGTAAATACCACCAGGTGATCAGTTCTACTTGGATATTTAGTGTGGAAATGTGTTAGTTGTGCGAAGTGATAGTGTGCATGTGAAGGTTTAGTAACAATGCTGTTCAGATCTTTTACAATAGTTTCCAATTTGAAACTTGGTAACTGATGGTGAGTACTACTAAACATATAACTCGACCCCGAAGATCAAAAGTTTGTTTAACGGAGTAAGCTTGCGCTATGAAGCAACATGTGGTAAAGTTTAAATAGTGGTAGATTATCATCAAATCCATTTATGTCATTGCCGAGTTATGGTCCATATATGAGCCGAAGTATACTGAGCATACTGATCACCATCTTCCACCTCGTAATCACTTCACATCATGCAAATTTGAGGTTAAACCCACCATTTAAAAAACATCACAATCTGATGATCACTACTTTGGGACTATCCAAGGTCTACTGCATCCAGATCCTTATATGTAGAAATTAATCTTAATTCCTAGCAGCAGTAGTGTGCAAGCACTGTGTTCTACCCTGAAGGGCTCTGTAGATAGTGAATATTTTTTTCTTTTTTTTTTATTTAATACATTACATGGACTTTAATAAAAAATTTACTATCAACAATTCGTTGAAACAGGCGGGTGTAAGCCGACTTAGTTTTTTTTTTGTTAGTCTTATTCTTAGGAAGAGGCAAACATCCTAAGACCATGGTGCCTCTTTGATATTTTACCTTTTTCAGTTTTCTTTGTTTAGCTGATTAAATGTTATTTCGAATTGAACTGAACGATAGTAATAGACGGGCAATTAAAAAGGTTTTAATGTTCAAATCTATTTTATAATATCGATGTATCGATAGGATGATTCACAATAGAAATGCCTTATAATACTTAGATATAGTACTCGTCACATTTGCAAACTTAATTTTGTTTATGTCTTGAGCGTACGTGTCATTTACTATCAGGTCAGCTCTTCACTAACCAAAAAAAAATATAGTGACAATTCAAACGGCAGCCGGTTTCAACGTAGTGTATAAGCTGCTACCTTTGCCTTAGTTAAAGTTGGTGCTGTTATTCCATTTTACTTTAACAGCTTCACTTCATTGAGATTTCAGGGAGCTAATATAAAATAAAAGAATAAATAATAAAGAGAACAGGATGAAAGATGTGAAAAGTATTACAGAGCGGTTAAATAAGAAAGTGAATAGCACGACATTCACCTGATGTTTAGTTATACGCCCGCCCATATTCACGTGGTGATTTACACTGTACCACGTTGTTCTCGTCGATTTGTGACTTAAGTATGGTTACCTCGGAAATATCACTAGCTAGAGCGCTTTTCAAACCGGAACATTACTAAGAAATTACAACGGGTGGACTGTTCTTAAGCAATATCTTCTTGAGGAACGTTTAAATGTGTAGTGCTAAACGAGGTACAAAGACGAAATGAAAAATTATTGTGAATTAATGTTTTTTTTTTATACATCAAATAATGAAAATTTCTTTTCCAAATAACTATTGATAATACACGATTAATTAATTTGAAATTTTATTAGAAACATGACGTAAATTTTTAAGACAATATAAAAATATATTGTTCTTACTCTAATTTATTAAATTTTATAATAAACGAACAAAGGTAATTATTTATGAAGTTGTTTTATTTGTTATTTTTTTTTAATAAATCCCACCTGTATATCCTGAGCGTGTACTGGTAATTTCTTTAATAAAAAAAACTTATTTGAATTATAATGCTAGAAGAACTACAGAATAAATAGATTAGAAGCTTTTTTAATTACAAATAGGCAACTACTGGAACTATGAATTGAGGTCTTTCGCCTTCATATTTTGTCTGCCGCAGCACGCGATATCGTTAAGGGGGAGATTTACAATATGAGTGTTTTAGCCAGGTTTCGAAAAAATTCTAATTAAGCAAACTATAACAACTGGTTCAGTATTCTTATGAAGGAATCGACACTTCAGATGGTTCCTATATGTAAATAATGAAGAGATAAATATATATGTTCTTATTTTTTACATCAGGATTGGAATAGTCTGTCCAGTTTCAATTTTTTTTGTATTCCCGATTTAAGTCTCTAGAAGAAAAGGGAATAGGCTTTTTCTAGGCTAATTCGCTTCACCACCTGTACTACATCACCGCTTACTGTGGTGTGAGACATCGGTCATGCTTTAGTACATTTAAATAAAACAAAGTTTTTATCTTCCTTATCTGTGTTTAATGTAATTTAACTTAAATTAAATATATATGAGAACGAAATGAATTCGTTATATTTTAAACAAAAGCGATAAACAAATTTAAATTATTTTTCGATAAATTTACCGATGTAAATTTGTGACCTAAATGAATCGACAAGGTACATCACTATTATTATTTTTAATGACAATGACAGTTTACGAAGTATTTGGTTAAAAGTTGATGTTTTTATGATTTTTTTAAAAAAGATATCTATAAAATATATACAGAGTGTGATGTTTATTAAATAATAAATTATATAAGCTAGCAATATGGAAGCGGATAATACGGGAATAATGGTGGAAACTTTGCCGCTGTTGGGCATTTGTAACTTATGTTTACATGATGGAGTTGTAAAAAGTATGCTCATCAAGACGGAACACGGCGGAATCGGTGAAACCTATGTAGAAATGTTGTCAAAATGTTTCTCTGTTGATGTAAGTAGTACATTAAAAATTCCTTATAACTTTTTTCAATGTTACCTTTACATACACAAATTGCCCACTGTTTAACCAATACAGAAGAGAGATATAAAACATGCATATAAATTATTCATATTGTCTTTAATTATAACGTAAAATGGTGACAAATTAATCAAGCTATAATCTGTGAAACACACAGCTTATGTTTAATAATAATTATTTTACTGCGTGTTGAAGCCAGATCTAAATACCAACAGGTACTTACAGTGGACCTTGAGGATACAAAGAGACTGATATGCTTTGCTTGCATTGATGAGCTGGAGCATTGCATTAGCTTCAGAGAGAAAGTGGAAGCATCATTAAAGACTTTGGAAGCCACTTCAAAACTACAAAGTGAGTTTGTCATGTTTTAGTTGCTTTTAAGCTTCATAGAATGTCTCTTATTAAGAAATATGTATACATGTTACAGAACAATCAATGAAGAATGTTAAGAAGGAGTTGGTAATCGAGAATATGATATCGGCAGACTATGACAATGACTCCGATGACAATAATATGGGTATATTAATTTCTTTACATTTCAATTATATGAAAGTGAAGTGGTGACAGCTTTGCTGGTAAGGCATCATCTTATACATCACAGAGAGATTTGGATTTGATCCTTAATAATCGGAAGCCTTTAGTTGAGGGAAACAGTGGCAGTAGGTGTCTGTTACCATAGATAAGCTGGGTAGGTAAAACAGCAGCATATATTGCAGCGGAGACAGTAGTGTGCAAACATTACTGTCCCAGCTCGAATGATGCTGTAGCTACTGGGGTAATGAAGCTTAATATCTTGTCTCAAAAGCGATGACCACAATGTTCTGCATATACCATACTAAGGAAAACCATGTGGTTATGGGCGAGTGTATTACTTACCATCATGTGAACGACTTGCTGGTGCTTAATGAAAAAAAAAAAAACATTGTGAGGATACTGACATGATAACAGAACAGCTATTAATAGGCATGTGACAACTTTTTTTTTGGTTCGGATGGTAGAAATAATCGATACCCTGCTTCTGGCGGGAAGTCAGGATTGTGTGAGATTCTTACTCACGAAACTCCCTCGGTTATCTGCATCAGTGCATTCACAGATGCTCCGGGATCCAGTATAGAATACACAGGTGATCTTCTACACTTTGTAGCACATGTCTGAGGAGGGGCTGAGCCCTCCTAGGCACCATCGCTGAGCCCTATGCGGTCCCACTCAGGTTCACTTGTTGGACAATAAGGGCCTCCACCATCAAAGACTGCAAAACTCGTAGACCTATTAGTCATCTTCTATGCTTACCTTAGTCCTATTCTTACCGGCCCGGAAGTATAGGGCTGGGCATGTGACACTTACCAGCCCATACTTGGCTAGTATGGAAATTAGTTTTTTTTTCTCCATGTCGGATAAATCCTCAACTCTGATTACTGTCTGATTTTGTTTTGTCATATAGCTAATAGACTATTCCAGTAGTCGGTAAGGTATGAGGAGCAGGGCACTTACAATTAGAACAATGGTAGTACCCTGATGGTATTATTGAGATCCAGGTAGATCCAGTTGATGGATACGATTATTTGCTGGTGGTAGGTCTCTGTTGCTGGAGACTGTGTTGTTTGGTACCACCGCAGTACCTATTGCAGCTGACTGGCAGTACTGTTTCGGTTTGAAGGATGCTGTAGCTCAGGTGACTAGTTCAATGTGGCGCATCATCAGCCTAACCAGGAGGAGAAAGAAAGACATTTGTGGTTCCCGTTACTCTCAAGGAATCTCTCTCTAGTATATATATATTTAATTAACAATTCCATAGATGGTGCTGTTTATGGTGTGAAGCAGGAGATACAGGATATAGTCCAGGATGAGACCGGTGAGTCCAGATTTTTTTTTATTCAACGAAGCAATTAGTCAAGTTGGATGTTCACCTGATGGTGAGTGATTCGCCCGCCGTCTTAAGTCCCGTTGCGTAGGCAATTTGACTAACTCCAGCGCCCATCAAACCGGAACACGGTAATGTTTGCACTTATGTAATGTGGTACCTAGACGGTCTACGGAGACCAGGCACCAACGAAAAAAATCTTTTTTTTTTTAAATAAATCTGTTTTCTATATATTTTTTTTATCCATTAAGGACATACAGGACGTTCACCTGATTGTCAGTGACACGCCTGCCCATAGCAACGCAGCGCTAGTTGGGATGATATACACTGCACCATATTGCGCTCGTCGCCTTCAGATATATATTGTGTCATTACTCTCTTCTCCTCCCCACTAGCTACAGCGCCCTTCAAACCGGAACACAGTACTGTATGACGGCTGTAATAAGCACTGCGGTGGCGCCTACCTTAAGCTATCACTATATGCATATGTAAGGCGACGTGCATATAGTGTTGCAGTGTGAGCATCCTAACTAATCCTATATTAGAGGGGGAGGGAGTTCTATCAGTCCAGCTTTCACATTCCTTATTAATGGTACTGGATTTTACACTGCACCACATTGTGCTCGTCACCTTGGGAAGTAGCAAGTAAAACCTCGTTACCGCAGTAATTACTCTACTGTTTGTTAGGAACAGTGGCCGTGGTGGTATCTGACTCGCCGGCAGTAGAGATCTACCACCAGTAATAGATATAAAGAATATAATTTTTTTAGACATACACCTGATTATAAGTGATCGCGTACCAAAAAAAAAAAACAGGTCAGTTAAGAAGATGTTCACACTGCACCATACTGTGGTCATCTCCTCAGGATAATATGATAAATTTCATTACCTAATAGTCCTCTTAATATTCCCACTGCTGGGACAGGTCAAGTTTATTCATCAGGTTATTTATTCTAAGAGTCGGTGGATATCTCATGTCCGTGACAGTCGTTCCTGGATATGTCAATTTCCTCACCGGAATCTCGAGCTTATTGGGAATCGATCCAGCTCCTCTTCTAGAAGTGACATCACAAACTCCTCGCAGCACTCTGATGAAGTATTTCTAAGGAAACCGAACAGGTCTGATCTTCCATGTGAAGGTATTTGTGGAGCGGCCGATATGAAATCTTGATACTGACCAAGTCTTGCATACTTTCAGATGTCGACATGTTAATCAAAGAAGAGAATCCAGACGAGTACCATCTGAAGAGGACGAGGACGAAAATCCAGAACAACAAGAGGAAACTGCCCTTCGCAGTGAAGAAGGGAACGGACACCACCGAGACGGAGAAGATGCTCAAAGCCGGATTGTTCCCGTTCAAAATCTACAAGGACCGGACCTATTCGTGTGTCATATGCCCGATGAAGTCCAACAACTTGGACGATCTGAAGTCCCACGTGGCAGACCACAGCATATCCAACCTCCATATAGCATTCAAGAAGATCAGCACGTCCAAGCTGCAGAGGTTCTACAAGTCGTCCAACAAGCTCAGGTGCAAACACTGCAAGACCGATCTCGCTGATTACGCCGAGCTCCGCGACCACGTCGACAGCTGCACCAGGCTGAACACCAGCAAGTGGAACAAGCTCCCGTTTAAGCTGGAGAAGGACCAGCTCGACTGTCCCATTTGCAAGAAGAGGTTCCTCAACTTCGTCAACCTGAACACGCATATGAACGTGCACTACCCCAACCACATCTGCGAGAACTGCGGGAAGAGCTTCGCGTCGCAGGCCAGGCTCCGCGGCCACATGAGGACTCACGAGTTCGGGGACTTCCCCTGTCGCTACTGCGACGCGGTCTTCGACAGGGTCACCAGGAGGGAGAACCACGTGTCCAAAGTCCACAAGTCCCGACAGAGGTACGCCTGCAAGCGGTGCAACATATCCCTGTCCTCCTTCTACACTAGGCAGAAGCATTTGGCGGAAGTTCACAACGAGGAGTTGAAGAGGTACAAGTGCAAAGCTTGCCCGCAGAGCTACATAACACCTGGTCATCTATCCAGCCACGTGAGGAGGGACCACCTGAACGAGAGGAACCACAAATGCGACAAATGCGACCTGGCCTTCTACACGAAGAACGCGCTGAAGATGCACATGATAAAGCACGACGGCGAGAGGATACACGTATGCCACATCTGCCAGAAGTCGTACCAGAGGCTGAAGACGTTGAGGGAGCACATGAGGATACACAACAACGACAAGAGGTTCGTCTGCACCGTCTGCGGCAGAGCGTTCACACAGAAGTGCACCCTCAAGGGTCACCTCAAGGTCCACGAGAGGAAGTACGATGGCGAGGAGCGCATGATACAATCTCCGGATGATACAGCAGTATGCACCGGACGCGCCCACGTCATATGCCGGATAGACCCACCACCGCCACCGCCGAGGGATTGAAATATACACACACCTGATTTTAAGTGATACCACTCAGTAATAAGTGACGCTAGTTACATCGATATACACTAATAATAAGATGAGATCTTAGTCGTTATTACCGCAGTAATTTCACTAGCCACAGCGCCTTTTAAACCGGAACACAGTAATGTCTGCATATTACTGTTTGGTAGAGAAGGGCTGCGGTGGTACCTACACCGGTAAGAGTGTCCTACCAACAGTGAATGCGATTGTGAGGTTGTCAGTAAGTTGGAGTGAGAAAGAAGATTGTGCAATAAAGAAAAAAAAACAAAATCGTTCTAACATCAGAAAAAAAATGCTCGATCGATTAAAGCATCGAATAAAGAAAGAAAATTGTACCAACATATGAAAAAATGCAAAATCGATTGTGCAATAAAGAAAAAAAATTGTACCAACATATGAAAAAATGCAAAATCGATTGTGCAGTAAAGAAAAAAAATTGGTACCAACATAAGAAAAAAAGTGCAAGATCGATTGGGCAGTAAAGAAAAAAAATCCTACCAACATAAGGAAAAAAAGCTAAGATCGATTGTGCAAGAAAGAAAAAAAATCGTACCAACATAATAAAAAAAATGCCGCGAATTTGTAAAGTTGTACAAATTTATTGAATGTTATTATTTTTTTTGATAATTAAGTTTTATTTAATATAAACATGTAAAATAATGAAGCGCTCTTTTAATATTCCCACCGCTGGGACCAGCAGCCTCATCCAATTGGGAGGAAGTCAAGGCTATAGCCACCACGCTGAACAAATAACGGACATGGAACGTCGGCTAACGTAGTTCTTAAAAGACGGTTTGTCAGCGATTTGTTCTTTAACCGGAAGCTTAAGACCAGTAGGACTCGACACTGCAGGCAGTACCATTTCCTTTTATTGACACCGCTGGACGGCAGCACCTTAAGATTAACTACTGCCCTGGCTCTTGGTGTCCCCCTCGTCGTCCCATATCGGTAAGTAATACTCTAGCCCAAAATAAAATGGCGCTAATAAGGCTGGTAACACTGCACTACATTGGGCTCTTTGCCTTGAGACATAGGAAGTTGTGTCTCGTTTTTCGAGTAATATCACTCGGTACAGAGCCCTTTAAACCGGAACACAGTGCTGTCTGTCGGCTGCAACAAGCGCTGCGGTGGTACCTACCTAGACGTCTGCGGCAATAAAGACCTACCAACAGTAATCTTACACACTCGCTAATATCTATTGTCCTGCACAGTTTGAGGGTGTGGGGCTACCTTTAGGACATGAGGAAACATGGAAGCCACCCGAACCCAAAGCCAGCAGCTACACGGCACGAAGAGTAACCCTCGTCATCCACAGCGGCAATGCGATTAATTTGCTCGGCACGGCGGATGGGGATGACCTGGGGCATGTCATTTATTTTTTAATGAGAAATATGACCTTAATCTGGTCTGGTTGATGGTCTTAAGGTGCTGGAATAGCGACTCCGGACAGAGGATATGAAAGAATCCCTGGGAATCAATGGATCCAGACAGCGCAATATCTAGCTCTGTGGAACATTACAAGAGACCTATGTCCAGCGGTGGACGTACGTCGGTGGACATGATGATGATGAATTTGGTGTAGTTGTGATATGTGGTGTATTATGTGACAATGGCATGACGTCCCTGAATACTCCAGCTGTCATGTGCCAACAGCTGGAACAAAGCGGTGCAGTCATCAGACTGGTGGTAGGTCTCCCGCCTTGCCTTGTAGTCTCCAGCTAGTATGTATGGGACTAAGGTAAGCCCTGCGTGTCGAAGAAGGTGGTTGAAAGGGTTTTCGGGTTCGAAGTCTTCGAAGGTGGTGGCCCTCATTGTCCACTAAGCCAGCTTGGGATGAGCGACAAGTACGAAGTGGTCCAGTGCTTGAGGCGCTGGTGCGTTTCATAGGATGATCCGGGGCTTTCCGCGGCGCACTGAAGATGACCATCGAAGGGGTTTTAGTTGGTAAAAATACTACAAAACCTTTTCTACCCCCCAGAACCAGGATATCAATTAGGATACTCCCCCTCCCAAAAAAGGTCTCTGTTGCTACAGACCGTCTAGGTAAGTACCACCGCTGCGCTTATTGCAGCCGACAGACAGTACTGTGATCCGGTTTGAAGGGCGCTGAAGCTATCTCTGGTGGTAAGTCTCTGTTGCTACAAGCCGTCTAGGTAAGTACCACCGCTGCGCCTATTGCAGCCGACCGACAATACTGTGATCCGGTTTGAAGGGCGCTGAAGCTATCTCTGGTGGTAAGTCTCTGTTGCTACAAGCCGTCTAGGTAAGTACCACCGCTGCGCCTATTGCAGCCGACCGACAATACTGTGATCCGGTTTGAAGGGCGCTGAAGCTATCTCTGGTGGTAAGTCTCTGTTGCTACAAGCCGTCTAGGTAAGTACCACCGCTGCGCCTATTGCAGCCGACCGACAATACTGTGATCCGGTTTGAAGGGCGCTGAAGCTATCTCTGGTGGTAAGTCTCTGTTGCTACAGACCGTCTAGGTAAGTACCACCGCTGCGCCTATTGCAGCCGACAGACAGTACTGTGATCCGGTTTGAAGGGCGCTGAAGCTATCTCTGGTGGTAAGTCTCTGTTGCTACAAGCCGTCTAGGTAAGTACCACCGCTGCGCCTATTGCAGCCGACAGACAATACTGTGATCCGGTTTGAAGGGCGCTGAAGCTATCTCTGGTGGTGAGTCTCTGTTGCTACAAGCCGTCTAGATAAGTACCACCGCTGCGCCTATTGCAGACGACAGACAGTACTGTGATCCGGTTTGAAGGGCGCTGAAGCTATATCTGGTGGTAAGTCTCTGTTGCTACAAGCCGTCTAGGTATTTCATGTTTCAGGTGACGGGCGACGGGCGCTCTGTGGTGCAATGTATGTCCTAACTAGCGCCGCGTTACCGGCGGGCGTATCACTCACCATCAGGTGAACGTCACGGCGTCATCGCTCCGTGGTATAAAAAAGAACCTTTCACCGCGGAGTCAGTTCGTTTGTTTCATTGTGTGGAAACAAAAGGCATTCATACACATGCGTGCACTATATGGAGCCGCGGAGCGGAAGTTCCCAAACTGGGTGCCGCGGGCGCAGTCAGCTGTTAGTTTAAACAAAATTACGCGAAGAGTTGAGGAGAAGATGGAACGCATCACTCCTGCTTCCAAGAAATGAAGGAAACTGCTGGTGGTGTCTCCATTGCTGGAGACCGTCTAGGTACCACCGCAGCGGCTGTCGTAGCCGGCAGACGGCATTGTGCTAACATTGCCGTGTTCCGGCTTGAAGGGCACTGCGGCTAGTGGATTACTGGGGTAAGGAGACTTAACATATAATGCCTCTAGGGGACGAGCGCAATGTGGTGCTGTGTCCACCATCCTAATCAGCGCCATGTCATTTACCATCAGGTGAACGTCCCGCTCGTCTCATCGCTTTACTGATGACGGGGTTTCAGCGGAGTAAGGTTGAGAACCTGTGCCATGGATGAAAGCTGTTTCAATGTTTGTTCAGGTGCTTTCGAGTTGGTGTCAGGTCGTCTAAAGTTCATGCAGTGTTCGCGCACCGGACGACGGACGACGAACTTCCTTTAACTATTTAATTTAAAAAAAAAAAATGCTGCGAAATAGAAACTACGTTTACGGCGCGAACACGGCGATGGTGCCCGCCCACCTGCACTTCGGCCTGCTGATGATGGAGAGCTGCAAACGTTACGGGAACGCGACTGCCTTGGTAGGTACTCATCAACCATGTAGTAGCTACCAATGTAGTCGACTAAAATGGTGTATCAGTTCGAGAGCTTGGTAAATACTTCTTTTGGAGCTGTTCTATGTTCAGCGATGAATGGTTTTCAATAGAAGGAGAAAGCAAAAGAAATGTTATTTTCAATCGGTGGACGTCCGCTGCTGGATATAGCTCAAAGAACTCTTCCTTCACCAGGTCGATGGTCCAGTAGTGTTGTTTGTGTTTTAGTTAGACGCTGATACCGGGGCTGGGACCTCGTACAACGAAGTGGCCCAGCTGGCCGTCGACGTCGCGCTGTCGCTCGCACGCATGGCCGTGGGGAAGGGCGACGTGGTGTGCGTCTGCTCAGAGAAGCGTATGGAGTTCATCCCCACGATGATCGGTGTGCTGTGCGTGGGTGCCACCTTCACCACCGCCGACGTCAGCTGCAGAAACGGTAACCGCGCCACGATCCTAGCCGACTTCATCGTCGCCATTTTGTGTCCATTCACATCAGATGTTTTTAGGCCCAGTATTACCAGTTTATGACTATATAAACTTTTGGTAATATTTAAATTAAAAACAAAAAAAATTCTTTTATCCAATTAATCCAGGAGACGAGCGGGACGTTCACCTGATGGTGAGTGATACACCAGTCCATAACAACCTGACGTTAGAATGACTACACCACACTGCGCTCGTTGCCTGAGACAAGACGTTGACTCTCGTTGCTCCAGTAATTATACTAGCTACAGCGCCCTTCAAACCGGAACAAAGTATTGTTTACATAGTAGTGTTATCCGCTTAAATAGGCGCTGCGGTGGTACCTACCTAGATGGTTTCCGGCAATGGAGACCTACCACCAATAGGTCTACTAAGTATAATAAATAGACCAATAAATATTCCATCTGCTGGAAATCCATCACAGTGGCTACGTGCAGATTGACGGATGCTGCATGTCTTTAATCTATTGTTCTTCGAGTGTGCCACCTTCCTCATGATTTGTTCTTCCTAGAAAACTCTCAATACCATCAGAAATTCAGGATAAAGTAGCAAAAGAAACTCTTCAACTTTGAAATAAAATTTGCGCTATAAATTTTTAGAGATTCCATGCTCTCCTTTTCCACAATTTTTGAGTTAATTATCTCTTCATAACCTTTGTCACCATCATCGTCGTGGTCATCATAACCATCATTATCATCTCGATCAACATCATTCTTCGCCAGAAGACGAATGCTGTATTATATACTAACAACTATTTTGCAAACTGTGGTTCATCTGACCAGTTCCAGTTTCATTACAGCTACAATCCTCCAGCGGATTAATATGACATCGCCGAGGATTATTTTCTGCTCATCATCAATGTACGAGGTTCACATGGAGACGTTCAAGTTCGTGAAGACGTTGGAAGCTGTTGTTGTTTACGGAGACGGGGAAGCGGAAGGCGCGATACTCTTCCGTGATTTCTTGACAGAGCATGCGGCTGTTGAGGGTATGGCAATAGAAGTCTACTTTTTTTAGCAATATGGTGTTAAGTGATAGTAAGGCTGATGGTGACGCTCAGGATACTCCAGCTCTCATATGTGGACAGCTGGAAGACTGCAATGTCCTTACGTCGGCAGACTTACAATGTGGTGGCATGACAGGTTGAAGATTGCCTGTAAGCCCAAAAAATATTTCGGCTTTCGGGCAAGAAGAAGCACAGTAAGAAGAAGAAGAAGCTAGTAAGAGTTCAACGGTGAGCTCGGAGAAGAAACTTGGGGAAGAAATTAATGTGTGAAGTGAATTTTATATATAGAAATAGAGAAATTAAATGCATTTACAAGGATTAGGCTGTGGGGGAGTGAGATGAAATGAGTTTCAAGTCTTCTTATCGTCCGTCCTTTTTTCGCGCTCCGGTCCACAGCGCGCGCTCTACTCTCTGTAACGAGACTAGCTCTCTCTCGCTCGCTCTCGGTATTTACTTCCTACACAATATATCTATCTCATTCTCTCACAATTCAATCACAATACACAGTTTCACTTCTACTGCGCGTGAATTCATATTAGATATTTTCGGTCATTTTCTATAGACTTCATACCATCACCCGTGAATGGGTGGTCGGACGTAGCGGTCATCATGTGTTCATCGGGCACCACAGGAGTGTCGAAGGGGGTCAAGCTGACCCATCTGCAGTTCCTCCTCTGTCACCAGCATGGATTAACTGGAAGGTCAGTTTCTTCTTCTCACTAAATTAACATAGCTTTGATGGTGGTAACTACGCACGCCTATAATAATGTGGCGCTGGTTAGGTTGATATACCATCACCACCATAAGCCGATAGACGTCCACAGCTGGACATAGGCCTCCCCCAAACATCCTCACATCAATCGGTTCTGGGATTTGGGCCACTTCCAACCACGCTGGCTTAATATGGGTTGGTGGTAGCCAGAGCCTCGCTTGTGGATCAGCGGGATGCACCACGAGTAGGTGAGGTAGGCTTGAGGTCCGTAAGTTGTGCGGGAACCCTTACACTCCAAGATGATGTTCAGTTCATCACAATGCGCTTCCGTCATGCGCAGTGAAGCTATAGCCCCTTTCAGAGTAAACCAGTAATATTTGCACATTACGATGCTTGGTAACATTACCAGCGTCTATGGTAATGTTACCACAGACCTTCGCGTACTGTTTAGACCAGTTGATGACTTCTAGTGTCGTCATCACCATCATCAGCTGATAGACGCCCACAGATTGGGCATCTGACAAGATGAAAAGACAGGTTACCATCGTCACCCTTTTTCTTTAATATCGCGGAGGAGTTCTTCTAAAATGATATCCTACTTCTGGGGGCAAAAGAATTTGTGGGATTTTCACTCAATACAAAAACCCTTTTGGGATTTCCTACGGGACTGACTGGTGCCTCCTGCCTCTCCCCCTAAAGTACGTCACAGGGAGAGCTTTAACCCTCTTCGGCACCCTCGTTTCGATACAAGCACGAGACTACCTGGTACTTATCATTCATTAAGTCTTGCTGAGTGGACAAGGAGAGCCACCACAACCAAAACCTACGAACCGGAAATTCCATTTAGTCGCCTTATACGACAGGCAGGGCTTACCTTAGTCTTATTCCTACTAGCCCGAAACCCACAGGTCAAATCTAGTGGTAACCCTAGGCCTTCACCAGTTCCGTCTGTCGCAGTTGGTATTGGTTTCTTTTACAGCAACTTTGTCGGCGTACGAATGCTGAGTACCAGGGAATGGTACTACACGTACGGCCTGGAGCACTCCATTGGCACCCTGCTGGTTGGTGCTACAGTGGTCTTCACCGAGGGGAGTGATGTTAAGGATTTCTTGGACGTCATCCCGAAGTACAAGGTTAGAAAGACAAGCTCGTATTTCATATAACTAGAATTTTTTTGCAGGACGCTAGGTCGGGTTACACCAGAAAATTGATTAGCTACAGCGCCCCTCAAACCAGACCACGGCTCTGCGGTGATAAAAATGCAAAACGTTTCCAATAAATAAACAAAAACCCTGCGAGTGTCGTGGGCTCGTCCGGGATTTGAACCCGGGACCTCTCGCTCACCCGAAGCGAGAACCATACCCCTAGACCAACGAGCCGGTATTTTATACATCCAATAATCATCATCATCATCAGCCAATAGACGTCCATAGCTGGTCTCCCCTACAGATCTCCATATCGGTCCACAGTCAGCATGGCCTCCGGTACCGCTGGGCACTAGGGGCCGTCGTTGTTAAGGGTTCATATTGGGGTGGGGGGTATCTAATAATAGTAACATAGATATGTGTCTCCTGGTGCTTTACTCATCATCAGTATCATGGTCTCATACTGGCGCTAGTGAAACAGAAGTCCCAGTTTCAGCATTTTAACTACTGGAGGAGTTTTAAATGATGGTAGTTCTTTGTTGCTGGTGACCATCTGTGTAGGTACCACCGCAGCTCCTATTACTACCGCTATATATCCTGAACCATGATCTTGGTAGGGTTCAGCCAGTAGTGACACTTTTCTTTTGGTAACAATGAAAATGGCGGAGCTCGTCCAGAGTACTCCGGCTCTGCATAAGTTGGCAGAACACACCGATGTGGCTACAGCAGCAGATTTACAGAGGATGGTAGCTAAAGAAGTGGAAGAAACTTTACCTTCAACGAAACTCCATGTACTTTACTGGTGCTCGATAGTCTCCTGTAGGAGGTTCTTTAGGAGTGTAGTGCTGTCCACGAGATCGTTGCCAGTGCATCTGCTATTATTTACAAAACCAGGACTTCGCCGTTGTTTACCAGCTGTTAACCATAATAACCCACTTCACAATTCGTTCCCAGATAAACGTGATGCAATTGGTACCGAACACGATCCAGGAGATGGTGAAGATGCCGCTTCACGAATACGTCGGGTCCTCGCTGGTTGCGACGATGTCTACCAGCACCCCACTTGACACTGAACTGGTGAAAGCGGCGATGCGGAAGTGAGTCATGAATAAACAATTTAGCAGGACATTTACCTGATGGTAAGTGATACGCTGCATCTTGTTGTCGCTTCGGGAGATAAGGTCTTAAGTCTCATTGCTACAACCATCAAATTCGATCATAGTAATGTTTGCACACTATTGTTCGGTGGTAAAGTGCTGCGGTGGTACCTAGACAGTATCCGGCTAAGACCTACCATCAGGGAAAGTCAATAAAAAAGACATTGCCAATGATGAAACAAATTGTAGTAATTGGCTTTTTTTCTCAGGTTCCCAAACCTGCGTTTAGTATCCCATATGTACGGGATGACGGAAGCCGGATGCCTCTGTGATGACCTGAACTTGCCAAAGGGTCCGAAATCCGGAAGCGTAGGTTGTGTCAATCCGGGAGTGGTTATTAAGGTATTGAAGTTCTCATCAGCTTATAGATGCCCACTGCTACAATTTAATCAATCAGTCATCAGCCGATAGACGTTCACTGCTGGAAATAGGCCTCCCCCACAGATCTCCACATCGATTGGTTCTGCGCTGCTTGCAAAACTGCCGGGCACTAGGAGCCGTCGTTTATAGGGGTTCATATGGAGGGATTTGGGCCATTTTCCACCACGTTGGCGCAATGCGGGTTGGTAGGAACCAAAGCTTCGCTTGTTGATTAGCAGGGTGCAAGAGCAGGTAAGGTTGGTTTAGATGCTTTGAGTTGTTGTGCGAGACCTGTTACACCACCTGCTGCTGCTACTGAACTTACCCCTTCAAATATACATATCATCACCAAAAAGCCCAACCTACGTTGGCGGCTTTATGCTATTTGCCGTTATTTTATCTAATTTGAATGTAGCCAATATATCCTCAGGTCGTGGACTTAGAGAGCCGGCGGCCCCTCGGAGCGAATAGAATAGGCGAGATCTGCTTTAAATCACTATCACTGATGTCAGGTATTTGGCGTTGTTTGATGACGTGGTCATTGTTACCTTCTGACATGAGGAGTAGTTGTACTTTAGAAACGTCTGTCAGACGTTTAGCTTTTCCTTTGTTTAAAAAATGACATGATTGTCATTTTTCTTTGTCATTATCATCATTGCTATCGTCGAAATCTTTAACATCACTATTCTCATCGTAATTATCTATCCCATCGCCACCATCATCATTATTATGGGTATCATTATTATCATTACTGTCGGCAATACGTCATGTCAGCCATGGCATTAACGAAATATTTAAAAAAACAACTTATCTATGAGGTACTAGGTAGTATCCACATGGAGTCTAATGATTACACTGGTCACATCTTCCTCAACACTAAGTAACATTCTAAGAGGATAAATGTCTTAAAATTTTAGGTTATGTAGGTGAGACTGATTTTGATTACCTGGATGAAGAGGGTTTCTTCAAGTCAGGCGACGTGGGCTACTACGACGAAGATCAGTACTTCTACATAGTGGACAGGATCAAAGACCTCATCAAATATAAAGGTTCCACGGTGAGATGACTTCCGCGAGATTGCTTTAGACTTTTATTTTACATAACTCTGACTTCTCTCCGTAATACAGTATTTTACATCACTATGGCGTCTCTCCAAAAGGCACAGTTTTTACATAACACTAACTTCTCTCCAAAAGGCATAGTATTTTACATAAATCTGACTTCTCTCCAAAAGGCACAGTATTTTACATAATTCTGACTTCTCTCCAAAAGGCATAGTATTTTACCTAAATCTGACGTCTTTCCAAAAGACACAGTATTTTACATAACCCTAACTACTCTCTAAAAGGCACAGGTATTTTACATAATTCTGACTTCTCTCCAAAAGGCATAGTATTTTACCTAAATCTGACGTCTTTCCAAAAGACACAGTGTTTTACATAACCCTAACTACTCTCTAAAAGGCACAGGTATTTTACATAATTCTGACTTCTCTCCAAAAGGCATAGTATTTTACCTAAATCTGACGTCTTTCCAAAAGACACAGTATTTTACATAACCCTAACTACTCTCTAAAAGGCACAGGTATTTTACATAATTCTGACTTCTCTCCAAAAGGCATAGTATTTTATCTAAATCTGACGTCTTTCCAAAAGACACAGTATTTTACATAACCCTAACTACTCTCTAAAAGGCACAGGTATTTTACATAATTCTGACTTCTCTCCAAAAGGCATAGTATTTTACCTAAATCTGACGTCTTTCCAAAAGACACAGTATTTTACATAACCCTAACTACTCTCTAAAAGGCACAGGTATTTTACATAATTCTGACTTCTCTCCAAAAGGCATAGTATTTTACCTAAATCTGACGTCTTTCCAAAAGACACAGTATTTTACATAACCCTAACTACTCTCTAAAAGGCACAGGTATTTTACATAATTCTGACTTCTCTCCAAAAGGCATAGTATTTTACCTAAATCTGACGTCTTTCCAAAAGACACAGTATTTTACATAACCCTAACTACTCTCTAAAAGGCACAGGTATTTTACATAATTCTGACTTCTCTCCAAAAGGCATAGTATTTTACCTAAATCTGACGTCTTTCCAAAAGACACAGTATTTTACATAACCCTAACTACTCTCTAAAAGGCACAGGTATTTTACATAATTCTGACTTCTCTCCAAAAGGCATAGTATTTTACCTAAATCTGACGTCTTTCCAAAAGACACAGTATTTTACATAACCCTAACTACTCTCTAAAAGGCACAGGTATTTTACATAATTCTGACTTCTCTCCAAAAGGCATAGTATTTTACCTAAATCTGACGTCTTTCCAAAAGACACAGTATTTTACATAACCCTAACTACTCTCTAAAAGGCACAGGTATTTTACATAATTCTGACTTCTCTCCAAAAGGCATAGTATTTTACCTAAATCTGACGTCTTTCCAAAAGACACAGTATTTTACATAACCCTAACTACTCTCTAAAAGGCACAGGTATTTTACATAATTCTGACTTCTCTCCAAAAGGCATAGTATTTTACCTAAATCTGACGTCTTTCCAAAAGACACAGTATTTTACATAACCCTAACTACTATCTAAAAGGCACAGGTATTTTACATAATTCTGACTTCTCTCCAAAAGGCATAGTATTTTACCTAAATCTGACGTCTTTCCAAAAGACACAGTATTTTACATAACCCTAACTACTCTCTAAAAGGCACAGGTATTTTACATAATTCTGACTTCTCTCCAAAAGGCATAGTATTTTATCTAAATCTGACGTCTTTCCAAAAGACACAGTATTTTACATAACCCTAACTACTCTCTAAAAGGCACAGGTATTTTACATAATTCTGACTTCTCTCCAAAAGGCATAGTATTTTACCTAAATCTGACGTCTTTCCAAAAGACACAGTATTTTACATAACCCTAACTACTCTCTAAAAGGCACAGGTATTTTACATAATTCTGACTTCTCTCCAAAAGGCATAGTATTTTATCTAAATCTGACGTCTTTCCAAAAGACACAGTATTTTACATAACCCTAACTACTCTCTAAAAGGCACAGGTATTTTACATAATTCTGACTTCTCTCCAAAAGGCATAGTATTTTACCTAAATCTGACGTCTTTCCAAAAGACACAGTATTTTACATAACCCTAACTACTCTCTAAAAGGCACAGGTATTTTACATAATTCTGACTTCTCTCCAAAAGGCATAGTATTTTACCTAAATCTGACGTCTTTCCAAAAGACACAGTATTTTACATAACCCTAACTACTCTCTAAAAGGCACAGGTATTTTACATAATTCTGACTTCTCTCCAAAAGGCATAGTATTTTACCTAAATCTGACGTCTTTCCAAAAGACACAGTATTTTACATAACCCTAACTACTATCTAAAAGGCACAGGTATTTTACATAATTCTGACTTCTCTCCAAAAGGCATAGTATTTTACCTAAATCTGACGTCTTTCCAAAAGACACAGTATTTTACATAACCCTAACTACTCTCTAAAAGGCACAGGTATTTTACATAATTCTGACTTCTCTCCAAAAGGCATAGTATTTTACCTAAATCTGACGTCTTTCCAAAAGACACAGTATTTTACATAACCCTAACTACTCTCTAAAAGGCACAGGTATTTTACATAATTCTGACTTCTCTCCAAAAGGCATAGTATTTTACCTAAATCTGACGTCTTTCCAAAAGACACAGTATTTTACATAACCCTAACTACTATCTAAAAGGCACAGGTATTTTACATAATTCTGACTTCTCTCCAAAAGGCATAGTATTTTACCTAAATCTGACGTCTTTCCAAAAGACACAGTATTTTACATAATCCTAACTACTCTCCAAAAGGCACAGGTATTTTACATAATTCTGACTTCTCTCCAAAAGGCATAGTATTTTACATAACGCTAACTTCCCTCAGAGGACAGACTATACCAAGTACAGAGATTAAGGTGAGGAGATTTCATTTCTGTGTAACGTGCTAAGCTCGACTAAATCGTATCAAGTATCTCACAATTGAGAAGTCCTGTGCCCATCAGTGGGCATAAATAGGAAACAGTGATTTAATAATAATCAGATGGAAAACGGTTGGTTTTACTAAATGTTCTTATTCAGATCTCTCCGGCCGAAATAGAATCGGTCCTTCTACAACATCCGGCGGTGAGAGAGGCCGGTGTGGTGGGAGTCGCGCACCCTGATTACGGGTATGTGCCGGCTGGTTTTGTGGTTACGGAAAATGACCGGATCACTGAGAGCGAGCTGATCGAATTCGTGAAAGGGCAGGTAATAAATTACTTAACTGATATGCCATAAGTTATGATCTGGGTGACCATGGTGATGAGAAGAGCAATCTATATAGTTGGTAGGACTGGTCCGATGTTGCTGCTCCAGATGAGCACAATGGACCTGAGGGTTGAGGGTGAAGAGTAGGTGCCGTTACAAGGTCCGCCACGCTCCCTGTACTCCTTGATTAACCCCTCTCTTCTCTTTTGAGCCACAACGAATAATTGTCAATTCCTAGGCACTGTTTGAATTAGATTATTATATTTTCCCTAGAGATTAGTCTAAAATCAGTCATCATCATCATTATCATCTGTACTCAATTCAACAGTGCGCCAATTAGATAACAATTTTTTTTAATCTGCTCATCTCTTCTCTTATGGAACTCCACTTGTTTCCTTTGCATTATTCAACACTTGAACCAAGTTTTTTATATTTAATAATGAAGTGACTATCAAATTCTAGAAAAATCTATAAATTGTGAGCTGGCGGCCCTCCGTTTCGATTTAGGATATGGTGGAATTTGAATAATGAGATTGAACACTAAGTGGTTGCTAAAAGGAACGCTAAAGCTGATTATTCTGGATGATTACTTCTACCTTATTGACGCCGGATATCCGGAGAAATTTAATTCAAATGTTAGAGCAGTGAATATAAAAAAAAGAAACGGGTGCCAGAGTATTCTAGAGAAGACTCATGGCCATTTTCATTTGTCATAGTGTAATATATATAATAGAAAATTTCTTTTTTTTTAATCTGTTATTCATTATCCATTGCCAACAAAAAAAAATTGTTTGTTTTTCTGTTAATTTATATGATTGTATGTTGCGGAAACGCTTACAGTTGACCACCATCAACATGGAAGGTGGAATCCGTTTCATATCGAAGCTGCCGATGGGAGCCGGAGCGAAAATAAATAGAAAAGCTCTTAAAGAAATGATTTAAATATCTTACCATATTTTATATCGTATCTTTTTTACTAATAAAGTTTTTTTTATATTTTAATACATAAATTTTTATTGTTCATAGATAATATATAAAGTAATAGGTCTTTGTTGCTGGAGACCATGTAGATAGATACCACTACAGGAGTATTTTGGCGAGTATGTCTTACACTCTCGGCGAGTGTTTTTTTTTTTAAGTGTTCTGCGTATTGTGGGTCAGGGCCTTTATTATTCCATTTCACTTAACATCTATAATTTTCTTATTTCTATACAATTTTTCAAATCATCCCATACTATTTGTATTTTTACATTCTTTGGCTTATTTATTCTATTTTTCTTTTGTTTTATTATAATGCGAGTGTTGCACTGTCGGTGAGTGTGTTGCACTCTTGTCTTTCGGAAGTGCAATTCGTACATCGGTATCTAATGTATTTTTCTCCAGCGAGAAAACATTAAATAGTCGGTCGTTTTATCCCCAACGGTGGGACTCGTGTCATTGGGTTAACGTAAATAATACCACATTGGTGGGTTGGTTAAAATTTATTATACGAAAAAAAAAACAAAAATTAAATTGACCTCCTAACCTACCAATTTATGATCATCTCACTTAAACTTATTAACTGCAAATTACATGATAAATACACCAACGGCGCCGCCATCTTAGCAACTTGTAAAGCGCGCCAAAATAGATTAAGTAAAACAAAATGGCAGCGAATTAAAATAATATAAATCGCATGATAGTGGAGTATATACACTAAAATTACTAATTCGTAACAACATTTAAAAAAAACGTACGCTAACAGTTGGTAATGGCTCATATTGTATGAGCCTAGGTTTTCTTTTTAAATCACTAAAGGCAAAGGGAATTGACGTTCGGCGTATTTGCATAATAAAAAAAAACGTGATGGTAAATAAAAATATTGATTACGTAAATTGAAATTAAATATTTTTTTTTTGTACTGTAATATTTTTTTTTGAAGCTACACGTGCTTGTAGTTTGGGGTATATTTAAATGTCCATTCCAAGGAGCTTCTTGTCGAAGAGGAACTCTCCGAGCGAGGAGTGGCGGTCGAGCATCTTCTTAAGAGTCGAGGCCTTGCCGGCGAGGTCTCTCTGACCCTTGTACTGCTCTTCCAGGAACTCTCCGGTGAGGTAGTCCACAAGCTGAGGTGATAAAGATTATGTTAGTCTTTTTTTATTTTAGTTGTCTCATGTCATATATGCTATATCTCGTTACCGCAGTAATTGCACTAACTACAGCGTCTTTCAAACCGGAACAAAGTAACGTGACGCAAATTAGGATATATATACTACATCCTATTGTACTCGTCGCTAAGACCTAAGGTGATAAGGACCCGTTACCACAATGATTAATTAGCTACAGTGCCCTTCAAGCCAGATCTCTGTAATTTGGGCGTTGGTCAGGATATTATACACCACATTGTTATCGACGCTAAGACATGTGTTAATCATCGTTACCGCGGTAATTTGCTATTAATATCTTCTTATCTTTACTATATCAGAGGCCTTTATGGAAACAGTTGAGTGGCAAGCTATACAATCCAAAAGACCTGCACTTGGCCGGTGTAGTGGACACATAGCTTAGTACTTCGCTCCGTGGGATGAAGTCCCACTTGTGGGCCTATTGAAACGGCCAAGGAGATGTTGGTAAAGGTGATGTTATTTTTTTTTAAACTTTCCTCGGTAATAGGCAGAGGCTTAATACGAAATTTTCCTTTTGCTATCTTGATTCTTTACTGCTCTCCATCACTCCGTCTCCTTCTATTGTAGCTCTTTAATATATCATTTCATCTCTTTCTTACATAGAGACCGTTCTATTGGTCTATGGGCAAAGTTATAACTTACGTGGTAGTCGTTGAACTTGGCGTTGGTCTCGCACGCGATGATCACTGACCGGATGCTCTTCGTCACTTCCGTCTCCATCGTCAGGGCGTGCTCCAGAGCGTCCACGCCGCTCTCCCAGGACTTGCGCTCCGGGGGCTGCAAAAGCATAATGCTTTAGACGATATCCAGATAAAGTAATTTTTGATACTAACATTATCTAAAACTGTCTTCATGGGCCGAAGTTCCATGGCTCGATTCTACAAGATGGTGGTGGGATCTCTCCAAGCCTTCCTGGGTATCACAAGCTTCGGAGCCGGGCCGGTAAAGTATACACACTCATAATAAAGTGACGCTTGGTAGGATGATGTACACGGCACCGCATTGCGCTCATCGTCATGAGATAAATTACGTCGCCACAATGACTTCATCAGCTACAACGTCCTTCAAACCAACTAGCAGTAATTATATAATAAGTTAATGGTTCAATGAAAGGTTACTTACCCTGATTTGGATGAGAGATGTGACGTCGCTCTCCAGCTCGCCTCTCATGAGGAGGTAGTCGATCAGCTTCATCGCGTGCTCCCTCTCCTCGGAACCCGCGTCGAAGAACAGCTTCGCGAATCCAGGCCGATTGATCTGCAACAAGTAGTGTATATTTATTAACACCAATGGTCATGGGCCTAATCCATAGACTCTCACGAGGTCTGATCGGATATGATCTCCATCTTGGTAGTAACTACGTAGGATCAGCTACAAAACCATAGAATGGAGACACCGCGATCTCTGGACCGAGGACGACTACCGAAGTTTTACGTGGTCTCCAACTCTCTAATCGAGTTGATGAGGATTCCTCTTCCTCTTAAAATGGAAAGAATTCCCTTCTTCATAAAATATCCTCATCTGCATCCTCATACATTATTCTAAAATATTGTCATTCTCAACCTCTTCTTCATATATCCGCGTCTCCATGTAACCCTGACTACCTACCAGCATGAATGGTATTATCCCCAGATGTTCTTCAAATACCAAAAATAAAGATTAATCATAGTATATATGCACCACCATATCACACGTCGCTGCAGGGTATACTGATGATCTTCAGCTGGTTCACCTTTCTGGACACGGCGATCGACTTAGGTGTGGGATTACAGATTGCACCACAGCTGGGATATGATATATTCTGCCTAGTAGAAAGATCATGGGATCCCTTGAAGATAGACGTCAAATGCTGTATGGTCTCTCTTCCTAGGGATGTGCTATACCAAGAGTCTAGAGAGGCAATAGTTCATTTCCATAAAAGATTCTGGAGCTCCTCCTAAATCACTGAAGACCACCGAGAAAAGTTTTAGTGGAATACATTCCTAACTCAGATTTCACCCAGAGCTGGACATTTTTTAAAGATCTCGACCCTGACATCAAAAAGAGAAGCAACAGCTGGAAGTGGAATTTCATTTGGTTCGAGAGTAGTCTGGTTCCTCTCAGTCATGGAAAACTATTCTTTTTGTTCTTTCATACTGAGTAGTGGCAGGATTAATGGGGTTTCCTCTTCCTCTTAATGCGGAACTTCCATATTCTTACACGAATCGTCTTCCTCTTCCTCATATAAGGTATTTTCAAGAGGAAAAGTTATGACTTAAGGGTTTTGGTTTCATTATCAGCCGACATACTTTCAAGGCTGGACATAGGATTCCTCAACAGATTCCCAAATCGATCGGGTAGGGATCCATATGGGAGGGATTTGGGCCGTGTCCCACCATGCTAGCTCAATGCAGGTTGGTGACAGTTTAGGCTCAAAAAAATTTTTTTTGTATTATATTGTTGTTTACACTCCTTGACATATCCTCACCCGCATCCAATCCAATTTTTCTTCTAAAAACATCTTCAACCTGATTTTCCTCCGCTCAATAGGTTCCCGCCTTGTCGTGGAGGAGGGGCTCAGTAGCCGTGGCATGGTCTCCCACGTTGAATCAAAGAGGAACCTATCCGGTCGGCTCGAGGTGTAGAGCGGGCCGAGGCGGCCGTTTCAGGTTAGAGCTCCAGAGCTTCACCGTGAGCTCACCTTGCATGCGTGTCGGTAGGCTCCAGATGCGGCTTTATGCTGCCCTTTGCAGACGAGGTAAAGTCGCGGAAGAAGAGTACCCTCCACGACTAAGCAGTGCTGTACCGTTGATGCGGCAGCGGTGGGGCCGCGGGGGAAGATGAGTGTCGGTATTGCGATGCGCCGTTCTCTCTATCCTCCGCGGCCGCATAACGGGTGACGGCGGGCCCAAGATCGGATCCGCCGCAGGGAGTCGGAAGTTTTCTCTCTTGGTTCTTATGGCTTCTGGGTGACGGGTTCGAGGAAATCCGTTGCCCGTACGACTGCAAGAGGCCGAGGAGGGGACGCGCTGTCTTCCGTCGTGCCCCTGCAAAGGTGGAAAGGGAGGTGGGGTTCTTCCCTCCCTCCCGAGGTGGAGCTGCGTTATGCGGCCGACGCTACCAGGGTCGCGGATGTGTGCGAAAACGTTCCCGTGACCCTGTCATAAAGCAACGAGGAGGAACATCCTGGGGGTTTTAGTCCGTGCAAGTCCGACATAACGTATCCTCGCCCCCGCGAGGACGGGTAAACGCAAGCATTTCCCCCACGTTAAACCAAAAAAAAAACCTGATGTTCCTCCTCGCAATTACTTCTTCATGAACTCCGATCAGTAGTAATATTCTTAGTGGGGATTAACTACAATGGTGAATAGAGGAACTGTAGGCCTATGTACTTACCGCGTCTCTAGAGAAGTGCGCGCCCATGGCGAGGTACTGCAGCGAAGCGGCCACCTCCATCTGGATCTGACGACGCATGCTCGAGCGGCAGTTAGGCTGCATCGTGATCCAATCCTTCGGTATGTTCACCGGGTTCACGTTGCCTACAATTAAAAATCAAGTATGCATCCCACATGGAATTAGGTAAAAGCCCACTAAACGGCCCTAATACGGGAACTCGGTCATTAAACAGTCAACTTGTCGTTCCCACAGCTGGGACTGTGTGGATCTTCTCTTACAAGGGAAGTTAATTATCCACCTCGCTGAACCATGGTGACATCTGCCAACTGACATTTGGTCAAGGTGGCGGACAGAAAGATTACGTATTAGTAAAAAAAAAAATCCCCTAACATCAATACCGTAATTGTATTCATGCTTTATTTTCAATAAATGTCCACAGCTGGACATAAATCTTCCCAAAATATTTCCCACACCAAACACCTGAATGTTTAACGCGACACCGGTTTTTACCTTTGAGGCATTTTTTTGGATATGAAACTTTTTTTTGATAAATAGGGTTCAGGCCGTTTGTTCCCACTCTCTCTTTCTCTCTCTCTATTTACCATCTCCGCAGTATATCCGTCTCATTCCCTCACAAATTAACCAGACCACGAGGTGCCACTTCTACCTAATTTAAATTCCCCACTGTTATATTCAAAAGTAAAAAAAAAATTACGTTTCTTATAACTCATTGTAAGGAAAACGGTAGACAAGAAAAAAAGGTTTTAAATAAAAAATGGCGACGGGGCGTTGTCGAGTTCCGCGAAGACAGGCCTAAAAAAATAAAGATGGCGGATATAAGAAAGGGACAAAGAATCGTTTTTTTTTTAAAAAAAAGAGGCGGAATTCCTAAAACTTCATATTGTTCACAATTTATATAAAAACTGATATTTTATTTTAAATAATAATATATGGTGAAAAGCAATTTCTGGTGGTAGTCTGTTTCACAACTGCAGTTCCAATTTCTGACGCTGAATAATAGTGTGCAAACATTACTTTGTTCCAGTTTGAAAGGTGCTGTAGTTAGTAAAATTATCGAGCTGACGAGACGAGCGGAATACCTGATGGTAAGTAATACGCTCGCTCATAACAATGTGGCACTAGTAATGTGGCACTATATTGCGCTCGTCGCTTGAGACATAAGATTTTGTCTTATTACCTCAGTAATTACACTAGCTGCAGCGCCCTTCAAACCGGAACAATAATGTTTACAACCGCACAACAACAACAACAACAACCGCAATAGGCGCTGTGGTAGTACCTACTTAGATGGTGTCCGGCAACAGAGACCACACATACATCGTGGTGCAGTGTAACCATCCTAACTAGCGCCATTTTGTTATGGAAATAACTGATAGCGATTAAATGTATGTGAATGTTTAAACAAGGTTCTTCTTTCTTTGTTCGAATTAATTTTAAAAACGAACACTGATGACATTATTAAATACATATCTCCTAAAGTTACCGCGACTGCCAAAACATCAATGTTGTGTTTATATTTAGCATGTTGACGAGCAGTTCCAAAGGTCAGGTGCATATCGTTACAAAATGGCCGCCATTGACGAGCTGACACATAGTACTTATTGTTTAAACTTAATATAAATCAAATGTGCCAATTACTATATATGATGTAGTGACGCACAAACAAACAATCGCCTTTGACATAACATAATTTAAGAGACAAAAAAAAATTTTAAAAAATAATCAAAATTTTTTTTTGCAAAATTAACCGATTTTCTCAATTACTGGCTGCATGATAGGTATACCTTTGTTTACGCGGGAAATTGCGCAATTTAAAAATGGGGACCTGTCATCTGATATTTTTTTATCTGTCCGTGCGACATCTGAAGTGCACGATAAAAAGGCCACGTACTTTCTTATCTCTGATCTTCCATTGTTTCCATGTTATTGAAGATGATAGATAATCTATCAGATGTATTTTAGAAGATATTTCAACAAAATTAGCATATTTAGTAAGAAACTACTACGCATGGATAAGGTTATTACTAAGTTAAATTAAGTTATAGTGTAAGTGCCGTGATTGTAAATGTTAACTTAAAATATTTTTATTTTATTTACAATAACCTAACTATTACTGAGACTCGGGACTGGTGAGGGACCCATTACACCATATGGATGCGAGGAGTCCGGCATTACAACTCACGGGATCAAAGCCAAGCTCACCTGCTCGTGGTGCTCCCTGCTAATCAAGAGACGCGGCTCTGGCCCCCGCTAACCAGCATTGGGCCAGCTTGGTGGGAAATGGCCCAAATTCTCCCATATGAACCCATACAAATGACTGCTTATCGTGTCCGGTCCCGGCCGGGGGCTGCAGGGGCGGCTTTATGTTGCTCCTTGCAACCGAGGTGGAGTCGCGGAGGGAGTACCCTCTGCGACTAACCGGCCTCGCATCCTTGATACGGCGGCGATGGGGCCGCGTGACAAGAGTCTCGGTATAACGATGCGCTGTTCTCCCTATCCTTCGCGACCGTTAACGGGTGGCGGCGGGCCCAACATCTCTACGTCGCAGAGAGCCGGTAGTTTTTCTCTTGGCTCCCATGGCCTCTGGGCGACGGCTTCGGGGGAATCCGTTGACCGCGTGACAGCAGGAGGCCGAGGACAATGCGCGCTGCATGTTCCGGCGTGCCCCTTCGGAGATGGAAAGGGAGGGTTAAACCCTCCCTCCTGAGGTGGGGCCTCACAAGCAGCTACCGCCAGCGGGGTCGCAAATGGTGCGAAAGCGTTCCCGTAACGCCGCCATGAGGTGACGAGTTGGAACATCGTCGGGGTTTTAGTCGGTGCAAGTCCGACATAACCTGTCCATGCTCCCGCGAGCGATTAATAAAAAAAAAACCTTTGTTTCACGCATTGACATACGAGATTAGAGCGAATATCAGTAAACTGAAGAGAATAAACAAAACTGTGAGAACATTTTGGATGAGAGCTCGCTCAGGTATCGAAGGCAACCACCGAGTAGACGTGCTGGGTTAAGAAGCTGCTCTTTGTGTGGAAACGGCACCTGACTACCACCAATGCCACTCAGAATTCAAACGTGCGGTGTATGGAGCGACAGACAGAGCGAATCAGCAGCAGTAACAAAAATCTTTTTAAAAAACTTCACCTTGGATCCAACGACTGTTCAAGCTCTGGCGGGACATGGGGGCTTTGGCCAGTATATACATAAATTTAAACTCAGACGCACCTGCTTGTATTTGTGACCAATGTAAAGAAGAAAACATCATACATTTACCGACAGAACGTCCAAAGCACTGAGCTGACAGAACAGACTTAGAAATACAACTGGAGAAAAAAGAGAAAGTAGAAATTGTCAAACGAAGAAGAATCACTAATTAAATAAATTTATGAAGAGCATAACAGAAGAATCAATAAAGAGGAATAAAACTAAATTGGTCAGGGCATTAGAAATATTGCATAAAAAAATGCGAATATTTCTAATTATGCATAGGATAGTTATAGGATGTTAAATAAAAAAAAAAAAACGAATGAACGTTTTGCTCGTCTGCTCATGATGATGTGATTTCTTGGAACCACAATCCATATATACAGGTATAAATAAAAAAAAATTTTTTCACGCATATATTTCTGAAGAACTTCACAACTTCCGGGTCAGATACTGCAGTGACTTTCCGGTTTTATCATCATTTAGAAGATATTAAATTAAACGTCTAGACAGTCTAGGTAGGTGACAACGCAGCTCCTATTGCAGCCGCCAAACAGTACTGTGTTCTGGTTTGAAGGGCGCTGTAACTAGTGAAATTACTGGGGTATCGTGTCTCAAGGAGAGAACAATGCGGTGCTGTATATCATCCTTAATATCGCCACGTTGTTATGGACATGCGTATCACTTAACAGGTGGAGTCCCGCCAGTGGGAATCCCGCTCATCTCGTCGCTACCTTGAGTAATAAAAAAAAATTATCCTCTTTGATAACATTTGTCGTTTGGTCACAATGTCAAAAGTGATCTTATACATCAGACTCTTCAACACTGTGGACACACGGGACGTTAAAGCAGAGGTCTCGACCTTCAGGTCAGTTTTATTGGATAAGAACATTAAGAGCAAATTGATACGTTTCAAGTGCAGCAGCATTAATTCACAAACACTTAAAACGGCGGGATTGATAAATGGCTAGAAGTCCTGAGTGGAGAAGAACCCAAGTCCCATTGTGAGAATTTAGAATTTATTTTTTAAAATAAATTTATATCAATTTCTGTTTAAATTAAAAACTTTACAATTATGATGCCATGGCCTTGATTTAAAAAAAAAAAAAAAACTATGTCTATGGTATGTACCAACAAAGGTCATAAGTCTGATTAAATATTATACAGTTATCGTTACTGGAAGTAAATTTGTTAAATAAATATTTGTGGTAGTGATGAGTAACAGGAATACCTGAAGGTGGTGGACTGTCCCCGTGAATAATAATGAAGTGTCAACTACTGATCCGACAGACATAGAAACAGCGAAGATAAAACATTTCATATCTCTAAGTTATAAATTTTATTTAATTTTACTTATAAAGTAAAAAAAATATCTAAATATGGAGTAATAAGGACAAGCTTCATCATCATCACATCACAAGGACGAACTTAATCCACATTTACTTTTGTATCACTTTCCTGAAAGAGTGAGCTTAGCTGATGGTACGTTAGTTTACAAAAACTGTATTGGTACCACCTCAGCTCCAATTTCCACCAGCAAGCAGTAGAGAGCTAAACATTATTTCGTTCTGGTTTGAAGAGGGTTTTAGCTAGTTAAACTGAGGAGTAAGGAGACATAACATATGTCTTAAGGCAACCAGCGTATGTTGCAGTGAATATGATCACAACCAACGCTACATTGCTATAGCGAGGAACCTTCCAATCTGATGAACATCCTGCTTGTCTAAAGGCTTTATACTTCTTCCCGCTGTCGTTTTTCCAGCTGCATTGCCACAGTATGTGCTTCTCTTCCATATCCCTCCATCAGCCGTCATATCTGAATTCACACTCTTCTTACACACATCATCTTTCACACAATCAACTCTTCGGTCTTCTTCTACCCTTATAACCATTCACGTTCATTCTCATCTTCTAGACGCTTTATACAATAAAGAAAAATTAGTAAACAGCTCACACAATATTCCCACTGGTGGGACATTCTGTCACGTAATGAAGGAAACCAATTCTACGGACAGGTTTTTTTTATTCAACAAACCAATGAGGCAAGTGAGACGCTCATCTGATAGTAAGTGATACACCTGCCCATAACAACGTGGCACTAATTAGGATGATATACACAGCATCATATTGTGCTCATCAGCTTGAGACAGTAATTTCACTAGCTACAGCACCTACTTCGAATCGGAACACAATGTTTGCTCACTACTGTTTGCCAGCTGCAATATGAGCCGTGTTGATACCTAACTAGATGGTCTCCGGCAACAGAGATCTACCACCACACCAGTATCATACATACCTGTGTATGTATGTATATATATATCTATCTACTATATGTAATCATGATCAGCCGATAGATGTCTACAGCTGGACATAGGCCTCCCCCAAAGATCTCCACATGAATTGGTCTGGTCGGTTTTACATTACAGATATACTATATATCATAACATATGTATAATATAAATAAACTACTTCCCCATTTTCATTATCATTTGTTATCTACGCCTAATTACATTACTACTAAAGCAAATGATGACCAGCATTTAAAAACAACGCTGATGTATATTACCACATCCATTTTAGATATGTATATATAACATAATTAACGGACATCGGATGGAATAGTATATACCTTTTTCAAGAGTCATAGTAAACATGTTTATGAAACACATTGGCATATGAGATGACTGTGTTACCAGTAATTTACTTTAATAAAGAGCTCCAGCACTGATAGAAGTAAACAGTACATGATGTATATTATATATGTAAACAACTATTATATAACAGTATATTACATAAAGATCTGAGGTGGAGGCCTGTTTGACGGTAGATGTCTCCTCATCTGCCAATAGACATCCACAGCTGGATATAAGCCTCTCCAAAAGATTCCCCCGTCATTTATAAAGTTTCAAGTGGGAGGGATTTGAGCCATTTCCCACCACACGAGCCTAATCTGGATTCTCGTGAGTTGTGCGAGAACCCTCACACCCCAGATGTCTATTGTTTCATCAGATATCTATTGGCTGACGATAAAGACGAAAAATTGCCTCTGGCAATCAATTAAAATGGTACTAGAAGTAGAGGGTCTAATAAGTTAGTTTGAGTAGTTTTGATGATTGGCGACATCATCAGCCTTAATAACATCCATTTTATTTACATTATCAATATTTATTATTTTTAATAATTAAAGTTAAACTTTACTAAAATTGTAAAAGGTCGCACACACCAACTCACAGGACGCAAGCCAACATCACCTGCTCATGGTGCACCCTGTTAATCAACAAACAAGGCTCTTGCTGCCACCAACCGGCATTGGGCAGGGTGGTGGGAAATGGCTCAAATCCTCTATACAAACTACTGATGGTTGCAGGAAGCCGCTGGATGTGGTCCGTAGGACCAATCAATATGGGGATCTTTTAGAGGAGGCCTATATCCAATAATGGATGTCTATCGACTGATGATGATGTACTAAAAGTATCAAGATCCTAACAATTTATATATAAACTAATTAATCACTGCATAATTCGTTTAGATGTAGAGGGTACATTGAAAATGAATCATCAAAGATTAAATATTGAAATACTAATAGAATAATCTTGTGAAATCCAGCAGTCTAGCAATGGACATCTGTCGGCTGATGATGATGATGAATCTTGTGAAATAGAAAATTGTTAATTTCTTTGTTCTACAGAAAAATCCAATGCAATTTATAGAAATGGATTTAAGTAGAAACCATTGCCACACATACTTATCTTTTGTTGTCCAAATATAATATAAATTTTAATAATGCAACTGGCTGTGGATGCGTATCCACGAGCCCAATATCAGATGAGCTGTAACAGTCAATATGACTTTCAAGCACATAACATCTTTAGAAAACAGCAATGATGCAACTTCACCATCATTTGTATAAAGATTTGTTGTTATAAAACTTTTATATAAACAACAAATTTATTTACTATTCTTTTAAGTTATTATTTTAATTTATTTCGCAAAGAGATGAGAAAACCAGAACATTCAAGTAGTGATAAGCCAGTGCATATCAATCAGTGTAATCAATATGGCAGAAGGATGATATACACTGCACCACTCATCTTACCTCATACAGGAAAATGGTAACCATACCACTGTTGAAAATGGTAACTGTTCAACAGTAGATATAGGTGCTGCAGCGGACTCTACCTATACAGTCCCCGGCGACGGACACTTACGACTATTATAATTGTTGTAAAAATATATAAAAAAAAATATTAAAAAGTTCTTTCGGAACTTGTTAATGTAAAGTCAACTTTACATCAAAGACCCTAAAATTAAGTTTGCAACACCAAAATGTTTTAATGCAATGCATGTTATGTGAAGTTGATACAAAAAAAATCTGAAACAATTTTAATAGCTCTTTGGTATGACTTATGGGAGGATCAAGTCCAAATTACTTCGTCTTCACTTGAAGACTAATATATTCTGACGTAATTTACCCACTGGAATATGATTGTAAGTTTATATGAAACTAATATTTACGCATTCGTTATTTTAAAAAAAATATTTTTTGTTTTCTTGTCTTTTGTATCTTCCATATCGGATAGACTAGTGAGGAATGCCATCCAGGCATTAAGACCTTCGTACCTTAATGTGCGGTAAGTATAAATAAATTTTACTTACATTGTTTAGCTGAAGATGGCGAGAAGAGGGCCAGCAGGGCGGCGACGGCGAAGATTGCTGCCTTCATTTTATATCTAAATCACAGATATTCTGACGAGGAAAGAAAATAGTAGAGAAGGTCTGCTGGATACGGTTACTCGTGAAAGTCTAGCCTTTACACTCACTGGTGCAGAAGGCGACTCCTCTTGACACTGTTATATGATAAACAAAGGCTATTCGTACAGTTGGCTCCGATTATACGAGAAAAATACTGGACTGCGCAGCGATAACAAAAGCATGTCGTTCAAATGGCGCTTCGAAGTAAATGACATACGACGCGCGAGCGAGACGGCGATAAAGCGGACGGACAAGGTTTTGTGTTCCGAGTCCGTGGAATATTTTTATTTAAAAACAGCCTATTTACTAACTATGCGGTTTTATATAATCGTTCAATTGCATCCGTAACGGTTTTATAAGTATACAAAGCAGTAGAATCTTGTAAAATCGATAAATACGACGATTTTAATGAAATATGACGAAACAGTTTGGAACCCAAAACCTTGACTTTTAGTACGACGTCATTGCTGGGTCACCGGGGGAGAGAATCGGAGACGAAGGGGCAGGGATTTAGGGTTACCAACATAACTATCTTCCTATTTTTATAGCAGAGATATCATTTATTATTGTCATATCATTAAGTAAAACACTCAAAATAACACGTGTATATGGCTATAGAATCATTTTATACAGTTTACATTTTATGTGAGTTCGGTCTTAAGGAGTAACTTAAGTAGTTAAGGTACGTTGTAAGCATACATGAGGAAATTAAAAACTAACGCTGGCTACACTTACAACATTGGAGCTAAATCCACATGACGACAACAATACTTTACCTTTGTGATCGTAGGCGCTGTCAGTCATCGACTACTCGGAAAATAAGCGATAAATTTGTATATTTTGTTTTGTCCCGTCTGCTTCGGGGTTTAATCAGTTTTAGTCTCTTTGTGTTGGAAGTCGCCTTCTGCGCCAGTGTGTGTAAAGGCTCCGCTTTCGACGGAACTATTACCTTATCGCAATTCTTACTCTCAAAATAAAATTGTGGTGAGTAGTTTAACTTTTTATAATTGCTTTTACTATACCTTTGTCCGTTCGTTATAAAACACAATAGATATAAATTTTTTTGAACAGGTTTTTTTGCTTGCACTTCGATTAATACGTTACTGAATATATTTTGGTGCATTTATAACAATTGTTATTGATGTTAAGTTCTCGCTCCGAAGACCGTCTAGGTAGGTTAACAGTAGTGTGGCGATAACACTGTTCCGATTCGAAGAACGCTGCAGCCAGTTACTGAGGTAACGAGATTTATCGTCATATCAAGCGACGTTCACAACGTGGTCCAGTGTATATCATTCCAACTAGCGCTACATTGTCCTTTGCGGGCGTCTCATTTTATCATCAGGTGAACGTTTGGCTCGTCTCGTAGTCATCGTGATATTTGTTCCTAATCTCTTCTTGAATGTATTTATATTTTTATCACGTATATTTGATTATATCGTTCTCAATTGCTTTACATCAAATAATCCTATTATAAATCGGAATTACAGTGATTGATTAATAAAATTATCAACATATTTATCTTTTATTACCTGTGTTAAGAGTTATATACTTAACAAACTAGATATAAATTATTGCAGTGTATTGAGTGACACTTTCTTTTTCTCTCAGATATTTTTTTTTTAATTTATTGAGATTAACAGCATCGATTTTCTCCATACAGCCTATTCTTCATTATTAATAGTCTTTATTTTTTTTAAAAAAAAATATGGAATAGTTGTATTTTTCTTTATATATAATAAATGAGTTTAACTGTATGTCATTTAAATGTTTATTTAAATAAATTTAGTTTAAAATTATTATCACTAGCTGTAGTCAATAAGTCACATAATTGTTTATTTAAACAGAAATATTTTATTGTATTTTTGAAGGAAACAATAACATAAACCAATAATTAAAAAATTAAATAGGCAATAATTTTTTTTTAATCTATGGCCCTTTAATAGGTTGCTACTTTATGAGAGTAAAATGTATGGTAAATATTCTGCTTATGGTAGTGTCAGGTATTAAATCTAGTATCTTAATGTACTGGACTTGGTCACTTTCACATGGTGTTGTGTAAACCAAATGTTGGGGCAACATGAGACATTTTTGATATGTTTATTCATTAATGACAACACTATTAGCATCCTGTTTTTTTGTTTTTATAAATAAGTATATTGTTTTTGTATTTTTGAGCCAACGGGGCTGACACATACTTAAGGCATGACAATTCCAAAAAAATCCATATCTTTTTTGTTTCTTATTGTTTTATTATATTTATAATGCTTGCTAGTCATTGATCAACTTAGCTTGTAGAATGCTCGGTTCATAGACCCTGGGTTAATGGCCTAATTTATTGACCTATTATTCAATCTACCTTCAGTTTCAATCATCACAGGCTATTTCACAATGTGGTTAAGGTTTATTCGAAAGGTAGACAGACCAATGTCTACGTACCGATAAGCTATAAATATCTTTATTAAGTTGTCAAGTTAGAAAACCGGTAATGATGGTTAGTTCATCCAGTAGTCAAAGCGGTAATGGGCGAGGGGAGATGTACAAAAATTTAAATAAACTTACAAATAGATGAAAAGAAAATGTAACAGTCTTAAGAGTTATGGAAGAACTGTAAAAGCGGTGATTGAAGTCTGAGGTATGATGTATGAAAAAAAAAATGGAATAATAGAGAAAGCAAGTACTCGTTCCTCTTAAACCTGGTAATGAAGAACTGTATACATGGAAGTTTTTATATATTCAATATATATATAGGTGTAAACACATTACTGGTGGGAGGACTTATCGGAGACAGTGTGGGTTGAAATATTACTGTGTTTGAGTTTGAAGGAAGCGGTAGCTAGTGAAATTACTTCAGTAGACTCAACATTTTGTCACAAGACGGTGACCACAATGTAATTAAATATAAAACATCCTAATTAGCGCTATATGGTGGATGTATTACTTACCATCAGGTGAATGTCCTGCTGGTCTCATCGCTTCATAAATATATATATATATATATATATATATATATATGATGTTTAAGAGACGAGTTCTTTGTCCCGACTCTTTGTGGAATTAAAAAGTGAATGTCTCCTTGAATGTTTCTAGAACAATGAAGGTGTTCGTGTTCGCACTTGCTTGCGTGCTCGCTCTGTCCGGCGCGAGTGCCGCCGACACCTGCTACCAAGATGTCTCCATGGACTGCGGACAGGCTTCCAACAGTCTTGGTGAGTTGCATTATGTTTATCATATTTAAGTTATATTATTGATTTGCTAATAGGTATGGATTAATGCCTGGAATATCCAATTGTTCTGGACCTTTCATTAGTCATCGTCATCATCATCAGCCGATAGACTTCCACTGCTGGACGTAGGCTTTCTCCAAAGATCTCCATGTTTGCTTGCATTCATTTGGACCATACCCCACCATGCTGACCCAGGGCAGGTTGGTGGAAGCCAGAGCTTCACTTGTTGATTAGCAGTGCACTACAAGCTGATGACGTTGGCCTGGATCTTTCATTATAATCAGTTTATGATCACAACACACATGATCAGGTCAGGGAGGGACTGAAGTGTCCAGATGACAGGCATTTAGTTTTATTAAAACAATGTCGTCGTCATCAGCTAATAGATGTCCACTGCTGACATGGGCCTCCACCTAAAGATCCCCACATCGATCAGTCCAGTGCTGCCAGCATCACCGGTCACCATGAACCGTCGTTTGTAAGAATTCATATTCCTATATGATTAGGGCTATTTCCCATCACGCTGACCCAATGCGGATTTTTTTTTGTTTTACGTGGGGGTAATGCCTGCGTATACCCGTCCTCGCGGGAGCGAGGATGGGTTATGTCGGACTTGCACCGACTAAAACCAACACGATGTTCCGCCTCATCGCCTGATGGCAGGGTCACGCTTTCGCTCACAACCGCGATCCTGCCGGCACTGGCCGATATCGCAGACCCACCTCGGGAGGGAGGGATGAACCCTCCCTTTCCAGAGCGCGTCGGAACATGCAGCGCGCCCCCTTCTTGGACTCCTGCAGTCGCGCAGGCGACCAGTTCCTCCGAACCCCAGTCGCTCCGGTGAGTTCTAGTTATCCAACCGGTGCTGGAACCTGGAGCGGCGGCGCCCGCCAACCCTTCGCCGCTGGCCAGCCGGGTGGGTTCCACTTAGCTTCACCGTGTGTTGGTCCACGGTTACTAAGCCCCTCCGCCACGACAAGGCGGGGACCCGTTGGGGGGGACCCAATGCGTGTTGGTGGGAGTAAATATAAAATAATGTTACCACATCGAAAAGTTTAATTTCTACCAATCCCGACCAGCTCTGCCAAGGTGTAACGCGGTGTACGGCAACTACGGCCGCCACGGGAACGTTGCGACGGAGATGCAGGCGTACGCCAACCTGCACCTGGAACGCTCGTACGAGTACCTGCTGTCCGCCTCCTACTACAACAACTACCAGACGAACCGGGCCGGCTTCAGCAAGCTGTTCAGGAAGCTCTCCGACGAGGCCTGGGAGAAGACCATCGACCTGATCAAACATATTACTAAGAGAGGCGAGTTTTTTTTTTTCACATGGTTATTGACGACACCTTGGATGGTGAGGCTGTTCGGGTAGAATGCTGTAGATATGGCTGATGGTAGGTAGATGAGTTCCTAAAATCCTACCATCTTCCAAATCCAAAGCCACATGAGCAGACTTCTATTAATTGGCAATATCGATGTATACAGTATTATAGACCATAGAATTGTCTATGTCCCACCAGCTCGAACAGCTCATGATCCAAGATGTAAGGTGAAAATCGTTAATCCAAATGAATATTCACTATTCCCACTGCTGGGAGTCGAGACTAGTAATTCATCGCGCTGGTCATGTTCAGCTACATCGGCAACACAGTTCCATACCATCAGAACCTTTGTGAGGATACAGTGTTGGTCTTCTCACCAAGGATTAGCAAGGTTACCGATGGTCTACTTGGGAAGAATTTAGATGCTGGCAACATTGGATTTTTTTAATGTGGGATATCCTTCGATTCTGGGATCCACTGTAAACCATCTTCCTTTCATACAGGCGACACGATGGACTTCGCCCGCCGCAGCACCCAGGAGGAGAAAGGAGATAAAAACTACACCGTGGAACTGCACGAGCTCGAGTCGCTCGCGAAGGCCCTGGACACGCAGAAGGAGATGGCCGAGAGGGCGTTCTACATCCACCGCGAGGCGACCAGGAACAGCCCGCACATGCACGACCCAGAGGTGAGTGTTCGTGTCGTTGTCGCGACTCAATGATGACGCTTCAGTCAGGATGTCCACATCACACCGCTCAAGTTCACCATCTTCACCATCACTTATCAGTGATGAAGCTGAAGTTCAGACGGATACACCACATCGCGCAAGTCGGCTTTGATCTAATTTTTTGTTCACTTTGTTGTTAGGATATTTACACAACAACAATTGACATTCTCTTCTTTATTAGATCGCTCAATACCTGGAGGAGGAGTTCGTCGAAAAGCAAGCGGACACCATCAGGAATCTTGCCGGGCACACCTCGGACCTCAAGAAGTTCATCGTCGCCAACAACGGACAGGACCTCTCCCTCGCTCTGTACCTCTTCGACGAGTACCTACAGAAGGTCGTCTAAATAAAACAGTCACCGTTATTTATCTTTAAGATTACAAACCTCCACTTTTATTACCATATTTAAAAAAAATATATCCTACCATGTTAAAAAAAAATCCTACCAATCTAAAAAGTCCTACCGCTTTAGTAACGAATAAACTGGCAACATAGAATACTTTTCGTGGTACAAAAGTATAGGCTGTATTAAATGTGATTCCGCCATTTTGTTTCAATTATCCTAAGAATTATTTTAATTGTAAGTTTACTAGAAAATATACGAATAGTAGCGTGCGTTACTTTTTTTTTTCATTTTATTCAAATAAATTCTATTCATTAATCTGATGATCGTTGTTTTATTGTTCACCACATCATCACAATTTCTTTTCTACGTTCGACGATAGAGACGTTCACCTGATGGTAAGTAATACGCCCGCCTATAATAACATGGCGCTAGTTAGGATGATACATCATCTAAAGCCAGTGCGCGTCCACTGCTGGACCATAGACCTGTGAAGATCCCCTCACCGGCTTGCATGCATCGCCGGGCACCAGGGGTTTCGTTTGTAGGGATTCATATGGGGGGGATGGGTCATCTCCCAAGCTGGCCGAATTCAGGTTTATGGGAATCGGAGATTCGTTTGTTGATTAGTAGGCTGCACTACGATCAGGTGAGGTCGGCTAGGGTTCCGTGAGTTGTGCGGGACCCTTTTCACCCCCAGGATGATACATATATATATATATATGTTACCGTGAAAGACCATAATCAGAGAATGTCGACAAACACCAAATACGTCGGTGAAAGATCGAATTATTTCATAAACTTTTTGTACCTTCGGACCCTCACCGGTGTCTGTCGACAATCACAGATATGCTCTGGTGGAGGTCGAAAAGACAGGGGGCGGCTGGCTGTTAGGTTAGGTTACTAAGTTTTTTACTTCTATTATTTTCCGTTCTCATTTTGAAAGTATTGTGTTTTAAGTTTTTAGGTTATTCTTCCTCTCAAACTAATTAACGTACGAGGAATAAAATATAAATCTCGGACATGTTCAACGTTCACCATTAGTGCATGGTGAATGTCGACATTCACCGGCGATAGTCAGAAATGAGGGTATTTAGCAAATATTCCGGACACACCAAGCGACTGTGTGAATGTCGACATTCTCCAGATTTCGGTGTTTCACCGTAACATATATAACACAACGAATTGTACTCGTCGCTAAGACGAGATATCGAATCTCTATCGAGGTAATTACAATAGCTACAGCGCCCTTGAATCCGGAACTCTAACGTGGCGCAACTTGGGGTGATATACACTGCCCTACAATGCGTTAGTCGCCTTGAGACAAGATTTTGAATGTCGGTACCGTAATTCTTCCTCTCATACTTCTCTACTCCTTCGCCTACTCCTACTACTTCTACTCCTGAAGTAATGAGTCAGACGTAAAGGTAATATTTTGGATTATACACACACACATATATATATATATATATATATATATATATATATTTATATATATCAGTTAAGTTCGTGTAAATAGCTTTGTTAGCATAAATCACATTACCTTCGGTCACTATTGACACGTCTCCCGAGCTTATTTCTTATTTCTACCGCCAAACAGCAGTGTTGCAAACATTACTGTGTTCCGGTTTGAAGGGCGTTGTAGATAGTGTAATTACTGGGGTAACGGGATTCAATATCATATGTCTCAAGCGACGAGCGGAATGTAGTGTAGCTTAAATCATACTAACCAGCGCCACTTTATGGGCGAGCGTATCACTTAACATCAGGTAAATTTCCCGCTCGTTTCATCGCTCGAATAAAAAAAAAGTGATAATAGACATCACTCCATACTGACACAACGCATTATTAATACTTTTAATTTATTTTTAAAAATAGTAGACAACAGTTCTCTTGACATAGAGGTTTTTATATCTACCACAGAATATATATAACTTCTTATATATAAATCTTCACATTCCCCAGGTTCAATGCGATAGACACTTTTTTTTAATATATATATTATATTTTTTTATGTAATTAAGCGAAGAAATAAGCGGGACGATCACTTAATAGTAAGTGATACGCCGTTCCATAATAACGTGGCGCTACTTAGGATGTTACACTGCACCCGTAATCGCTCGAGATTTAAGATGTTTAATCTCACCCCAGCCATCCTCCATTTTTGGTCCAGATGTTAAAAAATCATTAGATCAACAATTTAGTTTTTTTTTATTAATTTGTATAAAAAATTAAATATTAATAAATAACTAAAGATTAAAAATTATATTTAACATTCAAATATTGTAGTATTATATTTCCTAGGGAAAATAAACATTAGCCGCTGGTGGTAAGTCGATGGGGACGGAGACCGTCTGGACAGATGTCACCATCACTCGTATTTCTACAACAGCAAAGTGCAAGTATTACTGTTCCGGTTTGACGGGTTATGGAGAATCAACATCTTATGTCTCAAACGACGTGCGCAATATAGTGCGTATATCATCCCAACTAGCGCAATTTTATAGGCGGACGTATCACTTACCATCAGGTAAACGCCCGCTCGTTTAATTAAATAAATAAAAAAAGTTTATGGCAACACTGTTGAGAGATAAATTAATAGGATAATTAATTATCTTGTATATATATATATATTCAGTTTCTATATAAACAGGCTGGTGTTCGTCTTCTTCTTCTTCTCTCCCACACGTTGACAGCGCGAACATCGCGCTGCTTATGGCGGCAGATGATGGTGGTGATGGGTGGTCAGGCAGACTCTCAAAATATATACCATCAATCTAAATCCACGCGCGGCCCCGGAATCGGACCATGGATTTTCGTGTTACAAGGCAAAACCTATGAAGCTGTTAATCGCTGGACCACGTGGTGAAGGATAAGTACATATATATATATGTATAAATATGCGTGCGCGTGTATGAGAGCGCATGTGTGAGAGCGCGCGTGTGTGAGAGCACGTGTGTGTGAGAGCGCGTGCGATAGCGCGCGTGTGTGAGAGCACGCGTGTGCGGGCGCGTGTGTGAGAGCGCGTGCGAGAGCGCGCGTGTGTGAGAGCACGTGTGTGCGGACGCGTGTGTGAAAGCGAGTGCGAGAGCGCGCGTGTGTGAGAGCATGTGTGTGTGAGAACGCGTGCGAGAGCGCGCGTGTGTGAGAGCACGTGTGTGCGGACGCGTGTGTGAAAGCGAGTGCGAGAGCGCGCGTGTGTGAGAGCATGTGTGTGTGAGAACGCGTGCGAGAGCGCGCGTGTGTGAGAGCGCGTGCGAGAGCGCGCGTGTGTGAGAGCACGTGTGTGCGGACGCGTGTGTGAAAGCGAGTGCGAGAGCGCGCGTGTGTGAGAGCATGTGTGTGTGAGAACGCGTGCGAGAGCGCGCGTGTGTGAGAGCACGCGTGTGCGGGCGCGTGTGAGAGCGCGTGCGAGAGCGCGCGTGTGTGAGAGCACGTGTGTGCGGACGCGTGTGTGAAAGCGAGTGCGAGAGCGCGCGTGTGTGAGAGCATGTGTGTGTGAGAACGCGTGCGAGAGCGCGCGTGTGTGAGAGCACGTGTGTGCGGACGCGTGTGTGAAAGCGAGTGCGAGAGCGTGCGTGTGTGAGAGCACGTGTGTGCGGACGCGTGTGTGAGAGCGAGTGCGAGAGCGCGCGTGTGTGAGAGCATGTGTGTGTGAGAACGCGTGCGAGAGCGCGCGTGTGTGAGAGCGCGTGCGAGAGCGCGCGTGTGTGAGAGCACGTGTGTGCGGACGCGTGTGTGAAAGCGAGTGCGAGAGCGCGCGTGTGTGAGAGCATGTGTGTGTGAGAACGCGTGCGAGAGCGCGCGTGTGTGAGAGCACGCGTGTGCGGGCGCGTGTGTGAGAGCGCGTGCGAGAGCGCGCGTGTGTGAGAGCACGTGTGTGCGGACGCGTGTGTGAAAGCGAGTGCGAGAGCGCGCGTGTGTGAGAGCATGTGTGTGTGAGAACGCGTGCGAGAGCGCGCGTGTGTGAGAGCACGTGTGTGCGGACGCGTGTGTGAAAGCGAGTGCGAGAGCGTGCGTGTGTGAGAGCATGTGTGTGTGAGAACGCGTGCGAGAGCGCGCGTGTGTGAGAGTACGCGTGTGCGGGCGCGTGTGTGAGAGCGCGTGCGAGAGCGCGCGTGTGAGAGCACGCGTGTGCGGGCGCGTGTGAGAGCGCGTGTGTAAAAGCGCGTGTGAGAGCACGCGTGTGCGGGCGCGTGAGAGCGCGTGTGTAAGAGCGCGTGTGAGAGCGCGCGTGTGTGTGAGAGCGCGCGTGTGTGAGAGCACGCGTGTGTGAAAGCGCGTGCGAGAGCGCGCGTGTGTGAAAGCGCGTGCGAGAGCGCGTGTGTGAGAGCACGCGTGTGCGGGCGCGTGTGGGAGAGCGCGTGCGAGAGCGCGCGTGTGTGAGAGCACGTGTGTGAGAGCGCGTGCGATAGCGCGCGTGTGTGAGAGCACGCGTGTGCGGGTGCGTGTGTGAGAACGCGTGCGAGAGCGCGCGTGTGTGAGAGCACGTGTGTGTGAGAGCACGTGTGTGAGAGCGCGTGCGAGAGCGCGCGTGTGTGAGAGCACGCGTGTGTGGGCACGTGTGTGAGAGCGCGTGTGAGAGCGCACGTGTGTGAGAGCACGCGTGTGTGGGTGCGTGTGTGAGAGCGCGTGCGAGAGCGCGCGTGTGTGAGAGCATGCGTGTGTAGGCGCGTGTGTGAGAGCACGTGTGTGAGAGCGCGTGTGAGAGCGCGTGTGTAAGAGCGCGTGTGAGAGCGCGCGTGTGTGAGAGCACGCGTGTGTAGGCGCGTGTGTGAGAGCACGTGTGTGAGAGCGCGTGCTAGAGCGTGTGTGTGTGAGAGCACGCGTGTGAGAGCGCATGTGAGAGCGCGCGTGTGTGTGAGTGCGTGTGAGAGCGCATGTGAGAGCGCGCGTGTGTGTGAGTGCGTGTGAGAGCGCGTGTGTGTGAGCGCGTGTGTGTGAGCGCGTGTGAGAGCGCGCGTGTGTGTGTGCGTGTATATAAATAATAATGCATTAGATGCGACCAAATCGTTTTATTGTCGGCTAGTCGAGGTCGAACTCTATGATGTCGAGGTCGCCGTCCGTGTCGCTGCTGTTGTTCTCCGCCGCCTGTGCCTGCGCAACACAACAGTTCCTCATTACAATAACATCACACCAACGGTGTGCTAATCAACACTACGGCCTTTTACACCATTGCAGTACACGGCGCGCGCACGCACCATCACTGAACGTTAAACTAAGTCTCTATTTTTTTTCTCTTTATTATAGAACATTATAGTGCGGTGGGATGTGGTAGGTGATAACTACAGAGTTAAACTATATAATAACATATATATATATATATATATATATATACATATCGCACTAAAATGTCTGTTTCTGCTTCAGGTATCCCCGGCCCCTTTTGTTAAAGAGACATTTATTGGAAGTATTCTGAATGTCTTCGGGTGAGGAGTTCTGTAGCGCAGCCTGAATTGTGAATCAGTTCCCATAGAACCCTGAGCCGTGACTAGGAGTAGAGATATTATTTAGGGAAGGAAAGGTATTTTGGAATTTATCTTTAAAGAAGGAGAGGAAGGATTATTTAATGTAGATAAGAGATCAAGCAAAATTCTTATACAGAAGGCGCTCAAGTTTGGTCTCTATTATTGTGTTAGACAATGCTGTCTCTAACTCTCAATCTCTTTCTCTCGCTCTCGCTATATACAGATATTTTTTTGGAAAATATTAAAAAAATTAATAACACCAAAACCATTGTCTTTAGATGGGGTATTCCATACATAGATGGGATACGAGCTATACTTTAGCCCCTCCATACCTTTTACACCTTTTACGTTACACCCTGTATATTATAACAAAGCACAATTTATATGTTTTTACCTCTATCTCTTGCTACCTCTGTCTAACTTTACCTCGCCATCGCGCTATCCTTCGCGTGCTTGTGCTTAGGCGAGGAGAGGAAGACGACATCATCAGATAAGCGCTCCCCCCCTCCCCATAGCACGGCGCTATTTCAGATCATATAGATTGTCGTATTTAAATCTCGTTACCGCAGTAATATTATCAGTGTAATAAAAAAGTGAGGTGTGTTACTCACGGCCCTGCGCGCGCGCATCACCCTCCTGGGGCGCACCTCCTCGTCCGCGGAGTCGTCGCCCGAGCTGCCGCCCTCCGCCAGCCCCATCACGGCGTTGCGCAGCAGGCTCGTCGCCACTGCGGATGTACATAGAATATTAGATGAACCGTTTTTTTGAGAGGAGCGAGACACTCACCTGATGTTAAGTGATACGCCTGCCCATAACAAAATGGCGCTATTTAAGATAATATACACTGCACTACATTGTTCTCATCGCCTTGATCACTGTGTTGAAAACTTTAGCAATGTTACCTCTTAAGTACACTAGCTACAGTGCCCTTCAAACCGGATTATTGCAAATTAAGCACGCTACTGCCTGTTGGCTGCAATAGGCGCTGCGCTGGTATCTACCTAGACGGTCTCCGGCAACAGAGACCTACCACTAGTAATAGCTGAACATCCTTCTAACCGGATCACAATACTGTCTGTCGGCGACAATAGGCGCTGCGGTGGTAACTACTAGACGGTCTCCGGAAACAGACACTACCACCAGTCCTTCGATTGATTATATTTTTTTTTTTTATTACAATACAGGCATGAATAAGGAATACTCTCGTCCATGACCATTTTGGTGCAGTGTAAATATCTTAGGCGGCAATCAGAGAAAAATGGAGACGTGTTGTTAAGCTTGCTACCAACACCTGGAGTGTTGACCACGACGACTCAGTCAAGAGTGACACCGACTAAAGAGAAGAAGATGAAATAACCAGCACCATGTTATGGGCGAGTGATAAAGAACAAACCAATTTGCTGTTATGTAAGCATCCTTAGTCTTGGATGATCACATTCATCTCATCTCAGCAGTTCACTGAATAAAAAAAAAACTAAGACAATTTTTTTTTTCCAAAATACTCACAATCGTCGTCGTTATCGGAGCCAGAGTCCGAGCCGTCGTCGTTCTCCGAACCGTCAGCCATCTCCTCCTCCTCATCCTCTTCCTGTCATAGATGAAAAAAAGAATTAATATCCATCGACTGCACCAATCCTCCGATATAAAATTGTTGGCTCACTTGTCCTTGCCCCCTGAAGCCCAGGAGTGGGAAGTGAGCTATTTATGATTCATTCCATTTCGTTAATAAATGGTAATAAAAAATATGGTATTTTACCACGACCACGATACTTATACCATGACGTACTCATGAGACTGATACTCCTGGGTTACCTTAGAACAGCGTATGAAGTCTGCTATCGTCAGCCCGTAAAGGTCCACAGCTGGACATAGGCCTCACACAAAGATTCCCACACAATCGGGTAAGAATTCATATGGACGGATTTGGGCTATTTTCCACCACGCCGGCCTAATGTGGGGATTGATTCCCATCAATCCTTTCCCACCAGAGCCTTGTTGATTAACAGTGTGCAGCACGAGCTGGTGAGGTTGGCTTGGGTCCCGTGAGTTGTTCAGGAACCCTTACACCCCTTACGAAATATGTGCTAATTACTTTCCTTTTTTTAATACCAGCCACAGCTGGATACATTGCTTTCATCCACCCATAGATAATAGCTGATGGTAGATCTCTATGCACCACCACTCACCACCAGAGTAATTTTAATTAAAAATCGTTGAAGCCTAAACGTCTCATGTAGATGGAGATTGGGCTAAATCTTGTTAGTTGGGACAGCCTATGTCCAACAGTGGACCGCCGTGGACGGATGATAATAAATGAACGACGGGTTAGTTGGCTGTATGGAAAATTGTCGTCTTCATGTTATGGTCATCCAAATCGTGTATAAGGGGTTCCGCACGACAGCTCACGGGACACCAAGCCAACCTCACCAGCTCGTGGTGTAGCTTGCTAATCAAGAAAGGAAGATCTGGCTCCCACCAACCCGCATCGGGCCAGCGTGGTGGGAAATGGCCCAAATTCCCCAATATCGAGCCCTACAAAAGACGGCCCCTGGTGCTCGGCGATGCGATCAGCGCCGGATCGACCGATGTGGGAATCTTTGGGCGAGGCATATGGGATGATGATGATGAGCAGCGTGACATTGCGCGTGCGGTACTCACCGCGTCGTCGTCGTGGTCCCGCTTGCGGCCGACGTCGTACAGCTTCACGCACGACTCCTGCACCTGGTCCAGGTTGCCCACGTTCTCGACGAGAGATATCTGGGTGCCGTACCGCGACACGCTCAGCGCGTAGATGTTCCGCTTCACGTCGATCGTGGCTGGAGAGGAGAAAACATTAATTAAAAAAAACAGTGTGGGTAGTTATTAAGTAAGAGAATGTGATGCTGTGGACGTAGTAAAAAGAACGGAACAGAAAAACAGTATTAAGTTTCACATACAACTTTTATCTCCTTCCTCTCTATCACTTCCTCTCCCTCTCTCTCTCTCCCCCTCACTCTACTGGATCACTCTCTTCATAAAAAAGTAAATACTCTGTTACTAAGTTAGTGCGCTTTATCACCACAGACCACTTAACATCAGGTGAGATCGTGGTCGAGGACCAACCTTGTAGATTTATAAAAACTCTCTCTCTGTCTCTCTCTCACTCTCAGTTTCTTTGTTTAAATTGCTTTAACGGTAAGTTTCATGTGGTAGTTAATTTTTTTGTTAATTAACTGACTAATAAATTTCTTGGACGTTTTGAAATGGGCCTTGAGGACTACCTTCTGGTGGCAGGTATCTTCCTGAAGACCGTTTAGGTAAGTGTACCACCGCAGCGACTAGTTCTGCCGCTGAACAGTAGTGTGCAAATATGACTTTATTCCGGTTTGAAGGGTGCTGTAGCTAGTGAAATTATTGGGGTGATGAAACTTAACATACGTCTAAAGGCGACGAGCAGTATTGTGCTGCCTACCATTCTAACACCTCATTGTTATAAGTAGGAGTATCATTTACCATCAGGTGACCACCAGCTCGAGAACAAATTTGTCTAATAAGTATATTTCCGCTCTGTGAGTGTAAAACTCACCTATACTGGAGTAGTCGTAAGGGTCCAGTGTTTTGAAGCTGGTGTCATACTGGCTCCTCTCCTCCGAGTCCTGGTCGGAGCACACTGCATAAATAGCTGTGCACGTCGGGTTGAAGATGACCTGAATAAACAAAACCATTTTTTTATTATTGTTTCAACTATATACACTGCATCACATTGCGCTTATCGTTTTGGGGTATTACATATTACAACGCCCTTCAAACAGGAACACTACTACATTCGCACACTACTGTTAGGCAGCAGAAACAGGAGCTGCGTTAGGTGGTACTTAAGTAGACGTAATTCCACCAGCAGGGTGGTAGGGTTTTATTGACTAGGTACCATCTTCATACCACCATGGCAGCACCGCTGTACTTCGGCTGTCACCACGTGAGATCTGGATTATACTGAGAACGTTTCATCCGCGAGAGAGAGGAGGAGTGAGGAAAAGAATAAACGACAAATTTTTTATCGATAATTTTTTTTTTTAATTAAATATATCAACGAAACGAACGAGACGTTCACCTGATGGTAAGGGATACGCTCGCTCATAACATGGCGCTAGTTAGATTATAACACTGCTCCACATTGCGCTCCTCTCCCTAAGATATGGGATATTAAGTTTCATATCCTCCAGTAATTTCACTAGCCATAACGCCCTTCGAACAGGAACACTACTAGGTTTGCAGGCGACAGATATAGGAGCTGCGGTGGTACATATACGGTCTCCGGGAACAAAGACCTACCACCAGTATAAGCGAGTGTGATAACATGATTTCAACTTCTCTCTCTCCCTCTGTCTCTCATTATCACTCTCTCTTTCTCACTCTCACTCTCTCTCTTTATAGTGCTGTATACACCACGGAGACCAGTCGACAGGTTGTTCAGAGCACGTGTGCGGCGTAGTAAGTAATAGAGAAGACTAGGTACCTCATTCCCTCGCAGACTACACACTATAAACATGTTCATAGATGTTTTTTTTCTTTACATCAGAAAATCCAAGTCTTTAAAAATGCTTCAAACCTGAACACTGTTCAATTAAAATGGAAACCACGCACCTCTGACTTATCCAACGTCGGCACTGTCCTCAGCAGATGGAACGTCCGGAGGTCCCAAACTTCCGTATTAGATATTACCTGAATAAAAAATGACAAATTAATAATGGAAACGATCACCTGGTGGTAAGTGATACGCCTTCCCGTAACATGACGCTAATTAAGATATACTGCACCATATTGCGCTAGTTGCCTGAGACAAGATTCGAGTCTCGTTACCACAGTAGTTACACTAGTTACAGCGCCCTTCAAACCGGACCACAGTAATGTCCGCACGCTACTGTTTGGCGGCTGCAATGAGCGCTGCAGTGGTACCTACCTAGACCGCCTTCAGCAACAGAGAATTACCACTTCGCATTCTATTGTGTATCTAAATCTTGTTATTGTAGTAATTTCACTATCTACAGCATCCTCCAAACCGGACATTTACCTGGTAGTAATTTGTACAAGAGAAAATTAATTTTGTTTATTTTTTTTTTGGGTTCTAGATCAGTATACGGTAACTGAGTGGTATGACGGTCCAAATCGGATACGGAAGAATATGAAGAGGTTCACCTCGAGCCCGTTCGGATGGAAGACGCCGCTGTGGGTCTGGTTCAGCTTGTCGAACTTGTGTATCTCCTTGCCGGTGTTCACGTCCCACAGTACGCCATCTGTCGGCGAAACAGCGTAATGCAGGTACATATTAAAATTATTGCCTTTTTGGATCACATGCTAAGAATATGGCGGACATCGTACCAGATAGCACCAGCTCGTCTGTGGGGTTGAAGGTGGCGCGATTCTTCGCGTACTGGTTGCTCATCGACGGCGCGAGCGTCATCAGCTCGCGGCCGGTGCGCGTGTCGAACACGGTCGCCGTCTCGCCCTTCGTGCCGATGATGCGGTCGTCGGACGTCTTCGAGAACTCGACGTACTCCTCGTTGTCCAGCTGGAAGCTGCTGCCGGGGTCGTTCATGTTACTTTCTTTAACTACTACGGACTGACAAGCTTTAAATTAAGGATGGTGGAACCGTCGAGAAGACTCCGGTTCTCACAAGCTGACAGTGGGAACGTAGCGATGCTGGTATGGTACCAGGAGCACGATACCAACGTGGTACCTAACCCGGTTCCAAAAAAAAAACGCTGCTGATAACTATATTCCTCAACTTGAAGCCTGGTAATCGAACTGGTTGTCTCCATGCTAATAGACAATCGGTTGGTCACTACTATGGATTACTCAGCTTCCTCATGACGACAAAACAAGAGACATCGGTATAGCACTACCTTCTCTTCCCCCCTCTCTCTCTTTCTCATTCTTTCCTCCTCTCCTCTCACTTGTGAGTTGGTATGATTTTTTTTTAAAAACTCATCAGGTGACACTATAACTTTTTAATGAAGTATTAAAATTAACTTTTATAGAAAAACATTAAATATCATCATCAGCCGATAGACGTCCATCGCAGGACGTAGGCCTCCCACAAAGATCTCCACATCGATCGGTCCCCCGTTCCTCGCGTCCAGTGACGTGAGTATTGGGAGGCCTACCACAAGGTGGACTGACGATCTGATGAGAATCGCGGGAACCACTGGATCATTAAATTTGATTTCTTTTAAACCGCCAATTGACGTCCCCACTGTTGGGGCTCAGGCCAACCCTCAATATGAGGTTGATTAAGGAAAAAATATATTAGTAATGTCGCTAGTGACATTACCGGAGTTATCATCTTATGTTAAGGTGATCAAGTGATCACAACGTGGTGGTGTATATTATCCTAACTAGCACCATGGGACGTGCATATGTGATAAAATAAAGGGAACCTCCATCTCTGGTTGTTCCGTACAATGATGATAATAATACACGTGGTACACACAGCTGTTCGAACTCCTTCATGTTCCAAAGCGCGGAGAGCGGCCGCCAGGTGGTGGTGGCGGACGCGAGCAGCAGCAACCCATCCCGGCTCGCCTGCGAACATATAAAAGAAGTTTCTTCATTCTGATGATGTAAGCGCTTGAAAGCCATAGAGACTCTTACAGCTCACCTAACAATGGGCTCGTGGACCCGGATCCACAGCCTGTTTCTAAAAAGTAGAAAAATGGAGTAGTAATAGTAGTAGACGGATTTTCGTATGTCTGGATTATTGCTTCCTGGTGAATCCACTCCGTCGGAGACGGACTCGGGTCCGTTCTCGGATCACCTTCGTCTGTATCGGAAACCCTGGACGGTGAGGACCACCCCTGATCGCTGTGATTAGTGTACGCGGTGTGTGGGTAGCTGTGGCATCGCGTTCTGAAGCGAGGGCGGCGTGATGTCGGAATCCGGAGCGTGTTGGTAGTGTCCGAAGCGTGTGTGGTGACGTGGGTGTTGTCGATGACTGTGAGTTCGTGTGTGGTGTGGGGGACCTCTGGAGATGACGGGATTAGCACATGCCGTGGTATGCGCTTATTGGTTTTCGGATTCGGCGGCGGTTTGAAGTCGGTCGCTTTGGTTATAATAATTTAAAAACATCTCTATCATACGATTCCCGCTTCTCTTTCTCTCTATGTCTCTCTTTTCTCTGTTTTTATTAAAGCAACTAAATGAGAATGACGATCATCGTAGTTTTGAATCGCACTACATCCACAGTATCGCTTTCAGATCTAAGATATTAAATCCCATTATCCCAGTAATTTCACTACCTATAACACCCTTCAAACCCGAACATCTTAATGCTAGGATATTTGTAGTACAGTCATGTTTAAATGAAATTCGTTTCTATGTACACGGCTCTCTCCCTCCACACTTACTACTCTCTCCCACACTGATTTAACGACGGTTAACTTAACGATGATAATGGTTACTAGTAATAATAAATCTAGTATTAAAGTTTGTGACTGTGATAACTCACTTGCATATGATATATATAGGACTCGTGCACTTGGTAAGAATTCTCCTCCACTCCGCTGAACAAGTTGAACACCCGGATGTCACCAGACGAAGTTGCTGCCAGGAGCTGCTGCTGCGTCGGCTGCGGGAAGACACACACACAATTGTTTTAAATAACCATAACACTCAATATAACCTAAATAGCACTGCGTTTAATGTCCCTATCATCATCATGCTATCTATGCAGCTCGGTGACATACATTATCAGTGTCTTATATCATAACAGGAGTGTAAGGGTTTCTGCACAACAACTCACGGAACCCAAGCCAACCTTACCAGCTCGTGGTGCAGCCTGCTAACCAACAAACGAGACTCTGGCTTCCCACCAATCCACATTGGACCAACTTGGTGGGATATGGACCTCTCCAAACGACAGTGCCTGGTGCCCGGCGATGCGGGAAGCGTAGGAGCGATTGATGAGGGGATTCTTGGGGTAGGCCTATGTCCAGCAGTGGACGTCTATCGGCTGATGATGATAATGTAATAATATAATAATATAATATTTAAATTAAATTCTAAGTCTTGAGCGATGTAGGTATCATACTATCACTAATGGTTAACCGGTTGCCTAGTACGGAGGTCAGGTTTAACTCTAGGGTTACTGACTTTGATCAATGATAGGATTCTTTCGAACTCCTCTGGCTAGTTTTTGAAATGGAAGTCATATTTATATATTTTTTATTTTTAAGTTTTTACAGCGGTCCCTGGGCATTTGTGGGCTTGGGCTTCATTCATCTCTGTATTTATTATATTGTCATTTAATTCTCCATCATCCTCTTCTTTTGTACCATTCTTATCTTCCATTCTTTTGTCTCTCTTATAGTCCATTCCGTTTCCTTCTTTCATACTTCCCTTAAAAAAGTGTCCACACAATTTTTATTTATTTTAGCATTCCTATTTCTACTTCTTAATATATTCTTATCTTTGGTGTTATCACTATACATTTTGTTGTGTACATTTGTTATTTTTTTTATACCTACTTATCCTGTTCTCTTTACATTTGCCTTACATTTTTCTCTTTTTTACTTATTTTCTGCTCTATCACGTTTTGTTCTTATTGTTAGAGTAATTTTTTTATCGTTCTCCCCGGCTTGTATTGTACCGGAGTATCTGTTTTCTGCTTTCATTTTAAACTTTTATTTTTATAAACTATTCTTTTCCTTACTTAATACATTTTCTTTTCTTCATTCATGCTTTCTATCTTTTACTGATTCCTTGTCATATTTACATATTTCCCGTTTCTTATCTCATGGATCGCCTCTCAGACTTCGGTCGCCGCATGCTTGCGTTTGCTTTTTTATTTGTTACACTTCTTTATTTATTTCTATCACTTAGATTACTACTGTATTATTTTTATACTACTTTACAATTTGTCTTTCTTCTTTTTTTAAGTTTTCTTTTACATTTATTATCCTATTTTTATTATTATCCTATTCATGTATTAGCCTATAATAGAAAAGTGGCAATGGTTCAAGCAGTAGTTTGTGGTAGAAATGAACACCGAGGTAATTAGACAAGACATTGGCCGATTTCAAACGAAACGATATATTTATTAATAAAAATAAATGAATATTTTAATTTAACTCACGTGGAACACGGTGTGAGTGAAGTAAGCATCGGCTTCCTGCAAGCGCAGCGTGCGCACCGGTGCGAAGTGCGCGTGCACAAGGCGCGAGTGCGCGCGGCGCAGCGTCGGCGCGCCCATCTCCCGACGCACCGCACGCGAACACACGTTCACCGCTTCCTGGCCGCCGCGCGCCGCCAGCCTCGCCAGCGTGCCCACCGCCGTCGGCTCCGGGCATTTGTGAGGCCTATAATAATGTATCATACTAGTCAATATCTGTAGCTAGTCAATTGTATAGCACCGACTAGGTAAATCTGCACCGCATAAATTTTAGTGTTCAAATATTACTCTGTTCAGGTTTGGGATTGTGAGGGTTCCCGCAGAACAACTCAAGGAATCCAAGCCTATTAATCAACAACAACAAACGAGGCTCCGGCTCCGACCAACCCGCATTGGGTCAGCGTGGTGGGAAATGACCCCAATCCCCCATATATAAGGCCTATGTCTAGTAGTGGTCGTTTAAAGTCTGATCATAACGACGAACATGTTTGAATGTCGCTATGGTTAGTGAAATTACTGGGGTAATGAGACTTAATGTATATCTTGAGGCGTCGAGCTCAATGTGCGTGTAACGCAGTGTAAATCATCCTAACGCCGTATTTTTATGATGAAGTTGGGACAAGTCTGATCGCTTAGAAAAATAAGAATAATGTGTAGAAAATGTACCAACTCGAATAGATTGAATTGTGGGCAGGTGACGACTGGGTTTTTGCACAGCGCGTGCTGGTTGTATAAATACTCGATGATAATAGAGTGGAGGGTGATCCGAGGTGGCGAGACCGCTCTCTCGCTGCCGGTCGAGCTCAGCTGCTTCTGAAGCGAGCGCTTGTGTTCCGTAGGCGGGCCGCTGGTCGGCGTATTTTGAACTTTCCTGATAATTTATAATAATAAATAATGTTTTATTATTAATAAAAAACAAAATGGTGGTAGATTTTTTGCAACATTCTCGGCTGGCTACAATCCTCATATTGTAAATCTGCTGCTATAACAGCATCGCTGTGATTCACCTGTCAATATATGAGAGTATTCGGAGCTGGAACTTCAATATTTTATCTCATCTTTTAACACCTGGTGTGAGCCAATTAAATATAAAAAAAGCATGATTTTTTTTATTACTCCACATTGACTCTTTGTAATGATGTTTAATGTTGCTAGGTTATCATTTATTTAATTTACAAAACATCACACATTAGGGTTACGGACCAACTGGATAGTGAACACAAGCCTTTTTGAAACAAATCAATCAGTCCTTAGTGTAGTGGTTTTCCTTCATCATATGGTCTTTGCATATGAGGATTGGTTATTAGTTGATAAGAATCGTTGAGTATGAAAAAAAAAAACGACCAGAACATTGAAATGAAAAATTGCAATACAAATAAAATCACCTAAGCTTTATGACGGGTGGTAACGGACTGTCGCCGTCTACTTGCATGCTCTGGTGGTGGTGGTCGAAGCTATCGCGGTGCAGGGAGCCGCAGCTGCTTGTACGTGAGACGGAAAGCCGAGGCTGTTTGCAGAGGGAAATATATTTAAGATTTATATATATATAACATGAAGCGACGAGACGAGTGCTATCGCCCTGATGATAAGTGACATACACTTGCTAATAACAATTAGGCATTAGATAGAATGGTGTACACTGCACCTTACTTTGTTCGTCACTTTGAGACACAAAATTCTACTAGCTGTACGAGTCTTTCAAATGGGAACTTGGTAAAGTGTGCGCACTGCTTTTTGGAGACGAAACCAGTCGAAGATGTGGTACCCACTAAGACAACCTCCAGCAATAGACACCTTTATTAAAATATATGGAATAGTAAAGGAGTTCTTGGTGTACCCGGACAGGTGTGGATGGTGTGTAGACGGGTGGCGGTGGTGGTGCGGGCGCTGTGGTCGCAGGGGGCGGAAGGCGCGCCTCGCGCTGCAGCGTGCTGGCGCTCTCGCGCAGGCCGCGCGCAGCAAGGTGCGCCACCACCAGCTGCAACAGCTGCCGCTCGTTGTAACCGATGCGCGTTTGCGCCACCACGTTCGCCTGCCGGTATATTTACAATCTATTAACACATTAAGTAAATTTAGAATATATTAAAGCGCCACTCCAACTAAAGGTTGGCGATCAGCGCGGTACAGTCCTGTCTGTCTCTGGATCGGCGGAACAATTCGGACGCCCCAGATATGCCAGTCCATTCCCTGATATTCCTCAACCATGACTATATAGCTAGAATATATTATTATTTTTTACCAATTGTTTTTAAGTTTTTTCTTGAAAAATATTTTTTGCAAAGTTACTATGAGACTTAGGTCCAAAAGCGACGAGCCCGATGTAATGCAGTGTATATCATATTAACCAGCACCACGCCGCTATCGGTGAGGATATCACTTACCATCAAATAAATTTTCTGCATCTCAACACGCATTATAGATTCATTAAAGAACCTTCAACAAAGGACACACGTAACAAAATCAATCGTGTTCTTCAAATATAGGAGACCACAGCATTTAAATTTAAATATATATATATATATATATCAACATCATCATCATCAGCTGATAGACGTCCAATGCTGGACATATATAAGAAAACAAAAATATTCTTTACTTTTGTCCGCATTAAAACAAAAAAAAACTCATTTTTTTTTTACTTTTTACTGGCCGCTTCTAGGCCATTGAAAATTAAAAAATGGGGGTGGAGGAGATTGTGAGCTATAGTGCCGCACTATTTTCAGGATTACAGCTTTAAACTAACTCTGTGTATGTTTGCAAGCGAGGTCTCGAACTCGGCGCCCATGTGTTTCTTGCCGGAGATTCTTTCCAGCAGCTCCAGCGCGTATTTCTGGAACATGACGTGTTCTTGCCTCTTCTCTTGAAGGATCGGATCCCGCATTAACGCTGCAAAGAGAATGATATAATATATACGACTGTAAAAAATCTAACAGTTGTTGTATGAGTTTTTTTTTTTTGGAAATGTATCAAGATTTGCCAGTAATTCAATTCTCATCTAAATTATTTAATGTGATCGATTTCTCCACAAGCCCATATATGGTCGCGACGGCGCAATCCATCACAGGTTATGGAGTATGTCTCCTTGATAAACTAAATCCTAATCCATGCTATGGACCACCACAGAGATAGTAAAAATCATTGTATAAGTGGGAATGTATATTTCAAAGACTCTTTCTATCACTGCAGTTAATAAAAAAAAAAAACTTGAATGCGCACATACTCTGTATCTGCGATGTGGTGAACAGTGGCAACTTGGATATGATCTGACGGACGGTAGGGCAGCGCGCCAATCCGGCGAGCGCCCGGCACGCCAGGCCGCGAAGCCGGTCCGCGTCCGTTATCGGCGCCTTCACCAACATCAGCGACAACAGGACCTGATAATGCATCAAAATGCCAATTTTAAAAATTTTAAAATTTAAACACTAGCAGGATAATCTTCTGGCAGATTACTGGTACCGATGAGAAGAGCAAGATATACAGCCCACAATAATATATACAGCATCACATTGTGGTCGTCGCTCTGGGACACAAGATGTACTCTCGCTATCCATTAGCAACATCCTTTAAACAGGATACTGTAGTTAATAAATTAATTATAGGCTCCCACATTACCCGAGTGGAATCCCTTCCCACATGATCCAATAATAATATTTTTATTTATTTATTTATTGATTTTTGTTTTATTTTAAATATTTTTTTTTACTAAACGATGTATTATTATTTCAGATATGTTTTTCTCTCGAAACAGAATTTCGGTTAATAATGAGCACCACTTAGTTTAGCCTGTGGTGTTCATTATTAACCGAATCCTTCCTGTATATATTATTATTATTTTTGTGAAGGGTTTCTTTTTTCCTCAGTTTTTGGGCTGGTAATAACTGCATTTACGGGCCCAAGCCAAGTAAATGCAGTGTGAAGTGTGTTAGTCTACTCATCCTCTACTTGCATGAATATTCTTACGATTCTACAAGTATTTAAAATTACAGCTTTTTGTAGGGTTATAAGGGTTATTATTATTATTATTAATAATAATAACAATAAAACAAACGATTTACCATTACTGCGTTAACGTATTACCATCACCGCGCGATCATTGTTTAAACTACTGATCAATTCATATGACTATTTATGAGTAGTATGATGATATTACCATGATGCCGTTGTTGGTGCGGACACTCTCCCACACCTTCTGTATGATGTCTTCGTATGATTTCAGCGCGGTCTTCTTCTTGCTGGAACCGGTGATGGAGAACCGCGTCGTCGATGTACCGGCCTGTGTTAAACGTGACATTTGGACACAGATAGAGATGTATTTTTAGATCAAACAGTGATATCCGGATTGAAAGGCAATGGAGTGATATTATAGGGGTAACAAGATTTGCACGATCCGGTGCTGTGCTGGTTGTGGAGTTGTGCTCAAAATTAACTATTCATATAGATCCTACCAAAAACAGTAGCTTTTAAATGTGCTTATCATCATCAGCCGATGGACGTCCACTGCTTGATATAGGCCTCCCTAAAGATCTTCGCATAGTCAGCATGGCATCCAGTACCGCTGGGCACTAAGGGCTATCATGTTTATGGGTTCATATGGGGGAATTTGGGCCATTTCCCACCATGCTGGCCAGAGCCTCGTTTGTTGATTAGCAGGGTGCACCACAAGCAGGTGAGGTTGTGCACCACAAGGTGTGAATTGTAGCTCGGGACTCCTTACACCCCGCAAATATGTTTAATGAATTTCTAATCGTAAATGGAAATCTGATACCTGACTACTAGTAACAAGTTATGAGAATTAGTAAGGTGTAATTTATATCTGTACAAACGTAAACTACCACCCGTCTATTCCTCTTACACCCACACACACATACCCTATGGACGGGTGTGCATACACAGTTCACAATCACGTTAAGCGCTGCTTTCTGTACTTCCGGTTCCGGTACTATTTCACCATCGGCCGCGCCTGAAACATTGAGGCATATCGACGATGAATCTATATTCAGTCTTTGCTTATTTACAAACAGACATTTTGATTGATTTCGATTTTGGTTCGAGGACAATGAAGGTATGTTTTTTGGTTACCCTTCACCAAGTCATCATCAACAGCCATCGGCTTTAATTAAGTATTATAGTAGAAATATGTTAAGTATCTAACACAGTAATGTTTGCTCACTGTTATTTCTTTTTACGTCGGTGGTTATTGCGTACCAAGTACAATGTTGATGCCGGTGGTGAGATCAGCATCCCTCATGTCGATCTTGTCGGTGAGCAGCAGTTGAACGCGAGGCGCCACGCAGCAAACGGAAATGACATCAAGCGCCGAGCGGACGGTCTCCGCCCTGAAGCGGAAAACACTGTATAATTTTTATCTATATATTTAGAAATTTCATCATCATCATTATCAGCCAGGAAACCTACACTAATGATCTCCACATCGATCAATCCGGCTGCTTCCCGCAACCTTCACCAGATATTAAGAACATGACTTATTCTATAAGCTGGCGTATCAACAGAGTCAGCTCCACATACCCTCAAGTTGAAATGAGGTTGTGAATGGTGAAGTGTATTCTCCCACAGAATACTTTCACTCACATGTGACGATAGCTGGAACTCAGCTATGTGATTATAGCCATATGAGAATGGAAACTAACCAGCTGGGTTCGATAATTCTCCATCACCATCCATAGACATGTTATATGGTCCCAAGCAAACTAAAGACCTTCATATTATATAGGAAAATCTTCCCCTCTGTGCCGTGGTTAAGTGCTTTCTTTTGAAAGCTTCCTATCGCTGTGGTTATATATCCACTTTCCTCTCCCCTTCTTTATAACCTGGTGGTAATTGATATGCTCTCTCACAAACTAGTTCACTCTAATTAGAATATTTTCCTGTTGCTCGCGAACTTAAGCATTCATTGATTTAAGACGAGGTATTAAGTCTATTTCTCCAGGAACTGCCTACAGAAGGGAGGAAGGGTTTTTTTTATATATATCGACGATTACGAGCATAGCACCAGTATATACCCTACCGCCCTCCAGCCGCACTACAATACCTGCCGTTGAAGTTCCATTCGTACGCGTAGCCGACCACCTGGAGCAGCAGCGTCACACCGCCCAACTCCAGCAGCTCGTCGACCGGCGCCCATCGAGACCATGCGACGCTCTGCAGCAGCTGGATCTGCTCCTGGATCTCTTCCGGTGATGACTTTGACGCCTATAAGATATTAGAGGTTTCTTTTAAATGATGAAGGCGAAGGCTACATAGAGCATGTCACATTGTTATTGATGAAGATTAACATTTAAGATTATATTTACATATCATCATTATCACCATCATTAGATGACCTCTTGCAATTCCATTTCCAAATCCAAAAAACCAATTCGATTTTTTTTCGCTTTTCTCAGTAAGAGTATGATGTATGTAAATATATCATACATGCTTGCCTTGTTAAATCATAACTTCCTGATACAATCCCAAGGTTTCATGTGAAGGTTTGACTGATTGTTTTTTTTACGATCATATGAGAGTATTCTGCTGGAGCACACTTCACCTTCTATAGTTTCGCCATCATTTAAAATTGTGAATTCTTGGTCGATCGTTTATCCATAAAAAAATACTATATATATATTTAACAAACTTCACTGACCTTGTAAGGCGGAGGCTCCGGAATGTTGTCGCCCTGCTGGCGTGCTATCTGAGCGGCGCGCAGCTTCAGATGCGCCTCCAAGTATCTGACAATAATTTCAATGGCATCACCGAACTCCCTTACTTCAGGTGTATGTAATTAATAATATTAATGAGAATATTTAAGATAGCACAAAAATTCATTAAAAATATTTATTATGCATTACAATCATCATAGTGGTGATTATTTCTTTTAGTCTGCGAAGCAATGAGACGAACTAGACGATCACCTGATGGTAAGTAATAAACACGCCGGTATCCAAACTGCGCTAGATAGTATAATATACACTGCACCACATTGTACTCGTCTCCTTGTGACATAAGATTCTAAATTTCGCTACCCTAGTAATTTCACTAGCTACGGCGTCCTTCAAACAGAAACATAGTAATGTTTGCACACTAACTGTTTGGCGGCAATTGGAGCTGCGGTAGTACCTTTACTACCGGAAATGGAAATTTACTACCAATCAAATTTCACTAGCTGTAACAGACGCTACAGGATCCTACGCACTAGGTTGCACCAGCTTACCTCCTGAGCGCGACGCAGACATGCCTGACGATCTGGCGCGCGGCGCAGGTCTCGTCCTCGGAGACGCGCGCGCGGTCATCCGAGCCGAGTATTGGCAGTGTGGAGATCACGTTGTACAGCTTCCGGAGACCGTCCTGAAAACGAAACCCACAACCGTACTTATACCAAGATAAAAGTGGTATTAATATTGAAATATCTCCAAGTGTTCATTTAAAAAATTTGATTGGATATTATTTATTGAAGCGAGCTCGTTAAGAAAAAGCCAAGACTGATGTGATCGTATCCATGCACTAAAATAAATTACTAGTAATGTCTACAGTATTTTGTTTATTTAAACCCGCTCACCTGGGTATCGAACTCCTCTAATATGACGCGAAAATTAAAAGAGAGCCCGAAGAACATGGTCGCGTGGCAACGGCCCGAGTCGTGAGAACATTCCAGGAGCCACAAGGCGTATCTAAAACAAAGGCAGGTATAAAAATATTAGGTACTGCAGTACCAGCCTATTTTTGTCTCCCAATCGTAGCTTGCGAACATTACTGTCTTCCGATTCCCAAGGTACAGCACCTTGCATCAACTGGAGAAGTTACTGGAGGTAACCAGATTTAACACGTTCACGATTTCCGTTGGTGTTCCAGTGAGGAGGCGCTAAAATACATGTCGGCGCGCAATTGTTTCCTGATTAGATCTGTATGCTCAGTAGTACAGGGAGTGCCAGTACCAGGGGTGCTTATTGTATAGTTGGTTCAGTTTTTTTCATCCTAACCACAGATTTCTGACAGTAAGTATAAAAAATAGATAAAATGGTAATGGAAATAAGTGATTCTGATGAAACTACAAATAGAAGCTGGAGACAGGCATCGAGATTACTGATACTTTCTTTCTGTTTAGACAAGAATTTTGTTAATTATAAAATGAAGTGAACGAGTGTTCCACGGAGGAAGAGAAAAATGCAATGAGACGTGATCGTTTTTTATCTACAGCCAGGACTGAAGATCGGTTGTACAATATTAGAAATATCATTGAAGCAATTGTGGATACCTTCAAGAGTTGTTATTGAACAAAACTTAAGTTTATATGTTAATAATTATAACTGTAATTATAAATAAATGTTTTTAATGAAAATAGATAAAATTTTCATTATTTTAAGTTTAAGAGTCTAATGGCACATTCCACCACCACCGGCGTGGACGTGATAAGATCTCATGCATCAAGGCAATAAGCGAAATGTGATGTACGTTATCTTAACTATCGTCACATAGATAGGAGTGGACAAATTGCTGTTCTCATCTTTGACACGTATGCTCTCTCCCCAACTCATGTATACAGGAGTCCGTGCGTGTTGTGCGTGATGTGATATGCTAGTATGAACAAATTACTTGGCTAGATCTGAGAGTACGGCGCGCGGCAACAAGCAGACCCTCTCCATGGCGTCTTCGCAGTAAGCCAGGTAGTAGAGACAGATGGAGACGCCCGTCGCTGCGACCGACGGCCTAGGCACCTCTAGGAATTTCTGCAAAACCAAATCATACATTTCTATCTCAAATCATTCGTAATAATACTTTTAGTCTAGCAACATTAAAACAGCATAGACTAAAGTCTTAAGTGAAACTTCAAGATTATCTATATATTTATTCTTCATTGTAAACCTTTTTTTAAATTTGGTATTCCTAAGACCTGAACATTGGAGTCGTTCATAATTTTTTTTCTTGCATTTTAAACTATAATTCTCATTCATAACCTTTAAACCTGTATCTCTTGACTTGTTTCTGATAGCGGGTAGATATGGAGAGGTAGCGATTTGTAAGTCCACTTTCATCCAACCCTGAGTTTCGTATACATCATAAATTTTAGTGCTAGCAGTAATTACAGCTGAAGTCCTGACCTCTGCGGGAAAGTCTAGTTTGATGCTAGTTAAATTGCTGATTGGGTTCTTTTTCACCCTGGTCGTGTTGTAATCTTCTTTGTTTGATTTTTATGATGAAATTACATGTAATATCTCGTAAGGTGGTTGCATTGCTTGTTCCATTGGCAGTTACCTCAACTGGACTTCTTCCTATAAAGTGGGTGCTTTGCTAATGCCATCAGGAGAGCATTTTAGTAGCAAGTTCTTTTATACTCTTATAGTCGCTTTAAGCTTATACCTTATTTCACTCGGTTTAAAATTTTTGAGCCAGCAATTTACGTCCTGGCTGTTGGGGCACAGGCCTACCTTCAACATAAGGACGATGGGCCATAGTCACCACGAGGGCCCAACGCCTTAGAATAAGTATTGCACTAACCGCGGCCGTGTACGGACGCTGCCAGAGAGAGCTCCGCACGAAAAAACCGACGCGAATTTACGTAATTCTATTTTGTTAAAAGTTGTCGCGGAATTGTGGTTGTTTTATATCGTTGTGTTCGTCTTTGTGAGTGTAGTTGAACTGTGTAAAAACCAGTGAAATCGGATTTAACAATAAAAAGTTATTAAAGAAAAACCATTAAAAGTGAGGTTAAGTGACTTCTCAAGCAAACGCTGCGCGAAAGAGATCGGCGACCCCCCTCTTTTTTCGCCGCAAATAGTGCCTCACAGGGGTCTCTTTATACCCCATAAAAACCAGATTTTTCTGGACAGGGGTTGGGGAGTAATTAGACTTTTCCCCAAAACCACGTGGCACGTGGTCGGAGATCCAGACGTTGCACAGGGAAACGGTTTACACCGTTAGAAAGACGACGACGAGGCGAACTCGCGGATACCTCGGAGTCATTATTTTGACCCTCGAGGAGCGAGTTACTGGGGGTAGAAAACTGTAAAACTACCCCCGAATTCGGAGCCAAATATCTCGCTGCCTGGAGCGGTGACCCCCCATTTTTTGGGGCTCGTTGGAAGCAGCAAGGAAGGAGCAATCCAACGATACCCCACAAGTCGGGGGTTAATGTGAAAAAATTATTTTTAAAAATTAATTAGTTGGAGACGCCGCGTCGGGGCCTAGTGACACCCCTGGGGGCACCGAGGGAGCACAGGTGGATCAAAAAAGTATCTGGACAGGTTAAAAATCTCCCCCCCTTTTTAAATATATAAAAAATTATTAAACTTTTGGAAAACTTTTTGAGTAATAAACAAAATACAGTTGCAAAATTCAAAATTTAATTTTGGAAAATTTTTTACAATTGAAAAGTAAATCAAAAAATCCTGTTCTTAATTGGCACATATTCAAAATTTTATCCCCAACCCACCAGTGCTTGCCTGAAGAAGATAGCTCCCCCCTAGGGGAAGTTACACGTGAAACAAGGGTAGCCACGGACCGCAAATAAGTGCGGTTATCGTGGTTTTCCCACACCAGCCGTACTCGATACGGCTGTTAAAATACCTGTTACCCCAGTCGTAAAATATTTAAAAAATACGGTGGAGCAAAAATTTCTAAGGGGAAATAACAGCTGGTCGGGGAAGGCTGGTATTCGGCCCCGACATACTAGTGACATACTAGTGGTGTCTCCCTGTGAAACTAGGTAGCGGTACAGAAATACTAAGTTGAGTAAATATTTACTAATTGTTTAAACAATTATATTATTAAGAAAATAAAAAATTGACATAGTACCGCTACCTGGTTTCACACAGCGCAAAGCCGGCACGAACTTGGCCGGCGGGGCCGTCCTCGCTAAGCGCGGCGAGGTACTAGGCTCGCATAAACGCGAGGAGCGTGCGTCGGCCGCGGCGCGGTTGGACGGACACCATCGGATATCTCCAATTATATTTATTAAAATATTTTATTGATATTTATCTATAATTTAAAATATTTATTTATTTATTAATTATTTATATATAAATATAAATATATAAGTATAAGAATTTATTTATTTATTAGTTATTTATTTAGTATATTAAATTAAGTATTTATTAATAGTATTTAAAGTTGGAGGTATCCGGTCGTGGTTCCGTTGGTGCTATCCCACTAGTGGGGAGCACGCTAGATTAAGGCCCTATTGCCATAGATTTAAGTTAATATTGTTGCTATTGCAATTAGGTTTAAGTTTTATAATATTGACAAATATTTGTTGCCTTATTGCACTAGATTTAAGTTTTAACCACCCTTTTGGCATTAGAATTAAGTTTTATTAGTATAGACAAGTTCCCCTTGCGTCCCCCCCCTCCCCTTCGCCATGATCCGCACTCCCCCTAAGAAGGAGGACGCGGGCGACGTGACCCTGCCCAGTGAGACAGGAAATACAAGTGGAGGGAGCACGTCGCCCACGACAGTAGGAAGGAGAGGCGGAAGCGTCCGGAGGAGCGTCGGGGAGTGGGAAAAGGTGAAGGAGAGGAGGAAGACCTCTCCCCGAAAAGTCGCCCCCGCCACGAAGCCGAAGATGAGAGCCCCTCCAGAACAGGGTACCAAACTGGTGGAGGAGCGGTCGCCGGCGGCGGCGGGCGCTGCGGGACCCTCGAAAGAGGGTAAACCGGCGCCCGTCGACCGCGTAAAGGAGGCGCGAGGTTGCCTAGCCAAAGCAAAGCTCCACCTAGGCAACTCGCGCAACCTTAAAACTGACATAAAGGTGGAGGTGACCGCTGCGATTGATAGACTTTACCAGCTTGTTAAGGAGGCCGAGGCGGACAGGACACGTAAGGGTCCTGTCCCGGAGGCCCCCGAAAAGGTGAGTGTGGAGCGCGGGATCGGGGGTCGCCAGGAGGATCCCGCGCGACCCCCGCTGGATCGGGGGCAATCCGACCTCCTCCTCGAGAGGATGGAGGCCCATGGGCGACTCCTGGAGGCCAACAGCAAGGAGATTGGTCGGCTGAGGGAGTCGCTCAAGGCCTGGGAGGAGGAGGGTGCCCGGCAGAGGGGCACTTACGCGGCCGTGGCGTCAGCAGCACCGGCAAAAAGACCCCCACCGGGTGCCGAGGTAACGCACTCGGTGGCGGTCTCGTCGGGGGAGTCGACCGGGGAGCAGGTATTGGGGAAGATCCGAGAGGCCCTCAACGCGAAGGAGGAGGGCCTCCGGATCGACAGGGTACGGAAGGTAAGGGATGGGAAAGTGATTATAGGGTGCGGCACAGAGACCGAGTTGGCGAGGGTGCGGGAGAGGCTGTCCAAGGCAGGTAAGGGCCTGAATGTGGAAGAAGTTAGGAGTAGAGACCCGCTGGTGGTGCTCAGGGATGTCATGTCCTATAACAAGGACGAGGACATCCTGAAGGCGCTCAGGACCCAGAACGGACATCTGCTGGGTGGCATCCCTGAGCGCGACCTGCGGGCCGAAGTCCGCTTCAGGAGGAGAGCGCGGAACTCGTTGGTGACCCATGTGGTCTTGCGAGTCTCGCCAAAGCTCTGGGCCCGTCTTACCGACGCAGGGATGATGCACGTGGACCTCCAGCGGGTCCGGGTGCAAGACCAGTCTCCACTGGTCCAATGCACGCGCTGCCTCGGATACGGCCACAGCAAGCGGCTGTGCGCCGAACGTGAGGATCGGTGCACCCACTGCAGTGGTCCGCACCTGAGGAGCGAGTGCCCGGACTGGCAAGCCGGGAAACCTCCCGCCTGCCGGAACTGCCGAAAAGCTAAGGCAGACCGGTGGGACCACGGGGCGTTCGATGAGGATTGCCCTGTCCGGAGACGGTGGGACGCCATAGCGCGGGCGTCGGTAGCGTATTGCTAACGGCGCCCCGGGGGCCGACCGCAATATCCGGACTGGGCGACGCCAGTACCACGCTGTGCAGTTGAACCTGCAAAGGTCTGGGCTCGCCACGGCCGAGTTGATATGCGAAGCGCCGAAGAGAGGGTGGGCGTTCGCTATGGTCCAGGAACCGTACATAGGTGCGATTGGCGAGATGCGGCACTACCCAGGGACAAGGATAGTACAATGTGTGAGCCGAGACGCCGGGGAGGTTGTCAAGGCTGCCATTGTGCTGTTCGACGATACCATCGACATCACTCAATGCCCCGACCTTACGTCTGGAAACATTTCTGTAGCCAGACTGAGGACCGGGGCTTGGGAGATAGGGGTGGTATCCGTCTACCTGGAGCCAGACAAGCCCGTCGGACCATACCTGGACCGGATCAGTTGGGTCGTGGGGAGGCTGGGGACTGCCAACGTGGTACTAGGCGGAGACCTGAACGCCCACAACACCTGGTGGGGCAGCCAGTCCGGTGACCAGAGGGGGACCGATGTTGCGGCTGCGCTCGATGAGCTGGAGCTCCACCTGCTGAACCGGGGGTCTGAGCCTACGTTCGACACCTATCGGGGCGGAAAGCGTTACTCCAGTTGCGTCGATGTTACTGCTTGCTCGACCACTCTGCTCGATCGAGTGGAGGGCTGGCGAGTCGCGGACGGGTTATCCTCGTCGGACCACAGGGCGATCCTGTTCGAGTTGAATCTCGTGAGGTCCGTCGGCACGGACATCAGGTGTTCCACGCGGAAGTACACTACCCATAGGGCAGACTGGGGCGAGTTCAAACGAACTTTCGCCCAGCTGCTCTCAGACCGCTGTCTGACGCCAGCCGAGGTGACCGAGGTCACCGATAAGGGGGCGTTGGACAGCATCGTCGATCGGTATGTGGAAACCGTGGGGGACACCTGCGATTCGGTCCTGCCGAAGGCCTCCGGGAGGAAGAGGACAGAATTGCCCTGGTGGTCCGAACAGCTCTCTCTCCTCAAGGCAGACGTCTTGAGGAAGAAGAGGCGGATCCCGAACGCGCGTCCGGCCCGTAAGGAGTTGGTCTTGCGCGAGTACTTCGACGCGAAGGAAGCTTACCGCCTCGAGGTGGGACGTGCTCAGACCGCTAGTTGGAAGCGGTTCTGCGAGCGGCAGGAGCGCGAGACCATGTGGGACGGCGTCTACCGAGTGATACGTCGCACGGAGACTAGGCGTGAGGACGTCCCCCTCGTCCAGGGAGGGAAGGTGCTGGACGCAGCGGGATCGGCCAGGATGCTTGCGGAGGTCTTCTTCCCGGAGGATAACCCCGGGGAGGACAATGCGGACCACTGTACTGTAAGAGCCAAGTCCGATGAAGTCAACGAGGGGGAGGGTCATGATGATTCATGCGAACCCCCCTTCACGATGGAGGAGCTCCGATGGTCCGTGTCGACCTTTAACGCGAAAAAGGCACCTGGCCTCGACGGACTCACTGCCGACATCTGCCGGGCGGCAATCGCAGTGGACGCCGAACTGTTTCTCGCGCTCTCCAACCGGTGTCTCGCTCTCGCCTACTTCCCCAGGAAGTGGAAGGAGGCAGCGGTCGTAGTGTTGCGGAAGCCCGATAAGGACGATTACACGCACCCGAAATCCTACCGGCCCATCGGACTCTTGCCCGTCATGGGCAAGGTCCTGGAGAAGATGATGGTCCGGAGGATCCGGTGGTACACTGCGCCGTATATCAGTAGCCGCCAATACGGCTTTATGCCGCAAAGGTGTACCGAGGACTCCCTGTATGACCTGATCCAGCACATACGAGCTCGCTTGAAGGAGAAGGAGATCGTTGTGCTGGTATCATTGGACATAGAGGGAGCCTTCGATAACGCCTGGTGGCCTGCTATACGGTGCAGACTGGCGGAGACTCGCTGCCCCGTCGGCTTGCGGCGCCTTGTCGACAGCTATTTTAGCGATCGCAAGGTGGCCGTAAGGTACGCGGGGGCGGAGTGCGCCAGAGAGACCACCAAGGGGTGCGTGCAGGGATCCGTGGGCGGCCCAACCTTCTGGACCCTCCTCCTCAATCCACTCCTGGAGGGGGTGGCCAAGAGCGGGACACACTGCCAGGCGTTTGCAGACGACGTCGTTCTGATCTTCTCGGGGCAAGAGACCGGGAACATCACGAGAAAGGCAAATGCGGTACTCGCCGATATTCACGATTGGGGTGTCCGAAACAAGCTTAGGTTCGCACCACACAAAACTAATGTGATGGTGCTAACCAATAAGCTGAAGTACGACAACCCAATATTGAGTATGGGTGGAGAGCCCCTTTGTCGAACTCGTGAGGTTCGGATACTAGGCCTCACAGTTGACGATAGGCTCACGTTCAACACACACGTGAAGAACGTGAGCAAGAAGGCCCAAGGGCTCTATCGTCAACTGTGCAGAGCCGCAAAAGTATCATGGGGGTTGAACTCGGAGGTGATCAGAACGATGTATCTGGCGGTGTTGGAGCCGATAATTCTGTATGCAGCGAGTGCATGGGCGCCGGCGGCTAAGAAGCTGCTGGTCCGAAAGCAGCTCGATGCGGTTCAGCGTGGCTTCGCGCAGAAAATTGCGCGAACTCACCGAACCGCGTCGTTGCACTCGGCCCTAGTACTTGCCGGGCTGCTTCCTCTGGACCTTCGGGTCCAAGAAGCGGCCACTTTATTTGAGGTAAAGCGCGGCCACTCCCGGGAAGTGCTGGGTGACCGAGAGCTGGAGGTTCCAGTCAGCCACTTGAGACTACCACACCCGTCTGAACAGGTTGGTGTGGAGTTCTCCTGCCTGGGGGAAGGTGCAGAGGAGGTCCAACTTGCCACCTCGGCTGCCGATTCGGCCATTTACACCGACGGCAGCCACATCGACGACAAGGTGGGTGCGGCGTTCAGCGTAATGCGGAACGCCGCAGAGGTTGCTACGAAGAAACTCAAGTTGGGCAACTTCTGCACTGTGTACCAGGCAGAGCTGCTGGCATTAGCAGAAGCGACGGGGTACGCGGCCAGCGGGTCGGCGCAGACATGCGCCGTACTTAGCGACTCGAGGTCCGCCCTTGAAACTGTCGCAAGATCTGACACCCTCCACCCCCTGGCGCTTCGGGTAAAAGAGAACATCATGAAAGCGCGGGCAAAAGGGACGAATGTCAGGTTATATTGGGTGAAGGCGCATGTGGGGATGGAGGGGAATGAAAGGGCGGACCAACTGGCCAAGGAAGCGGCCCTGAAGAGCAAAAGAAGACCGGAGTACGAGGATTGCCCCGTTTCCTTCGTCAAGCGTCAGCTCAGGCTGAAGACGCTTGACGAATGGAACAGGAGGTATGTGCAAGGTACAACGACTTCGACAACGAGGATCTTTTTCCCAGACGTCGTGTCAGCCTACCGGACCCTTCGCCGATTGGATCTCGACGCGGTCCTGGTCCAGATGTTCACTGGGCACGGGGGATTCTCCGAGTACCTTTACAGGTTTAAGCTCAAGGGGAGTCCCGCGTGCTTCTGTGACCCATCGGTGGACCAGACCGTGGTGCACATCCTCGCTTCCTGTCCCTATTTTGGAAGGGAGAGGAATGATTGCGAGGTGGAGATTGGTAAGAAGATTGAAGCTGGAGTCATCGCCTCTCTGATGAGTGAAGACGGAAGTCGCGCCATATTTCTGGAGTATAGTAGGGGAGTTATCAGTAAAATAATTAAGAGAAATATGAACAAAAGTGTATAGTGAATAAGAATTAGATAAATAAGTTGAAATGCAAATAGAATAAGACAAATATGTGACAGAGAAATTATTATTATTATTATTATTTAAAAGAAGAAACAAGAAGAATAGCCTGGAAAACTATGATACAGGAATGATTGTTTCAGGCCCTCCCCTCCCCTCCAGAGATACAAGGAAGAGGCAGTCTCCACTTCGATCAGGGAGGATGTGTGAAAGAAGGAATTGGGATGGAGAACGAGAGATAAGTAACGGTATGAAAGATAAGCAGGGAAAGACAGATGAGAAAGGATGGTAGGAGAGTATGTGGAAAGAAAACTAAGTATGATGATGATAAGTGATTGAACTGATAAGCCCTGACCCAAACCACGCAGGGGAATGCGATAAAAAAAAAAAAAAAAAAAAAAAAAAAAAAAAAACGCCTTAGAATAAATTCTAACTCATGTGCAGGTTTCCTCGCGATGTTCTCCTTCACCGTTTGTATTCCGCTGTCGTTGCTTAAGTTTACAAATTTACATAACTTAAATATTAAAGTTATCAGTACATGATGAGATCCGAACTCGCGACCTTCGGAATGAAAGCCACACTCTCTAACCATTAGACCAGCAAGCTACTTTTATACTAGATAGCGAGCTACAGCGAGATTTTTCACCGCCCTCAAAATAAATATTTTATTGGCTACAGTAGTTCAACGACCTCTCAAAGAAATGAGAACCCAGCACAGATGCTGCTCGTCATCATTGCATTGACATCCCTTTCTTGTGCCTTCACATCACTAACGTCTACCCTCTCTTATTACTTTCAATGAAAGATCTTGTAATTTTTTCATGAGAGGCCTCGGGCCTCCACATTATGTTCAGCGTGTGCAGACGTTCTCAAACAAACTTTGCTATGTCAACCACACTGAAGCACATGAGAGATAAAATAACTGAACTGGAAACTGCCTGGAGGACACACAACAGCATTTACATAGGATTGTGGAAAGTAAAATTAATAAAAAGTCACCTGTAAGCCGCCCATGTTTATGAAGTCTATTGAGAACTTTTTGTGGCATAGCAACGACGCGAGATACTTGAGAGCTTCAAACGCGAGCCGCGAGTCTCGTGACTCCCGCACGTTCAGGTAGCTCAGGATCAGGCCGAGCGCGTTGTGCTCGAAGACATGGGACAGGAACTGAAAAAGACGAGCAGGAAACACTATTATAACTCTTTCTTTAATTCAACGAAGTGACAAGACGAGCGTGACGTTCATCTGATGGCAAGTGATAAGCCTGCCCATAACAAAATGGCGTAAGTTAGGATGATATACACAGCATCTGGTACACAAATTGTTGTCGCGATTACCCCAGTAATTTCACTAGTAACAACACCCGACAAAGCGGAACATAGTAATGTTTGCATACTAATGTTTGACTAGAGAAATAGCTGCTACGGTGGTGCCAGTTGGTCATCATCATCATCAGCCGACAGACGTCCACTGCTGGACATAGGCCTCCCTCAATCATCTCCACAGCGATCGTTTCTGCGCTACCCGCATCTCGCAACCTTCACCAGATCCGAATTGTTCCACCGAATCAGAGACGGAAAAGACTGTACCACGCTGATCGCCAACCTTCACTAGTTAGGAGGCGCTTTAAGAACAAGAATATATGACTCACTTCCTGATACTCCCCCATAGGCGTCAGGTACCTAAGTATGAGCACCTGTTTGGTAGCGTCCGTCGGCGGGTAGATTTGTATGTTCCCTGAAAACCAACATATCCGAGTCACAGTCAATTAAACTATTTATCAGAGACTGCGTTAATAGCAAAATGTCCAATAGTGGGCCTCCAGGGGTCTACATGATCAGTAGTAACCCCAAAGGTCCCAAGAGTTTATAAAAAAATTATTCAACAAAATAGCTCAGCGTCCATAAGCATAAGCCAACTTTCCGTTTCAGTCATACCTCCTACTCCCTCCCTAACACAGTGGTAATAATACCACCAGTATTAACTTAGGGCGAAGGAGATGAAATATACCCTACTCGACTTACCGATTACGTAAGTCTCCATTTCGGCCCAGCTGGAATTAGATGAGGGGTCGTGCGAGTGTGGTGGTTGCGCGAGCGGCGGTGGCCGCGCGGGGGGTGACATCAGGGCGTATTGCTCCGGCGACCGAGCTTTGGCTGTAAGGAAATATACAAAACGGAAGTTAGGGAGAAGAGCAACTGTCGTAACACCAGCGGTGCCATCTGCTTTAAAGCACCATTTTTATTCTACGAAACAACGAAAACAACTTACAATACCTAGCATGTAACAACGTGACGCCAGTTATGATGATGTCCACTGGACCTAGACTGTACATAGACTGAAAGAAGGCTAGTGGTAGACCTATCGGAAATCGTCCAGGTAGATACGTATCACCGCAGCTCCTTTATAGTAGTGTCCAAGCAGTAGTGTGCAAAAATCACTGCCTTTCCGGTTTGAAGGGCTTTATAACTACTGAGATTACCTGGGGCAATGATACTTATATTTCAAGACGACGAGCACAATGCGGTGTCGTGTATATGATCGTAACTAGCGCCATGCGTATCTCTTACCATCAGATGCTCGTCTCCAATAAAACAAAAATGTCAAGTCACATTGTACCAGGGATTTCACTAACAACAAGGTGTAACTTTAAACTGGAACACAGTACGTTTACTCGTCTGTAGCAGTTGAAGCAGCTGTGATGCTATGAGGAGATGGTACTCGGATAGACCTAGATGGTATCCGGTGACAGGTCTGCTAACAGCAAAATAAATATTTTATTATTTGATATACTCACAATAGTTTTTTATAGGTGTTCCTGGATCTCTGTCTGGAAGTGGTGGCGGCTCGTCCACGAACAAATCACTCCCTCCGCCCTCATCTTTCTCTCGATCTGAGGAAGGAAGATGACAAGTTGAGAAGAAGACGACAAGGTACAGACCCAGTGTGGAGATCTTTAGGCGAAGCCAATTTGTCTAAGAATGTTTAAACCCTGAAAGGTGATGATAATAAGGGGTCCCGCACAACAACTTACGGTACCCAAGCCAACCTCACCTGCACCCTGCTAATCAACAAACAAGTCTCTGGCGCCCACCAGCTCGCATTGGGCCAGCGTAGTGGGAATCAGCCCAATTTCCTTCATATGAACCCCAAGAAACGACGGCTTCTGTTGCCCGGCGATGCGAGCAGTGCAGGACTGATCGATGTGAGGATCTTTGGGGGAAGCCTATGTCCAGCAGTGGACGTCTATCGGCTGATGATGATGATGATAAGAATCTTGGAAAAGAATATCGCACCTATGTAATGAAAGTGATCAACACAAAATTCTTTTTCTTTTCCAAAGTACAGTTCCTATAAGAAACTCTAATAAGGATGCTGTACACTGCACTGCAATGTGTTCATCTTATGAAAAAAGATGTTAAGTCTCGTTACCGCAGTAATATCACTGACTACAGCGCCTTTCAAACCAGAACACAGTAACATTTACACTTTTGTTTTGAATACACTGCACCACAATGCGCTCGTCGCCTTAAGACATATGATGAGTTTTGTTACCCCAGTAATTACTTTAGCTGCAACGCCCTTAAAACTGGGACACAATACTGTTTGTCGGTAGCAATAGGCTTGCTGTGATACTCAGGTACCTAACTATCTCCGACAACAGCGACCTAAAACCACCAGTTATGCTGGATTACTGAATAATGCCAGAGGATTGAAAATTTATTGATATTAAAATTCTTATTCTTTTCGTCCAGAGGATTGGTAGACTTTATGGCAGTGGGCAGGGTATATTGCTTGAAGGTCTGAGGGCCGATGGTGCAGTAAGGTCCTGGAGTAACAGCCGGGTACCGGTAGTACTGTAGGGTGGGGAGGCTTCTCACAAGATGGACCAACAGTCTAGTAACTCGCTGGAAGCCATGCTGACTGTATGCGGGCAGCGTGGGACCGATCGATCTGGAGATGGCGGTGGACGTCTATCGGCTGATGATGAAAGTTCTTATTACCATTTTTATCTACAGTGGGTCCATTGATTTTCATGTCGTTGTTTCGTTTCTTATCGAAACGCGCGAAGTGACGCGTCTGATTCGGTGACGTCACGGAGTTTTGATTCGTCTGCTGTGGAAAAAAAAAAATGTTACAAAAACTATCACGATTATATGCAGTACTGGAACATTCGAGAAAAATCAGTCATTGGTAATAATTAATCGGTATTGCATTAAGGGTGTAAGGATTCTCGCACAGCTCGTGGGATCCAAGCCAACCTCACCTGCTCGTGCACCCCGCTAATGAACAAACGAGGCTCTGGCTTCCACCAACCCGCATTAGACCAGCCATGAATCCCTACCCGATCGATATGGGGATCTTTGGGGGAGACCTATGTCCAGCAAGGGATTTCTATCAGGTGAGGACTTCATTACAAAACGGATGCATTATTCTCTGGAATTTTCTAGAATGTTCCACTAACGATCAAATGTGTACGCTTCCGGCGAGCGGATGGTTCATGCAGGTTTGGAGCTTCCTGGAGATACATCGATCAATCTATACGGGCGATATTACGACTTGGCTATCGATCCTGAACTCGAGGAAGACTGATTTTATTTGGACTTTTATTATCAGCAAATAAAGGTTTCATCTCGGGGCTTCCTGTAATATGGAACCAATATTTTTTTTTAATTGATACGCCTGCGTGACAACGTGACGCTAGTTAGGATGTTATACACTGAACTGCATTGCGCTCGTCGCCTTGAGACATGAGATGTTGAGTCTCGTTACCGCAGTAATTACATTACCCACAGCGTCCTTCAAACAGGAACACTAACGTTTGCACAGCACTATTTTTCGGTAGACGTAGTGTTGGGATGCCTCCCGCAAGGTGGACCGACGATCTGGTGAGAATCGCGGGAACCCACTGGATGTAAACAAGACGGGACCTATCGATATGGAGATTTTTGGAAGAAGCCTGTGTCAAGCAGTGGTCATCTATCGGCTGATGATGATGATCCATCTATCACCGGTATAACCAGGGCATAACAATATTTATTCCTGTTAGAATGAGCTAACCCTTATTAACCTCACATGGTGTTTAAGTAACTGCAATGACAGAGATGGTAAATACTTTTAAAGGGGCTGTAGCTGGTGAAATTACTGCGGTAAAGAGACTTGACATGTTATGACCGGAAGCAACCAGTACAATGTTGTTTGGAGTTTATCATTCTGACTAAAGCCAGTAAAGCAGCGAAGGTCAGAGGTGTTAAAATCATGTTAACACCCTATCTAGTTGCTCCGTGGAATAAATGTTATGGATGGAGATGCCCAGGGCTTTATAATCTGAGGATTATGGCTTAAGAAAGTGACAGTGGGAATCTATCACCCGTAGAAGGAAGTAGAACAATAAGTGTCCATAGTAAAAACCGAGGTATTTTCCTCATAATTTATCATTACAAATCGTTTCCTTTATACATTGTTTATGGATGATGGAATATTGGCACCGGAAATGACTCAAGTGTTGTCTGTATATATATATAAGCATAACTAAGCTAAGCATAACAGGTGTCCACGGAACTTAGTGTAGGGATATTGAAACAATGATGACCAGACAGTCATACATGGATGATGCAAAGGATTTATGATGTAGATATCAGAAAAGGTTGATACGGGCCTTCTATTACAATTATCAGCATCATGATCATCAGCCACTGCTAGACATAGGGCTCCCCGAAAGATCTCCATATTGATCGGACCTGCACTGCTCGCATCGCCAGGAGCCAGGGGCTATCGTTTATATGGGTTCATATGGGCGTACTTGGGGTCATTTCCCACCACCCTGGTCCAATTAGAATAATAAACCTTTATTATGGTACGGTTAGAGAGAATTAATTTTTAATTTGTGATTACTACTAGAAAAGAGAAACCTGAAATTATTAGGATAAGTTATGAATTATGAGAGTTTGGAAACCTATGCTTGACATCAAAATAATGATCATCATTTCATAATAACTCTTGAAGAAACTTACCTTTTCTTCTTGCACCTTACTTCTTAACTCGTGTAGCCTCCGTAACATAAGAGGCACCAGCATCCCATTTAAATCCCTGAAATGAAATTATATAAATTATACAATAAATTGAAGCAATGATAATTCTGTAAGATTGTTATTCAGTATACTGCAAGCTCAATCCTCATTTACTTCTAGTTTCCTATGCAGTCATGGGGGGGAAACTGACATGTTCCAAGATCAAAAGCATCCCTAGACTCATGACAACTTTCAACATATACTTAACCAGCACAGTAATAAAATTACCTTGTATCTCTTCTTGTGAGAACAGTCATCACCCCAAGTCCCTCCATTGAGAACTTTTAAAGGACAATTCATTATTATGCCTGGGTGAAGGTGTTTATACTTGCAATCACACCAATGCATACCTTCAACATTGTAAAGGACCTCAAATTTTTTTTAATAAATAAAAATTTACCTAAAATTAGTTGCGATTTCCTGGACTTCCATTGCGGCAGCCAGCAGACCGGTGGCATAACTTTGAAGCGGCTCCGCTGATTTAGTGGCCCAATTCACTAAACGTTGTATTAACATTTCATTGTCCTAAAAATATAATAAACTGTAATAAATTAAAAAAAGTAATATATATTCTACAAAGAAGTGATACCAGCAAGATCGATGGATAAGGTCCAGTGAGTATAGACTTTTGAGTGATTTTTTTTGTAATATCTGTATTATACAATATAGTTTAGATCAGCTATACTCAACCTGCAGTCCATCTTGCTTTTATGGTTGGCCCATAAGGTTATAGTTTATTTTAAACCATTTTGTATTTCACTACCATAAGTTAAATTGAGCTGATGAGACATGTTAAGAGTCCCCGCACAACAACTTACGGGACCCAAGCCAACCTCAACTGCTTGTGGGGTACCCTGCTAATCGATAAACTAGGCTCTGGCTCCAATCAACCCACATTGGGCCAACATGATGGGAAATGGCCAAATTTCCTCCACATGTACCTCTATAAATGACAGCAGCGCAGGACTGAATAATATGGGGATCTTTGGGAGGAGGCTTGTCCAGCAGTGAACATCTATCGGCTAATAACGATGATCACATGTCAAAATACTATAAAACCTTTTATAATTCTACAAGATTCATTACCTACTTTCATTGTGGGCCAGGAAAAAAGGTCCGGTAGTACCGGTCCAGACGGTCCTATCCTAACACAAGTCCTAAGTAACTTCCATTCATTAAAAGAAAAACTTAATATAACTACTTATTGCATTTTGATCTGTTCAATGTTTCAAATGTTCAATTCTCTAACCTGGAAAACAACACTCATCTCCAGTCCAGGGATGAGGCCTAGAGTGAGCCGGCATGCGGTTACATTCAGTTTATACACATCTCGCCCCGTTATGTTCTGTCTTGAGTAATAAGTATCACGGACGTAATCATTCACAAGCTGTGGAAGTAAGAACATATATGCACTGTAAATATGATCATGTCCTTGTATAGGTTATCCGGCTTGTAAGTCCATAAAATAGAAAAAGTAATATCAAAATAAGAGTTAAAAAGAGAATTTCTACAGAACTAGCATGTGATCCTTATTCAGTTACATGACACCTTCAAGATGGTTTGTTCCAAGAAATACCCTCCGTTTTTTAACAATTTTATGGAAAACGAGCCCCAGCTCAAATGGTATCACCGTTTGTCAAAATTGAACATATTTTAATGTGTAAACTGTTTTGCTAATGAAAAATATTATATATTTATTACTTTCTATCCTAATAGCATATTGTATTTTTAATTTAAAAAATATCACAAAGCCATGATAGTATATGTAATAACGTTCATAATAATAATGGACAAATCGGTTGGTACAGACCTCATGTAGTTCACAATATACATTATATCTCACACTCGGACCTCACATATAAGCCAATGAGTCACTGGGAGCAGTCACTGGGACTATCCAGTAGAGGAGAGACAGCAACATTAATGGTAATCATAATCTTCAAACATGAAGAAGTGATACTATGGAGAGGAGGATATGAAGTAAATACACAAACCTTGGTCATAAAATTGTCTTTCTTAAATAAAACTTTTAACGATTGTCCCAATGCACACTCAGGGTCAGTGCGCGACGGCGGCCGTTCATCAAATGGGTCGGGGTCTTTCTTCATAAAGTTTTCCGTTTCCACTTCAATTATCTCTGCTATCCTGTTGATAAAAAAATACTTTAGATCAACCATTTCCAATGTCTAATATTCTCTCATTAAGTAAAACAGTTACAATTAGTATTTATAGACGAATATGAGTTGCAAATACTTCACCTACGTGATATGGCTACAAATCTATATTCATATAATGAAAATGGGTTTTCTGTTTACCAATCACCTGAAAATTAGTGAATAGTATTGATATAGGAACAAACAGGCTGTGGATCCGGGTCGACAAGCCCAGTTTCAGATAAGATGTAAAAGTTGCATGGCTTGCAGCGCTGAGATCATTCAAATCTAGTTGTATGGGAACATATCAATTTGACGCGAAAGGATTCATAGATGGTTATAAACTAATAAATTTTTACTTCATAGAACCTGCATTATTTTATTTCTAATTAACTTTCATAAACATTATCATTTCATATTATTTATGGTGGTTTCTATAGTAATAGTTTGTATAGAAAGTTCTTTGCGGTTGCAGTTACTCTCAAGGAATGTTTCAGACGAATTTCAGATCTAATTTTATATTAGTCAGCAAAATGGAGAAAGAACAGCTACTATCTTATATATCTTCAAGTTTGCATAGTATAACATTTTATACATTCTTGTTCTCGTTATTAGCTTTGGTCCAAACGAAAAATTGGTCTACTTTCCGGCTTTAGTTCCTCCACACCGCTCCATCATGGAGATAATCCTTTTCATGTTTTATCATATCATCATCATTAACCGATAGACATCCACTTCTGGACATATCATATTATAATATGTCATTCTTATATAATAACCTAAGTAGCTCTAGCACCATTCATTTTATTTTAGGTATATATATATATATATATATACATACTAGAGCTTGGTTATAATCCTACCGGATTGTAAACAAAGATTTAAAGTTTGATGAAAAATTGCATTTCCCATCAGCTATTGATAGGCAATTTCAGCATTCAAACAATTTTACCAAAATGTACATAAGAATTGTTCAAGCAAAATGTGTATATCTTTTGTTACGGAATGCATTTGTATTACACCCTAAGTATAAATTAAAAAAAAAAACTTAAAGAAATTAATTTCTAACAGAATATATTATGCAATTGTTGACTTGATATTTGTTAAATATGAGAAATATTTTTTAAACACTTCTATGTCTAACATTAAGTGTCTTCCATTTAAATATCATAAGGTGTTACATATATTTTCTACACCACCAATGCAGCAATTAGCTTATGTTAGTAGCTGCTATGTATTCTACAGAAGCCATTTCAAAGAAAGGGGGTAGGAACTTTTATTATTTCATACCATCAATATGTTTTTACCATCACATAAAAAGACATACCTCAGGCATTCATTCATTAGTTGACAATATTCCACCCATTAAAACAAAGCATTTGCTTGGAGATTTGTATTATTGACAGCAGATGATTAATACAGTCTGCCAGTGTCAGTGATTCCATCTAGCAATTTTGTGGAAAATTTTTGAGTTAATAATAATTAGTCCACTTCTAGACTAGTGTGCGTTACCATCAAAAATTATATCTCTATTAACCATCAGCTAGGATCATTGTCTAACACTACTACATATTAAAAAAAAAACAGATTTCACAAAAATTGCAATTTTAGATCATAAGAACAACATACTATTGTGATTAACAACATATGTTCCTAATGTTTCCCAGTAATTTTTCTTCATTGATTGCCTTTTATATGTAATTGAGTGACAGCCAGAATATTCTAGCCCTCCTCTCATTATAATATAGGTAACTCAATAAAAAAAATCTTCTATTATGCAAGGTTATTCCACATACAAACTTTTTAAAGAATAATGTCATTCTTCTAGAATATTTATAACAATGTAAAAGAGCAAAATCCAAACAAAGATTAATTTGTAAAGGTAATGCCTAAACAATATTATTACCGTTATTGAATATTTTAAAAAGTTTTTATTTCCTATTCTGCTTAAAACTTAAAGGACTTCACATTGATATCTTTGCATCAATATTTTTATTTTTAACTTTGATGAATTTAAAAGTTTAGATCTCGAAGTTTTTTTTACTCAAATTATATTGTGAAATATAATAAAAAAACTTAACTTTTAGAAATAAGTATAAACAACTTTTACAAAGTTAAAAAAGTTTTTCCTATTCGCAATAACTTAGAAATTTTTTCTCTAACCGTTACGCATTTTTAAGAATACTCAAAAGTTTAAATTTGTAGTTCCTATTTTATTCCATTTTATACTGTCCATCTAGCATTACCCACTATCAAGTTGCCGGCAAGATTTCACATCGTGCATCCAAGTTTACAATGTGCTACTTTTGACATTTCATGATAAACACCTCACCTGGACAGTATCGGTATTGGGTCGTAGTTGGGTATCATATATTCCTCCTCCCATTGTCTGAGGAGTTCAGTGACTTCTTGCGCGGCCGCTGAATCCATTATAAAATCATTTACTAAAAAATTATTAACAACACTGAATTATAACCTCACTCAACTATAACAACTGTCACTTATATTTCACTAACGGAGCACCGTACTGTATATAAAATAGCGTGCTGACGGGTATTAAATCTAATTAGCTTTATACAATTCATTCATATATCATTTAGTATCTATAATATATCTAAATTCGTTTAAAAAAGCGTATCAACTGAATTCCACGCACTCCATCATTAATTTTATAATAGGGATGCTAGTGCTACCCAGCTACCCCTAGAGTTTTTCAATTTTCAAGTTCGATTTATACGTACTGTTGTCAACCTTAACAACTCTACTTGGTAAAAACATTATTTTGACTATTTGATGTCAAAAAATTTATACTAGTCACATTCTGCGTCCAAGCGTTTTAGCTTTTAATAATTTAGTGCACCACTTATCTTTGCTTTTAGTTTACGTCTTCCTTTCCAATGGGTTGCCTGGAAAAAATTGCTTTTTGAGCAATAAGACCGCCCATTGTACATCTATGTATATATATAATGTATTCCATATTTTGTAACTGGTGTACAATGTAGAATAAATAAATAAATATAATTCTGGTAGTAGGTCTCTGTTACCGCCAAACAGTAAGGTACAATCATTACTATGTTTCGGTTTGTAGGGAGTTTCACCTTGTGTAATTATTGGGGTAACGAGATTCAATATTTCATGTCTCAGGCAATGATTGCAATATGGTGCTATGTATATCATCCTAACTAGCGCCAAGTTGTTATGGCCAGGCGTATCACTTACCATCGGGTGAACTTCTCGCTCGTCTCGTCGCTTAATTATATAAAAAAAATATTTTATTCTTTACTTTTAATCCATAAATTTTTCTTTGTTATGTTTTTTACTAATTCGTGAAATTAGTGAAAAACATACCGGACACAAATTAATGCTTGTAAAAGTAACAGATATTGCTTCAAATAGCAACACGTGATCTATTATCTAATAAAGTTTTTAAGGATTTAAGAAAAAAATCTTTTATAATTTACTAATGTTAAATCATGATATCTTAAACTGCTGTTTTATTTCATGATATATTATTAGCTAGTTTCAGGATATAAGGATTTCGTTAAGTTATTTTATCTACTGTCATTAGTACAACGGACGCCTTATTGGCAGAATTATCTTAAAGAATTCATTTCAATTGATTTCTTGTAAGGTTTTAAATTTTATTTGCACTTTTTTCTTAATCATTAAAAATAAAACAATATGATATATTTTCTGTTATATATTTTGAGCTATATATTCTGCGTAACTTCAACATTAAAAACGTGTCAATGTTTTGAAGATACAGCGGCAAAAGAAAACGTGATATTTTGAATGGTTTGAACAATTATCAATATTAAAAATATGTCATCATTACTGAAAAACACAAACGGCGATGTTAGTAGAAGCAGTTTAGGAAGCTACGACAGGAAACTGCGATACCGCGCTCTACTTGAAGATTTGTCGACATTAGGTGAGAATTCTATTAACTTTGGTTACTGTATGTAAATTTTACGTATTTAGTTTCGATCTGTAAATCTGTAACAATTTCCTTGCTTTCTTATCTTTAATGTATTCAAAATTGCAGAAGACAATATTGACAATGTTCAGCAAATAGAACATACCGCTAATGCTGTTCATGAAGTGCAGAGCTTATTGGAAGAAGGAGATGTTGAAGAACGTGTTAAACATCCAGGTAATGACACATAATTGGTTTCAGTTTTAATCACTAAGAAAACCTTATTTAGTATAACCATAGCAATAATTTATTTTACTCCTTATATTTAAATGGGCAATAAAAGATATAGAATGTAAATTTTTTTGATAAGCAATATCACCATGAGCCCCTTATAATGGTCTTTTTTGTCATTGACCATATCTTTAAGGCTATGATCAGCAGAAATGACAGCCGTGAAACATACTTTGAGCAGTCAGTAAATTTTTTCTGGTTAGTCTCAAATGGGTAACAAATAATTTATAATTACCTAATCTTTAAATAATATTTATTGTGTGCAGGTGAAGGGTATTTGGACTCACGAGTGCTCCGTGCTACTAGTGACTTAGCATTGCGATGCTCCGAGACTGTCAGCGGGAATGTTAATGCATATGACAAACATGAGCTTGCACAGCACATTGTAATTCCTTTTGATTCTAACTTTATTTAATCTGTGGTCCTACTGTATGATAACATATACTTGCTATTAATATCAGCTAATAAATAATAATAATTTTCTAAGGCCCAAGATGTCAAAATTCAAAAATTGTAAAATCTTACAATAACTTTATTGATGTTATCAACAGAGGCTTGTCACCAATATGTATTCTATTTTCAGAGGGAGAACCCTGGGTTCTGGGAGTTTGTATTCCCACGTGAAGTCCCAGCAGTGGCATACCTGTTTGGCACATTTGCACCAACACCACCCGAGCAGAGACCCCGTGCACCGAGGAAGAAGGTGGAAAAGCAGAGTATTGGTACACTGAAGGCTCCGGAGTCTGTGGATAAGTCAGTATTTAAGTTTAGAAGTTATATTTCTAAACTAGTGATGATAAGATGAAAGATGGATGGGAGGCATAAAAGAGACTAGTTTCAAAGAAGCCCAAGTTTGATCTCCACTGATCTTGAGCTCAGGATAAATTGAAATGTGGTGAAAAAAGCATAATGTTCCAAGAACTACTTTCGCAGACACTTGACATCTGCCAGCGCAAAATTGGTCAGAGCAGGTAAACTGCTTTAACTCTATCCTTGTGAGATATAGACGTAGACTCTGTAGTCACTGCTGTGGGATAATCAAGTGAGCACTATTTCTTATCAAGAAGTGAACCTTCTTTAGGATAGTGCCAATTACATGTTGCCTCACTCTCTCTGGCTCTGCCTCTCCATCCTTGTCTCTCGATGTTTCTGAATTGTCTCAATCCATAGAGTATTCATCTCATAAAATGTCACATGAAAAATATTTTGCAGGTTGGAAAAAACTGAGGAGGGTCCGGAGATGGTGAGCCGCGTCCACCGTTTTGTGACGAAGGCTTGCCGCAGCGGACCTCTGTCCTACTTCCACGCGGTGCTCGACCCCGATAGCTTCAGCCGCACCGTTGAGAATGTATACCACGTGTCTTTCCTCGTGAGGGACGGAATGATCGCCATCGACATCGGTTAGTATTTCCCGCTGTCATATTTGTCCAATATCAAAGATGTGCAAATGATAGAAGACAGTTGATATTTTTTATTTACCGCGTCGAGCTGAACGTCCTGCCTATAACGGCATGGAGCTGGTTAGAATATTTCCACTACAACACACTGATCATCGCTTGGAGATACCATATTGGGTCTCATTGGCACACTACTATTCAAAGCGCTAGTTAGATCAGTGCTGTTTGATATCATCTTTCCAGACGAGGAGTGCGGTCTGCCGTTCATCAGGCCGGTGGTTGCGACGCCGCTGGACAGGTATCAGATTTCCGGTGAGAACCAGTTCATCGTCACATTGGATATGAAGCGATGGAAGGTGGGTGCTTTATTGATGAGCTGATGAACCTTTCATCTTCAAAAGCTACCTTCAACACATGATAGTCTTCATCATAGTGCCATACAAAGTCACTCTCCTCCTGTACCTTGATTTATGGACTGATAAATTAAGTAGGGAATCTGTCATAAATGGCATAGCTCCGATATCGTCTGGCATTAGGAGCCTGCATTTGTAGGGGTGATTTGGGTCATCCCAGCACTCAGTTCCAATGCGGGTTGGTGGGCGCCAGAGCCTCGGTTTTTCATTAGCAGGGTGAATGAGCAGGTGAGGTTGGCTTGGATCTCGCGAGTTGTTGCACAGGACCCCATAAATCCTGGATGATATACACTGCACCACATTGTGCTCACCGCCTTTAGATATAAAATGCTATGTCCCATTACCACAGTAATTAAACTTGCTAAAGAGCACTTCAAACCGGAACACGTTCATGTTTGCATGCTACTGTTAATTAAATAGTTATGATGTTGTCTATGGTGAACCTTATGGAGTATTAACATATATCTCCGTCAGCAGGAGTTGGTGGAGGCGTTTGATATAAAGGAGCCATTGATGGTGCTGAAGAGGCGCTGATGTTCCTCAGCGCTGGTCGCTGGTGGTGTCCAGGTCGTATACTGTTTGTCGTTCACAAAATTCCTATTTAATTGACGCTGTGGTCAAATAGAATCTCCTCGATTCCATTCCAGGGTAATGAATTGGTAACTGGTGGTAGAGTGACTGGACCCATGATTAGCTACGACTCTTTGTAAGTCTGTCTCCGTAACACCATCGCTGGTCTCCAGCAGTCAATACACGAGAAAATATTTAAGGTCACGCGCTTCATTGTTGTTCAACACCATGTGAAGTTTGTATCGGATGAGATATCAAAACCTAGTATTTTAAATACTAGGTTTTAAAACCTGTGACAGTATTGAAGTACTTACAATTATTAAGTATATGAGTGATTATATATTGTTATAAATAGAAATGGATTCTATTTAGGAAATAAGAGGTTTGCCGGAAAATAATAACTTTTTATTTAAATTTTTTTTTTGTTTACTCGAATTAATTATTCAATGTATATTTAAGAAAACAAACAATTTAATTAATTAAGAAAATTCGCCTGATGGTAAGTGATACGCCCGCCCGTATCAATGTGACCCTAAGATGGTATTCCCAACACCACGTTGCAGTCGTCGCCTTAAGACACAAGATGTCAAGCCTCGCTCCCCCAGTAATTACACTAGCTACAGCGTTATTCAAACCGGAACACGGTAATGTTCGCACACGACTGTTTTGCGGCAGAAATGGTACCTACCTAGAGGGAGACCTCACACCACTATGCTTATCGTATTACCACGTACCTTCAGGAGTATCTGGTATAAAAATGAATTACAAATTGTTAATAGTTTATGTTAACGACTGTACAAGTTTAAATATTTGTTTTTTTTTTTACAAAAATAAAAATGGCTGTGTATAAATATTTGTTGTTTTATTTCGCTTGGGACGTACTGGGCTTTTGGCGCATACTTAAATTTATATAAAAATGTTTATCAATCAATCATTGCGTCCACTGCTGGACATAGGCCTCTCCCAAAGATCCCCTCCCCCTCATTGATGGGTCCTGTGCTGTCGGCGACCTTACAGTCCGCATGGCCTTTGGTACCGCCCGGTATTACAGGCCGTCGTTTGTACGGTTCATATGGAGAGATTTGGGCCATTTCCCACCACGCTTGCTCAATGCGGGTTGGTGGAAGCCAGAGCCTCGTTTGTTGATTAACAAGGTGCACCTCGAGCAGGTGAGGTTGGCTTGGGTCCCGTAAGTTGTTGTGCAGGACCGCTTATACCCACTACTGTTTGTCAGCTGCAATAAGCGCTAGTAGACCCACCTTATTAATTTTAACCAATCGATGTCCACCGTTGGACATGATTCTTGTAATGTGTTCACAAAGCACGGTCTTGCGCTGTTAGAATCCAGTGGCTCCCAGCGATTCTTGTCATGTCCTCTTTCCGCCTAGTGGCGGGTCTGCCAACGCTGCGCTTTCCGGTTCGGGGTTGTCAATCCAGCTCTTTAAGTCCCCGATGTCCATTGGTTCTACTTGGTATATGCCTTGCCCGTTGCCACTTAAGCCTAGCGATTCGTTGAGCTATGTCGGTGATCCTGTTTCTTCTGCGAATCTCCCCATTTCTGATTCACGCAGAGATACTCCAAGCATCGACCTCACCATTGCCCGCTATGATACGATGAGTCTCCTTACCCCAGTAATTTCATTAGATACACCGCCCTTTAAACCGGAACGCAGTAATGTTTGCACACAACAATTTGGCAGCAGAGCTGCGGTGGTACCCACCCAGATGTTCTCTGGCAACAGAAACCTACCACCATTAAACTAGTTTTGTGACCAAACCTTGACACATATACGAATCTTTAGTACGTATACATGGACCCGTATTACATATACAGGGACCTTTAATACGTATACAGGGACCTTTGGTATGTACGGATAGATATGAAACCACAATTTACAAAACAAAATTGACCACTCTGTATACACGCGGGCTGTCATTAGAGAACGTTTATATACAACTCGAAAAAAAAATATGTAGGGTGAAAAGACTACTCATTACTTACTACTTCGGCTTATAAACTACCCTCTAGAGTAAAAAAAATACATCAAGTATAGTCTAAAATCGTATTTTCTTCAAACCTAATACCATCCCCTGTTCTTTTGACACAGTTTATTAGTCTTACCTAGCTCTTGTCTCCTACAGATAATTATATGATACTGTGTGCTCTGCGTCAGTTAATGGTCTCAATGACTGACTCTAATCGTAGCATTGTTGACAAACGTTGGTGGTTTTTTCAATGGCTACTATGTTATTTTTATTGAACTAGATCAATAATTAAAACGATAAATAAATAAAAAAGTATAGAAGACTGTGTTCAAAATTAGTTAACCCCTGTCCATAACAGAGAACGGAATCAGTGTCCAGGAAAAATGAAACCGTCTGAAAATTCGTAATAATAAGCCAGAAAATCCAAACATGAAACACGTCCAGAAGGGTCGTGATCAGAACAAGCTGACACAAACGTAGGCTTAAAGATTTTTAATAACAGTGCCATGTATTATAATCCGACTAAATTTAAAGGCACTTGCGGCATTCCCTGCATTACTATAGGTACCTACAGAAACTCGTCGTATAATAATTCAATCTAATATTCTAGGAGATCCAACCATCCCCCGAACAAGTTCCCGCCTTCTCCGTATAACGGTTAGCAGTGGAACCTAAGACTAGATCCGCCTCAGGGAGTTGAGAGTTCTCTCTCTTGGTTTCCATGTCTTCTGGTTGTCGGATTCGGGGGGATCCGTTGCCCGGGTGACTATAAGAGGCCGGGTGGAGTAGATGCTGTATGTTCCGGCGCGCCCTTGCAGAGAAGTAAATGGGGGAGTTCTTCCCCCCCAGCAAGGTCGCCGAGATGTGCGAAACATTCCCGTGGCCCCGCCGTAAAGCAAAGAAGGTGGATCATTGTGAGGGTTTTAGTCGGTGCAAATTCGATATAACCTGTCGTTGCTCCCGCAAGGGCAGTTCCTCCACGTGAAGCATAAAAAAATGATCACACCATACCAGGTGAAGCGAAGGAGCGAGAAAATAAAAGCTTGTTAAATGCTCAAAATATTTATTCGTATAACGTCACCAATATACCATTAAAATATTCCCAACTAACAACAATTTATTATAAATACCTCTCGTGGTATACGCTTAACTCTACCTTACTACGGATATAAGGTACTCGGTGACCTTACATGAGCCATGGTCAACTTGGACGTACCTGCTCTCAGCTCACAAGGGTCCCAGCTGCTGCGTACTGGTATCAGAATAAACCTCCTTCATTGTGGACCGAAGATCTAGTGGACTATTTGGAGATGCTCATGCTCAGCTGTGGGCATCTCCAAATAAGCCAAACCATTTTCAAGCGTGGCATAATAATTATTATTTTTGTTAACAGAAATCCAATGACAGCTAATTAATCTTTATAATAGAAAAAAATATATACAAATCTCCATATTTTTGGATTATATAATTAATTACACAAAATAAATATTAAAAAAAAAAATTTACAAATAACTAGATTATAATTTAATAAAAACGTTTAATGAGAAATGAAAATAGTTGTATTTACAAATAAAATATTTTTCACATTTTACAACAGGGAAAGGACAAAGGAGCTAAACGGTATAAAGCCAATTGAAGTTTAAAATATTGTCTTTTTTACCGTGAGACGGGCGGATCATTAACGTAATTTTAAGTGACATTAGTTAGGATGACATACGCTGCCCCACATTGGACTCGTTGCCCAGAGACAAACTGCCAAATCTAGTTGCCACAGTAATTCACTAGCCACCGCCCCCTCATTACACATAGTAATATTTATGCATACTGTTATGCGGTAGTAATAGGCCCTGCTATAGTACCAAAAAATATACATGAATTATATACACTGTTATGTATTTTTTTTGTTCATAATATTTGCATAAATTAAGAAGGAAAAAAAAGTAGTTTACAAAAATATTAGTTGAAATAAAAAATGGAAATATAATCCAAGAATATTCCTCAATACTGAATAATAACAAAATAGCGCTTAATTATTTCGTGAAGTCAGTTCGATTTCACTGACCATAAACAATAATAAAATTATTGTCTATGGTCAGTAGTCTTTCCCGCTTTTGTAAGCAAAGTCTATATTTTCATCAATTTAGTATTTCTATTCAATATTTATTTAAATTTAATCATATACTGTTTTTATAATACTTAAATAATCGCATTTTTTCTGTCGACGCCATCACTAATTGCCGCCACATTTACTAATGAAACTCATTTTTAGAAACACAATAATGTCTTTAAGTAAAGAATTTTTTTTTTCAATATCTTATGACAATTTTAATTACATAAATAATGTAATTTACAAGAATGATTACGAACTATTTAAGAGATGAGAAAACGGTAATATTTATATATATATATGTAGTAAAAATAATTTAGTTATGTATTTACGATCTATTAAATAAAGTCTGTATCATGGCACAAATGGTGTCGATATTGTCTACGGTGTAAAGGAATATTTGTTACGAAAATTATGCTGCTTACGTTATACAGATGATTTACGATGCTATTATATGATTTAAATACGCATATAGAAGGAAATCACTAATACATACTTACGCACTTACACATAACACACTCATAAATACGTACATAAGTTTTTTTTTAATTCAACAAAGCGACAAGACGAACGGGACGATACGCTTCGTGACGCTAGTTAGGATGATATACACTGCACCACATTGTACTCATCGCTTTCAGGCGAAACATGTAAATCTAATTATCGCAGTAATTTAACTAGTAACAGCGGCCTTCGATAGACAGTAATATTTGAAGACTACTGCTTGACGGAAGAGAGCTGCGATGCTATGTACAGTACGCGACAGGTCGACATAGTAATTTCCTAGTGATGTAGCATCACTCACCTATAAAAGTTTATATCGATAATTTTTTTTACAAATTACAAAATAATAGTGAAATTAATCAAATAACCTTATTTAGCTTTATTAATAATAATTAAAATGGAAATATGTTTAATTATATATAATAAAATGAAAAGGATATTTTTCTGCATAACTCGGCAAGTAGCTTGAGACAAACATTTCGGGATGATTTTTTGTAAATAAAATTATATTATTATTATTTTATACCACTTAGTTGGCAAACAAAAGCTGGTGTTAAGCTGTCACTGCAGCCAGTAGTATCAGTGGTTTCACCAGGCGCGTTGCCTGGTGATATTGCCCTGCAGAAACCTTCATACTGTTGCTCCTAGAGATATGAAATGCTGTACTAATAAATAAAAATAAATGGTCCATATAAAACTTTTGCGCCTGTCTTTTGGTTATCAGCTCCTGTTAATCATGATTCATATCATGATTGAGAATGTTTTTTTTTTTTTGTTTATTGTATTTTTGTATATTGTAATAAGGAACCAACCTAATTAATTTTAATACACAACTACAAATAATGTGAACGAGATCAAAATCGATAAAAGCGATCGATGTCTCGCCCTCTCCTCCCCCCCATCTCAACCCATACACCGTTTGCCACGTTGACCAGTCGCGTCCAGTACCTAGGACAGGGTTCGACAACCTTTCGAGTGACAAAAGTCAATAATTACAATTTACAAAATTTTTAAACACCCACAATTTTTTTTTTTTTAACAATAAATATTACTTGCGTAAATAATGTTTTTTGATAATTTGTTAATTTATAAGAAACATCTATTTATTCATACATATAAGTAATGTTTTTTCATAGGAAATTAGTTAATATATATATATATGGTATTATTGACAGGATGGTGTAAGGGATCCCGAACAACAACTCACGGGATCCAAGCTAACCTCACTTGCTCGTGGTGCAGCCTGCTAATCAACAATCAAAACTCTGGATCCCACTAACCCGCATTAGGCCAGCGTGTTGAGAAATGGCCCAAACACCCCCATATAAACCTCTACAAACGTGGACATCATTGGGGTGCCCTATATTCAGCAGTGGACGTCTATCGGCTGATGATGATGATGATGATGGTTATTGACAGTGAGGACACGCGTCACGGGTGAGGGGAGCAGTGGAAGCGAGTGCAAGTGGCTGAGAGGTAGGAATGGTGCCTAACCCTCGTTAATTAATTAAGAACGATTATTAAATGTTTTTTTTTGTTATGAAATAAATAATATGCGTATGATATTAAAGAGCCTCAGGTTGTCGATCCCTGACGTAGAAGGCAGCATACTACCATTAGAATACGTACATATATACATACTGTTACAATAATGATCGCGTTCGAATGTACTAAAACATTCTAGAGCTGTGTTGTGATTCAAAATAGCATCGAGTTTAGAATAAACAATAACCGTTAATAATAATAATAAATACGTACTCTGAATATGAAGAAAAAGAAACCAAGCAACAACTAGCCCCTCCTTTTTTTTATGACGGGGAAATTCTTCTTAAAAAACACCAAACTTCTGAGGGGTAGATAAGGTTAAGTGAAGCTTCTATCGACTAAAACCATCTCGTTGGTCTCCCTTAGTGCATTGCAACCAGCTCCTCCTAGAATCCATAATTTCTGTATTAAGCACGCACTATTACTTCTCTGACGTTACCAGCCCTTCTGGTCTACACCATCTAGTTATTCCCTCCCGGGTTTGCACTTGGCTTAGGCCCATGCACATCCTCCCGAACAGGTTTCCGCCTTGTCGTGGCAGAGGGCTTAGTACCCGTGGCTTGGTCTTACCCACGGTGAAGCTAAGAGGACAACTACCCGGTCGGCTCATGGTGACCGCTCCAGGTGAGCTTTGTGAGATCACCTCGGATGTATGCCGGTAGGCTACAGAGAGTTGAGATGTAATCATGGAGGGGGAGGAGTGCCAGTATTGGGCCTCGCCGTTCTCTCTAATCTCCGCGGCCGTATAACGGTTGGCGGTGGAAGCCAAGACCAGATTCCCAGCAGTGAGTCGGAAGAGTGTTTTTTCTTGGCTCTCATGGCCTCTGGGAGACTGATTCGAGGGGATTCGTTGCCCAGGTGACTATAAGACGCACTGAGGAGGGTGCGATGTATGTTCCGACGCGCCCTTAATGAGGTGGAGAGGAAGGTTGCTCCACACCGAAGTGGGGCTGAATGGCACAGTCGGCGCTGGCGGGGTCGCAGAGGTGTACGAAAGCATTCCCGTGGCCCCGCCGTAAAGCGACGAAGGTGGAACATCGAGGAGGTTTTAGTCGGTGCAAGTCCGACATAACTTGTCGTTATTCCCGTGAGGGTAGATATGCGAAGGCATATACCCCCATAAAAAAAAAAAAAATCCGCTATCAATCTATACAGGCGGTACAAACGAAATACGACTTGACTAGCCATTGTGGACTGATGAAGTTCTTATTTTAGTCGACTTTTGCTGCCAGGAATAATAAACGTTTTCCATTTAGGTGCATCGTTTCGTTGCTACCAAACGTGACAGTATGTACATATGTACGCATATACTAAAGTACCCCACACAAACACACACACGCACGCACACACACACACACACACACACACACACACACAAACACAGTATACGTAGTTGTTCGAGATATTATATACATATTAAATTTACTCTATCACTTGTTGCACTTCTTCATGTTGGAAGGCAGACTGGAAATAGTCGGGCGTCTTCTTTCATCATCACCATTATCAGCCAACAGACGTCCACCTCGCCGTCGGCCTCTTCTTCATGGTGCAGTTCCTCAGCGTATACTAACTCCAGTCCACTTCCACATGCTTCATAACCAGGTCTTCTAACATTTGCTAACATGACTTTAGGTCTTATTGAGTTTATCAGAAATGAATAATACTTTAAATATGAATAAATCAAATAAGTTATGTTATCACCCTTCTCCCCCTGCCGTTCACTGATTTTTAAGTGATACCTGCTATATGTTAAATATAAATCTATTTAGCCGCGGTGTGAGCTTTGTCGGACTTTAACCTCGCGATCTCCTCGCCGAGCGTGTCAATGTTCTCCTGAGGAAGAAGAAGAGTTATAAGAGTTCTCTATTTAATTTTATAAAACTCCGAATGTATTAGAACTCTGTCTAGTAACGATCGTCGGTAACAAGTGAAATTACTGCGGTAACAAAGTGTTACCTAATGTCTCAAGACGACGAGAACAATGTGGTGCAGTGTATATCATCGTTACTAGTGCCATATGAACATGCATCATCATCATCAGCCAATAGATATCCACTGCTGGACATGACCGTCCCTTGAAAATCTCCACATCGTCCGGTGCCTCGTTGCTCGCATCCAGTGGGTCACTCCGATTCTCACCAGATCATCGGTCCACCTTCCAAACAACATCATGAGCATGCCATATCAACTGTCATCTGGTGAACGTCTTGCCACATTGTATACACTGCACGCGCACACACACACACACACACACACACACACACACACACACACACACACACACACACACACGCACGCACGCACGCACGCGCGCACGCGCGCGCACACACACACACACACACACACACACACACACACACACACACACACACACACACACACACACACACACACACACACACACACACACACACACACACATATACGTATACGCACACGCATGCGCACGCGCACGCTCATGCTCACGCACCGCGCAAGCTCACCCACGCACATGTTATATATACATATAAAATATATATATTTACAATGTGTTGTGTATATAATTCAATCAAGCCTTTATTGTGGGTAGACGTAGTATCACTTACCATCAGGTCCCCAAGTGAATCTGCCACTAGTGAAATCTAACACTTATTTTAAGCACTAACCTAAGTAAAACGAAATACGAATCGTCCGTTACTGTTTCTATGCAATTAAGCGACGAGACGAGCGGGACGTTCACCTGATGGTAAGTGATACACCTGCCCATAACAACGTGGCGTTAGTTAGAATGATATACACTGCATCATATTGCGCTTTTCCCCTTAGGCATAAGATGTCGAGTCTTGTTACCTCAATAATTATATTAGCTACAGCGCCCTTGGAACCGGATCACAGTACTGTCTGTCGGCTGTAATAGGCGCTGCCCTGTAATGTGCTTTGCTGTCGTCAAAAATGTCCAGTACCTTGAGGGTGATGTTCTTGAGCAGCGTGTCCTCGAGAAGCGCCTGCAGCCGCTTGTTCATCTCGAGCGAGAGCTCCAGCGTCATGCCGCCGGGGTCGCCGCCCCAGACGGCCGCCATCGCGCCGCCGCCCAGCTGCGCGATCTCCTTCTGCAACAGGCGCACGTGCACGTTAATACACGGAAGGATAAGTTTTTTACCATTTTTTGAAAATGGAATCAATTTATTTTTTACTTCTCTTAATGGCTTTAGTTAATGACACTGACCAGTGTTTATGAGTATATAATCAATATATTTTTTTCTTTTTAATTTTTAAAGTTTAACGAATTATACTGTCCAGTGTTTGTGTTCAGGTGAAGAATTTTGTTTTTGATTTTATAAATTTAGCTGATGATACTAGACAGTGTTTCTGTTTATCATCATCAGACGACAAATGTCCACTGCTGGACATAGACCTCTTTTAAAGATCTATATATCGACCGATCCTGCGGTGCCCGCATCTAGCGGTTTCCCGCGACCTGCACCAGATCATCGGTTAGTTAGCATGGTCACCGGTACCGGCAGGCACTAGGGGCCATTGTTTGTAGGGATTCATACAGGATGATAAGGTCCATTTCCCACCACGCTGACCCAACAGGTTGGTGGGAGCCAGAGGCTCTGTTGATTAGCAGGGTGCACTGCGAGCTGAAGTTGGCTTAGGTCTCGTGAGTTTTGCGGGAGCTCTTACTCCCCCCACGTTTCTATTTGTACAGTAAATAAATGTTTTTTTTTGTTCAGTACTACGTAGAAGTTTTTTTTTTGTTCATATCTTGAATGTGTTTTTTTAAATTTGTCAATTAAAATTATCCTAATCAGGCCATCGTTAAGTCACAGGTGCTTGAAAGTTTTCAGGAAGAAATCTTCCTGGATTTGATTATCTATATGAGAGATTTACAGGAAGTGACAATTGAAGGGGTGTAAGGGGTCTTACATCACAACTCACGGGATCCAAGCCTGCTCGTGGTGCACCCTGCTAATCAACAAACGAGGCCCTGGCTCCGACCACCCCACATTGGGCCAACGTGGTGGGAAATGGCCCCAATCCCCTCCTATGAACTCCCACAAACATGGAGGTCTTTGGGGTAGGCCTATGTTCAGCCGTGGACGTCTGATGATGACACTTACCTTGGTCAACTTCCTCAGCGGCTAAGCAGCAGGTAATACAGGATACAGTATTAGCAATATACATATACTATATTAGCAATATAATATACATATAGCGATAACGTATATAGCATATAACATCTAGACATACTGTGTGTTTTGTTTTATTTATATATACTCACACAATAATAGGTGACGAGCACAATATCCTTCTGGTGTTCATTATTCCAACTGGCTCCTCACTGTTATAGAGGTGTGATCACGTATCATGAACTGAAGGTTCTGTTTTTCTCGTAGCTTAGCCGGATCTCTTTTTTTTTTTCGATATCTAACAATATGTTGCGCAGTGGGCAAGCAGTGTATTACATAGCTCGAGAGTCGCATAGCTGATACAGTGGGAGAATTATAAAGAAAAGCCTGCGTATGCGCAAGCGCAGCGGATTCCGGCTTCACTGGATAGATGCAGTATTGGACTGGAATTCTACCGAGGTTCAGTAATGGATTTTTTTTTTTCCATTTCAATTAAGCGACGAGACGAACGTGACGTTCACCTGATGGTAAGTGATACGCCTGCCCGTAACTAAGTGGCGTTAGTCAATATGATATATACTGCACCATATTGTGCTCGTCGCCTGAAACATAAGATGTTGAGTCTCGTCATTTCAGTAATTACACTAGCTACAACGCCCTTCAAACCAGAACACTGATGTTTTCACATCACTATTTGGTGGCAGAAATAGGCGCTGCGGCGATAACCTACTTGGACGGTCTCCGGCAAGAGACTTGCTGTTCCTGTTGTCAGAGACCCTTCAGGTAGGTACCACTGCAGCTGATATCTGTGCCGCCGAACAGTATTGTGTAGAACATTACTGTTATCCAGCTCCGAAGCTAGACCTGTACCTAGTCTAATTACTGAGGTAATGACACTTAACATCTTATGTGGCTATCTTATTAGGCGGCTAGTAAAATGTCGTTGTAACTAGCGCCACGTTGTTATGAGTATCATTTACCATCAGATTAAAAAAAAAGATGATGAAATTTGTAGTCAACATAGGTCAAAAGATTCCTAGAATTAAATGGCAGTGGTCAGGGCAGATCCCTTGAAGGACCGATGGCTGAAAGAGCAGTAAGGACCTTGAGTGGCGATACACGTAGCGTTGGGAGGCCCGCAAGGTGGACCGGCGATCTGGTGAGAGCCACGGAAATCCACTGGATGCGAGCAACGCGGAACCGATCGACGTGGAGATCTTTGGGGGAGGCCTATGTCCAGCAGTGGGCATCTATCGGTTGATGATGATGCAGTGATGAGTTCCGTAGTTTATCCTCTCCTAATCCCCACCCCTATCACCTTGTTCGCGTCGCTTCGCGGGGACGCGACCGCGCCGGCGGGCTGCGCGGCAAGCAGGTGCCGCAGCAGGCGCGCCTTGCCGCGCAGCTCGCAGGTCAACTGCCGCGCGTGCTCCTCCAGGAACTCGCAGCGCTCAGCGCGGCGGGCGGCGGCGCGCTGCAGCGACACTATGCGCTCGATCAGCACCTGACGCTCGGGCTCGCGGGTCTGATCACAATACATACTTAACTATATTTCTATTTATATAACTAAACGACTTGGTGAAATACTCTGATGACTCATTGACCTGACAGATTAATCAATCACTTTTTTTTTAATTTTTCCTATTAAATTGAATATTGTTATATAAACAGAAATAAGAGATATTCATTGTTAGGTCTTAAAGGAAATTCTTGAAATACTAATATTATATGACTTCCACTGACCCAATCTCCAGCAAGTACCAAAGTTCTGTCTACACATCCTCAAACGATGTTCATCATCATAAAGAAGCTAGGGTATAGCGGAAGTAATTTGATATAAAAATATACAATATATGTCAATTGTGACAGTACACATATAAGGGGGTGTAACGGATCCCGCATAATATCTCACCAGCTCGAGGTGCACCCTACTAATCAAGAATCGAGGCTCTGGCTTCCATCAAGCCTCAATGGGCCAGCGTGGTGGAAAATTGCCCAAATTCCTTCATATGAACTCCCACAAACATGGAGGTGTTTGGGGTAGGCCTATGTCCAGCAGTGGACGTCCATCGGCTGATGATGATGATGACACATATAAAGATCTCTTGTAATGTATTTCGTAATATACGGTCTTCCGCTGTTCGAACCCCAGCGATCAGCAATTACCAACACTGCGTTTTACGGTGCAGTGTTACGTCATTCCTGCACTAAATCTCCGACGTTCACCAGATGAGATGATGGTACACATGCATAGTTTTTTTTTTTGAGGATACTTTTACCTCCATTTTGACTATACCCTATGTAAATATCATTAAACTTGACAAAAATTCTGTTGAACTAAATTTTATGATAACATAAGTTTTTATTTAAAAAAAAAAAATAACGTCGGAGACAGAATTATAATTGATATTAAATAAAAAATCTATATAAATCCTATATATATTATAAAATCCAATAAATAATGAAACAATACTATATAACAACATATGGTCAAATTTTATTAATACATCTTTCACTAAAATTGTTTGATCCATAAAATATATTTGAACTATTAAATTATTTTGGACTCGATATTGTGAACCGCGACCGAAATATTTACCAACCCCTAGCTACTAAAAAAAAAAATTAAATATCAAACCTTGACGAAAATTTTGTCGAACAGACTGGAATATTTAATCTGTGGAGCGAAAGGTAGTGGCAGTAATTCAGTTATAAAGTTGAACTATATTTACGGAGGCCATTAGCACCCTGCCAAGAGACCGTCATGATACAGAGCTCCTCCACCTTTGGTCTCGGTCAGATCCGACAGAGCCTTTGGGAGTTATAGGAAAGATACGAGTTCTTTATCACCCTCATAAACAGCCTTCATCCATCTTCTCTAAAACTTAGCTGAAATTAATTCGGCAGTATTATAGCAAGGGGTGTGAGGGTTCCCGCAGAATATACGGTTCCCAAGCCAACCTCACCAGCTCGTAGTGCAGCCTGCTAATATACAAACGAGGCTCTGTCGCCTGCCAACTCGCAATAGGCCAGTGCGGTGGGTAATTGCCCCAATCTCCTATATGAACCTCTACAAACATGGAGATCTTTGGAGGAAGCCTATGTCCAGCAGTGGACGTCTATAGGCTGATGATGATTATCACAGCACTGTATCCTTACCTCCATATAGATTGGCTATCTTGGTTTCCGTATGGTTTGTATTTTGAGATTTTATTATTGTTAATTACTATAGTATAGTAGATTACCTGTACATCCGGTAGCGCGCCGGGTGAATCGCCTCGCACCGCGCCCGATCGCTCATCGCCTTGCGCCCCATCCCCGCTGCTTAATGACGTCACAGAACCTGCAAATTGCATCTATATTAACCATTAAATATTTTTTAAATTTCCAAACTATTTTTCTACATCAACATTTTAATTATTAATGTGTAAAAAGTTTCAAGCCGACCTCATCTGACCATGGCGCACCCTGCCAATCAACAAACGAGGCTCTGGATCAATAAATTGGACCAGCGTTGTGGGAAGTAGCCCAAATCCTGCCCATAATATGAGAATCTTCAGGAGAGGTCTATGTCTAACAGTCAATGCCTATTGGCTGATTATTGATTTGTTTATTATATTAAGATTTTTTTTTTTAAATTGTTACCAGAGACAAAAGCGATTGTTGCTTTGAGACAAAAGAGGTTAAGTTTCATCACCTTAGTAATTTCACACACAAAAACACGTGTGGATACGTGCAAATATACACGTGCATTTGCATGTGCATGGTCGCATGCATAAGTGTGTATTATCTATACATATTACATACTATATAATAGTCCTACTGGTGATAAGAAAAAATCTTACCAGTTCTGGTGGATGCCGCGTCGTGGTGCTGCAGCTTTGTTTCAAGCTGCTCGCTTCGCTTCAGGGCACGTTGGAGCTCCCGATTCAGCTCCTGAAGTTACAATGGATTTTTTATATAGAACTTATCATGATTAAATATAATTTTACTCCGCCTTGAACTCCTCTCTCTCTCACTTTCTACTTCTTTCTATATATCTAGGAATAAAGGCATAATTTATAATAAAATATAACGCACCTTTATAGCACTAGAGTGTTTCTTTTTGAGTACGCTGTTCTCTCCCTTCTCCCACTCTAACTTCTTACTCAGCTCCGCGACTTCCTCCGTCAACTCTGCAACCTTCAAGAGATGAAGTTTGAATACTACATTTCCTATATACTCCATTATGTCTAGAAAAGACTAAGACCTGACTTTAATTTCATGTACTGTATTGTTGACCATCTCAATGAATTGAAAAAAAAAATCCTTTTAACAGTTAGAGTTATAACAACGCAAACAACCGGAAATACTAGGTAAAGGTGTTGTTTATAGGCAGCTAGCTTCTTGATCTCGCAGCCAAGGAAGTAACGAACTGAGATAACCTTTCTAGCGAGCATCCTGTTCTCCCTCTGTCTACGTTCGTTCTCCTCCGCCAGATCGTTACGCAACGTTTCCGCCTCCGTCTCCAGTGCCTCGGCGCGCTCACGCAGCGACACGTTGTCGGCCGACAGCGCCTGCGCCTGCCGCCACCGGAAATTCAAAATACACCAGATCACTAAGCATTAACGATGTACGAGTTACGATGTTAATGCGACTCCCAAAGTGTAGAAACCCAAGCAATTACTATCGCTGGTTGGTCTTCGTTGCCAGTGATGGTATAAGTGGATATCAACGCAGCTTTTTCATCCCCCAAACATTACTGTATTTATTTCTTTATTTTCTAATAAAAGTTCCAGCTATGTACAGAGTTATCATGGTCCGTGATTCCCGAATCATGAAGGAAGGAAGGAATCACGAGGAATGTTTCCTGTATTTCGGGAACCAGTTTCCGTTACAGTGTCGTACGTACTTTTTTTTTTATTAAATGACAATAGCATATAGTGTTTGTATTTATGTATATGAGTACGTGTGCTTGCATGTGTGTGTATGTGTGTGTGGTAACAAGACTTGACAGCTATGCCTGGAGACGACGAGCACAGTGTGGCGATGTGTTCATCACTCTGACCACCTCCACGTTGTCATGGACAGGTGTATTCACTTGCCGATAAGTCTTTACATTATTGTTTACAAAGTGCGGTGTGTATCCAGCACCACTGGAGTACCGGTCGCGATGCCGCTGTGGACAGACGTTCTTTATTATTCCGTCGTCCTCCCCCCAACTGACGCTCGAGCATTAAACCACCGGATATGAAGCTTATATTTATAAACAAATATAGTGTTGTTAATTTGTTTAATCATTCGTTGAAGGGAACCAGAGCGCGGTGTCGTGTCGTGCTTTCATAAAAATTTATTAACTATAATGATGGGCGAAGTTTACGGAAGAATTGCTCGTTGTTATCCCATGACCCTCGAGCATATTTTCGGAAGTGATTGGAATACCGTGTGAAGCTTTTTAGTCGGTTGGAGTCCGACACTACCCCGTTACCGGCCCTTGATTCCGAGTTGTGCGTTCCGTTAGCATTTTGTTAGCCACGTTAATAATATGATAAAAAAAAAACTACATATTACTGGTCAAAGACACAAGACTCCTTGCCTTTTAATGCAGAGGTTCTTGGTTGAATTCGGTAGCCCCATGTGTAGTTAAAAAAAAAAAAACTGCAAAGATGAGGCGTCACGAAGTAGAAATCACCTAAGTTCCTATGACAGCGGAGTAAGCTGGACATTGCTAATGTTAATTTTTTTTTATGATTATAAGTGAATTTAAGAGAATATATGGAGATACTGTTTGAAGCATACGTTATTTATTTACACGACGGAAACAAGAGGGTGTTATAAAAGTGCTGCATAAATGACGTACAAGTGTGTGTGTAAACGTTACCTTCGCTTCGTGGTCGGCGGTGCGCGCGCGTTGCGCGACGTGCTGCGCGGTGAGGCGTGCCGCGTGCTCGAGCGCGGCGGCCTCGCGACGCGCACACGTCTCTGCGCGTGCGCGCTCTGCGCTCAGCGCCGCCTCCGCGCGCGTCGCACGCTCCGTCTCCCTGCGCGCGATACTCAAAACCTCAATATATAAAATTCCATTGTAAGCCTAACGAAGCAGTGCTTCGCTGGTGTAATGGTTAGAGCGTGCGACCTTCATTCGCAGCCGCGGGTTCGTATCTCGGCACGCACCGATGACTAATATATTCAAGTTGTGTACATTTGTGAACTTAAGCAACGACAGCGGAATACAAACGGTGAAGGAGAACGTGGCGAGGAAACCTGCGAGTGAAATGTAATTTATTCTAAGGCGTTGACGTTGGGCCCGCGTGGTGTGTATGGCCCATCACACTCATATTGAGGGCAGGCCTGTGTCCCAACAGTGGGAACGTAAATTAGCTGCTGGAAAAACCTAATGGACACTCATTTTGAAGAAAGGAAACTGGTGTTATTTGTATTATAGTTATATAGTAGCGACTATTGCGTTTCCTGTAGGACTCAATCGCCAAACGATGTTGTATAAACACTACTGTGTTCCGGTTGGAAGGCGCAGCTAGTGATATTACTGAAGTAAAGGGACTTAACATCTTATGTCTGAAAGTGACGAACATTACATTGTGGACAGATGTATCACTTATCATCAGGTGAACGTCTCGCTCGTATCGACGCGTCGTCGTCGAAAAAAATATCGTGTTATCATAAAAAGATGATACTCCACCCCTTTCCTGTTCCGGGAATGCAAGCTATTATTTATCGGCGTATTATTATCCTGGGGTGTAAGGGGTTCCGCACACTTACGGGACCCAAGCTAACCTCATCTGCTCGAGGTGCCGCCTGGTAATTAACGAACGAGGTTCTGGCTCACACCAGCACTCATTGGGCCAGCGTGAAAATGGCTCCAAATCCGATTATATGAATCCCTACCTGATTGGTATGGGAATCTTTAAGAGAAGCCCATGTCCAGCAGTGGACGTCTATCGATTGATGATGATGTATTATTATCCTCGCCCGGAAAACCGTAACTAGTTAAATTACTTATTAACAAATTAAATATATACAACAAAGTTTAAATTTGGAAGAATGACATATGTAATTTAAAAAAAAAAAAGAAGAAAGAAATATTAAATAATTGCAATGGTGGTGGAGCGGAAGTGGTGCACTGCCCACCCCAACGCAACGCTGGTGTTTCAGCGACCACAGTTTCTTAAATACAAGTGTGCGCGAATACACACATATATATATATATATATATTAATTACACACATGATTTGAACTGAAAACATAAAAAACAATTTATTATAAATGTACTAACTCTACATATATACAGATATATACAAATAACTAATGTACCACTACCATTTATTATATACTCCAAATGTATTTTTTTTTGTTCATTTAAAACGATGTAACTTTAAGAGCTTTATAAAAAGCTGCCTTTGTCTGGCAGGATTTGGTTCTGGAAAAAAAAACTAATATGCTCGATGGTCTATCTGGAGGTGTAGACTATGATATAGTACATATATAAAAATATTACACTTCGGTCGTAAGACGATAATTTGGCTTAAATAGTACTTTTTTTTATATCATCATCATCAGGCGATAGATGTCCACTGCTGGGCACAGGCGTCCCCCAAACATCCTCACATCATTCCGTCCTCCGTTATCCGTATCCAGCGACTGTCTTCCAGCTTCAGTTCTTTTTAGCTATTTCACAACACGCTAGCTCAATGGTTGGTGGAAGCCAGAGCCTCGTTTGTTGGTTAGCAGACTGCACCACGAGCAGGTGAGGTTGGCTCGGATCCCGTGAGTTGTTGCGCGGGACCACTTACACCCCTTCGGGACGTTCGCCTGATGGTAAGCGACAAGCCTGCCCGTAATAACGTGGCCCTAGTGTAATAGTATACACTGCACCAGATTGCGCTCGTCGCCTTGAGACAGAAGATATTGAGTTTCATTACCGTAGTGATTACACTAGCTACAGCGCCCTTCAAACCAGAACACAGTAAAGTGTACACAGTACTGTCTATCTGCTGCAGTAGGCGCTGCGGTGATACCAAGCTAGACGGTTTCCGGCAATAGAGACATACCAGCACTAAAAAGGCCCTGCGGTGGTACCCAACTCGAAGGTCTCCGGCAACAGAGACCTACCAGCAGTAAAAAGGCCCTGCGGTGGTACCCACCTCGAAGGTCTCCGGCAACAGAGACCTACCAGCAGTAAAAAGGCCCTGCGGTGGTACCCACCTCGAAGGTCTCCGGCAACAGAGACCTACCAGCAGTATAAAGGCGCTGCGGTGGTATCCACCTCGAAGGTCTCCGGCAACAGAGACCTACCAGCAGTATAAAGGCGCTGCGGTGGTATCCACCTCGAAGGTCTCCGGCAACAGAGATCTACCAGCAGTAAAAAGGCGCTGCGGTGGTATCCATCTCGAAGGTCTCCGGCAACAGAGACCTACCAGCAGTATAAAGGCGCTGCGGTGGTATCCACCTCGAAGGTCTCCGGCAACAGAGACCTACCAGCAGTATAAAGGCGCTGCGGTGGTATCCACCTCGAAGGTCTCCGGCAACAGAGACCTACCAGCAGTAAAAAGGCGCTGCGGTGGTATCCATCTCGAAGGTCTCCGGCAAAGAGACCTACCAGCAGTATAAAGGCGCTGCGGTGGTATCCACCTCGAAGGTCTCCGGCAACAGAGACCTACCAGCAGTATAAAGGCGCTGCGGTGGTATCCACCTCGAAGGTCTCCGGCAAAGAGACCTACCAGCAGTATAAAGGCGCTGCGGTGGTATCCACCTCGAAGGTCTCCGGCAACAGAGACCTACCAGCAGTATAAAGGCGCTGCGGTGGTATCCATCTCGAAGGTCTCCGGCAACAGAGACCTACCAGCAGTAAAAAGGCGCTGCGGTGGTATCCATCTCGAAGGTCTCCGGCAAAGAGACCTACCAGCAGTATAAAGGCGCTGCGGTGGTATCCACCTCGAAGGTCTCCGACAACAGAGACCTACCAGCAGTAAAAGGGCGCTGCGGTGGTATCCATCTCGAAGGTCTCCGACAACAGAGACCTACCAGCAGTAAAAAGGCGCTGCGGTGGTATCCATCTCGAAGGTCTCCGACAACAGAGACCTACCAGCAGTATAAAGGCGCTGCGGTGGTATCCACCTCGAAGGTCTCCGACAACAGAGACCTACCAGCAGTATAAAGGCGCTGCGGTGGTATCCACCTCGAAGGTCTCCGACAACAGAGACCTACCAGCAGTATAAAGGCGCTGCGGTGGTATCCACCTCGAAGGTCTCCGGCAACAGAGACCTACCAGCAGTATAAAGGCGCTGCGGTGGTATCCATCTCGAAGGTCTCCGGCAACAGAGACCTACCAGCAGTAAAAAGGCGCTGCGGTGGTATCCATCTCGAAGGTCTCCGGCAAAGAGACCTACCAGCAGTATAAAGGCGCTGCGGTGGTATCCACCTCGAAGGTCTCCGACAACAGAGACCTACCAGCAGTAAAAGGGCGCTGCGGTGGTATCCATCTCGAAGGTCTCCGACAACAGAGACCTACCAGCAGTAAAAAGGCGCTGCGGTGGTATCCATCTCGAAGGTCTCCGACAACAGAGACCTACCAGCAGTATAAAGGCGCTGCGGTGGTATCCACCTCGAAGGTCTCCGACAACAGAGACCTACCAGCAGTATAAAGGCGCTGCGGTGGTATCCACCTCGAAGATCTCCGACAACAGAGACCTACCAGCAGTAAAAAGGCGCTGCGGTGGTATCCACCTCGAAGGTCTCCGACAACAGAGACCTACCAGCAGTATAAAGGCGCTGCGGTGGTATCCACCTCGAAGGTCTCCGACAACAGAGACCTACCAGCAGTATAAAGGCGCTGCGGTGGTATCCACCTCGAAGGTCTCCGACAACAGAGACCTACCAGCAGTATAAAGGCGCTGCGGTGGTATCCACCTCGAAGGTCTCCGACAACAGAGACCTACCAGCAGTATAAAGGCGCTGCGGTGGTATCCACCTCGAAGGTCTCCGACAACAGAGACCTACCAGCAGTATAAAGGCGCTGCGGTGGTATCCACCTCGAAGGTCTCCGACAACAGAGACCTACCAGCAGTATAAAGGCGCTGCGGTGGTATCCACCTCGAAGGTCTCCGACAACAGAGACCTACCAGCAGTATAAAGGCGCTGCGGTGGTATCCACTTCGAAGGTCTCCAGCAACAGAATATGAAATATGTAACATTTTTACTTTGAGTAAATACTTTAAGAGGCCCCTTTATTGCAGCTACCTTTGTAACTGCGAGCTCAGCGTGTCAGCCAATGCGGCCTGTGCGCGCAGTGCCGCCAGCTCCGCGGCCTCTTCCTCCAGCCGAAGGTTGTGCACCTTCAACTTCTCCACCTGGTAACAAATAAAAAATCTTTAATATACAAAGAGTCAATACTCGACAGCAATGTTAAGACAATTGCTTTGCGACAATTTGCAGATGGCGACTGACCAGGTAGAATCGCATTCAAACTGCACCACATTCAACTAGGAACCTCTCCATTAAAAGGCAAGGAGTCTTGTGTCTTTGATCAGTGATATCTAGTTTTTTTTGTATTATATTATTAACGTGTGTAACAAAATACTAACGGAACACCGGGAACCAAGGGCTAGTAACAGGGTAATGTCGGACTCCAACCGACTAAAAGGTTTCACATGGCATTCCAATCACTTCCGGTATGCACGAGGGTCACGGGATAACATCGAGCAGTTCTTCCGCAATCCTCGATCGGCGCCCGGATCGACCGGGCTCGCTTCGGATAGGGATGTGAGACACCCCTCCCGACAGATAATCCCTAGGGAATACGGGACGTGCCGCCTGATACACTCCGGGAACCTTCTCCAAGAGGGGCGGCGGCCCGACGGAGTGATAGGTAATTGATGAAACGAAGATTTCTCTTAGTACCAAAACCCACACTTACTTCGTCGTTGGCGATAGAAAGAGCGACGGTAGCATCATCTCGCTCCCTCCTGCAGGTTTCCAACTGCTGTGTGACGGACGCGAGCCGCCTCTCTAGCTCGTCCCTCTCGTGACGGCAAAGAATTAACGCTGCTTGACTCTCTTTCAGATCTCCCTCTGTAATAGATTTATTAATAATACATTTATTTATTTTCACCCCTATTATATATATATATATATATAAAGCAACAGGACGGTCATATGTATACTCTTGGTATCAAGGTGCTACTTATGATGGTATGCACTGCAACACCCTGTGCTCGTTAACTTGAAACTCTAATCGTTAAGTTTTGTTCATCATCATCAGCCGATAGACGTCCACAGCTGGACATAGGCCTCGCACAAAAATCTCCACATTGATCGGTCCCGCGCTGTAGTCAGCATAGCCTCGTAGCGCTGGGCATTAGACGCCGTCGTTTGTAAGGTTCATATTAGGTAATAATATTTTCCACCACGGCCCAATGCGGGTTGGTGGGAGCCAGAGCGTCGTTTGTTCAGCAGGCTGCACCGCGTGCTGGTGAGGTTGGCTTGGGGCCAGTACATTTATTACCGACAGTGCCTTTTAAACCGCAACAAAAAATCTACTTAGAATTCTCTCAACGATATAAAAATTCATATGATAAGGTCCTGGAGAACGTACCATGACTACACCTATTTCCATCACCGAACTATTCACACTGGTATGTGCAAACATTACCATGTTCCAGTTTTGATGGGGTTGGCTAGTGAATTTACAAAGTGAAATGATAATAAGACTTCCTGTTCCCCCTCCTCAACATTTCAAGCCCGACCCTTACCATCAGGTTAGCATCACATTGGCCTCGATGCTCTTGATGAATATATAGTTCGCTGAATTATATAAAAAATATATATATATTGAAATTGCTCCTACACTTTATTGATGGTAGCTTTATCTTCCTAAAATCTCCTACTCTACCAACTCTCTATCTTTCCAGCTACTGTCCAACATGGTGGTTGGGTCAGCTTTATGTTCCTCTTCCTTCCACCTCATGTCATTGGTCACTCAGCACACATAAATATAGATACTACTGTAATACTAAGCAGTAATAGACATTCATAGTAACATCCTGGAGACAAATCCTACTATGACTCTAGATGAAGGAGAGTACTTTTACCTGCTATTGCGAATTTTGGAGAGCACGACCTTCGTTTGAGAGGTCTATGTACATCAACATACATCAATCCACAATAATGATAAAGACGATGATGATGATGATGGAACTACTAACCTAATGCTTTAGCTCTGGCTGAATCGCAGACGCCAGCCGCCGCCGCCTCCTTAGCTGCTTCAAGTTCACCAACTTGGTGCGTTAACTTCTCAACCCGTTCTGAACTTTCCTTTAAACATAAATGATTAAATAAAATCTATCATGATTGTTCTAAGAACAGCTATCATGAATGTGACATCTATAAGTCCACACCTGGTCAATGTGATGGATAAATGAACTTGACTCTCTGTTTTATGATAAAAGGCCAGGACGTCCCGCAGTAGGAACATGATTGCATACCTTATAAGCATCCATCTCCATGCGAAGCTTACTCTGTGTCCACTTCAGCCTGCCCTCCAGCTCCTTGAGGTCGTCGCGCAATTTGACCGTCTCTCTTTCGCTGCTCTGCAGTTCGTGGCACTGTATCATAAAGATGTCTATTGATAAGATTGAACAATGTTAAATTACATTTTTTATAGTGCAGTGAAAGTCTAACGGCTGATGATCATGATGTAGGTGAACGAGCCAACAGTCCACGTGAAACATTAAGAGGACCAACCGGGGGACACCAAGATGCGAATGGTGGTTGATGTATAATGGCAGCAAGGTTGCGTTTGTGGATGGTACAGTATCAGACTGGTGCATTTTGAGACGGGTACCATCAAGTCACAAAATGCTGGAATAATTTTCTTCTCCTTATTAGAAATATTAAATCTCCAAAATTAATTATAAGAACCATCTCTTAAAATAACAATCACTTCCATATAGTTCTTATAGTCGCTGAATTATATATAAGTCATGGTTGAGGAATATCAGGGAATGGACTGGCATGTCTGGAGCATCTGAATAGTTCAGTCGAACCAGAGACAGAAAGGACTGTACTGTACTAATCGCCAACCTTCACTAGTTGGAGAGGCACTTTAAGAAGAAGAATTATATACAGTTCATCATTGTACTGTTTTTTGTTTGTACCCTGGATGTACAGTTGCTGTACATCCAGGGTACTATTCAACTTGGCATTGCTGAAAATCAGTATTGTAGCAATTTTGCATAACACAAGTTTTATTTTAAAGTTATTTTGTATTCATTTGCTAAATGTGTTTTTAATTTCTCTCCTCATATTTGCTTCTTTTCTTTTTCTTCTTCTTAAAGCACCTCTCCAACTAGTAGTTGTTGGGGATCAGTGTGGTACAGTCCTTTCGGTTCAACCTTCTTTTGCTTAGCTTAATTTCATACAAGCAATTGCACCCTTAAGTAATTTCCATAGAAATTCGTAACACATTATACAATTACCTTGTCGTCATATAACTGACATATCCGCTGCTTCTCCGCATGTGCAGACCTCAGCTTCCCCGATAATAGCTCGCACTCGCTTACGGCCGCTTGCTGCGCGCGCTTCGCAGCATCAGCAGCCTTCCTGCCTTCTATAGCAGCGCATTCAGCTCCCGCATACCTCATCACCGCCGCGTCCGCATCTTTCTGAGCCTGCTCTACTTTTTTACTCATCTGTAATAAGATAATTATACAAGGAAACTTAGAAATTGACAATTCATTTATATATCATCATAATCATCTCAATCGGAGAATGACTACTATTTGACATAGGTTCATTGATTAAATTATCAATCAAATATCACTCTAGTTAAGAAAGTAATAATTTATCACATTAAAGTGTTAACATTACAAATCATCATGCATGATTCGTAGATGGAAACAAAGTGATACTGGATATATATTCATTTCTATTTTAGGACAAATCCTATAACTCTGCAATTATGATTCCATAAAATATTTGTGATGGTGGAAATACTGAAGTGTGAAATAAGTAATAGATTAAAATAACTAAGAGGACTTCTTTGGAATAACATTTATAGATTGCAAATTCCTAGATACAATACAAGGTTAAAGTTTAAAGGTTAAAGTTAATATTGACAATTTTTAAGAGTAGATATGGAGTTATCAGAGAAGAGGTACCAAAAATGAAAAGTTTTATTGAGGGGTAAGGGAATGAACATAGATTAGGAAGCCTATAAAGTATAATAATGTTTTAGCCAGAATAATTTAACTCGCTTCGTAATTAACTTTTTGTTCATTGTTAATTCGGTAACATTCATAAATGTTTTAAAAATAAATAAATAAAAAATCTTTAAAAGAATTTAATGGTCTAATATTGATTTCAACATAAGAATATCTGATAAATTAATAGCTTAATGAACACTTGCTTGCAGGATAAACAAAAAAAAGGCGCTTTCTTGTTCTATTTTAGTTTAAACAATAAAGATTTTTAAATTTAGAATGGTTGAAAATCAACTTATGGACCCAACATCGATATTCAATACAGACATCAGATAGGGTTCATTATAACCATCATAATTTTTAGCTGGTAGATATTCACTGCAGAACATAGGCCTTCCACAATATTGTCCTGATTGGACCTATGCTAGCCACATCCAGTGATTTTCTGCAACCTTCACCAGATTGTTAGTCTACCTTATGTGGGCCTCCCAGCACTATCAGATAAGTCATCACTACATTAGTATCTTATTTATTACTTGTAACTTTTTTTAGATCCATTTATTATAATATTTTATTAATTAGAGTTATTTAAAAAATGTGATTTTGTCCATTATAAGAGAAAATTCTGAATAAAAGAAAAGAAATATGTTTTCTTTATAAAAGAAGTTAACGTTGTTAAGATTGTTGCAGTAAAAACATTTTAAAAGTTTATCTTTTCAAAATTCTTGACAAAAACCTAATAATCAAAATAAATAAATCAAAATAAAAATACTAGTAAATAAATTATAGTTTGAATTAAAAGATAAATACCGTATCCAGCTTCGCCTCTAATTCTTTAAAAGTTTGATCCCTTAAGTTTAGCTCATCTACTTGCTGCTTAACTCTCTCCCTCAACACTACATTTTCCTTTCTCTGCTCTGACAGCATCCTTTCCAGCGATTCAATTTGTAGTTTTAGCAAATCTTTTTTCACATCATTCTCCATTTCTCCATTAACATCTATTATCTTTGGATCAGTATTTACAGTGTGTATGTCATTAGTCACAGTTAATTTGTTTTCTGGATTTGGCAAAGCATTTTGTACATCAACCGCATCTTCAAATATGTCATTCATAACTTTACCATTTAATACTGGTTTAAGGTTTTTTACCGGTGCTTTCTGAGCTATCCTTTGAGTGTAAGCATTTTTGAGATTGCCACTCATGGACCAAAAAATACCATGAACATTTTTAACAATACTGCCTATATCTTGGGATAAGATTTCTTTTGGTAAACGGTTCTGTTTACCGTCATTTGTTTGTTGGCTGTATGGTATCTTATGTGTAGCACTAACTCTAGTTTTTTGGTGTGAAAAATCAGATAAAATCTGCTCAGTGTCAAGTGCATTAGAACTGGAATTTATGTTTTCAATCTGTGTTTCTTCTATATTTGTTATGTTTTCTGCACTTCTACTATAAGGCGATTTACACATAATACTGTTGTCTGAACAATAAGTAGGTTCATTTAAACTTACAGTGGATGTTGTTAAGTTTCTATTTTTAATATTATCTAAATCTGAATGCATATATTTGGGTATCATATTGCTATCTAAACGATCAGTGCTAATTAGACTAGACGAATTATGTGGTACATTAGTATCTATTGAGGAATCAATTCTTATGTGGTCATCCTTATGAAAATTATCTTTGGTGGAAACGAAATCGTTGTTAACGGTTTCGTTAAATAACAAAATATCATCATTCAAAGTTTCTGAAGGGTCTGACGGCGATAACGAATCTGGTGTGTTATAACTTTCATTTCCGGACCCAGCTCCATTATGACCTTTTTCACAAGTAAAATTATAACAATCCGAGTGTTTGAGTGGAGACACCTCGGAATCTGATGCCGCAGTTAAAGTTGCGGAACTTAATTCTCCAGAATCAATTCCTGAATCAGTATTTCGATCACAGTTTGTTATACATTCTTTTTCCAATTCGTCAACGTCGACGTTGTTATTAATATTATCGGAAATTATGTCAAGTCCTTCGGACATGTCTACTATTTATACATATAATTTGTGCTTAGAAAACAGAAGGATCTTAAGTTAATTTCAAAGAAGCCATGAGAAAATGATTTAATATTTTTTTTAATCAATGAAAATAAACATTCGCGTCTGACGTACTATTCCTCCTTTTTTATCAAATTTTTTAACAATATGGTAAATCTTCATACAGCCTATTTTCTACAGTCAATTATAATATATAATAAAATATAACCGAGAGTAAGTACATTATAAAAATGAATAATTTTTATTTAAGAAAATTGTTCGATTTTAATTAGTTATAAAGTTGTGATATTGTTTATTGTTTATATACGTATTATATTTCTTATACTAAAATAAAATAAAATATTGATTAGTGATATTTCTTCATGACAAATTTTATAATTTTTGCTAAAAAATAATGATATAAAATAAATACTATTTTCGTTAAAGTATAGCACTGGCAACTTATACAGAAAACGTCAATTCATTTTCATAAAGGAGGGTATCAAAAGCCCAGGGAAAAGTAGGTCATCAGTATTGATTTTTACCTAATATTCGACAAACAAAGCCATAGCTTGCACTTCGTAGTAAAATATACGTGGTAGTGATTCCGTGGACGTAGGACGTGGAAGATGCCTGTAAGTGTCCGTCTCTTGATCTTACCACACGGTTTCCGGAAATCGTACTCGATTTCATAACTCATTTCCTTTTCGTACAAATTCTTATTACAATCTTAATAGAATTTTCTTAACTACTCGCAAAGATTTAAATAATTCCAATTTGAAATAACTTCTTCCATAAATGAAAATGGAAATTAAATTAATTTTGTACCTAGTTAAAAAAATTCGCTTGTGTGAGTCATGTAATCCGTGTCAGGGTCATACCGTTGAGTACTGCGACGTACAGCGCTGTAACTACGCATTTGAGTCTACGACACCGAAGCGTCAATACCTCTTCGACTTTTCTGTTCGAAGGATGCTGAGCTGGTTGGGTCTACGGTTGAAAATGTTCGAGTGGTCGTGCGGGTGCGGCCGATGGACCAGCGGGAGAAGATGGAGGGGTCCTATAACTGCGTGTCGGTGGACCCCGTGAACAGCACCATCGCAGTCACCAGAAGCAATGCGTCGTCGCCGGAGCCGCCGCGCATCTACGCTTACGATGCGGTTTTCGACAGTAATACTAGCCAGGTACAGTTATTTTCTATGAATACGTTTTTGTTCGAATACCTTCTTTGTTACGGAAAATTTTCTAGCGTATTTTTTCTTTGTTCACTTGAAGATGAATTTTAATTTACTAACATTTTGAAATTCATAATGACTTTTAATTAATTCATTTGAAAACAAAGCTAAATACCATATCTTTGTTTAACAATTACAGTTCTTATTATTAAGAACAAAAAAGATGATTTAATAACTTGATATGAGTCTTTCCAATTGAGAGAATTTCAATTGGAAATTATTTTCATTTGTATCTTGTAATATACTCTTCATATTACCTTGAACATGGCAAGCGGTGGTGCATTTTGTATGCTAATGAAAATTTGCATGATTTTTTAAGACTCAAGTATTTGTGCCATTCGGAAACAGCAGAAAAAATGCTAATTAACATTTATAGTACACTTTTAATTACTACCCATTACAACAAAGATGCAACATAAATGTAAGTTAACGGAGAATGAATATGTACATCTTTTTAAAGGTTTTATGATTGACTATAACATTTTATTATTTTATACTTTGCTGTTCTCTTATCTATGAGATATTAATATTGTTTCTATATATTACATCCAATATACCACAGAAATTGTTTCTCTACACAAGGATAGAATTTCAGATAGGGGTAAAATAACATTTTATTAATACACCACGGGTCACTGTCTACTTCCCATATGATTTTATTATTACATATTTAATCCTTTGTCATAATCATTGTATAAATTGTATGTAAAGCTGCAGGTTTGTAACGTTTGTATTGATTCATTGTTTGCACGAATGGCCCTCGGTTATGTTGCCCTAATTTCTATGAAAGGGTGGCCAGACCCCCCAGGTGACTTAATGACCCCCTAGGTGTGTATTAAATGTTACCGTTGAACTTTGTATTATATAAATTTTACTGATTCAGCGATGGGTGAGATTTTAATCATTGTATTTGGTATGAATAAAAGGATGTAGATTTTTCTAGAAATTAAAGATTATAGTTCAATATTATTTTTTGGGGTCTGGTTTTGAGACAAAAAGATTTTTTTTTTTTTTTTAGTTCATCTGTTCTTAATCTATGTATATTATTGTAAGTGAAGAAAGAAGAGGAAGCGTTACTCTGTTCCCTTCCGCCCTTCGTCTCGACTGACGCTGTATAAAGAAGCATCAGTCTTGTCGAATGGTGGGTGGGCGCAGTGTTCATACGTCCGACGGCTGGGTGGCAACAGAAAGTATAATTTTTTTTTTATTTCGTATTCATTCAATTGTCGTATTTAATATTTGTAAAAAAAATCTTTATCAAATTTTAATACAATAATCTTATAATTTTATATTTAGCTTAAATTGTAATAATATGAGAATCGGAGATGTTCTCGATCCGCCATTGCGATTAGGGCGTGGTCAACAGTGACAGCCTTCCTGAAATCAATATGGCCGCCGTTTGTTAGACCAATAGAGGGAAAACTGTTTTGCATTCTAGGCGTTACTAGCGTTATCATATATTTTTTTTTATGAACAATTAAAAATAATAAATAACAATTTTTTTTTCTTGCGACAGTTATTCAGAGAATTAATATAAAAATAATTAATTATAAATTGATGATTTATTACTTACGTTTTACATACAACCGCGTTACTTTGTTATTATATAAACAAGTTGTAATATTTAAAATTATTGTGGTTTGTAAAAAAAAAAAATATTTTTACGATAAAAAGTACTTTGATGCTGTTTAACATGTGGTTCATCATAAATATAATATTCTCTTGCGAAAAATATTAATAAAATTATGATATTGAAGTATGCGCATAAACAACATTTTTAAGGCAAAGGTCATTTCAAGTATTGTACAAAAGTGAGATTTATTTCTAACGATATCTGTGTGACGAAAACAATGGAACGAGAAGAAATATTTCGATAATTAATTTTAATGTACGTGTTTTTTTATAAAAATAGTCGTTTTAGAGTAACTAATTAGTTTACTTATTAGAATGAGTACAAATATATTAACGATACTAATTGTATTTAAAATTTTTAGGTTAATTAGATTTTTCTATTGAATTCTTTGGTTTTATATGAATATCAAAAAAAAATCGCTCTACATATTTTTAAATGGTTTCTTCGATAAAAAATGTCGTTATTCGTCATTATTGAGATATATTCACAACTGGAAGTCTAGCTGCAGTTTTGAGGGTAACATTCCTAATGCATCTCGCCGTACGTTGAGTTCCTCCGGGAGCTCGGGCACGCTGATGCAGGGCATTAAGAGGCTGACCGCTTAATGCATCGGGAATGTTGTGCTCTATGACCGACGGTGGGTGGCAAAGAAAACCGAAGATTGAGCCTTTAAATTTAATGTAATTTTATATTAAAAAAAAAAAAGTCACGTGCACTAACACGTATTTTTTATTACGTTTTAATGTACGCTTCTTGTGCTGTCGATTATTATTGTAAAAAATAAATTATATACAATTTATGTCGATGATTATTTATGTGTTATTCAAAATTATAACAGTAACATCTATCAATGTCTTTTATTCTATGGGAAGTGACACAGACCCTGTAAAAGCTAAATACATAAAAACTATTAACAATAAAAAATAACTGAAATATTACATACAATTTAGTACCCAATATAAAATTCCACTTATTGTTAATTGGGGATATAGTTTAGTGGTTAATTAAATCTTTGATAATACCGTTTCCGCTTTAAAAAAAAATGTAGGCAAATTTAAGTGGATACATGGTTTTTACCTCTCAATTATATTGAGGCAGTATATATAGCATGAATAGCGACAGCCGATAGCGCGTGTTAAGAACATTATTTATAATCGAACAGTTATTTTGGTAGAAATATACATTATCCGTATAAATATATTTAATGTTTAATGCCAATTTATAGTAGGATTTTTTAGATTGTCTATATACCTTAAACTATTTTTCTAACTTTAATATGTTCCAATTATAGGGTTGCTATAGTTAGTCATTATTAGACTAACTAGACTTAACGTATTATTGCCGAGGATGTGTTGTAGTGTATATCATCCTAACTATTGTCAGATTCTTAAGCAAGCGTTCCATCGGCAAATTCTGATCTCTATTTAAAAAAAAAAATAATACAATCATCGTAAAGTATCGCTTAATTTTATTAAAGCTACACGAACTTCGGTTAAATATAACTGCGATATTTACAAATATAGCAAATGTTGAATACTGCTTAAGCACGTATAAAAGTGAAAATGACTGGCCGCTAACAATTCACAAGCGCACGAAAATTTATGCGATCGTTGAATAGAATGGCAAAAAAAAAATAAGAAAATTTTAAATTAAGAACGTACAATTCGAATCGACTTGGACCGACTTCCGAGACGCGCGTTTTACTGCTTCGACCCTGTTCTAAATTCGAAACGGTAATACGCCTTAAGCGCATCGGCACAGAGTTAGAATTTCTAAAGCGCGTAATAACTAGGTTAAGCGTATTTTTGGACGGTGTACGGTTTGTTCTGTTGCGGACTTTACTGCGTGCGATTTAAGGTGTGTAGTTGTGTGCGCGGGCGCCGGTAACCTTTGCCACACCCGCGCCGCTGAATGGCCCGTGGGGTGTGTGGAAATAAAACTCGGCCGTTGCGCAAGCTATCACGGCGGGCTCCGTAACAATACTTTTACACGTGCTTGATGTTCTTGTTCAATGATCTTCGGGCGAGGCCTAGGTCCAGCTGTGGACCTGACGGTTGATAATCATGATGATTTATTGGAATTGTGATGGCGCTCCTATACCACTGCTCATTTTATGGAGACTTGAATCTTCAAAGATAAAAAAAAAAATTCAATTATTTGACTGTTTTTTAATGTCCGGAGTTGATTATTAATAATATTGAACAAAACTTTTTTTTTATTTCAAGCGACGCGATTAGCGAGACCATCACCTGATGTTAAGTGACACCCGCCCGTAATAAAATGGCGGTAGCTAGATGGACACTGCACCATATTGCGCTCGTTACCCCAGTTATAACATCGGCTACAGCGCCCTACAAACAGGATCACAGTAATGTTTGTGCAGTACCGTTTGTCGGCAGCAATAGGCGCTGCGGTGGTAGTTGACGGTTTCCGGCAACACTTACCTACCACCACCAAATTTACATATTAAAGTCATTTGAATACGTTGATATTAATATGGCGTTAAACAACTTAATTTATTCTCTATTTTAGTGTACTATTAATGGCACGTCACGAAAATGTTTAGATGAACGATGAATCTTGGAAATTTTGATACGACCAGATCAGAACGTTCGCCACCACTGTGTTAGGCCCTTGCCTATACGAGATAGATTGTGATCTTTGTGGGAAGCCTATGTCCAGCAGTGGACGTCTATCGGCTGATGATGATGATGATGATGAAGGCCATTAAATACCACATACACAAACTAAAAACATTTTTTTTTAATACCGCATAATTTACCTTTGCTTTAAAAAAAAAATTGTGAGAGTACTGACTCAGGGTTCTTGCCTCTATTCTATTCTCTGATGATGTTCAGCGCTTGGTAGTTATACTAACAGGTCATCTGATAGTGACCTCGTGGACCCGGGTCCAATTACTACTGGTACTTTCTGGTGAGTCTACTGGGTTGTTGGAGACTGGTGACTCAGGCGACGGGCGTAGTGTGGTGCTATCATCCTAACCAGCACCAAGTTACGGGCGTATCACTTACCATCAGGTGAACGTCCCGTTCGTCTCGTACCTTAATTGTATAAAAAAAGAATTTTTAAACGGAGGTAAGGTGCACTACCGCAGCTCTTAGTGTTAACATTACCGTGTTCGGGTTTGAAGGGTGTCGCAGCTATTGAAATTACTGTGGTTACCACCAACTGGTAGTTCGTGGTAGATAAATGGTCTTGTCATTGGGCTCTCAGTCCCAGAAGTGTGAACACTAGCAGGTTGTTTATTATTATAACCATTACTATGCTCCGGTTTGAAAGGCGCTGTAAGCTATTGAAATTACTGGGATAGCAGGATTTAATATCGTGTTATTTATATGTTTTATTATTGTAAAAAATGTAGCTGTGGGTATATTTAAATTTTTTTTTTTTCCTATAAATGTCCTTTTTCTTTATGCGTGCAGTGTCCTCAGTTAGAGTAGTCGTACATAAACCTATTTCCTGTTCCGATGACGTGGGGCGTGCGGTTTTATATTCATACGATGCAAAACTGCAGACGGCGCGGATAAAGCGCCACTTAAATCGGATCACGTTTCTCCTTATCTGCTGTTCCATGACATCACCTACATGCATTAATCTAGGCGCAATGCCTACAGGTTAAACTCGATACAAGGTCTGAAACGCCTTGTGCACTGTTCTCCTATAATTCGGCTGAATAAACAGAATAATGAATGTTACAGGGTCAAATAAGCCCTGTACACCTTCAGCTACAATTTTATCACCAGGTCTCGTACGTGTCTCGCTTGTCCGGCTAAGAAAAGCGTTTGTTTAAATTTACAGGGTTTATTAAGACCTGTACAGACGCTACGCTAGTTTTACTACCAGGTTTAAAACGCCTTGTACATGTCTCGCTTACAATGCGATATGTCTGGCCTATCCATAACCTAGTTAGGATAATATACACTCTAAATTTTGCTCGTCGCTTTACATAAGCTTCGTTATCTCAGTAATTTCGCTAGCTACAACTCCCATCAAACCGGATCACAGTGATGTTCGCACAGTACTACGGTGGTACCTAACTAGAAGGTATCCGGATATGGGAACCTACAAAAGATAATAGGAATGATGAGTAAAAAGCTTTTGCTCATCATCATCAGTCGTTAGATGTCCACTGCTGGACATAGGTCTCCCCCAAAAATTCCCACACGATTAGATGAGCATTCATATGCGCGGATTCGGACCGTATCCCACCACGCCGGCCTAATGCGGTTTGGTGTGAGCCAGAGTCTGATTAGCAGGGTGCACCACGAACAGGCGGTTGGCTCGGGTCCTCTTACGCCCTTTTGCTCAATCCTTAAAAAAAAAAACTATTACCGTCTTCCTCACAAGCATATAGTTTGAATGAGATGGCGCCAAATGGCGTCATGTCCGCCATCTTGTTCATCTGTTTCTTCCTTATATAAATAAAGTATATATTTTGTTTACTGTTGCTTCTACAGTAATATGTATACTACTGCTAAACAGTAGTATACATATTACTGTGTATTGAAGGGCGCCGTGAGTTTTGTGTGTGATATGTAAAGCGACGAGCACAATGCGGTGTAGTGTATATCATCCTAACTAGGTTATGGATAGGCAGGCATATCGCATTGTAAGCGAAACATGTACAAGACATTTCAGACCTGGTAGTTAATCTAAAGTAGCGTCTGTACAGGTGTTAATAAACCCTGTAAATTTCATCCGCTTTTCGTAACCGGATTATATGCAAGACATGTACAAGACGTTTCCGACCTGGTAGTCAAACTATCCTTAAGGCTACATACACGCCGTATTAAACCCTGTAAATTTAAATATTAAATGATTTTCACAAGCGAGATATGTAAGAGTGGGTAATAAAATTGTAGCAGCGTACAGGGCTTATTTAACCCTGTAACATAAATTTTTCTCTTTATTCAGCCGCACTGTAAGAGAACAAACTTATAAGGTGAACGTCTCGCCGCTTTAGGTCCCACCGCAGCGCCTATTTCTGCTGACAAACAGTAGTGTGCAAACATTACTGTGCTCCGGTTTGAAGGACGCTGTACCTAGTGTTATTACTGGGGTAAAGAGACTGAACATCTTATGTCTCAAGGCGAGCGCGATATCGTGTTATATATATCATACTAACCAGCGCCACGTTGTTACGAGACCTATCACTTACCATCAGGTGAACGTCCCGCTCGTCGGTTAATGGAATAAAAAAAAAAAAACTGAGTATTTTATGTGTGGAAAATATTTGCGGGTTCGGTATTTACCACTGCAGCATCAGCACCATTCGTGAGTTACGAAAACGTTTCTAATATTGTTACGGTGGCGCAAGAACCCATCGTCCCAGTTTTGAGAAGCTGTAGAAGCGAGCCAGAAGTCTCGCGGGGGCCCCTGGTGATGTAACGGCCATGGCGGTGACGTCACCACCGCCTTCGGCTCGACCTCAATTTCACATTGCGTTGGAAGGTCGTGCATGGTGAAGCTCGACCAACAACGATCCTGTTACAGCGCCAGATTTACCACCGGAGGTGGTCCAGTGATTGTCGTTTCAAAGCGAGGATGCCGAGAGTTTTTTTTTTTTTAATAACGTGTAACAAAATGCTAACGGACGCACACCCCGGAACCAAGAGTCGGTTACGAGGTAGTGTCGGACTCCAACCGACTAAAAAGCTTTACAAGGCATTCTAATCACTTCCGACGGTGTGCACGAGGGTCGTGGGATAACATCGAGCAGTTCTTCCGCAAATGCCGAGGAGAATTACAACCCTCCCTGATGAAGCACGTTGGAAGTCACGGGGGACACCGGTGCGATCCGTAAGAGATCCCAGAACCTTACACTGAACAAGACCACCGAAGGGGTTTTTGGTGCATAAAAATCTCACATAACCTTGTCTTCCCCCTAAAAGCAAGGCATCTTTTAGATTAACCCTTTGTCTCCCCGATAAAAAAAAAGAAAATTCTCTGTATTAGGTGGCAGCCAAACACTATGCCGTACAACGCAACTCTCCTCTGGTGTTGCGAGTGTCCATGGGCGTCAGTGATCACTTTCCACCAGGCGAACTGTTCGATCGTTTGCCCACCCTTTCTATGCAAAAACAAAAAAAACTTAATAAACGGTTATAAAAATTGTTTATTTTTTTATGTTTCATTATAACGATATACTAAATTTTTTAAAATAAAATAATTTTAATGGTTATTAATATTTATTTTAAGCTGAACGGCTCATAGCATGTAACATTTTTTAAAAAAAATTAAAAGGTTACTGATTCAGAAAGGATACCATAAAATAATATTTTTCATTAATAATCACGCGGATTAACGTGAAGACGAGTTCAGTGCTCGTTCATCCATCTGTTCATCAATGCATTCAGGATGCTGTTGGAGTGTACGCAGACATGTCTAAAACATCACACACCAAAAAAAAAAAATAATTTGACTATGGTACGCGAGTTGAATAGTTGAAACCTTCATGGTTTAAATGCCATACATTGGCTCCATTTTCCAATAGCCTAGTCCATAAAAATGGCGGATGGCAACTGAAAAAAAAATTACGAATTCGACTCTATGTTACGCGAGTTGAATAGTTGAAACCTTCGTGGTATAAACGCCATACATCGGCTCCATTTTCCAATAGCCTAGTCCATAAAAATGGCGGATGGCAACTGAAAAAAAAATTACGAATTCGACTCTATGTTACGCGAGTTGAATAGTTGAAACCTTCGTGGTATAAACGCCATACATCGGCTCCATTTTCCAATAGCCTAGTCCATAAAAATGGCGGATGGCAACTGAAAAAAAAATTACGAATTCGACTCTATGTTACGCGAGTTGAATAGTTGAAACCTTCGTGGTATAAACGCCATACATCGGCTCCATTTTCCAATAGCCTAGTCCATAAAAATGGCGGATGGCAACTGAAAAAAAAATTACGAATTCGACTCTATGTTACGCGAGTTGAATAGTTGAAACCTTCGTGGTATAAACGCCATACATCGGCTCCATTTTCCAATAGCCTAGTCCATAAAAATGGCGGATGGCAACTGAAAAAAAAATTACGAATTCGACTCTATGTTACGCGAGTTGAATAGTTGAAACCTTCGTGGTATAAACGCCATACATCGGCTCCATTTTCCAATAGCCTAGTCCATAAAAATGGCGGATGGCAACTGAAAAAAAAATTACGAATTCGACTCTATGTTACGCGAGTTGAATAGTTGAAACCTTCGTGGTATAAACGCCATACATCGGCTCCATTTTACAATAGCCTAGTCCATAAAAATGGCGGATGGCAACTGAAAAAAAAATTACGAATTCGACTCTATGTTACGCGAGTTGAATAGTTGAAACCTTCGTGGTATAAACGCCATACATCGGCTCCATTTTCCAATAGCCTAGTCCATAAAAATGGCGGATGGCAACTGAAAAAAAAATTACGAATTTGATAATGGTACGCGAGTTGAATAGTTGAAACCTTCGTGGTATAAACGCCATACATCGGCTCCATTTTCCAATAGCCTACTCCATAAAAATGGCGGATAGCAACTGAAAAAAAAAAAAATTTTCGTCGCCGCATTACAAAAGCGTGCCAAGGCCGAGTTGTCGTAACAGCGAACAGCCAGCGCTCAGTTCGTCTCCCAGTTTACGAGTCAAATAGCTGAATAATTAAACTGTCTTAGTATGATTCCCACGAATTCCCAAACAGCCCACTTAATGTTCCCACTGCTGGGACTCGAAGCACCTAACGAATAGTCATGCTTATTTATCTATTGTGCTATCGATGGGCTGGTTGTAATGTCTACTAATGGTTACCGAGTCTTTCTACACAGTATTTTACAGCCCATTTAATGTTCCCACTGCTGGGACTCGGGAACCTCACGAAAAGTCGAGGATTTATTCATCACGCTGTCCAAGTGCTGTTTGATGAATAATTACACTGCGTTAGTTTAATTCCATCCAATGTTAAACAACCCACTTAATTTTCCCACTGCTGGGACTCGGAAGCTTTGCGTAAAGTGAAGGCTGTTTATCACATATGTAAATGGTTACATGCTGACGAAACCTGTCCGTACTTGATGGTTTCCACGTGGTGCTTCTTTTGTCTGACAGCACAAGGACAGCGGGGATCGAACTCGGCTTCGAGATGTGCAGCGCATGCAATCGCCTGACAAGCTAAGCTATCGTGGCTTCTAGTATGAGTTAGAAGCTTTACTTTGTTATTACAAACACACACCAATTTTGTATATATATATATATATACACACGTGTGTGTGTGTGGGTAGTTTGCTATAGACGTGCATACGCCTATTTCTGCAGGGCCCGGCATCTGCTATATACAAAGTATATTTGTGTCGGAGTGTCGGGGCGGAGAGGCGTGAGGGACATGAGGAAGCATTCAGGTCGAGGGGCAGGGCAGCTAACCCAGTTAGGTCAGCAGAAATGGGTCGATCGATGTACCCCCTTACCCCCTCCCTCACCCCACCCCACCTCCGTTGCACTGTCGTCGCGGTATAATCTATGCACAAGCGCAGATGGAGTTATATGCAGAGTCGCGTTACAGCGGCGTTCCATTTTTGAAATTTGATTTTCTTTTTAAACGTTTCCAATAACCTTGCCAGTTATTTTTTTTTTCAATAATCTGCTCTGGTGGTAGGTTTCTGTTGCCGGAGACCTTCTAAGTAGGTGTAATCATTACTATCTTCCGGTTCGAAGGGCGTTATAGCTAGTGAATTTTGTAGGACAAAGAGACATTTTGTGACAAAAACAAATTGATTCTTATCGAGTTTAATATAACTATGGACAAAGAATCATTGATATAATTCCAATGTATGTTCTGAAACCTTATATTTATTTATTAAAAAAACTAACACATGTAAATAATATATTTTTTTTACTACATAAAAATATTTAAAAAAAAAAATTAAAACACTATTATTTATAAGACAAAATACACATTTATTTACTCTATGGTTTCAATAATATCTTTGTTCACGTTTCTGTTGGGATCGAATTTTTGCCGGAGACCGTCTACGTACCATCGCAGCGCCTACTCCTGCCGCCAAATAGTGATGTACAAACATCACTGTGTTCCGGTTTGAAGGGTCCTCTAGCTAGTGTACTTACTGGAGTAACGAGGCTGGACATAAGTCTCAGGCGAGGAGTGCTAGTGCTGTATATATCTTGACTAGCGTAACATTGTTACGGGCATATCACTTACCATCATAAAATAAAAAAAATTAGATTATAGGTGAGAGAAAATTTGAGAACTTATGAAAATGATAATAAATGTGCAAAATGTTAAATAAAATTAATTAATTAATTTATTATTAATTATTTTTTTTTTTGTAATCCTCAAAAATTTTTACACAACACAATACACGTGTGTGATGATGTAATGTATACACACTACAATTGTGTGTAGTATTTGATTATTTTATCTAATTAAGGCAGGTTCACCTGATGGTAAGTGATACGCCCGTCCATAACAACGTGACGCTAGTCAAGATGATACACAGCATCACACAGCGCTCGTCGCCTGAGACATAAGATGTCGAGTTTCGTTATCACAGTGATTACACTAGCTACAGCGCCCTTCAAACCGGATCACAGTAATGTCTGTCGGCTGCAATAGGCGCTGCGGTGGCACCTAGACGGTCTGTAGCAACAGAGGCCGACCACCAGATTTCAGAACGCGCCGTCATACTATACGAACAAAGGACATCCGTCCGTTGGTACAGCGCTGCATCCAAAAGCTTCCAGGTATCGATCAGCGTTGTCGGAGGGGTGACTGACACGGGGTGTGGAGTAGGAGGGAAGGGAGGGTGACGCGGTGAGAGCGCGTTTGCGCGAAACCTCTTGAGCATATAGATGAAGAATTCCCTCCGTAACCGCGATGTGAGTTTATAATACTTGTCATGACTACCCTGGTGGTATGTCTTCCGTCGGAGACCATCGAGGTTTGTGTCACGGCGGTATATATCTCCTCAGCAGCAGTAGTGTGCGATTACTGTCGTCCTATTTGATAGTTGTAACTGGTGAAGTTACCGGAGTAAAGAGACCAAGACTGACAAGTCAACCTCACCTATTCGTGGTGCACCCTGCTAATGTACCAACGAGGCTCTACCTCCAACCAACCCTCATTGGGCCAGCGTGCTCGTGAACGTGAACCCCCAGCAACGAAGGTCACGGGAAAGCGCTGGATGCGTGCAGCTAAGGACGGATCGATGTGGACATCTTTAGGGGAGGACTGTGTCCAGCTGTGGACGTCCATAGGCTGATGATGAGAAACTCATGATGATACCATTTTGTACCGAGTATAGATCAGCTCAGAATGGATTTCATGAAATGTCACCCCTACAGGGAGTTCCGGTGGTGTTACCGCCATCAAAGCGGGTAGGGACCAGCTAGTGTATGAATACTATGTATTCATATGAAGCCTTACGCTAACGCCGTGCCATAGACAAAATATTTTAAAATTCGAACGTACTCTGATAAGATAGTGAGAGAATGAGACGAATACACTGAGGACGTTGAGAATAGAGAGAGAATGATAAATCGAACATTTTTTGTTTGTTGAAGTAGGAAAGAAGGAAAGAGAGAGGAGTAAAATAATGATCTATAGATTTATTTTTTTTCTCTCTCTCTCTCTCTATCTCTCTTATTCATATATATCTTCACATATTCAGATTGTAGTATATAATACAGAGACTAGACTCCACAGTGTATATATATAAACTCCTTCTTTCTCACTCTCACACGTGCTATATTAATATTGTTGACAAATTAATAGAAGCCTCTTCTTTACATAAAATCGATTTGGCATCATCCACCAGTTTTTTTTTATCCAATTATGCGACGAGACGAGCGGGACGTTCACCTGATGGTAAGTGACGCGCTCGCCCATAACGTGAAGCTAGTCAGGATGATGTACCAGCACCGCATTGCTCTCGCCGCCTCATGCATTAGATACACAAGCTACAGCGCCCTTCAAACCGGAACAGAGCGATGTTTGCGCACTGCCGTCTGTCGGCTGCAACAGGCGCTGCTGCGGTACCTACCTAGACGGTCTGTAGCAACAGAGACCTACCACCAGCAATGGTGGTGGATCACCAATGGCTACGGAGTCATCCTATTGAGATAAAGGGGAGAGTTTATCTTATACGCTCTGATTACGTTCGCCGAAGTTTCCACGGCCCGAAAAAGAAACACGTCTAACGGTAATAGGAATAGAAAGGGGGAGGGGGAGTGTCCGGTTTGTAGTCGGTACTACGGAGTCTTACTACGCAACTGACAAAGAAACGGAAGTGCCGTTACAGTTCAAACCGAAATGAGGCTAAGGTCGCATTCTGTTTCGCGATAACCGACTGTTTACCTGGTAGGTCTCTGCTGCCGTTGGTCTAGATAGGTCGTGTAGCTCCAAGAGGTGGACGCGATGTGGTGGTGTGTAGTGTGTATCATCCTAACTAGAGCCGGGTTGGAAGGTGCATCTCTTACCGTCAGATGAACACTGGTGGTAAGTTTCTATTGCCGGAGGCCGTCTAAGTAGGTATCACCGCAGCCCGTAATAGTAATGTGAAAACATTACTGTGCTCCGGTTTGAAGGGCGCTGTGGCTAGTGAAATTATTGGGGTAGTTATGGGCAGGCTTATCTCATCGCTTCGTTGAATAAAAAAAACATAGAAGTGGAAGATATATTTTTTAATACAATACCCCTTTTAAGGAGATGGATCTTCTTTTCAGCATCAGTATTATTTTTGTTTAATTAAACGACGAGACGAGCGGGACGTTCACCTGGTGGTAAGTAATACTTCTGCCCATAACATGGCGCTAGTTAGAGTGATGTATACTGCACCACATTGCGCTCGTCGCCTGAGATATAAGACGTTGACTTTCGTTACCAGTAATTACATTAGCTATAGCGCGCTTCAAACCGGAACACGGTAATGTTTGCATACTACCGTTTGGCGGCAGGAATAGTCGCTGCAGTGGTGTCTGCTTAGAGAGTCTCCGGAAACAGCACCACCAGTAAAAATTTGTCCCCAAGTTATGACGCGGACCACTCTCCTCTTTCCACTCGGCCACTTCTAAGATATGTTGGATGATGATGAATAAGGAAGGTATCATTATCAAATCGAAAAATCAAAAACCATGATATGTAGTCAAGTCTTGCTTCCCGGAGACGATCCTGGTGTACATTGCAGTGTAGTTACAGGGGAAGAGGAGAGTTAAAAATATCTACTATCGTATACCACCACTCGGCAGTCCACTCATCATCATTTCAACCGGCGGCAGTCCACTGCTGGACATATATCTAGTCTGAGGTACTACATTTAGCTCGATCCTCGGCTATACGCATCTCGCAGCATCCAGCCGTCTTATTCAGATCATTGCCCCATCTTCAGCTGCGGTCTTTCGATCTTCACGCTGTGTGATAAAAGACGGAGGAAGCCTGTTCTCCAGTTTACCAACTGCACGTCGATGATCCGTGTAGTTACATTTCGATGATCGATATCTCAAATAGCTGACCCAGTTTTGTTGCTTGTGTGTGTACATTATATCAAAGCTTAATTGTTTTAGTTTTTTTTTTTTCGAGAATGTACGATGCTGCTCTCACGGGACAGTCAGTACCTTGAACACCGCCGAAGGTACCACGCCGTTGGAGAAAGGTTCGAACGTTGGGCAAGAGCATGGGGCAAGCCGCGGCTATTACACTTGCGTACTAAAAATTGGGTCACGCAGCCATTTGGTACTTTTTTAAGAGAGAGAGTATACCTTCAATTAATATTTATTATATGTAGATGATGATGATATACAGAGTAACGCTTGACGACGATGGTGGTAAGAAATGTAATCTTTGATGGTGAAGGGATATAGTCTGGAATATTTCAATGCTAAAAAAAAATATGATAAATGACGAAGGATATAATCTGTTAATCTACCTTGAGGTTGATCATGCATCCATGGATTCCCTCCAACCATCAGGTGATTCATCCACCTGGAAGACTGGCAGGTCTTTATTGCTGGTGACAGCCAAAGTATGTATAACACCTACTGCCTATAAACTACTGTGTTCCGGTTTGAATGGCGTTGTGGATAATTATAAGATGACGAGCGCATTGCGGGGTATATCATCCTAAGTAGAGCTATATTATGCGCATGCGTATAATTCAACATCAGGTGAACATCCAGCTCCAGCTCGTCTTTTTGAATGTATATAAACGATATGTCGTCCGTTTTTGGTATGCCGGCTGGTTGTTCCGTCGCAGCGCCGAATGATGAACTGGTACGAGCAGTTCACGCGAGCGGAATCGTGTGACCCGGTTGGTGGGTACATATGTGACCCAGAAGCCGGAAGTGTTGTAATACGGCTTTTCGTGACCCGGATCCGTGGGCGCGCACATCACATAACAATTGTATGTAGCCGGTGGACCGGCGACGTCGCTGCGCTGCTGTATATATAAATCGGATATTACCATTGCTACTACCAAAAAGGGGAAGGGGTGGGAGTGAGGATCATGACACGAGTATAACGAGATGTCTTCTTCAGTTCAATTTATTACAACAATCTTCTTTAGCACTCTAAGATTTTTTTTTGTGTTGTCTCTTTTTGGAGTCAATGAGACTGACATATCCTTAAGGGATAAAACACCCCAAAAAAATTATTGTATATATATATATATATATATTGTAAAAATTACTGGGGTAACGGAACTTAACGTTTTTACTTTCTTCTTAAGAACACTTAATATTACGTGATAGTCTCGTTCATCTCGTTGGTTCGTCGAAAAATATGACAGAGCCGATCCGTGGTCATTTTGAAGAATATTGTTGTAATGAATTCAATAAAAAATTAACCCCTTTTGTTATCATCTCCACCCCCCGCCCCCTGTTCTTTCAACGCCAAACAATTTGCATACTTTTTATTTGTAAGTCAGTGTAATATCTGATTTAAGTCTACTAAAATCTCTAATGAAGTCAACATCATAAGCATTGTAGTCCTGTGTACAGCATCAATAGTGAACACGTCCCATAGGGCGCTGCCACCCCTTCTCTCTCGACCCTCGCAACAAAGGGATCGACCGCCATTGTTTCATCCGTTGTCTTAATTGTCTATTAAAAACTTGATGGATATTTTGGGTTTGAACCGGGGATTAATATATACATATATATAGGGGTGTAAGGATTCCCGCGCAACAAGTCACGGGATCCAAACTAACCTCATCAGCTCGTGGTGCAGCCTGCTAACCAACAAACCAGGCTCTGGCTCCCACCAAGCCGCATTGTGCTAGCGTAGTGGGAGATGGCCCAAATCCCCCCCATATGAACCCGTACAAAAGACGTCCCTTGGGTCCCCTGGTGCCCGGCGATGCGAGCAGCGTAGGACCAATCAATATAGAGATCTTTGGGGGTGGCCTATGTCCAGCAGTGGACGTCTGTCGGCCGATGATGATGATTGGGCCAGCGTAGTGGGGAATGGCACAAATCCTCCCATATCTATCTCTACTCGATCGTGTGGTAATCTTTGAGGGAGGCCTATGTCCAGCTGTGAACGTCTATCAGCTGATGGTGATATATATGTACATATAAACAATTTGCTACTACTGTACTAGTAGTATGTTGAGGTTGGCAACACTGCAGCGCCTTTACACAGTCAAACGGTAGAGTGCAAACATTACTGTGATCCGGTTTGAAGGGCGTTGCAGCTAGTGAAATTACTAGGAATTACTAACTAAAATCTTGTGTTTCAAGGCGACGAGCTCAATATGGTGCAGCGTATGCCAATCCTAACCAGCGCCACTTTATGGGCAAAAGTATCACTCGCTATCAGGTGAACGTCTAACTCATCAGCTCGAAATAAAAAAAAAATTATGTCCAAATGATCTCGCCTTTATCATCTCAGCATTTCCCACGCCGACTGATACAGAACGCTTATAGGAATTAAGTCCGTCTATTATAGCCTAATTTTAGATGTCTCCCTCTCTCTCTCTCTCTCTCTCTCTCTATGTGATCTTTAGGAGGATAGAGACGGCAGGGGGGATGGCGAGTTATTATAATGTATTTCTGTATACTCAAATAACGGAAGTAAGTGTATGTATAAAAAGCGGCACGATTGCAATTTATATAGTGCACACCGAATTGAGCTCTATTGCAACGGGCGCTGGGTGCAATTCGCGCGAGCCGGCCCGCGGGAGATTACTCAGCGAACAGTGGGCACCCGATAACGCGTGACGTACCACCGGGGCACCGTGTAACGCGAACCTCGCTATCGTATTGCCTAACACATAACACGGTTTCAATCGGCTTTTTTTTTTTTTTTTTTCTAGTCGAGCCGCTTTGTTTTTTTTTAAATCCACCTTTGTTTCGTCGAGGTTTACAAGCGAAAAGTTTTTACTTTCGCAAATTAATTATTCCTCTCCGATACATCGAGACAAGTATCTCGAAGTGTTTTATATGAAGTCATGGTTTTTTTATTTTTATATAAGTACTAGCTGCTCCCCGCCCCCTCATCTCCTTTTGGGGTAGGGGTTTTGCAAAATCCATTCGTAGCTGATCTCCAAATAGCAGAAGTGATATCTCTACCAAATTTTCAGTGTTTACGTCCAATAGTTTTCGGAGACCTCGAGATGGTTCTATGAATCTGGATATCTCCTATACATATCCATTAGCTGGTTTCCACCCGCTTTCCTGGCCGCTGATAAAATTCCGTAAAATCCGTCCCTAGCTGACCTATACTCGGCAAAAGGAATCCTCATCAGTCGATAGACGTCCACTGCTGGACGTAGGCCTCCCCCAAAGATCTCCACGTTTGCAGGGGTTCATAGGCGATTTGAGCAATTTTCCATCATGCTGGCCCAATGCGGGTTGGTGGAAATCAGAGCCTCGTTTGTTGACTACCGGGTCACACCACGAGCAGGTAAGGTTGGCTTTCGTGAGTGTAATTACTGGGGTAACGAGACTCGACATCTTATGTCACTTACCATCTGGTGAACGTATCTCTTATCACTTAATTCCAACCCCCAATTACATCGCTGTTAATAATGTAAGTCACGTCTATATCATATATGTGGAGATCTTTGGGGCAGGCCTATGCCCAGCTGTGGACGTCTATCGGCTGATGGTGATGTATATATGTGTGTGTATGTGTGTGTGTGTATGTCCGTTTGTATGGGTTGACAGTTGACCAGTTCAATACAACTCATTGCATACCAAATTCCCTTTTAACATTTAAACTAAAGTATATCTTGTCATAGCGGAGTAGATGGAGAGGTGGGCATGAAGAGTGCTCGCTGGATGCGGCGTGGCGGAGGGCACGAGGCAGGTGGGGGGGGAGCAGTGAGGGAGGGTCGAGGCGAATCAATAACCCTGTCCCACTGCCCTATATAGGAGCCCGGCGCTACGGCTGTAATCAGTTTTATCTACGCTCGCTTGCGTCCACGAATTTACAGTCCAAAAATGTGTATCACGCACCAACAATCAAATAGGCATAAAAAAAAAACTGTCTTTGCGCATTTTACGATTTTTTTTTGGACTTTCACTTGTGCGTGCGATAATAAATAAATAACAAACGCACCCCTTTGTAAGTCGTGAGGAGTCTCGCGGCAAACATGGCGGCGTTCAATACATTTGACAGATTACTATCCCTTAAGGATATTCATTATATAATATAAGATAATACTTTTTTTTATAAAATTAATTGAAGACACGGGTCGTTCACCTGATGGTAAGTAATACGCCTGCCGTTAGGATGATATATACAGCATCACATTGCGCTCGTCGCCTGATATATAAGACGTATAGTCTCGTTACCAGTAATTACATTAGCTACAGCACCCTTCAAACCGGAACGCAGTAATATTTGTACTACGTACACGGAAAGTGTGAGTTGACAATCGTCCTGACCAGAGCTGCTGCCGAGCAGTCAGGGTAGTAAATAAATTGATTTAATAATATGGAGAACTATAACGCTTAATAGATACCAGAGGATGGTGGCTGATGTCCAGGTCCTGATGTAACAGTTATCAAAGACACTAACACTTTAAGACTCATATATTACTAGTCACAACGACAGTCTTCGATAACAGAAGACCACAACAAGTCAAACAACAAAAAAAAAACCTGAATTTTTTTTCTCTTTTTACAGATGGATATTTACGTCCAGACCGCCAGCCCGATCGTGGAACAGGTGGTGCGAGGGTACAACGGCACCATATTCGCGTACGGCCAGACGGGCACCGGCAAGACATACACCATGGCCGGCTCCAACAGCGCGCCGGAGCTGCGCGGCATCATACCGAACTCCTTCGCTCACATCTTCAGCCACATCGCTAAAGCGAAGGATGATGAGAAGTACGTCAAACATACCCAAAAAAAAAATTGTTCAATGGATTATCCAGTCTACAACCAGTTCAGACGGTCTCTCTTCTTTTTATCCAAGGTACTAGACTAGCAGAGCGTTCACCTGATGGTAAGTGATCCGCCTGCTCATAACAACGTAGCGTTAGTTAAGATGGTATTCATAGCACCACAATGCGCTCCTCACCTTGAAGACAAGATCTTGAGTTTCATTACCTCAGTAATTACACTAGCTACAGCGACCTTCAAACCGGAACACAGTAAAGTTTACACAGTAATCTACCTACCTAAACGGTCTCCGGCAACAGAGACCTACCAGTGAATCATCATTAGCCGATAGAGGTCCACTGCTGGACATAGTTCCTCCTCCCCCAAATATTCCCACACCGATCATTCATGTGAGGCGATTTGGGCTATTACTTAGCAGGCTGGCCCAAAGCGGGTTGGTGGGAGCCAGAGCCTCGTTCGTTGATTAGCAGGCTGCACCACGAGCAGGCGATGTTGGCTTGGATCCTGTGAGTTGTTCTGCTGAAACCCTTACACCCTTAAAGATTTGATTATGTTATACCATCAGTAACACCGTCTAGGTAGACACCACCACAGCGCTTATTTTTACTGCCAAACAGTTCTGCTGTTCCAAACTGCAGTTCCTGGGGTTAAGATCCTTTACATCTCATATCTTAGCGATGAGCACAATATAGTGCAGTGTCTGTCATCCTATCGCCAGGTTGGTATGGCCCTACTTCTTCTTAAAGTGCCTCTCCAAATAAAGAAGGTTGGCGATCAGCTTGGTACAGTCCTGGTCTGTCTCTGGTTCGGCGGAACAATTCGGATGCCCCAGATATGCCAGTCCATTCCCTGATATTCCTCAACCATGACTTTGGTTATGGGCATACGTCGATGATAAAAGGACGAATTCCTTGCTTGGAGGTGTTCAGATTCTGTGCTGTCATGATGATGATTACCATTGCCATCAACATTCTTAAGAAGACCTTTAGATGATATTCATCATGATAAGGTATTAAAAGGCGATTGAAAAGGGAGTAATTCCAGTAATAGCAGCATCTTTCCCTCGCGAATATTACCAGGATCTAAAGCCTGGGGCCAGTACAGCAAATCGTGTCTCTAAATAGAAGATCCTTACGAATAATTCCTTAAATCAGATCTCATAAATAAACAAAAAGAAATGTAAATTATTGATGGCAACCTTCTTGGTGTTGATTAAAGAGAATATTAATACTTTCTAATCTTCTTGTCCAGGTTCCTAGTGTGCGTTACCTACCTAGAGATCTATAACGAGGAGGTGCGCGACCTGCTGGGCAACAATCCGCATCAGAGCCTCGAGGTGAAGGAGCGTCCCGACATCGGCGTATTCGTTAAGGACCTAACTGGTAATCTCATCATTCATCTCATCATCATCACATAGAAGAATAATACGTAGTAGCTGGTAACTTGGCTTTGGAACACGAAAGTCACCGGTTTCATTCGGAAGCCGTGTGGCGTTTGGTTGGTGGTGGTGTTCCTCCGAACCTGCCAGGCCAGCTATTACCATTAAATTTTATATATGCTACCATAACAGCTTCATTGTCAATAAAAATATACTGTGGTTAATTAAAAAAGAAAAACTTTGATCATGCTCAACTTCTTCCAGGTTACGTGGTGCACAACGCTGACGAGCTCGAGAAGATAATGGCTGTTGGCAACAAGAACCGGCACATCGGCGCGACCGCTATGAACATAGAAAGTTCTAGATCCCACGCGATATTCTCCATAACAGTGGAGAGCAGTAAGAAGGGTGCCGATGGTAAAACCCACGTGAAGATGGGGAAGCTGCACCTGGTGGACTTGGCGGTAACATCTGTTTGAACTTAACACTGTTAATTTTGTTTAGTGTTATATGAGCTTAATAGTTAAGATGATATATACTGCTACCCTCGGTAATCACTAACTACATTCCTTCAAACTGGAACACAGTAAAGTTTGCATACTATAAAGAAGAAATAGAGCTTTCTGTGTTACTAGTCCCTCTGTTGCTGGAGACCATCTAGGTGGCTACTACCGCACCGCCTATTTCTACGATCAAACAGTAATGCGCAAACGCTACCGTATTCCGGTTTGAAAGGTGCTGTAGCTAGTGTAATTACTGGGGTAACGAGACTTAACATCGTACGTCACAGGCGATGAGACTCTTCCAGGGTTTGGAAAATTCTTAAGTCACTGGGAGTTGGAAAATCAAACGCAAACCTACCATCAAATATAGATTCCAATCTGTCAAATCAGCAATTCTCTTCTCGTCCTTCCACTGGTGAGCAATTAAGCAGCGCTAAAAAATCTTTCAGCTAAACCAACTCCTGACACATCCTTTTTTAATTTTAGTCAATTGTACAACTGTGATGTCAGGAGAGCAATTTACCTAGCCCTGTAGTCTCGGGCTAGTGAGAATAATACTAAGGTAAGCCCTGCCTGTCGTAGAAGGCGACTAAAAAGGCCTGAAAGTTTTGCAGGCCTTGAGGGTGGGGGCCCTTGTCGCTCAACATGCGAATCTGTGTGGGACAGCCTAGGAGGGTTAAGCCCCTCCTCAGAGATATGTTAACACAAAGTGTAGAGGGGCACCGGTGCGTTCTATACGAGATCCCGGAGCCTCTCCGAATGCACTGATGCAGAGCACCGAGGGGGTTTTAGTGAGTAAAAATCTCACATAACCCTGACTTCCCCCCAGAAGCAAGGTATCTTTCGAAGATTTAAAAAAAAAAAAGGGGGGCAATTTACCTATCCTCTCGGACACCATCGGTGTCGATTGCATTAGTCCTAAAATGATAATTCCCATCCTGGATATCATTTGTCCCGTCATTACTTCTATCATTAACAAATCTAGGAATACTTCATTCTTTCCTTCCCAATGGAAAAAAGCCAACATAATTCCTCTCCTCATAAAGAAAACACCTTGCTTCTCTGATTATCGCCCTATTTCTTTACTCCCGTTTCCGTTCAAGGTTCTAGAAAGATTAATATCTAACCAACTTAATCCATATCTCTTAAAAACCAACCTCCCCCATCCCTCACAATCCAATTTTCGACCTAGTTATAGTGCTACCACTGCATTACTGAAAATCGACGACATTCGCCATGGAATGGAAAATCAAAATTTACAGTACTTACGTTGCTTGATTTCAGTAATGCTTTTGACACTGTAGACTTTGATATCATCTTAAGTATTCGCCGCACTATGGACATATTTCCGGTTATTATTGACTAGTTTCATAGTTACTTGTTTGGCCGTCAACAGCGAGTCCAAGAGCCGATTAATTTCTCCATTTGGTTAAACACTGATGCTGGCGTGCCTCAAGGTGGCGTTTTGTCTCCAATACTGTTCGCTATTTTCATCAATTCTATAACCCACCACTTATTTTCTTCTTACCACTTGTATGCTGACGATCTCCAAATTAACACTCGAGCTTCTGTTAGGCCATGAACAGCATTAACTCTGATCTTGCTATGGATTGGTGTAAATTGTATGGTCTGAACCTAAACCTTAACAAGACACAATCAGTGATAATCGGAAGCTCTAGATCTCTCCAAAATTAACTGGTCCGGTGTACCGTCTATTATTCTTAACGGTAACATAGTTCTTTATATTAGTCAAATTAAGAATTTAGGTATTTACATTGACTCCTGTCTATCCTGGGCACCGCAAGTTAACAAGGTCCGCAGAAAGATGTATGCTATAAGCTCCTTGCGCAACTCTGCAATTTTCTTCCAACAGCCACTAAGGTTGCGCTTGCTAATTCTCTTCTTCTGCCTATTCTCGACTATGACGATGTTTACTATCTTGACTTAACTGAAGCGCAGCTTGATAAGCTTGAGCATATTCAAATTTGTGTATACGATTCATCTTTGGGTTACGCAAATACGATCACATCCCCGAGTTTCGCAGAAGACTCAAGTGGCTGCTAATCCGTCTTCGCAGGAATACTCACATTCTCTCTATTCTATACAAAATATTGTTCAATCCTCCAACACCTCCCTACCTTAAAAATCAATTCGAATTTATTTCCGATTGCCACAGTCGTACTCTTCGCTCTTCAATTAACCTTTCCCTCGGTTCGCTTATGGAACTCTTTACCGAACCATATTCGTATTGCCAAAACCCTATTTCCTTTCAAAAGACACTTAAGTAACTGCTATCATAAAGTTTAAATTATAATTTCTGTCTACTTGGCTAATTGCTTACTCTGTAATGGCGGGTAATGGGTTACATCTTTGATCAAGTGTTGTAGTTTTTAATAATTTAGTGCACCATTATCTTGTCTTCGCTTTTAGTTCACATCTTCCTTTCAAATGGATTGTCTGGAAGAAATAGCTTTTTGAGCAATAAGACCGCCCATTGTACATTTATGTATATATATATATATATATAATGTATTCCATATCTTGTAACTGATGTACAATAAAGGATAATTAAATAAAATAGAAAAAAAATTGCTACGGTGGTAACTATCTAGACGGTCTCCAATTACTGGTGGCTAACGTGTGGTGTTGTGTGAACGTTCTAACTCATAATTAAGAACGGGATCCCATCAAGGATTACAGGATTACATTCTGGTCCTAACGTCGTTGCCTTAAAGAAGAGAAACTGATGAGACTATGTAACACCTCCTCCGTCAACTCTCCAGGGCTCAGAGCGACAAAGCAAGACGCAGGCTACCGGCACAAGATTGAAAGAGGCGACGAAAATCAACCAGTCGCTGTCGGTGCTCGGGAACGTGATCTCGGCTCTGGTGGACGGCAAGTCCACGCACATCCCATACCGGAACTCCAAACTCACCAGGCTGCTGCAGGACTCGCTCGGTGGCAACTCGAAGACCGTTATGGTGAGACCGATATTACGTTTAATTAAAAAAAATATAATGCTTCATCGTTCGAGTGTTTACCAGAAAAACAGTGTCTACCATTACTTCAAAGCTTGACAAGGGTGCTGGTGACGTAAATAGTTATTTTTCTCCCTTATTTATTTATTATAAGGGTACACTAACCACATGTATCCCTCGCCCTTAATGACAACAAGAGCAGACCAAAAAGAGTGGGATTACACTACTCCGTCTTTTATTACTAAATATAATAAAAAACATTATGTTGCCAGTACTGGGATTTGGGACGTAATCCCACAACCCCTTCCTTGTGGGACCATTAAGACTATTATCCCACCACGCTGGCCAATTGCAAATTGGAGTATCTGAAATGTATATAAAAGCTATTGGACATGGAGCAAGTCAGTTCTTTTCACCGGGATCGCAAAATTAGTGATTATCATACTCCTAACTCTTCGAAATCTATTATCTATGAGGTATTAATAACTGATGATGAAACGTAGATCGCCACCATCGGTCCAGCGGAGTCCAACTACGTGGAGACGATCAGCACGCTGCGGTACGCGAACCGGGCCAAGAACATCGAGAACAAGACGCACGTCAACAACGAGCCAGGAGACGCGCTGCTCACCAGGTACGCACGATGTTCAGGGCTTATAAATTTTCCTTCTGATCCACCTGCTGGTTCGGACAGGACCGACGGCTTCAATACCATTTCTAGCTTCCATTATATTTTACTACGTACCAGTTAACCAATTTTCAATACTACTTCTTACTACATCTATTACTTCTCGCAAGTAAAAACTGTCGTCTTTATTAATTTCAAAATCATTAAAACCTGACATATATTCCATGAAAAATACTAAAAAAAATCTATCTAAATATATATATGTGCGTGCGCGTGCGCATGCGTGGGCGCGTGTGCGTTTCTGTTTGTGTGTACTAGTATATACTAGTGATATGTCTCTGTTGCCGGAAACCGTCTATATAGGTACCACCGTAGCTGATGTACTTGCTGCCAGACAGTAGTGTGTAAACATAAACTGTGTTCCGGTTTGAAAGGCGCTGTAGTGTAGCTAGTAATTACTGGGGTAACGAGACTTAATCTATATATTAAAGCGGCAAATGCAATATGGTGCAATGTACACCATCTTAACTAGCGCCCCGTTGTTATGGGAAGGCGTATCACTTATCATCAGGTGAACGTCCCGCTGGTCTCGTCTCTTTGTTATATAATAAATAACATTGGAGGTATTCAGAGATTCATCTCCGAAACTGTTACACGTAAACACTCAAATTTTGGTAAAGATATTGCTTCTGCCATCTAGGGATCAGCTAAGAAAGGATTTTACTAAATCCCTTCCATAGCTAATAGGGTGGAGGGGTGAGTGTTGGGACCACTAATAATTTAATATGTAATATAATATTTTTTTTATTCTTTATATAAAATTGTAACAAATCCCATTTAATCTATTGCGTTTGATTTATATAGGACATTGGTTAAGACCTAATAATGATGATGATGATGATTGGTTAAGACTCCTTAAGGTCTCAATAATCATCATCATCATTAACGATTTTAAATGTGGTCGAACTATTTGACCGGTTTATTATTATATAGTAAACAAGGAAAAGCATAAATCTGGTAACGGATAAAAAAAAACCACCTGAAGTAAGTCATGTTGGTGGTAAAGCATGTTAGTCAGAGACAGCGATGCTGTTATGATGGTGACTAATCAAAGTGAGTCCTGGCTTCCGACACAAGAGAGCGCCAGCGTTGTCTGTCCCGCAGTGCCTCTTCCTACTCCACCTTCCAATGATACCCTGCCGGCCGACAGGTCAGCGGTCAGTTGTGGTTCCGAAGAACGCTTCTCTGACGCTACAATCGTCTCCCATCTTTAGCTAGTGATCCATCCAGCGAAGTCTTCGGGATTTGGTTTCTTCCATGATGTTCGGTTCCTTAACCAGCCTCTCGATTTCAATATTGCTCTATTTCGATCACAAGGAATCGAACTGAAGACTTCCTCGTCACTATGCAGGCGGTTAACCATGATCCATTGACCAGGCGACGGCTGGAGGTGAAAATAGGAGGGTGTTTCTTCACAAGATCTGGTCTGCGCGGTGCAACCGTCGCTGGTGGAACCGCAAAGGTGGTGCGATAGCGTTCTTGCGGTCCCGCTGTAAAGTGATGAAGGCGGCATATCGTTGGGATTTTAGTCGGTGCAAGTCCGACATAACCCGACAATGTCCACGCGAGGCCATTTCCCCCTACGTAAAACAAAAAAACCAGGGTAGCAATTATTCTAGGTGTTTTTAATTGTTCGTTCTGATCGCTCACCAGTATTTGTCATTATCATCATTTCAAATGGTGGGTAATATCACATCTATTTTAGATTTCAGCAGGAGATCGATCAGCTCAAGAAACAACTTGAGGAGACGGCCAATGGTAAGATGTCTTTTTTTTTTTTTTAAATGAAACCGCATGTAATATATTGGTAACTTTTTTAAGGTGATGAAATGAGTGATGTTCACCTGATGGAAAGTGATACGGCACGCCCACAGTAGTGTCGTTAGGATGATATACACAAGATACGAAGGTAGTAGTATCTTGGGGCAGTAAGGACCCGGAATGGCGCCCGCGTACCGGTAGATGTAGTGTTGGGAGACCTCCCACAAGATGGACCGATGATTTGGTGAGAGTCGCGGGAATCCATTGGATGCTATCAACGCTGGACTGATCGACGTGGAGATCTGTGGGAGAGGCCTATGTCCAGCAGTGGACGTCTATCGGCTGACGGTGATGATTTTTAACAATACAATACTTGGAGATCTTGATTAATAGATTGCATTATAGAAATCGAGGAGGAGGAGGAGGAAGATGGCGAGTGCAGTGAGGAGGAGCTCAGCGACGAAACTCTCACCGACCCCGAGCTGGACGCGCTCGACCCGGAGGAGAGGAAGATACGGCGCAAGATCCGAAGAGAAGAGAAGGTGAATTGCTTTCTAGATTAAAATACTTTTAACGCTACTTATAACATCTTCACCAGGTCATCAGTTTATTTAACAGGCGGTTGGCTATCTACCAGAATCAGGAGTTGGAAACCTACCACCCGAGGCTTACCAACTAACCAATTTGATAATCTTATGCAATGGATTTTAATTCAGAATAGAAAGTATGTGTTTTTTTTTACTCGGCCAAGCGACGATACGAGCGATACGTTCACTTAATTTTAAGTGATACGCCTGCTGATAACAATGTCGCGCTAGATAGATCGATATACAGCACCACATTGTTCTACTCGCATAGAGACATGAGGTGTCAAGACTCGTTCACTCATTTATTACAATAGCCACAACGCCCTTCAAACCGGAATACAGTAATATTTGCACACTACTATTTGTCGGTAGAAGACCTTCAGATATTATGAGTGCAAAAGGAAACTATCTTTGATCCAATCAATCATTATCTCTCTCTTCTCATTAATACTCATATTTTGGTTTGTTCTTCATTGGTGGTAGGTCTCTGCTGATGGAGATCATCTAGGTGGGAACCACACCAGCATCTACTGCTGCCGTCTTTTAGTACCATTTAAACATACCTGCGTTCCGATCTTTGTTCCTTGTAGAGAGCAGAGAGTGAGAGTAGAGAGTACTTTAGGTAGAATTTGGGTCTATATAATTGTTTTTTTTTTTTTCTAGTTGAACATTAGCAGGGAAAAGGCCCATCAAGCACGGAAAGTCCTAGAAGAGAAGAAGGCCGAACTACAGAAGACCAAGTAAGTGTTCATAGGTGTCCACAACAGAAGTAGTCGTACCGGTTTTTTTATCATTCTTCATCTGCTGTCGAAAGCTTTACTTTTATACTTTATTGTACTGGTAAAGTTGAAAGACGTTGGATACGGAACCCGCTCGACCAATTGGGCTGAAGATCTTCATGGGGTGGGGGGGAGAGGCTAAGTCCAGCATTCAGCGTCTACCGGCTATTTGTAACAATAATGATGATTAAAATGATGCTTTTGCTTTTATTGAAGTATAACCAGTTTAGACTTGGTAAACAATTTGTCTCAAGTCAGATGATGATCAGGCTGAAGATCGTAGTCGGGCGAACTGTCTTCGATCAGAGTAAAGATAATAAAAAAAAAAAATACTTAATTATTTTGGCCATCTTAATGCTCGTAAACAAAACTATTCAGGAAGCAACAGGAGGAGTTGAAGGAGAAGCTGCAGCGTTTGGAATCGAAGGTGCTGGTGGGTGGGGAAAACCTGCTCGATAAAGCGGATGCGCAGCGCCGGCTGCTGGAGCACGCGGCCAAAGAGTTAGAGCAACGGCGTCTGAACGAGCTGCGTCTGCAAGAAGACCTACAGAAGAAGGAGGTACTGCAGTTGTTTCTTTTGTCCAAGTTTTTCTGGATCTTCGAGGACAATCTCTGGACTACTACGGTTTCCTTATTCTCTGATAACCTCTTAGCATACCAGGCGTAACAAAAGGGCGTCACAACCTGGACAACCTGGCGTATGCAGGCAGTGCAGCAGTGGAGGTCTATCAAATGATGATGATGACCAGGCGTGACGCGTACCTATATATATATATAAGAAAATTATAAAAAATAAATAAATTGCCGTGTTTATCGACTTTGTTCAATTGTCATGACTATTCAACTCTAGGCGGAGCGGCTGGACCTGGAAGAGAGGTACTCTAGCCTGCAGGAGGAAAACGCCGCCAAGACGAGGAAATTGAAGCGCGCCGTGCAACTCCTCAACTCAGCCAAGGTAATCATAATCGTTTATATTACTTATATCTCGTCAATATTGAGGCTTAACTCCTGTAACCCACTGAACTCCTTCGCAGGCGGAGTTAGCTGACCAGCAACGCGAGCAGCAGCGCGAGATGGAGGGAATCCTTGACGGCGTGCGCGCACTGCGCCGCGAGATACAGCTCGCCGATTTGGTTCTCGACTCCTACATACCTAAGGAATATCAGGTAAGGCGAATTAAAAACAAACTTTGAATTTTATTTTATTGTAGTAAGTATTAAGTGACGAGCGGGAGCGTAAGATGTTAAGTCTCGTTACTCAAGTAATTCCAATGGTTACAGCGCCCTTCAAACTGGAACACAGTAATGTTTATCGGCAGAAATAGGTTCTGCGGTGATACCTACCTAGATGGTCTCCGGCAACAGTGACCTACCACCAGTGATCGGAGTAGGCTCCATATATCTATACGTTCCATAGCTTCCGGAGTATCCAGTAATTCACTGAAGGCGACCGATGTACAGGATTTAATATGTGGGAATCCTTTATGATAACCTTCCCATCAGAAACCAAGGTCCTCGTTAAGGCAATACTGTCTTTACACCAGATAAAAATAAAGCCTTTAAGCCATTAAGATTTTGGGGCATTTTTTAAAAGGGATCATCTTCTCAGGCGCTGATCGACAAGTACGTTCACTGGAACGAGCAGCTCGGCGAGTGGCAAGTGAAGTGCGTCGCGTATACCGGGAACAACATGAACGCGCCGCACCAGCGCACGCAGCGCGCGCACAAGCACGTAAGTAACACGCATGCGCGCACGCACGTGCATATACACACAGACGCATCATCATCATCATTAGACGCCCACTTCTAACTGGAGTGAAACTTACACAGCACGCGCGCACACACATACACGCACACGCGCACACACACGAATGCGCACACACAAACAGATGCGCACGCACAAACAGACGCGCACGTACACGTACGCACCATACACGCACACACACATACACGCACACGTACGACAAACACAAGCGCACGCACACGCGCACGCATGCACCCACATACACAAGCGCATACACAGAGACACACACATACGGCGCACACACACACGCACAAAATTTCATTCATTCTCTATTTCTCTAACTCTATTTGAGCGGTTTTATTAGAATCTATTTAATAATATTTAATATTATAATAGCAGCAAATAAGATAATAGCACCGCTTTACGCTCGTTGCTTGAGACATAAGATGTTGAGTCTCGTTACCTTAGTAATTACACTAGCTACAGCACCCTTCAAACCGGAACATAGTAATGTTTGCACACTACTGTTTGGCGGCAGAAATAAACACTGACGGTGGTAACCGCCTAGACGATCTCCTGCAACAAAGACCTACCACCAGTGAATTCTCATCAGCCGATAGACGTCTACTGCTGGACTTAAGCCTACCCCAAAGATTCCCACATCGATCATATGAGGGGATCTGGACCATTTCACACCACGCTGACCTTATGCGGGTTGGTGGGAGCCAGAGAGTCGTTTGTTGATTGGCAGGCTGCTACACGAGCAGGTGAGGTTAGCTTGGGTCCCGTAAATTGTTGTACTGGAATCCATACACCCTTAAAGATTTAAATATGTTATATCACGATGGTGGTCCCAGTTGCCGGAGACAGTCCAGGTAAGTACCATTTCAGCTCCTTTTTTTTTGGTTTTCGTGGGAGAAATGTCTTCTCAACCCTGACCTTGCGCGGGTGCAAAGACAGGTTATCACAGACTTGCACCGACTAAAACACCCACGATGTCCCACCTCGTCGCTTCGCTTTCGGACTCCTCCGCCATCCCGCCAGCTCCGGCTGCACCATGCCGCCCCACCTCGGGAAGGAAGGACCCTTTCCACCTATGTAAGGACACGGCGGAATACACAGCTCGCCCCCTCTCGGCCTTTCACAGTCACCTGGGCAACGGATCCCCCGGAATCCGTCACCCAGAAGCCATGAGAGTCAAGAGATAAAACTCTCGACTCTCTGCGGGGCTAATCTGGTCTTGGGTTCCGCTGCCAACCGTTATACGGCTGCCGAGGAAAGGAAGAGCGGTGAAACGCAATACCGATACTCCTCCCTGTCCGCGACTCCATCTCTGATGCAAAAGGCAGTATAAACCTGCCCCTGCAGCTCACTGACACACATCCGAGGTAAGCTCACGGAGCTCACCTGGAACGGCACTACGCGTCGGCCGGCCGGGTAGGTTCCTCTTCGCTTCACTCTGGGTGACCAAGCCACGGCTACTCAGCCCCACCGCCACGACAAGGCGGGAACCTGTTCAGGACGTCTATTGCAGCCGACTGACAGTACTATGCGAACATTATAGTATTCCGGTGTGAAGGACGCTGTAGCTAGTGTAATTTTACTGAGGCAAAGAGACTTAACATCCTCGGTCTCAAGGCGACGAGCACAACGTGGTGCAGTGTATATCATCCTAACTACCGCCACGTTGTTACGGGCGGGCGTATCACTTATCATCAGGTGAACGTCTTCGCCTCGTCGCTTCGTTGACTATACAAGGTATATATAACGTATTGTATGATACCATTTATATCCTGCAGGTGGAGCCGCCGGACCTCTCGGACCGCTACCTGTCGTACGCCACGGCTGCGGGCGCGCGTCCCAGCAGCCGGCTCGCGCGGCCCCAGTCCGCCGTCCCGCGGCCCAACTCCGTGGCTATGCGCCAACGCCAGTAGAACCACCTGCACATCCTCGCCATAACCAACTCTTCGATCAACAATAAACAGCACCGCCAAATTAATAATTATTATGACGAAAAGAAGAACTACTCCATCCTATTCTTTCTCTGTCTCTCTTCATAGTTGTTATCGCTGGGTCTCTGAAGACAGTAACCTCGTCTGCCCATCAGCCAGCAAAACAGCTTCGGGATCATTTGCTATACGTTTTTCTACCTGCACAGCTGGTGGTAGATGTGACCAGAACATTTCAAGACGGACTCGTGCTTAAACAATGAAGAGAACTGTCATCATTAACATCCTATGGTCCCGAGATGGTGCAAAGAGCGTCCACAATGATTCTCAAACGCCAGCGCACCAGATAGTCTTGGCGCCGCACAGTAGCGGAAGAGATGAAGAAGATTGGGAAGAGGATGCAGTCCAAGACTGAAGAGAACTCTCCGAGAGAAAATATGTTAAATGTTAAAGGGTTGAAAAAATTAATACTTAATCGCTTGCTTGTACTTTCGTACAAAAAAAAAGCTTATTTGCTATACATATATTATATTCATTATACGAATTAGGGATTATGAACAAATATTATGATCCGGCTTCTAGTACTATTGTTGATCGAAGAACGAACGAGTCGATTACTCTTTCTAGCTCTCTTTTTATTTGCAACTTTTATAAGATATTTATAGAAAAAAAATTAATAACTATTAAAATAATAATACACGAAGTAATATTTTTAAAATTGTTTAATTAGCTGATTTTTTTTATTATCAAACTTTAAAAAAAATATATTAGTTTGTTAATCTGTGCCGGAAATAAAAGCTCCTTTTTTCACGAGTTACCGAGGTACAAATGTTGGATTTAATGTTTAGTAAACAGTTTACAAGGTGGCAGGCCCGAGCAAGGTGATCCGATGATCTGATGAAGGTCACGGGAAACCGCTGGATGTGGGCAGCACAGGACCCTTGAGGGAGGCTTATGGTAAACGGTGGGCGTTATCCGGCTGATGATGTCTTGTGAAAACAATTTACTATACATATGTAGTCCACTCACAAGGAGCGAGTCAAGGATTATACACAACTGATCAAGACGCGATTTTCTTATGACTTGGGACATGTCGGTTTCCTCACGATGTTTACCTTCACCAGAAGATGAAGCTATACTTACTATCCTTGTGAGGTAATGTCGCCCAATCCCAAAGTGGGAACATTAATGAAGTCACTCATGATAATACTATTGCTATGCCATACATCGATATTAATCTGATATTGATAAAAAAAAATTGATTAAATTTTTTTTTATTTTATATGTTACGTTACTTTTGTTTATGAATATTTATTTAAATATTTGTACGTTCACAAATGTACTAAAGATCTCCACGTCGATAGGCTCTGCGCCGCTAGGAGTTCGTATGGGGGGATTTGGGCCGTTTCCCACCACTCTAACCCAATGCGGTTTAGTGGAAGCTTGAGCTTAGTTTATTGATTAGCAGATTGCACCAGGAGCGGGTGAGGTTGGCTTAGGTCCCGTTGTTGTGCTCGATCCCCTTACACCCCCCAAATTCCATTACCAAAATCAAATTATAATTGTAAGAAATGTTTATTTCTAACAAACGGAAACAAAAATTTTTTTTTCTACATTAATTTAAAAACAATTTAATGATTTGTTTATTAATCAAAATAGTTTTTATGCGAGCATTATTAATTTTTTCTTTTCTCGTGAAATTATTTACACCACAGATAAGTTATGATTGTGATATGATTTGTTATCTGTACTAGTCGCATTCCAGTGATTTATTTTTATTTAAGATATGTATAACTTTCAGTATTAAGTAAACGAGCAAACAAAGATAACATACATTTATGTATTTTTTTTTTAATTATTAAATTTTTAAACGATCAGTTATTACGCTTCTTTTTTTTTGTGATATTTAAATGTAATTGTGTGTTTTGGTATAAATAAACTTATTTTGCACTGATGGCTCCGTTTTTATTTTTTTCATATTACGCAGTTCATGTATCAATAGCTTGATGGTTAAGATTGCATCTTGTGCAAGGTGTAATTGCAAGGTGGTGGATTCCAATATACCGTTAAACATAAACATTTCCAGCATTAGTACATAAGTAGGTGAATCTGAAGGCAGAGGAAGATCTGTAAAATTATGGGTTAAACGTATGGTGAACGAAAATAAAAAAAAACCGTTCAATTATAAAGGTAAATGTAAGAGAGTTAGATGTGATGGCAGACCCGAACATCATCAGCCTATAAACGTCCACTGCAGAACATAAGCCTTAACCCAAAGATGTCCACGTCGATCGGTCCTGCGCTGCCCGTATCCAGTGGTTTTCCACGTTCTTCACCGCAACCAGCATGGCTTCCTGTACCGTCGGGTAATAGAGGCCGTCATTTATAAGGGTTCATAACGGTTGATTTGAGCAATTTCTCACCACGCTGGCCCAATGCGGGTTGGTGGAAGCCAGCTCCTCGTTTGTTGATTAGCCGGCTGCACCACGAGCAGTTGAGGTTAGCTTTGGTTCCGTGAGTTGTTGTGTGGGAGCCTTTACACCCAAAAAAAAGTATAATAAATAGTAATGGAAAATGTATGACAATGACATATATTATTATATTTTTTTTTTCTGTACATTTTTATAGTAAACTTAGTACTTAGGTCTATGTTAAGAAATAAGCCACATAGATTAAATTTCATCGTGTTAACCATTTTCATTTTATTATAACAATTTTTTTTATATTATTCTTATATAATGACTCTAATTGGCGCGATATTAAACAAAGTTAAATCCCAAGAGACGGTTACGAAAAAATACAGATCGCCACCGCCGGAGGTGGTCGAAATTCCTATACGGAAGAAAAAACTAGTAGTAAACAAGGTGAGACGCTATTTATTTACTGCTCCTACCTGTCAACAAGTCAAAAGGGCAAAGCCCTACACAATTATTAGAAATGTTTAACACTGTCGATATTACTAATATTGTTTTCATTATAACGTACATTATTTTTCTAACAGTATTTGAGCGGTCTTTTTAATATCTATCTCTATTTTTTTTTTATAATCTATTAACCGACGAGAAGAGCGGGACGTTCACCTGATGGTAAGTGACACGCCTGCCCATAACGTGGCGCCAGTTAGAGTGGTATACACTGCATTGCGCTCGTCGTCTGAGACGTAAGATGTTGGGTCTCGTTACCCAGTGATCACACTAGCTATAACGTCTTTCAAACAGGAACACAGTGGTGTTTGCTCACCATTTTTTATCCACAGAAATAGACCAGGATGGTTTCCGGCAATAAAGACCTTCTTTTTGTTTCGGAGGGAAATCTTCGAAAGATACCTTGCTTCTTGGGGAAAGTCAGGGTTATGTGAGATTCTAACTCACTAAAACCCTCTCGGTGGTCTGCATCAGTGCATTCTGAAAGGTTCCGGGATCTCTTATAGAATGCATCAGTATCTTTGTATACTTTGTGTTAGCACGTCTTTGAGGAGGGTCGAACCCTCCTATGCACCATCGTTGAGCCATACGCCGTCCCACGCAGGTGCGCTTGTCCCCCGCCCTCAAGGCCCGCGAAACTCCTAGACCTTTTAGTGGCCCTCTACTTCGGGTAGGGCTTACCTTACTCCTATTTTTACTAGCCCGAGACTACAGGGCTTCGACAACAGAGACCTACCACCAGTAATATATCAAATTTCTATTTTCTGATAATCTATTTGCTAATCATTTTGACTTGGACAGCTCATTTGGTACTGGGCTCGCGAACATGGTGTCCGCGGCCTAATAATATCCATTCCCAATCGCTGTGGTTACTGGGTGGATAATTAATTTAGCTCTTAAAAAAAAGAGTAAAGCACCACACGCAAATTGGATTTGATGGACCCTCGTCACGAGCAGTCTTGACGTGTCCTCAAAAACATCATTCAAGTTTTTAATTGCTAAGGAATATCTATTTTTCTTTTGTTTTTTTTTTAATAATAATAATAAACTTTATTTCGGTGTCTGGCGCGATAGTTAAGTAAATGCGTAAATCTTCTTTAATTTTTTTTTTAGTAGGACCGACGATCTGGTAAGAATCACGGGAACTCACTGGATGCGAGTAACGCGAGAGCGATCGATGTGGTGATCTTTGGGTGAGGCTTATATATCCAGCGGTGGACATCTATCGGCTGATAACGATGAATTCTTTTTACTCGTTTTTCTAACTACTAAATTAATTATCCACTCAGTAAATACATCATGATATATTTTAAACGCTGTGTAATGTTTCAGTATGCTCATGTTAAAGCAATAGTGGACAACGTACCGCCAACTTACGACCCCAATCGCCTGTTGCGTGACCTGCCAAGATGGCGGCGGCACGCCGTCGAAATGGCGGCCGGCAACGCGCGCCTCGTGGCCGCAATCAAAAGGACACATTTTAATCGGGTACACGTTTAAAAATCATTACTCGTTAAACAACCTTAATTCAAACTTGAGAATAAATTAAATGACTAGTTTAACACAATCTAAATTTAATGATGTTAAGTTACAATAAACCTGAAGATGATGAAGGGGACATTCGGACGCGACATTCACCTGATGGTAAGTGCGCTAGCGGGACGGCGATGTTTCGAGTATCTCCGCACAAGAACCAGGGTAACCGACATAGCCATACGAGTAGCGAAGCTTAAGTAGCAATGGGCGGGGATCATAGCCCGTAGAACCAATAGACGTTGGGGTCTTAAAGTGTTGGAATGGCGACTCCGCACCGGAAAGCGCAGCATTCACAGTCCCCCCACAAGGTGGACAGAGGACAATAAAATCGCTGAGAGATACTGGATTCAAAGATCGCAACACCGTGCTTTATGAAGCATATTATAAAAGACCTATGTCCCGCAGTGGACATCCATTAGTTGAAATGATGATGATGAAGTGCGCTACCTAGGGTATTATACTGGTGTTAGGAGACCGCTTCCGAAAACGAAAACTGACGATAGTACTAATGACACCTTGGATGATAGGATGAAGAAAATCGATTCTGATTAAAAACAATCATATTTTTAAAACGTTTTATTGGCATTATTTACGCTCTATCATGTTAGTACAGTTAAATGAAAAGATATATTCATAAAAAATACATTACTAAAAAAAAAAACAGCAATGATACACAAAATCAAAAACAGCTGATGCTCGGATCAAGGAACGCCCGGGAGCGCAATCTAAATGCTCCGTGACCCTATGAAATAAGGTTCAAATTGAGACCAAATACATCTCGAGTTCCCGCCGCGCCCGTGCGTTCGTTGATCTGAGCGGTCTCCTAACATACTGTACAGCATCACACTGTACTTGTCGTCTTCAGACATAAAGTTTTGAGTATCTGTACCTCAGTATTTATACTAGTTAACGCCGTTCAAACCGGAACACAGTAATGTTTGCAGACTACTGTTTAGCAGGAGAAATAGTCACTGCGGTGGTACCTACTTATACAGTCTCCGGCAACAGAGATCTACCAGCAGTAAAAATTATTTTATTACAATGAACACTCTTAATAAAAATGTTTAAAAGCTTCAGTTTTTGGGGGACATCTGTATGTTCAAGGAAATCCAGGGGTCTCTCGAAACGCACTGAAGGTTTTTACTTATTCTTTATAACCTAGTTTTCTAACAGGAAGCAGGGTATTTGAAGATTTCTTCCCGGAGAAAAAAGAACAAACCTTAGCTTATAATGTGCAGTTGAATCGCTTAACTTATCTGGAATCAGGTTTATTATTACATAAAGTTCTTCTACACCAGGGTAAGGTTGACTGTCATTGGAAGAAAGATCTCCCTCGCAGCAAGGTGTACTACGAGAGCCGTGCCCGCTTCTTAAGAGAAACGCAGAGAGACAATAAGGCTATGTACACACGAATTGTAAAAGCTGTAAGCCATTGAATTCCATCATCACCATTAGCAGATATACGACCACTGCTGGACTTAGGCGCTTCCAAAGATCCGCACATTGATCGGTCCTGCGCTGATTGTATCCAGCGGTTTCCTGCCATCTTCCAATCACCACGGCCTCCAGTATCGCCGGGCACTAGAGGCCGTCATTTGTAGGGGTTCATATGGGGGTTGATTTCCACAAATTTCAAAATATTTTTTTTTCTGTAATGGACCAACAAATTAGCTTCATTTCACTTAATGTTGTGTTACGTGTTACATGACGCCATGGGTGGTGAAGGCCAAGATGATACTTGTCCAGAATACTCTGGCTGGAACACAGTGATGCTGTTATGGCAGCAGATTTGCAATAAGAGGATTGTATTTGTTAATGATGCGTTTTACAAGCTTTAATTTGTGGGCTACGTGAAAACTTTTTTTATTCGACAAAACAACTATTCGTCTGATAGTTTTGTTTCTATTCTCTGATGATGATTAGCGCTAGTCATTGATTGACTCAGCGTTTGTCGGATACTGACCTCGCAGATCCAGGCTCCACGGCCTAATGCCTAATAGTAAGTGATACGCCCGATCACAACCGTGTGGTGCTAGTTTGGATGATATATATACCGTCAAATGATTTTCGTCGGCTATAGAAATTTTCTAGGGTTTTTAAGTTCAGTTACCTCATTAATTTCACCAGTTACAACGCCCCTAGAACTAGGACATAGTGCAATTAAATCTGAGACAATGCAAGATTACTTTCCTCTATATAAACAGATACCTCGTGTGGAAACTGCAGCAGCACTGCATCAAGATTGGTTGCGAAATCGCAAAGAGATATTGCAGAAAGCGCAGAAACTGTTCGTTCTTTTCCCTCCAGTGCCGATGCCTATTTTGGAAGACGCAGCATTTTCTAAACCGCCTGGCGTCAAGCGGACCAGGTACGTCTACATCGGGATCATCATCATCATCCCCGGGATATAAAGATAGAAAAAATTACTGCAAAAGATAGTCGACATAGAAAATCTCTTGTATTGAGTAATACGATAAATGGTATTAGAGGGATCACCGAAAGACCCATTCGATAAGTGACCCCACTTCAGCTCCGAAAATAAAGAATAATACTAATGAAGTAAATATTTAAGAAATAACAAATTGGTGGTTCATCAATGCGGTTGCATCACTTAGGGGGCGTCACGTTACTGATGGCGAGCATCCATCACTTGAACGTCTCACCCGTTTCTTCACTTCGTAGGTTAAAAGAATCTCTAAACCTCGCAAGTCTAACGGAGAATTATACTCTCATTTAAGTTGGCTTTCAAACTGGAGCCCAAAAAGCTAGTTATCGTTGTCTAAGGTTTGTTTCTGAGCCCAAAAACTTTGGGTGACTGACACTGAGCCTTACTCCATTATTACTCTTCGTTCACCAAACACAGCTGATTTATACAATTTACTTATCAATTATGAAATTTTTTTAATGTTTGTTTGATCTACAATAGATATCAGTTTTATATGAGGGGAGGGAGAAAGAAAGGAGAACGAAAAGGAGGAAAATCAAATGCTGGAATCCATACTACTTACTGCGATACTTAGCGAGCCGGCCGCACTATCTTCAGCCTCATTGTTATTCCGTTTGTTTACAGAAAATATATTAAAGGTAACTTCAGGTCTTAGTCAACTGTCTTCGCCGAAGTCTCCGTATTCACTGGCGCGAGAGAATCTACAATGAAGATCTCCTGGTCGCGAATCTCCAATCGATTTGCAAATCAAGCGTCTCCAATGAAAAAGGATTGGTCACACTCTGCGATGAGATCCAACTATATTTCCAATCAGGCGTTTGATTGGAATCTGCAAGGAAAGCGCAAGCGTGGCCAAAGAGGATGGGGAAGACGCGGAATGATATAAAGGGTGGAGTTCTAGAACGAACGCAATGGAGTAACACTGTGGACGCCCTTTTGCCCCATCTAGAGCTCATAGGATATTAATGAATGAAAGGTATCAAAATTATATCTTTTCAGGGTGTATTTAACAATTGGCTTCCGCGGCGGCGCCGTTATCGGTGAGCTGAAGGCAGAGCTGTTCGACGACGTGTGCCCGGCCACGTGCAGGTTGTTCCTCGAGCTGATGGACGGCGTCGAGTCTGGCTATGGTTACGTTGGAACTCGTTTCTTCAGGTACTCATAAAAAATATTTACCACAAATCAAACTAACAAACTGATTTTATACCCATTTGTATTATAGTACAGTATGGTCCTCTTAATGGCTATGGACTCCATCCATCTAGACATAGGCTATAGAATATAGGATCAAGGTATTTTATTAAGCAACTTTCTGAAGGCTAATATACCTTTTGTTAGTTTCCTTATTTATTAAGTAGTTATAAAAGATATCCTTTTTTATATTATGATATATCTTTGAAGATGTTTCCTTTGGAAATAACTAATGTTATTTTAAAACTAGTCTTATTTATTGTAAAAATTTGATAGATTTTGTTAACATTTTTTTTGTTGAATAGTGTCCCGAAATAGATAAAAAAAAATTAAAATAGTAAAGATTGAAGATTGGCTGAAGTGACCACAGGCGGGGCGGGCACGTGGCTCGTAGAACCGATGAACATTGGGGACTTGGTGACACCGACCCGGATAGCGCAGCGTTGGCAGACCCTCCGCAAGGTGGACAGAGGACATAAAAAGAATCACTGGGATTCAAACAGCGCAAGACCGTGCTTTATGGAAGACATTACAAGGGACCTATGTCCAGCTGTGGACGTCCATCGGTTGATGTCGACAATGATGAAAGATTGATCGTGAAGATTTTAATTTTTATTAAAACTTCGATTTCGTTATTTTCTTAAGCGAGGCTCCGTAAAAATTTAAAAAAAAAAATCAAATGCAAAAACATTTAACATATCCTTAATATTATTAAAACCTTATTATAAAAAAAAACACTAAGTAAATGACATTAATCAATCGCTGACATCTGCAAAAAATGCCGTAAAATAATGGTGAAGCTCGTTTGGTGCCTTACAGCATTTTTTACTAGCATACTTTTATTTCTTTTATTAATATACACTGGAATTATAGAAGTCAAACCCTGAACAAATGTTGGTGTCCGGAACAACTATCCTCGGGAACGAGATCCTGTTGAAGATAATAAGCCCTGAAGGTCAGACGTTCACCACCACTTTTGGAGATGAATCACTGATAGAGGATGTCAAGAACCGAGCGTTGGACTACTTCTACCCAAACGGAGAGAACGGCGCCAGCCGGTACAAACTGGTGCGCGTGTACGACACCACGACTCTTCACGACTTCCTAACCTTGGCTCAAGAACAAATCGTAATGCAAGAGGAATTATTGTTAGTGGAAAGAAGAGTTCCCGAAGCCGGCGCGTTATGGGATTTGGGTGCGGTGCGGGCCCCACAGCAAAGCGCCATAGCAGCCGCCACGGCTTCACTACCACCGCCGCAGACTACCATGAGGCAGCCTAACCTGCAATCCTTGTTATCCACAAACGAATTGACATATGAATTGCGAAAGATCCTTATATCGCTCATCGAGGCCGGAGCGAGGCTCGCAGCGGCGGGCAGGAACTACGAGCTGACCTTGGCGCAGCTCTCGGCGGCGTTGGACGAGCCGCAGAGGAAGCAAGAGGTGGACACGCAAGTGATCACGCCGGAACAAATCGCCGTGAGGCTTAACATCATCCAAAACGAGGAGATCCGACCTTCCACTAGCGAGACTGACGGGCCATTCAAGCGGGCCGCTCATCTGCAAAGGTTCCTGGAGAAGTTCCGCGCATGGAGATCGAAGATCGCCGAGCCACCTAACCCTGAAGCGCTAGTGGCTTTGAACGACTTGGGCTTCACTACAGAAGAAGCGGACGAGGCGCTGCGCTGCACCGGATGCAACGTGCCGGCGGCGGCATCCTGGCTGATCGGCGAGCGCGGCTCCAGCATCTTCGAACTGGTCAATGGTCTGCCGGACGGGCTGATACTGCAGACTCTCCTAAAGCAACCGCAAATCCAGAGAGGTTTGCTGAACACGAGGATGATTATTGCATTCATAGCGATGGTGGGGCAAACCGGCAGCGCGTCGCTGTGGCTGAATTCTCCGCACGGCAGCCCGCTCCTCTCCCAGATCTCCCGCACCTACCACTCGGAAAAGTACTGTTTAGCTGTGAACCAGTTCTCCGAAGAGAGGAGGATGCAGAACCCGGCGCCGTCGACGTCGAGGCAACGCCGTTAAAACAGACCTTTTCAATTTGTTATTACCTTTTTGGTGTTTTGTTTTGTTTCATTACTTTATGGTAAGGATAACGATGGTATTATTTCAGGATAATGTTATGTACCTTACCCAACATCTTACGGCTCCCAAGGCAACTTCACCGTCACGCGGTGCACCCTGCTGAACAACAGACGAGGCTTTGGCCACCCAACAACCCGCACACGGCCAACGCGGACGGTTAAAGCCCAATTTCTCTCAATGAATTCTAACAAGGAAATCTTTGGAGGAGGCCTATGTCCAGTAAACGTCTATCGGCTGATGATGATCTAACAGTTAGATGATGCTGGAGAGGTACAATAGTTCTCAGAGATCTGATGATGAAGAAAGCATGTAAAACAGAATAAGCTAGGATGTCTGCGATTGTATATTCGATATGTTAGACCGGCATATTTAAGCAGCGTCTGTCGGTTTCTTCAGCTGACTAACGTCCACTGCTGGAAATTGTCTCGCCCAAGGATCTCCACACCAATCAGACCTGCGCTGCTCGCAGCCGGTGGCTTACAACGACTTCAACCAGATCGTCCGTCACAGTCAGGCCCACGGTACCATCGGGAATTATGAGCAGTCATTTGTTGAGGTTCATATGGGAAAATGTGGGCGATTTCGCACCACGCTGGCCTAGTTCCAGTTGGTGGGAGCCAGAGCCTCGTTTTTTGATTAGCAAGGTGCACCACGAGCAGGTGAGCTTGGCTTGGCTCCCGTGAATTATTGTGCTGATGTTGATGAGATCATATTTTCTATGGGAACGAAATCTCATGCAACTTTTAATTTAAAAAAAAAAACTTTAATAGGCCTCCAGGGTTGTTAAACATTAAAAAAAATATTAATAATGTCTATGAGCCTCCGGGGTGTAATGGCTAAATATTTATTGTTATACGTAGGTCCCTTGGTTCGATTCTCGGGCCCCACGGGGTTGGAGCAAACTCCAAAGATACTAGAAGGGTTTTTTGGTAGCTTGATCACCCTCATGTTGTTGTTCAGCTTGGCTGTGTTCCATCTGTCAAAGTGCGAGCTGAAGTATTTTGGGCGACTGCTCCGTTTCCAACGGCTTCATTGTCCTTCTCGATTATCACATCACCACAATCCATTCACTCTTCTTGGAGACCACCCTCGTCACATTTGGACGGCAACGCGGACGCCAGCAAGTGGTTCAACTCTTTTTCTGTTTCTCATGAAGAACGGGGAGCTGTGGTTCTTTGATGTTCCCGCAATTATCTCCAAAACAGCTCACGGGACCCAAGCCAATCTCACCTGCTTGAGGTGTACCCTGCTAATCAACAAACGAGGCTCTGGCTCCCACCAACCCGTATTAGGCCAGCGTGGTCGCAAATGGCCCCAATCCTCCCATATGGACCTCTACAAACGACGGCTCCTAGTGCCTGGCTGTACCGGAGGCCATGCTGGCTTGGATCGATCGATGTGGAGACCTTTGGGGAGAGCCTACATCCAGCAGCGAACGTCTATCGTATGATAATGAAGTCCAAATTGTACTAGTGGTAGGTCTCTTTTGCTGGAGACCGTCTAGGTGGGTACCACCGCAACGCCTATTGCAGCTGATAGACAGTACTGTGCAAACATTATTGTGTTCCGGTTTGAGGGGCGCTGTAGCTAATGTAATTATGTAACGAGACACGACACCTTATCTCGGGCGACGAGCGCAATCTGGTGCAGTGTATATCATAAATTGCGGCACGTTGTTACGGGGGACGTATCACTTACTATCGAGTGAGGGTCCAGCTGGACTCGTTGCTTAATTTAAAAAAAAAATTGTAGCCTCAATTTGATATACGTAGGAAAGTACCTGGTCTGTTCTGGAGCGGCGGCGACGTGGTGTATGACAACGGGTTCGGGTGCTACGCCCAACGAGGCCGCAGCTTCCCAATCGGAGCTGAAAACTATCACTTCCCCCACTCCATGCCAGGTATACGGACAGCCAACGAGCTCTCTCATCATCATAAATAGATTTTCCCTAATGTCATGACTGTAACCATCATCTATTACCTGGACAAGGTCTAGATGGATGCCACCACAGCTAAAGCAGTAGTTTTTTTTTATTCAATTATGCGATGAAGCGAGCTGGTCGTGCACTTGATGATAAGTGATGAGCCTGCTCTTAACAATGCAACACTAGTTAGAATGGTATATACTGTACTACGTCTCCTTGAGGTATAAGATTTCGAATCTCGTTACCCCATTAATTACGCTAGCTGCAGCGCCCTTCGAACCGGAATACAGAAATGTTTGAACACTACTGTTTGTCGGCTACGAATGGAGCTGAAGTGTTATATACCTTTTTAATTTGTTTTACTTGGGGGAAATGCCTTCGCATACCTGACCAAAACCCCCACGATGTTCCACCTTCGACGCTTTAAGGCGGGGCCACGGGAACGCTTTCGTACACCTTCGTGACCCCGCCAGCGCCAGCTACACCGTGTAGTTTTATCTCGGGGGGAGAGACCCTTCTTTCCACCTCTGGAAGGGCGCGTCGGATCACACAGCGCGTCACCCAGGCAACGAATCCCTCCGAATCCATTACCTAGAGGTCATATAGGAGGCAAGAAAGAAAACTCTTCCGGCTTTCTGCGGCAAATCTGGTGCTAGGTTCCGCCCCCAACCATTATACAGCTGCGGAGGATAGAGAGAGCGGCCAAACGTTATACTGACACTCCTACTCCCCCGCGGCGAACCACCATACCGACATTCCTCTTCCTCCACGACTCCCCCACGGCTGTGAAGGGCAGTGCAAGCCTGCCCCCACAGCCTACCGGCATACATCTGAAGTGGCCACCTCGAGCCGGCCTACGCCGTGGGGCCGACCAGATACTTTCCTCTTAGTTTCACTGTGGGTGACCAAGCCACAGCTACTGAGCCCCACTGTCACGACAAGCCAAGAACCTATACGAGGTGGCGCTGGTTTCTACCTAGACGGTCTCCGGCAACAGAGACCTACCGCCAGTGTGTAGTGTGCAAACATTAATATGTGCCAGTTTAAGATGCGCTGCGTCTGTGATATGACTGGTTTATCTTAAAACCCATGGCCACAATATGGCGCCAGGAGTACATTTAAACGCTAAGTGCTTTATTTTTTTTAATTTGAACATTATCTAGTGTACCTTGACGACGATCGTGTTGAGATCAGATAGAGAGAGAGCTAATTCATAATTTTTTTCATTCATCATTTTATAATTTTTGCCGAGATGATGATGATGATGACTTAAGTTCATTCATTTAAAGGTTTATTGTCTATGAGGGTTACATGCGACGATGAGGTGTGCGGCAACTTCAACTTCACCTTCAAACCTCTTCCACAGTTCGACTTGAGGAATGTTGTCTTCGGTAGGGTAAGTGTTTTGTATATTTTAATATCTTTATCTTCATCGAAAATTAACTTATAATTACTTAATAATTTTAAGCTAATACAAATAGAATTTAGGAAGTTATTTTACAGCTAAGCTATATTGTAACTTTTTTAAATATAGGGGCAAAAATTTTGTGTCTTATAATGAGGAAAATATAGTTAAGTGAAAATATCTTAGGGGTCTAAGAGTTCTCATACAACAACTCACAGGATCCAAGCCAACCTCACGTGCTCGTGATGCCCTGCTAATGAACAAAAGAGGCTCTGGCACCCGCCGACACGCATTAGGCTAGCGTAGTGAGAAATGACCGATCGATGTGTGAATACCGCCACCCAAGTGAAGAAACTTAAATTTTATGCTTAATATCAACTTAAAATAATAACCGATTGTTTTTATTATTAGATTATTCGTCCATGTAAAACTTACGAAGCGATGCGGCTCCTCGGGAACGCGCTCAACACTCAGCCAACAGTGGAACTGCGCTCGGCGAGACGGCGTGTCAAAGGAAGATGGCGGAATGGCGCCAAGAATGTCAAATTGGAAGTTATCGACCATAGACAATATAAATAAAAAGTTCACACGAATTCAATGTACGCGTTCGTTTGACGAATAAAAAAAAACTTTTCATTTAGTTAACCTTACCATAATTACTTTCATCATTCATCATATTTAATATATAAGGTAAAAGCAGCAGTAATTGACCACTTAAGAGCAATGCGACATATTAATTGTTGTTGACCACATACATTTAAATTTTATAATATCGGTGGGTAATTAAAGGAAATCATTACAACCTTCAGATTAAGTATTGCTAATAATTATTTCAATTTAACTAATTATAAACATTAAAAAAAAAAAATTAACTTTATTAAGTTTTTGCTTATTATTTTAAATTTCATATAAAACGGCCAACTACTAGTACATGGCCAACTACTAATGCCCTTACATTATTGGCTTTCGCATATGCTTGTCAACCCATCGAGTTTGGTGAGTATCTCCTCTGGGCGATGCTGGCGTGCAACTAAGTCTAGAAAAGGACCAAGCGGGATTTATTTACGGAGACTTTCTAGGTATGTAAATAGTGGTGTGCACACATTACCACATTAATATCGGCTGATGATGATGGTGAAACATTACCGTGAGCATGGAACGACTCGGTCGTCTCATCCCTATGTTGAATAAAAAAAGTCCGTTGATAATCTACATCGACGATGAATTTAGACCTGCCCCATGTCGACCGGTGCAGTACAGTGAAGACAACACGAGAAATGCAAACATTACTGTGTTCCGGTTTGAAGGGCGTAGTATAGGGTGTCCCGTGGCAGATTTAGGATTTGAAATTCGAATATTTTTCTAACGGTTGCGCGGGGGACCGGGGAGGGGTTACAGTTTGGCGCGGCATTTGCGCGGATTGATCAGTCATGATGTCGTATGGACTGGTGTCTCTTTCTGTCAATGGAATAATTGGACCGTTTTTCTTTGAAAATTCTCGTGGGGCAACCGTAACTGTTGATAGTGATGTCTATCGCCGCATTTTTATACCGAAACTAGGAAAACATCCATCGAACAGCTCTCGCACATGGTTCCAACAAGATGGCGCCATGCCTCACACAGCAAGAGCCACCATGAGCCTCCTTCGCGAGATACACAGAATACTCTCGAAAGATTCCGCGAGTCCGTACGTCGCGATGGAAAACATTGGGACGGAGTGATCTTCAAAAAATAAAATCCGCATGTCCCGTCTTTATTTTTATGATAAATATATGTATATTCTAAAATAATAACATCCTTTATTTTAATTAAGAAATCCTAAATCTGCCACGGGACACCCTATAGCTAGTATAATTACATTTGCACACTACTGTTTAACGGCAGTAATGGTCGCAGCGGCGGCATCTGCCTTGGAAGTCTCCGGCAAGAGACCTAGCCCCATTATGAGGTAGTTACTTTTATTGGTGGTAGATCTTTGCTGCTGCGCTCGTCTAGGTGGGTACCACCCGAGCTCATACTTCTACCGTCAAAGAGTAACGTATAAGCATTACTGTGTTCCTGTTTGAAGGGCGTTGCAGCTAGTGAAATTTCTGCAGAGTCTGTAGCATGTCTCAAGGTTACTTGCTGATATGCTCATCTGATCAATTCCATATTAGATGGTGACATTGCCGTAATTTAGATAATTATGTATATGGCGTTTTTTTTCTATACAATTAAACGACGAGACGAGCGGGACGATCACCCGATGTTAAGTGATACGCCTGCCCATAACAACATGACACTAGTTAAGATGTCACACTGCACTATATTGCGTTCGTCGCCCGAGACGTACGTTGAATCTAGTTACCCCAGCAGTAATTAAGCTGCAGCACCCTTCAAACCGGAGCAGATTACTGTTTGTGCGGCAGTAATACTGTGGCCGTACCCAACTAGACGACTCACCTAATGATAAGTGATACGCATCTCGTAAGAACGGGGCGCAATTTATGATGATATACACTGCACTCGTGGCTTAAGAAGTCGATTTTCATTCCCCCAGTAAATTACGCTAGCTACAACGCCTTTCAAACCGGAACACAGTAATGTTTGCACGTTACGTACTGTCTATAAGCTGCAATAGGAGCAGGTGTTGGGGAAGATCCGTGAGACCCTCAACGCGAAGGAGGAGGGCCTCCGGATCGACAGGGTGCGAAAGGTAAGGGATGGGAAAGTGATCTTAGGTTGCGACACGGAGACCGAGTTGGCGAGGGTACGGGAGAGGCTGGCCAGGGCAGGCAAGGGCCTGAATGTGGAGGAGGTGAGAAGCCGAGACCCGTTGATCATGCTCAGGGACGTCATGTCCTACAACAAGGATGAAGACATCCTTAAGGCAATTAGGACCCAGAACGGACATCTGCTGGGGGGCATCCCTGAGCGTGATCTGCGGGCCGAAGTCCGCTTCAGGAGGAGAGCGCGGAACTCGTTGGTGACCCATGTGGTCTTGCGAGTCTCGCCAAAGCTTTGGGCCCGTCTTACCGACGCAGGGATGATGCACGTGGACCTCCAGCGGGTCCGGGTGCAAGACCAGTCTCCACTGGTCCAATGCACGCGCTGCCTCGGATACGGCCACAGCAAGCGGCTGTGCGCTGAACGTGAGGATCGGTGCACCCACTGCAGTGGTCCGCACCTGAGGAGCGAGTGCCCGGACTGGCAAGCCGGGAAACCTCCCGCCTGCCGGAACTGCCGAAAAGCTAAGGCAGACCGGTGGGACCACGGGGCGTTCGATGAGGAGTGCCCTGTCCGGAGACGGTGGGACGCCATAGCGCGGGCGTCGGTAGCGTATTGCTAACGGCGCCCCGGGGGCCGACCGCAGTATCCGGACTGGGCGACGCCAGTACCACGCTGTGCAGTTGAACCTGCAAAGGTCTGGGCTCGCCACGGCCGAGTTGATATGCGAAGCGCCGAAGAGAGGGTGGGCGTTCGCTATGGTCCAGGAACCGTACATAGGTGCGATTGGCGAGATGCGGCACTACCCAGGGACAAGAATAGTACAATGTGTGAGCCGAGGCGCCGGGGAGGTTGTCAAGGCGGCCATTGTGCTGTTCGACGATACCATCGACATCACTCAATGCCCCGACCTCACGTCTGGAAACATATCCGTTGCCAGACTGAGAACCGGGGCTTGGGAGATAGGGGTGGTATCCGTCTACCTGGAGCCAGACAAGCCCGTCGGACCATACCTGGACCGGATCAGTTGGGTCGTGGGGAGGCTGGGGACTGCCAACGTGGTACTAGGCGGAGACCTGAACGCCCACAACACCTGGTGGGGCAGCCAGTCCGGAGACCAGAGGAGGACCGATGTTGCGGCTGCGCTCGATGAGCTGGAGCTCCACCTGCTGAACCGGGGGTCTGAGCCTACGTTCGACACCTATCGGGGCGGAAAGCGTTATTCCAGTTGCGTCGATGTTACTGCTTGCTCGACCACTCTGCTCGATCGAGTGGAGGGCTGGCGAGTCGCGGACGGGTTATCCTCGTCGGACCACAGGGCGATCCTGTTCGAGTTGAATCTCGTGAGGTCCGTCGGCACGGACATCAGGTGTTCCACGCGGAAGTACACTACCCATAGGGCAGACTGGGGCGAGTTCAAACGAACTTTCGCCCAGCTGCTCTCAGACCGCTGTCTGACGCCAGCCGAGGTGACCGAGGTCACCGATAAGGGGGCGTTGGACAGCATCGTCGATCGGTATGTGGAAACCGTGGGGGACACCTGCGATTCGGTCCTGCCGAAGGCCTCCGGAAGGAAAAGGACAGAATTGCCCTGGTGGTCCGAACAGCTCTCTCTCCTCAAGGCAGACGTCTTGAGGAAGAAGAGGCGGATCCCGAACGCGCGGCCGGCCCGTAAGGAGTTGGTCTTGCGCGAGTACTTCGACGCGAAGGAAGCTTACCGCCTCGAGGTGGGACGTGCTCAGACCGCTAGTTGGAAGCGGTTCTGCGAGCGGCAGGAGCGCGAGACCATGTGGGACGGCGTCTACCGAGTGATACGACGCACGGAGACTAGGCGTGAGGACGTCCCCCTCGTCCAGGGAGGGAAGGTGCTGGACGCAGCGGGATCGGCCAGGATGCTTGCGGAGGTCTTCTTCCCGGAGGATAACCCCGGGGAGGACAATGCGGACCACTGTACTGTAAGAGCCAAGTCCGATGAAGTCAACGAGGGGGAGGGTCATGATGATTCATGCGAACCCCCCTTCACGATGGAGGAGCTCCGATGGTCCGTGTCGACCTTTAACGCGAAAAAGGCACCTGGCCTCGACGGACTCACTGCCGACATCTGCCGGGCGGCAATCGCAGTGGACGCCGAACTGTTTCTCGCGCTCTCCAACCGGTGTCTCGCTCTCGCCTACTTCCCCAGGAAATGGAAGGAGGCAGCGGTCGTAGTGTTACGGAAGCCCGATAAGGACGATTACACGCACCCGAAATCCTACCGGCCCATCGGACTCTTGCCCGTCATGGGCAAGGTCCTGGAGAAGATGATGGTCCGGAGGATCCGGTGGTACACTGCGCCGTATATCAGTAGCCGCCAATACGGCTTTATGCCGCAAAGGTGTACCGAAGACTCCCTGTATGACCTGATCCAGCACATACGAACTCGTTTGAAGGAGAAGGAGATCGTTGTGCTGGTATCATTGGACATAGAGGGAGCCTTCGATAACGCCTGGTGGCCTGCTATACGGTGCAGACTGGCGGAAACTCGCTGCCCCGTCGGCCTGCGGCGCCTTGTCGACAGTTATTTTAGCGATCGCAAGGTGGCCGTAAGGTACGCGGGGGCGGAGTGCGCCAGAGAGACCACCAAGGGGTGCGTGCAGGGATCCGTGGGCGGCCCAACCTTCTGGACCCTCCTCCTCAATCCACTCCTGGAGGAGGTGGCCAAGAGCGGGACACAAGGCCAGGCGTTTGCAGACGACGTCGTTCTGATCTTCTCGGGGCAAGAGACCGGGAACACCACGAGAAAGGCAAATGCGGTACTCGCCGATATTCACGGTTGGGGGGTCCGAAACAAGCTGAGGTTCGCACCACACAAAACTAATGTGATGGTGCTAACCAATAAGCTGAAGTACGACAACCCAATATTGAGTATGGGTGGAGAGCCCCTTTGTCGAACTCGTGAGGTTCGGATACTAGGCCTCACAGTTGACGATAGGCTCACGTTCAACACTCACGTGAAGAACGTGAGCAAGAAGGCCCAAGGGCTCTATCGTCAACTGTGCAGAGCCGCAAAAGTATCATAGGGGTTGAACTCGGAGGTGATCAGAACGATGTATCTGGCGGTGTTGGAGCCGATAATTCTGTATGCAGCGAGTGCATGGGCGCCGGCGGCTAAGAAGCTGCTGGTCCGAAAGCAGCTCGATGCGGTTCAGCGTGGCTTCGCGCAGAAAATTGCGCGAACTCACCGAACCGCGTCGTTGCACTCGGCCCTAGTACTTGCCGGGCTGCTTCCTCTGGACCTTCGGGTCCAAGAAGCGGCCACTTTATTTGAGGTAAAGCGCGGCCACTCCCGGGAAGTGCTGGGTGACCGAGAGCTGGAGGTTCCAGTCAGCCACTTGAGACTATCACACCCGTCAGAACAGGTTGGTGTGGAGTTCTCCTGCCTGGGGGAAAGTGCAGAGGAGGTCCAACTTGCCACCTCGGCTGCCGATTCGGCCATTTACACCGACGGCAGCCGCATCGACGACAAGGTGGGTGCGGCGTTCAGCGTCATGCGGAACGCTGCAGAGGTTACTTGTAAGAAACTCAAGTTGGGCAACTTCTGCACAGTGTACCAGGCAGAGCTGCTGGCATTAGCAGAAGCGACGGGGTACGCGGCCAGCGGGTCGGCGCAGTCATGCGCCGTACTTAGCGACTCGAGGTCCGCCCTTGAAACTGTCGCAAGATCTGACACCCTCCACCCCCTGGCGCTTCGTGTGAAAGAGAATATTACGAAAGCGCGGGCAAAAGGGATGAATGTAAGATTATTTTGGGTGAAGGCGCACGTGGGGATGGAGGGAAATGAAAGGGCGGACCAACTGGCCAAGGAAGCGGCCCTGAAGAGTAAAAGAAGACCGGAGTACGAGGATTGCCCCGTTTCCTTCGTCAATAGTCAGCTCAGACTGAGGACGCTTGACGAATGGAACAGGAGGTATGTGCAAGGTACAACGGCTTCGACAACGAGGATCTTCTTCCCAGACGTCGTGTCAGCCTACCGGACCCTTCGCCGATTGGATCTCGACGCAGTCTTGGTCCAGATGTTCACTGGGCACGGGGGATTTACCGAGTACCTTTACAGGTTTAAGCTCAAGGGGAGTCCCGCGTGCCTGTGTGACCCAGCTGTGGACCAGACCGTGGTGCACATCCTCACCTCCTGTCCCTTGTATGGAAGGGAAAGGATGGAGAGTGAAATGGAGATGGGTAGGAGAATAGACGCAGGTGCCATCGCCTCTCTGATGGGTGAAGATGAAAGTCGCGAAATATTTGTGAAATATTGCAGGAGAGTGGTGGGGAAAGTATTGGGAGAAAATAAAAAGTAAATTAATAAATAAGTAAATAGATTGTAATAATAGCGAGTAAGGCAATAGCAAGTAAGTAATAAAAATAAATGTAATAGTAAACAGAAGTAGAAGAAAGAAGAAACATGCTCCAGGGGATGATTTCTTTTCAGGCTCCCCCCCCCCCCTCTTCAGAAGGCGTCTTCACTCCAAGAGGAAGGATGACAGAAGGAAATGGAATGTAGAATGACAGAGAAATGAAGTGTGCAAGATAAGTAGAGAATGAAAGATGGAAGAATGAGAGATGAGAGAAAAAAGGAAATCAGAAATAAACAATATGATGACAAGTGATTGAAAGAACAAAACCCTGACCCAAAACAGGCAGGGAGAATGCTAAAAAAAAAAAAAAATTAAAAAAAAAAAATAGGCGCTGCGGTGGTACCTACCTAGACGGTCTGCAGCAACAGAGACGCTACCACCAGTAATAGCTGAAGGTCCTTAAAACCGGATCACAGTACTGCCTATAAGCTGCAATAGGCGCTGCGGTGGTACCTACCTAGACGGTCTGTAGCAACAGAGACGTTACCACTAGTAATAGCTGAAGGTCCTTAAAACCGGATCACAGTACTGCCTATAAGCTGCAATAGGCGCTGCGGTGGTACCTACCTAGACGGTCTGTAGCAACAGAGACGCTACCACTAGTAATAGCTGAAGGTCCTTAAAACCGGATCACAGTACTGCCTATAAGCTGCAATAGGCGCTGCGGTGGTACCTACCTAGACGGTCTATAGCAACAGAGACGCTACCACTAGTAATAGCTGAAGGTCCTTAAAACCGGATCACAGTACTGCCTATAAGCTGCAATAGGCGCTGCGGTGGTACCTACCTAGACGGTCTATAGCAACAGAGACGCTACTACTAGTAATAGCTGAAGGTCCTTAAAACCGGATCACAGTACTGCCTATAAGCTGCAATAGGCGCTGCGGTGGTACCTACCTAGACGGTCTGTAGCAACAGAGACGTTACCACTAGTAATAGCTGAAGGTCCTTCAAACCGGATCACAGTACTGCCTATAAGCTGCAATAGGCGCTGCGGTGGTACCTACCTAGACGGTCTATAGCAACAGAGACGCTACCACTAGTAATAGCTGAAGGTCCTTAAAACCGGATCACAGTACTGCCTATAAGCTGCAATAGGCGCTGCGGTGGTACCTACCTAGACGGTCTATAGCAACAGAGACGCTACCACTAGTAATAGCTGAAGGTCCTTAAAACCGGATCACAGTACTGCCTATAAGCTGCAATAGGCGCTGCGGTGGTACCTACCTAGACGGTCTATAGCAACAGAGACGCTACCACTAGTAATAGCTGAAGGTCCTTAAAACCGGATCACAGTACTGCCTATAAGCTGCAATAGGCGCTGCGGTGGTACCTACCTAGACGGTCTATAGCAACAGAGACGCTACCACTAGTAATAGCTGAAGGTCCTTAAAACCGGATCACAGTACTGCCTATAAGCTGCAATAGGCGCTGCGGTGGTACCTACCTAGACGGTCTGTAGCAACAGAGACGTTACCACTAGTAATAGCTGAAGGTCCTTAAAACCGGATCACAGTACTGCCTATAAGCTGCAATAGGCGCTGCGGTGGTACCTACCTAGACGGTCTATAGCAACAGAGACGTTACCACTAGTAATAGCTGAAGGTCCTTAAAACCGGATCACAGTACTGCCTATAAGCTGCAATAGGCGCTGCGGTGGTACCTACCTAGACGGTCTGTAGCAACAGAGACGCTACCACTAGTAATAGCTGAAGGTCCTTAAAACCGGATCACAGTACTGCCTATAAGCTGCAATAGGCGCTGCGGTGGTACCTACCTAGACGGTCTGTAGCAACAGAGACGTTACCACTAGTAATAGCTGAAGGTCCTTAAAACCGGATCACAGTACTGCCTATAAGCTGCAATAGGCGCTGCGGTGGTACCTACCTAGACGGTCTATAGCAACAGAGACGCTACCACTAGTAATAGCTGAAGGTCCTTAAAACCGGATCACAGTACTGCCTATAAGCTGCAATAGGCGCTGCGGTGGTACCTACCTAGACGGTCTGTAGCAACAGAGACGTTACCACTAGTAATAGCTGAAGGTCCTTAAAACCGGATCACAGTACTGCCTATAAGCTGCAATAGGCGCTGCGGTGGTACCTACCTAGACGGTCTATAGCAACAGAGACGTTACCACTAGTAATAGCTGAAGGTCCTTAAAACCGGATCACAGTACTGCCTATAAGCTGCAATAGGCGCTGCGGTGGTACCTACCTAGACGGTCTGTAGCAACAGAGACGCTACCACTAGTAATAGCTGAAGGTCCTTAAAACCGGATCACAGTACTGCCTATAAGCTGCAATAGGCGCTGCGGTGGTACCTACCTAGACGGTCTATAGCAACAGAGACGCTACCACTAGTAATAGCTGAAGGTCCTTAAAACCGGATCACAGTACTGCCTATAAGCTGCAATAGGCGCTGCGGTGGTACCTACCTAGACGGTCTATAGCAACAGAGACGCTACCACTAGTAATAGCTGAAGGTCCTTAAACCGGATCACAGTACTGCCTATAAGCTGCAATAGGCGCTGCGGTGGTACCTACCTAGACGGTCTATAGCAACAGAGACGTTACCACTAGTAATAGCTGAAGGTCCTTAAAACCGGATCACAGTACTGCCTATAAGCTGCAATAGGCGCTGCGGTGGTACCTACCTAGACGGTCTGCAGCAACAGAGACGCTACCACTAGTAATAGCTGAAGGTCCTTAAACCGGATCACAGTACTGCCTATAAGCTGCAATAGGCGCTGCGGTGGTACCTACCTAGACGGTCTATAGCAACAGAGACGTTACCACTAGTAATAGCTGAAGGTCCTTAAAACCGGATCACAGTACTGCCTATAAGCTGCAACAGGCGCTGCTGTGGTACCTACCTAGACGGTCTATAGCAACAGAGACCTACCATCAGTAAAAGGTAAACAAACAACTCCAGAGACAAATTAAGATATATTTTTATTAAATGCAAAATTTTCTCACGCGAATTAAGTGACGGAGCTTAATCATAACTTAATGCAACTCCTTCAATCCAAAAACGTGAGCACGGCCGGACCCGGAACCATCTTCTCGATACATACGATATACAAACTCTAAATAACCGAATTGTCTATGCTCAATATGCGGGAGGGCGTTCGGCCAAACGTTTGTCAAACATGCGACGCATTGGGCCAACCTCAAGCTCCGAGCAGGTCGTCTTTAGTCTTGTTCTTAAGGAACCTGAAAACTTTCCTGTAAAAAAAAAATAGAAAATTAATATAGACATTTTTTTTTACTTATTAATATACTTGGTAGTAGATGCAAGAGCTTCAGTGAGCGGAACTACTTTATAACCCTGACTTCCACCACAAACGTATTTCAAACACATTTCAAGAACAGGTCTTTCTACTGTTTCCATTCCAGCAGTACAGGGTGTTTTAGACCTGGTTATGAACTCCGCAACTGTGTATCAAGTATGCAAACATTGCTATTCCGGTTTGAAGGGTGCAGTAGCAAATGGTATTATTGGAGTAACGAGATTGTCTAAAAGCGTTGTATGCACTGCAGCGCGGTAAGATCTCGTCTCGCAAGTCTCGTTAACCCAGTAATAATAAGCTGCAACGTCTTTCTAACTGCTACACAGTAATATTTGCACACTACTGTTTAACGGCAGTAATGGTCGCAGCGGCGGCATCTGCCTTGGAAGTCTCCGGCAAGAGACCTAGCCCCATTATGAGGTAGTTACTTTTATTGGTGGTAGATCTTTGCTGCTGCGCTCGTCTAGGTGGGTACCACCCGAGCTCATACTTCTACCGTCAAAGAGTAACGTATAAGCATTACTGTGTTCCTGTTTGAAAGGCGTTGTAGCTGGTGAAATTTCTAAGGAGTCTGTGGCATGTCTCATGGTGATGAGCGCAATGTGGTGCTGTGTATATAATCGTAACTACCGTCATGTTTGTTATGGACAGTCGTATCCTTTACCATCAGGTGACCGTTTCCATGGTATCGTGGAATAAAAGAAAATATTAATAAAAGTGGAGACCACAATGTCCTCGGCACGTGGCCCCAGTCGTGGGGCACGCGCGCCATGGTGCGCTGCACGTCGGGCACCCAGCGCTCCGTCACGTCGTCGACGTGCGCGAGCGCAGCGTCGCGCACCTCGTCCGCGCGCATCCTCAGTCCGGCGGGCGCTTCGAACACACCCTCGCCCCACTCGCCCTGGTCGTCGGTGACGTTGCGCAGGGTCATGTGACCGGCGCGCGGCCACGCCGCCTCGCGCGCGTCCTCCACCACCAGGTCGATGCGCATCGTCACCTCGTACACGGAGCGCAGCGGAACGTTCGCCACCTTAAACACGACACGAGTTTTTAATAATGCTGAAGCTGCAGTAGCCATGGTCACGGGAAGACCGAGGTGACAGATGACCTGGTGTCATAAGCCATCAAGGAGTACCTATGACTTTTTAATTGTTACATGTCCGATCTACGCCGGATAAATTCACCGTCTCTTGGAGTCTTCTAGTGATGTGCTTGGGGGTTTCATCATCATCAGCAGCAGCTGATAGACGTACAGTGCAGGACATATACCTACTCCAAAGATCCCCACATCGATCGGATAGAGATTCATGTCGTGACCATTTCCCACCACGCTGCCCCAATGCGGGTTGGTGGTAGCCAGGCTCGTTTGTTGATTAGCAGGCTGCACCACGAGCTGATGTTAGCTTGGGTCCCGTCAGTTCTTGTGCGGGACCCTTTACACCTCTGGGCTTCGTGTTTAATCAAATTTAATTAATAACAAGATCCCAAGCAGGTGGTATTCTTCAACCATATTCTCTATTGACATTATTTTTTTATTCAACGAGACGAGCGGCACGTTCACCTGATGGTAAGTGATACGCCCGTCCATAACAACGTGGCATTAGTTAGGATGATATACACTGCACCAAATTGTGCTCGTCGCGTTGAGACATGAGATATTAAATCTTGTTGCTCCAATTATCTCACTAGCTACAGCGCCCTTCAAACCGGATCACAGTACTGTCTGTCGGCTGCAGCGGGCGCTGCGGTGGTACGCACTTGGATGGTCACCGGTGACAGAGACCTATCAGCTGTCAAACAGTACTGTGCTAACATTAATGTGTTCCGGTTTGAAGGGCGTTGTGGATAGTGAAATTAAGGTGACGAGAATTAATATCACACAGTTGCAAGCATATGGTGTTGTTGTAAGTAGTAGTATCACTTAGTATCAGGTGAACGTCTCGCTGGTCCCCTTAGTTCGTGGGATAAATAAAATTCACGACTGTTAATATGATAGTATGTTCTCCGGATGGAGGCTCACCCTGAGCACGAGGCGGCCGTTGTCCGCGAGCGTGTACGCCAGGTGCACGCGCGCCTCGTGCATCGCGCGCGCCCAGCGGCGTGCGATGCGCGCGACCGCCACGCAGCGGCGCAGCAGCGCGGGCACGCCGCCGGCGAGCGCGGCGCCGCGCACGCACTCGTAGCGCATCGCCTCGCACGCGAGCCGCGCGCACGCAGCCGCCACGGCGTCCCGCTCTGCGCACGCACACACCCACACACGACACCGCTCAAACCAGTCGCAGTACTGGGCCGTGTTCACACACAACATATGTAAATAACAGATAACAGTTGTTACTGCGACGTCGTTATATCCGTTGGAAAATATCATTTATCACCATACTCAAGTTATTCAATCGCTATCAACAATCAACATGCTGCCAGTTGCAGCGGGCGCTGCGGTGGTACCTACCTAGACGGTCTCACAGACGGAGCAACGGAGACATACCACCAATGATAGCTTCAGCGCCCTTCAAACCGGAACACAGTACTATGTTTAAACATTAATGTAGTGTTAATTAGATGTGTTGTGTAACCATCCACCAACCCGCACTGGTGCAGCGTGGTGGGGAATGACCCAAGTCCCCCCTTATGAACTCCTACAAACGTAGAAACGATGGTGGTGGTGGTGTAGGAGTTTAGACAGGATCGTACCCTCGTGCACTTGCTCGATCGCGGTGCACGCGACGGGCGTGTTGTCGTGCACGCACCGGCGACACTGCTCGCCGCGCGAGTGCGCCCGCGCACATGGCTCGCACTTCAAGCGCACCGTCAGCCCCAGCGCCTTCCTCATCAGCAGGAACCGCCAGCTGTCCACGTCCGAATGGTCCCACTCGCACTCCCGCGTTCTGACAAAACATACACATGGCGCTGGTGGTCATCATTCCTAAAATTCAACTGGTGGTAGGCGCCGGAAACCAAACAGCAATGTGCAAACATCACAGTTATCCGGCTCGAAGGACCATAATGAAATTACTGTAAGATTTAACATGCCTCAGTGCATCGTTAAATTATAATGACCACGCCTGTCTGTAACATGGTGCTGGTTATGATGGTACACTGCACCACATTGCGCCCGTGGTCATCAATTTTAATCACAGCAGCTTTACCATCGTGACTCAAAGCGACCAGCACAATTTGGTGGTAGTGTCACCTTAACCAGCTCCGCATTGCTGTAGGCAGTCGTACCACTTATCATCAGGTTCGTCAGGAAGATGTTAAGGGTCAACTCACTCAATGAACGGCAGCTTGTCGATTTTGCTTATCACGTTAGCATCACAATCGATGTCGGTGTGGACAGAAAAGTCTTGGTCTTCCAACTCGGCGGGGCAGTCCGTTTGGGAGGGGTAGCTGCTTAAACTCTCCACACCCTCGGAGGTGGTCGTGGTGACTGAACTGGGCTTGCAGTCCGCTTCCTTGATGCCCTCACTACTCATCAACGATTCAGTCGCATGCGCGCTGGAAAAGTCCCTCTGCGATATCGTCTCCGTCTTCAGCGTGCTGCTCGAGCTGAACTCGGTGCCGACGCCTCCATAAACCCGAAGGTCATCCGTTACCTTATCACTGTTCATGTTGCACTCTGCGGTCATGCGCTGTACTATTATAGAGTTTCTGGATTTAGAGCTCGCGTACGATTTAGGCGACTTTTTCGTTGGACTACCTATGCCAAATGATTTTTCCGATTCCAACGCGACCTGTTCCACTACAGTGGAACTACTTATTTTGGCAGTGGAGGCGCGATGGGCTTGGTTCTTCAACGGGCTGGTGGACAACTTTTGCATCTTATTGCAATGCTTGGGGGTGGTGTCCGGGCCGGGTGGTATTACTTTTCTTTGGTGATCATATTTAGCTGGGCTGTAAGTTCTTTTCTTCGCTTTGGCGGACTCCGCAACGCTTAATTCGCTCAATTCCGAGTTCTCATCGTTCTGATCGTCTAACTTGAATATGACTTTCACGGGCGAGGTCTTTTTAGGTTTCTTCTGAGAATTGACTACGGTCTTATCCAAAACTACAACAACATCCGGTCTATCCTCATCGATGATAGTCAAAGACGAACTCATTTGAAGAAGATCCCGATCGCATTTCATGGCTATTAACGTGTTCACCTCTGTGTCTTTAATAGTCATTTGATCATCATTCGCTAAATCAGGAGTTGGTTTCTCTTCACAACCATCTGCAACAAAGCTGGGTTCAGCCACCATCTCCCTGTTGGCATCGTCAATTTGTCTGTCTGATCGAATCTGATCAATCTTGACGTTGTATTGCGTTGACACTAGTTGGACTCTCTCTTCGGACTTTCCATCCTTTTCCGAAATAGGAATTAGTCCAGAATGTTCCGAGATCGCTTTCTTGACATGCACAGCAGTTTCACTGGTAGATTTGGATTCTATCGTATTTATGGGCTGGTAATTATGAACCTCTGTCATATCTGATGGTGATAGAATTACGTTGTTGAGAGGATTGACACGATCGAAAACCAGGTACGGTTTCGGTAAATCTTTTTTTCGGAAATGATATGAAACATTTCCCGTATCATCAATATCGTCAGAACTACCCAGATTTGTGCGGGTTGGGGCTGTAGATGTTCTATCACCTGCGGTGACTTTCCTGGGCCCGAAGGAATTGCACTCCGAAACGAGATCCGAGTCAACGTCGATGTCTATTTGGCTGGATGTAATTATGTTCGCCTGTATTTCGATGCTGTTGGTCGATGCAACTTCTTTGGGCATTTTATCAATGATTTTATCTACACCAGTTTCAAAAGGCATTACATCAGCGGCCGGTTTCACTAGGTCTTTCATGAGTGACTTGACTTCGTCAGGTACGTCCATCAAGTACGGTGGAATGACTTTACCTTTGGCATCTTTCAATGCTGAAATATCACCAAATGTAGTCTTTTTTAGAGGGGATAAATTATCGTTGGATTTTGATATGACATCAATGGTAGAATCGTCGAATTGCAAAGTTTTTACAACTTCAGTGCTTACGCGGGCTTGTCTGCTCCTCCGGTCTACTTCTTCTACGATATCATGTGGCTCCTCTTCGGTCGTGTCATTAGTACAATTAAACATTTCACTGTCGTCATAATTCTTTGCCTGCTCCAGCGCCGCTTGTACCATTGAAATGTTGCTTAACAAATCTTCTCGGCTAATCATTACTGACATTCTACTTTTCGTGGTACTAGAACGTTTAAGATCATTCAGATCTGTGTTACCTTCGGATATAACGTGGTGCGATCTTTGATCAGTTTTAATTTCATCTTTAATTTCAATTGGAATTGAATTATCAACTAATTTGGTTTCACTCATAAAAATTTTATCAGTAAAATCTGAGATCATTTCTAACAAAGGATTAGTACCTTGATCTTCCCTTAAGTATTTATTTTCATAATTTGTTTTACTCTTAACTATTTTTGCATTTTTATTCGAAATATTTTCAGAATTTGAGTTCAAAGACTTTTTGTTAAGATTAATTGATTGTGTATTATTGTCAATTTCTTTTTTTTTGTACAGGCAGCTTTTTGTTCCAATACCTTCTTCTTTTAATGCAGAATCTGCTTCACGCCGGTTCGCAGCTAGTTCCTTAGTTCCCGATTTAATTTTATCTGCAGTTTCTATTTCACTATGAGATTGTATTACGGCCATTATGTTTTTGTCATCGATGCCTTCACTAGAAAAATTTAGAGATTCGTTAGACATATTCAAAAGTTTACTTAAAAACGAATGTCGTTTTTGTTTTTTGTGCGATTTCTTCATTTCCTTATTTTCATTCTTTTTTTCAGACAATGTATCATTCATCCACAATCTGTTAAAACTTTGATCAGGTCTATTTAAATCTGTCGACGACTTTTTAGTTCTGTCGTTCGCAATGCCTTCAGTCGCTTCTTCGTTCTGTTCAATTCTACCCACTTGATGTTTAGATACGTTATGACTTGTAACAGCTTGGTAGACAAAAACGTCTTGATAGTTGTGATCCGTTACAGATTTATGACTGCCCGTTTCTAAATTTTGTGTAATCCCATCTAAATAATTCATAGACTTTAGTAAAATTTCATTTTGTTCAGATACAGGTATACCGTTTTTAATGAAAGATATATTAGATAAATTAGCTCCATCGGTTTCTACTCCAATTTTCTCACATTGTACTTCCGTCTGTTTAGTTGTCGTATGACTGTCAGTGACTTCTCTAGAAATCGAAAAATTTGAATGTGTGCAAATATGTATTTGGCCGGGTTGTTTGGACGTTATCACCATACAATTACAAACTGATATTGATGTGAGTTTTTCTCTGTTATTCTCTTTTTCATCACATAATGGCTTCCTTTCCGTTTCAGATCTAATATCACCTAATAAAATATTTGTTTTGATTGACTGAGTCACTGATATATCATTTTTATCACTATCATAAACTATTGTTTCATGTTTCGTGACGTCATTCCTTGTGTGCAATAAATCCTCTGGCTGAACTATTTGAGTTATGGACATATCCACGTGATTCTTATACATCTTCGTACATTCGTTAACGGCCTTTACTGAAATATTTAACTCCACAGTATTCGTTTTGTCTAATGGAATTTTATTTGAAGACATCGTAAAAATATTTTCCGTCTGCAGATCACTATCGCAAGTCGTTTTATCTTTACTTGAATTATGATAATCGCTAAAAGCAGCAATTTTTTCCGGATGTCGTTGAATATTTGTAAATTTTTCGACAACTGCATCTCTGTTATCTATAGGCAGGTATTCTAATTCCCGTACCAAACATTTCTTTTCAGGATCTGTAATAATATTTGATGGTACAACTTGTGTTACTGAGATATCGCATATTTCATTTACATCATTCAATGTGTTTGTTTTATCATCCATAATTTTGTTACTATAGAAAATCTTATCTGGAATTGCTTCAGTTATGGACATATTTGTACCAAAATTTTCGTTTGTTATTGACAATCCTTCAAGATTATTTTTCAATTCCACTGTATCTCTTAAAACTTGTTTGATTTGACTTGACTTTGATTGATTTGACTCAATTATATTGGTTGGAAGGATTCTAGTCTCGGAAATATCACATTGATATTTGTCATTTAGTTTTATAACATCCTGTGATCCAGTACGATCAGCAATGTTACAGTGCCTATTGTTCTCTGATAATACTTCTTCTTTTACCTTCCCATTTACAGAATTATCTTCAATCATAACTGGTAATTGGATTTGATTTTCACTGTTGAGTATATTCAATGGTAAAACTCGTGTAATAGAAATGTTATTAGAATCATTTTCAAAGACAATAGTATTTCTTTTATTTGTTTGATTTACTTTATTTGAAATAACTAGATTGTTAGGTACAGCTTGTGTAAATGATAAAACAAAATCATTTTGAGCTGATGTTATAGCATTTTCTAGAACATTTGTTTTATTGAAGACGGCATTTACTGGCACAGCTTGAGTAAAAGATATATTGTCTTCCTCGTAAAGAACAGTTTTATTGAGTTGCATTTCATTACTCGCCATCACAACGTTTGTGGGTACAACTTGTGTCATAGATAAATTCCCAGTGTCATCTTTAAAGACAATTGTTTTCCTTTTTTCACTTTTCCCAAGAATATTGCTGGGTATAGCTTGTGTGACTGAAATGTTAGCTATGTCACCACCATCATAAATAATAGTGTTATGTAAATTTGGAAGCATTTCAGATATTTGTGGAATGACTTGTTTTGTTAAAAATTTTTTATTACAATTGTTTTCATATTTATCAGAAATGCTAAGAATTTGTTCATTTAGGGGTGTGTGGGTGACAAAATTTGGTAAATCATCATTTATATTAAGTACAAAAGTTTTTCTATGGGGTGGGTGACCCAAAGATTCATTATTGGGCATATTTATTTTACAGAAATTTTGTTCATCATCTTTGTTGTGGATAACATTTTTATCGGATTGGACAGTCAACTTTCGGCCATCAAAAACCAATACTTGGTCTGGTATTTCATTTATAGCAAAATTAACACTTTCTTTTGGGGCAATGTAAGGATTAATGACAATATTTTCTTTGTCTGCTACCCAATCATTATTATTGCCAAACACTTTGTCACTTTTAAAACTCATGTTACTTTTTGAAACTTCTTGTACTTTGGGACTTTGAATGGTCTCTGTTATCGACATATCAAAATCATCATTTTTCATTCCAATATGTGTCATATTTAAATCAACTTCAGTGTATTCTGAAATGTTCCTTTTGTTCATAAATGGATCTTGAAAATTCTTAGGCTCTGATGTTAAGAAAGCTTTCTGTATTTCATCTAAATCATCATACTTATCATTGCCTAATCCTATTGGGTGTATTGATGAAAAATTTATATCTATTTTGTTTGAAACATCATCCATTGCAGTAATTGGTAGATCATCTCCAAAAAGATTACTTTTGTGTTCTGTCAAGGCACTCAATTCGAGATTTTGATGAGGGGCTACAAGTTTTCTCTCATCCAGATCACACTCGAGAGATGCAATCTGTTGTGTAAAATTAACATTCATGGACATATTCATTTGTTGCATTCTCATGTTGTCTGTACTTATTATATTGTCCCCATAGTCAACAACCTCTATTTCTTCAAATTGTTGATCAAAAATTCGCTTTCCTAAACAACCAACTGTTTGATGTGGTTGATTCATTACAGAATCATTTTCAGACTCTAATGATTTATTCTGTTCTACATATATAGTTTTCCAGGTATTTGTTGCTTCATTGGTTACAAACTCACTGAAATTAAAGATTATTACTAAATAATATGTTTTGTGATATGGTGACCATAATTTGAATTCTTTCACAAATAATATACAGCTTATTGAAAAATACACACAAAATATTGAATCAAAACAATTTTTTAGAAGCAGAGTTACAGTACACAGGACTGATTGGTGTGGAGATCTTTGGGAGAGGCCTATGTCCAGCAGTGGATTCCTATCAAATGATAATAATGATGATGAGTTGTAGAGCTACTTTTTTATATAATATATAATTGATTTAAAATACTTAATTTAAACATAGACTGAAAAATATAACATGAATTCATTTTAAAATGTTTAGAATATTAAAAAAACAAGTAATAAAAGTTAAATAATTGACTGCTGATTAGAGAAGATAGGATTGAAATTAATGCTACAATTTAGATTTAAAAGTGAAGAGATATAATTTTTCAAATGACCAGACCTAAATAAGGCAGCTGGTGGAAATAAGCAGACTACATTCCTTATTAGTGTAGTTTATTACAAGACCTATATTAGATATTTGTTGTACTATTAATTAAAGACAAACATACGCTACACCAGTGCGCCGTGAAAAGCTTACACGCCGGCTCTTGGTTGTGTCTGTGGGTGTGGCCACATTGAATTCAAGCTCAGAGAAAGGAGTCCTTGAAGGCCGCAAGTTCTTCAGGATGGATGATCTTCGTTTTCTCCTAAAAAGGCATGGAAAAACCTAAAGACACAAGTTTTATATATGTTAGCAGCATGCTGCCGATTTGCAGGCAATGGAATAATTGCAGAAATCCTCTTGTTTCAAAATAAACATAAAGTAACACCTTGCGGAATCTAAATGATAATAATTAAAATTAAAGTATCTATTTGTTAAAATACTGAATTTTTTATTTATATTATTACACTAAGTAATATTATAAATATTTGTTGGTCACTCTCCAATATGAGTAACTGTATCCAATTAAACCTTGACTATTTGATAAATACAGACATAAGGAGTAATCAGTGACAAAGAAGACTTATACACCAATAGAGATCATATGTACATAATATAAAAATTTAGAATATTGCAAAAACTAATTTTAACAACATAAATATAATTAATTGTATTGTAAATAATAGAGTTTATGTGTGATACTAAATTTTAATAATTAAGTGCAAATAAATTTAAATTAATCCTAAAATGTATAATCATTAAACTTAAAAAAGAATTATGTATAGTTAATAATTCAACTTTAGAGCCAAATATTGTTCATATCTTGTCAGATATATAATAAACAGTTGAACCATCTTATTTTACTCCTTGCACTTACGTAGTTGCTGCTTCAGATATACGATTTTCCTGTGTCTCGTCCATTTTGACAAATATAACAGTATAACGATCGCAACTAACTATTTAAAGACATCATTTAAAATTAAAGTGAAGTTTTACTAAATAAATAATGAATAAAAACCAAAACAATAACCATAAAATGAGAATTAAGCAAGTCGTGTACCGTTATATTTTCAAACAAGTCGTTGACAGTATGTGGTGTTGCCGTTTGCATTATTAAGTCTATAAATAAATTCTATCAATATATATGAGGTTTAAAAAAAAAAAATTATGAAAGTCATCAGGGTCCAACAGTTTCTTTTATTAAATCTGGGCATTGAATAAAAAATGGTAAACATTTAATTACTACATCAGTATACCATCCGCACGTATGCAGCATAGAAAATACATTGACTATCTCCTTGTGAATAAAAATCCCGAGTCACAGTTGTGGGAACCTCAAAAGGTTATCTGTTATCATTACTTTTCATTTAATATAATTCAGAGGAGTTCATATCTCATCGAGAATAGCTCATAGCGAGTATCGCAAAGCTTATAAAAAACATCTGATTTTTATTTACTGTACTTGACAGAAACAAAATATTCTTAACATCTTTTTTTATATAATTAAGCGGCGAAACTACGTTCGCATCAACATCAACCATCAGATTTGTGATACGCCTGCTCGTAACAATGTGGCACTAGTTAGGATGGTATATACTGCACCACTTTGTCATCCCGTGAAGTAACACTAGCTACAGCGCCCTTTAAACTGTAACACAGTAATGTTTGGACACTACTATTTGTCGCCTACGGTATTAACCTACCTAGACGGTCTCCGGCAAAAGGGACCTACCACCAGTAACAAATAATTTAGCAAAAACATTGATGGTTCCTAATAACTGTTACTAAAAATTATAAATTACAATAGCAACGGTAGTGACTATAATTGTGTAAATAATTTGGCTCTCATGAAAATGAGAAGTAGTATTTATATCTTATTTAATAAAATAGAGTGAGTTGCTTAAATAAAAAATATAGATTATCTTCTTAAAACCAAAGTACATTATCAAGATACTATATTTTATATATAACTACTTCTTTTCTTAAACAGGAGCGTTTTAAAGAAAAAGAAGTAGTTTTAGAAATATTAACCCGCCACCTTCAATTAGCTAAATTTGAGCTACGTTTGAAAACTCATATTTTTATATATAATAATAATTAGTGCTAGAAGAAGCCGGTCAACTTCATGTTGTTAAAAATCTTTAATATAAAAATCAAAACCACATTACAGCCAATCATGCAATAAACAACATATCTATAGCTAAATGTATTGTGCATAAAATATATATAACATGTACTAATTATAGCATACTTTTAGCTAAATGCAAAGAAAATACAGTCGTACGCCTTTTTATTTTTTATTTGTTCATGATGATACAACGAATAACTTTTAAAACCAACTTACAAAACATAGCTGGTGACCAGCGTTGTTGTTGCGAGTAGAAAGAAGACCATGCATGTTTCAGTTAAATTGAAGATGTTAGCATAGCAAAAATCTAGTGGTCCAGTCATTGGTAGCTGAACCACTTAGATTTTATATAAATCTACATTTCTGATATAACTTTAAATTTAGTTACCATTTTTATTGTTTACTGCTAATTTACTGTAATTATACACTGTAAATTTTGTGCTGTCAAGAGCGCCATTGTGACAACAAAAGAGAATTTTGTTTGAGCAGCCAGTAATATTGTAATTACTGTAGTAATTTTTACACGAAATAATATTTATGTTGTTTTAGTTCGCAGGAAAAAGGGATAATAATTTAAATTTAACACAAAATAACGTGAAAGAAAAACTCTCCTTTTTATTCAAAAAAGCAACCGGGCGAATAAGATATTCACCTGATGGTGATACGCTTGACTATAACGATGTCCCCTCCAACGGGTTCTCGCCTTGTCGTGGCGGAGGGGCTTAGTAACCGTGGTCCGGTACATGGTGAAGCCAAGTGGAACCCACCCGGCCGGCCCGCGGCGAAGGGCTGGCCGAAGCGGCCGCTCTAGGTTCGGGCACCGGTTGGGGTAACTGGAGCTCACCGGAGCGGCCGGGGGCCGCAGGGGCGGCTATGTGCTGCCCTAGCGGCCGGCTGCAGGAGCGGTTTCACACCGCCCCTCGCAGCCGAGGTGGGGTCGCGGAGGGAGTACCCTCTGCGGCCAACCGGTGTCGCACCGGCGATGCGGCGGCGGCAGGGCCGTGGGGGAAGAGTAGTGCCGGTATTGAGATGCGCCGCTCTCCCTATCCTCCGCGGCCGTTGACAGGTAGCGGCGGGCCTAACATCTATCCGCCGCGGGGAGCCAGGAGAGGTTTTCTCCAATGGCTCCCATAGCCTCTGAGCAATAGGTTCGGGGGAACCGGTCGCCCGCACACGCATGAGGTCGAGGAGGGGGCGCGCTGCATGTTCCGGCGCGCCCTGGAAAGGGAGGGTTCATTCCTCCCTCCCGAGGTGGGACTGCGCAAGCGGCCAGCGCCGGCAGGGTCGCGGTTGAGTGCGAGCGTTCCCGTGACCCTGCCATCATGGCGATGAGGCGGAACATCGTGGGGGTTTTAGTCGGTGCAAGTCCGACATAACTCGTCCTTGCCCCCGCGAGGACGAGTATGCGTAGGCATTTCCCCCACGTAAAAAAAAAAAAAAAAAAAGACTATAACGATGTAGCGCTAGTTAGGATAATACACAATACCACATTGCACTCGTCGCAAAAAGACATAAGATGTTTCGTTACCCCTGTAATTATTTTAACTACAGTGCCCTTCAAACGGAAACACGGTAATGTTTGCACACTACTTGTAGGCAGAATTAGGCGCTGCGGTGGTACCTACCTAGACGGTTACCTGTAACAGAGATCTACCACCAGGGAATAATTTTATTATTGGTATAAACTTTTTTTTTATATATAAGAAATTCTCTATCTGCCTTCAAAACCGTAACATTCGTCTTCACTATATTTTCTCTGGTCGCCTCTATTTAATCCACCTTTGCGATGACTGGATATCTTTAATCAAAGATCATTCTAAGTAACTTTCATATGGCAAATGATGATAATATACTATAACTAACTAATAAGATCTAAAGTAATATAAAGTATTACCCATAATTAAGAACTTTTTATTTTAATCGTTTAGTACACGACTGCGTTTTCACCTGGTGTTAATTATGATCTATTGCGATGGTACAACTAGCCCTAGCGCTGTTGTCTATTCGGCATTCTCTTCAAGACACCCATGTTCTAATCAGACGGAAACACTAGCGCCGGCAGATTGTTTCATTACTTTCCTTTTTTTATTCGTTATAAAAACCATGGAGGTGGTGATGAATATTTTAACCGCTTCTTTCAGCTTCTCAACAATTTTTATAAAAATGTAATAAATATACAGCCATTCGTTAATATATTTAGTATACATTAAAGCTCCGTAATATTAAGAAGATTTTTTTATTAGTTATGCCCGTCGTGTCAGAACTTTTGGGACGATTAAATGTGTGATAGAAAATAAGTAAAGAATCTACTACAGTTTAAACAAAAATTATAATTTTAATGTTCTTATGTACATATATTTTTATAAAGAACAATATTAATTTGATATAAAAAATGATCTTTAATCGGTATCCATTTTTGAAACGTCAGACAAATCTGAAGTGTTGACAGACGATCGGCAAAAGCTGGAACAGTTTGTTGACTCAGACGAGGAACATCTGTGTCAATAAAAAATTGCAAATTGGGGGCTAAGTTGTAATACTGATAATTTCTGGGTGTTACGGATAATTGAGGAATAGAACACACTGTCGCTATTATTTTAAAATGTTTTTTTTTATTATTATTCGACGAAGCGCGAACTTGCAGGACGTCACTACATTGTAAGATGATACGCCTGCTTTTACTATTGTGGTTTTATTGTTACACCGAAAAACAATGCACCATATTGTGCTCGCCTTGAGACGCAATATATAAAGTTCTGTAACTTCAGAAAATCTAAATTCCAACGTTTCTGCTGGGCGGCAGAAATAGGTGCTGAGATAGTATTTAGACAGTCTCAGGCAACAAAGACCTCCAGTCAAATAACAAAATATGTCTATAAATTATCATGACAATAAAATCCTATTAGTATTAATACATTATTCATAAGATAAATAATTACGACACATAAATTGTCAAAAACCTGCGACAATTCCTCCTTCTCGAAAATCTCACTTTAGTTTTTCTGCTTTTATTTTTTCTTTTCTTATCGTCGGTATCAGTTTCGTTTTCATTAAAGTCTTCTTTTTCACTACAATTTTCTACTCTGCGTTTCATACGTTCTCTATATACTTCACAAGAGTCCCTAGGGATCACTCTCCAAAATTTTTTATTTTTATCTAAGTTACGTGTCTGAAATACCACAAAAAATCGTTATCTATTAAATGCTTTTGATGAGAGATAAAGTGTATAAATATAAACTAAATAAATTTCATCCTATGTACCCATTTTAATACTATGGATAGGTATTACTGAAAAAAAATAAAAAAAATACGAATAACTATGTAATAAATTATATATAAATTATCGTTATTCAATAAATGGGAATAACAAGCTTAAAAACTATGATTAAATGACAAATCACGGCTACAAATAGAAAACGAAACCTAATCATTTATGAAAGGAGAAGAAATATTTTACCCTTTTCTTTTTCACGATTCTATTTTTTGATTTATCGCGCATTATAATTGTTTCATGTTTAATAAAGTAGTAGTTAAGTAAAGTAAAAAAAGATTTTTAATGATTTTTTCAATAATGAATTTTCTACATAGACGTTACTTTCAACCAAAAAAAAAAAATTATATCAATTTAAACATATTTTCACCGTGTTACGCAGTTTTCAAATATATTATTTATAAATATGCTAATCATGTTATGCATAACAATATTTAAATTATACTTTTGCATATGTGTAAAAATACTGACTTAAAAACGGTTTTCGATATTTATCATGAATAATAATATTGTAACCCAGTGAATAAATATCTGCTTCTGCTATCCTGTTTACACCATCAAATAAAAATAAATGTAAATTTAGTTATAAATCATTTTATTACCTTTACATATTTCTAATAGTAAAATTTTAAAAATTAAATTTTATTTAGTCATTTGATAAATCTCTGTTTTAAGTTATAATCCGAAAATAGGAGTGCAATAATTGTCATCATATGACTAGAGACGTACAGTACTACCAACGTAAAGAACGAGTCCTCCATTTTTGGGGCAGCTGATATTTGTTTTAAAATTTGTTCCTTCAGATTTTATACAATAACTGTTCTAAAATGGGTGCTTCTTTCGTCCCAATTACCATTTTTACCGTATTGTGGGGTATAGTGGGTATCGTATGCCCTATATTCGCCCCTAAGGGACCAAACAGAGGGTAAGTTTTTAGCTAATCTTAATGATTTAAATTATTGTTTTCCTTTATTTTCTTCATGTATTTATATTTTTATTACAGAATTATCCAAGTGGTGTTAATGTTAACAGCAGCAACTTGTTGGTTATTGTAAGTATCTATAACATATTATTATTATGTTCCACATTAATAACCAATTGTTTCTCAATATCAAAAAGTATTTTTTTCACGGTTGTGATTTAATTAGTGTTGAATTTTTATAACAATATAAATTTTATACGTTTTGTATTGAATACAAAGTGCTAACAAATATTATAACATCTGAGTATTAAGTTAGTCATTCTTTGCATAATACCTTTAATATCATTTTCCAAATAAGTAAATTGGATTGAACTGTGACTGCGAAAGTATACAGTAGAAACAATATTTGCTTTATCTGTAGTCCACATGACTATTCAAAAGAAAAATTTTTAACAAACTCAAATTTTTCTCATATTTATTTAATAAGACTTATATAATATGTAAAATATTCAATCTCTAGACTAATTATATATAATTGGATCTAGTATGTGTGTATGTGGAAATTACAGTTTGAAGAGGGCACCTAATGATGATAATGATATTATCTTTACGTTTATTTAACCAATACCACAAATTTCAAGAACTAAAGTTTCTACTGGTACAGAGGTGTGATAATCTTGAGTGTAACTAAACAGATAACAGAGCTAATTGTTGTATTAACAATATGACAGTTATTGTACTACTCTTTAATAGAAATTTCCAACATATTAGTGGTTTTTTGTTTATCTTCATTATAGAAATTAAAATTCCAAAGCCCAATTCCAAGTCCGAAGTCTGATTCTATAACAGAGCTTAAAGTATGTTTATCAATATAACATGTAACTATATTTGATTAAGACCTGCTGGACATGATCTCCCCTAAAGACCTCTACATCAATCGGTCCCACATTGCTCATACAAATTCGCTTCCCATGACTCTCTCCAGATTATCGGTCGACCTTGTGGCAGGCCTACCAACACTATGTCTAAGATTCTGTTATTTCTCATTTTCCTGTAAGAAAGAATATATAGTTAACAATCTATAGTTAACTACATATTCTTTCTTTGTAATCTATTACAATGTCATCATTTCATATTTACAATCTTTCCAGCCATTAAATTTATTGTTATTTATATTACTATTTTATGTCAAAGGAAATTTCAAGTGCCTAATTCTAGCGTTCATACATAAATCTAAGGATCATAATAAAAAGTTTTAATTTTATGTATAACCATTCCAACAACTGAGGTTGTGACCGACCCATGTCCAGCAATTGACACCTACAGGTTGGACGATGGTGATGATGATAACTGATAGATATTAGGGACAAATTGCTTGAAGCTTGATTCCATACTAGATTAGACTACTTCAGCAGAACCATTAGTTCATTCATTAGTTTTGATGTAAACAACTTGTTTTCATTTCCAGCTGGTTGTGTGCGTATATGGCGCAAATGAACCCTCTCATTGGGCCCAGACTGAACAACGAGACCCTGATCTGGATAGCACATACTTGGGTAAGTAACATGATTAAACATATTACATTTGATGTCTGAGATAAAATCTCTATCTCACTGGTTTATAATTTGTTATGCACAACTTCTAGATCTAGGGACCTCTGCAGCTTCTATTCTTGTTGCCACACAGTAATCTGTAAATATTAATGGGTTCCCTTTGGAAGGGTATTGTAACTAGTGGAATAACTGGTAACCAGAGAGCATCTTATAGCTCAAGGCAATGAGCTCAATGTGATACTGTGTATATCATCCCAACTATCGCTATCTTGTAAAGGCAGGTGTATTACTTACTATCAGATTAGCATCTTGCATGTCTCATCGCTTTGTTGAATAAACAAAAATATGGCATATATAGTTTTTTAAATTTGTAACTCTATCAATATGTTGAAAGCAAAATATGCCTATTATTTTGTACATGACCATTTATTTCAGGATTTTATTTCTTCAGTTTACATATAGCATATGTAAATAAAATTCTCTAAAAATATTTATTTAATTGTAATGAATTATGCAATACTTAATGCCTGTAAACATACATTGTTAATTAGCCGTGGTGGAAAAATATGTTTTTCGAATTATTAAAAAAATTTTGCAAATGAATAAACTAAACACAGTAAAAAACATTAATAATTTATAATACATAAGAAACACATTCTCGTATTGCTGTGGATTTTGTGACAATCACCTCTACAGACTGATGCTTTGGTGTTTAAGTTATACCTTCATAGATGGCGTTGTTTTAATATTCTGATAAATTAACAGACAATCTAATAAAATTATATGGGCTATTTGTCAATGTTATGATAATAATAAACAATTGTCTTATTGTTCCATGTAAAACTTAAGAGCCTTATACTTCAAATAGATAGCCAATTTTTTATTCATCAGTCTAGTCTATTGTGATTTAGTTAATATTTATTTTATTTAAACCAATAATATTGGTGAAAGGAAACCTATCCTAAAATATGTTAGTTAATATATTTAGACTTAGTAATTTTTATACCTTATTTACCTTGTTATATTTTACACCTTCAGCAAGTCCCATATAATCAACCCATCTAGAGATTACATGGAATAAATAATCTATTATTTTTCCATATATCTATTATGAAAACGCTATAATTAAACCATAATCATCATCATCGGTTGAAAGACAGTTCTCTTCACATAGGCCTGCCCCAATGACTAATTAAGTAAAGAGTATTAATTTTGATGTTTTTATATTATCGTCCTCTTTCCTCTTACACAGGGATCACAACAATTATTTTATACAATAATTTCTTACCAATTGCTTTTTTACTATTTTATCCAAAGTTACCTTCATTTGTCCTTATTACATCATAACGAAGTGTAAACAATACGGAATTACTTAAAGAACCGGTTTTATTTTCATTTGTATTTCTTTAGGAATTTATAAAAGGCTTATTATTTTTGTTATTTTGCACTTCAATTTAGTTATTTTGTTATTATTTAGTTTATCGGTGATTGAATGGTATTTTATTATTTTCAAACATTTATTAATGGCGGGAGCGTCACATTTCCCTGACGTGTCTATGCCGCAGCAATAATCAGTGCTGCCAACACGCGCGGTCTATTATTACCGCGCCCTCACGTGACTGCTTCTATTTGGATGTGACCATAAATTTTTTTGTTTTTTTTTTTCTTATAAATTAATTACAACAATTAACTAAAACACTCCTGTTAGAAATAGTATTTTTTACTTACAATAGACTTACACTCAACTTCCATTATCATGGTGTTCAAAGGCTTATACCGGCTCCAATGTTTACAACAATATAGTTATTGTGCTGGCTTTACAAAATAACGTTAGCTACTAGGGTGACAATTTAGAAAAAACTGTTATCAACCAATATTCTGAAACTGGCCTTCTCTGAAGCGGTTCTTAGGTACCATAACATCATTGGGCGTTCATCACCATAGTATTTTCGTTCTTTTTTAACATGTATATCTATATACATGTACAAGTAATATTTATTTATATTATTATAATTATCTCGATGTCTCTTTTGTTGAGAAGGTTTTCTTTTATTCTACAAAATGACGATCAAGGCGTATTCACTTAATGGTAAATGCCCTTTATAATATGGCGCTATTTAGGATATTTGTCTTGTTATCTTAGTAATAACATTAACTACAGCGCTTTTCAAAGAGAAATTCAATTATGTTTGCACACTATTGCTACTGTACTGTTGTACTGGCGGCAGAAATAGGAGCTGCGGGGATATCTGTTTGGAAGGAATCCGGCAACAGAGACTTTCCACCAGTAATTTGAAAAGAAGGCGGTTTTAGAATTATGTCCACCATTTTGTTTATTTAGTTGTATTGTGGATTTTTTATGTGTACCACTTACTTTATTTAATGCTAGATCGCGATCCTACCACATGTTAAACATAAATGCTTAACTAGAACTTTAATAGGGGATCAATGTAATAGAATCCTATTACCTCTTGAAGCCTTCCACATGTTTGGATAGATACACCTTCTGAATCCAGGAGGAAGCGAAACGCTTTATCCTAATTCGCAATATATCCACACCGAAGATATGAACGCTTGGATGTCTATACATCTGCAGATAAAAGAAAGAGATAAACATATGTGTGGTACATGGTATGAGCGTAAATGTTGAGATGACGGATAGACACGAATAGTAAAATACGAGTTGCACGTACAGAGATGAGGGTAGTAATAAGAGGCTAAAGAATATGTCTCATTACTCCAGTAATGTTAGTAGCTGACAGTGCTCTTTAAACCGAAATCGAACCGCCCATTTTTGATACACACCTGGCGATAAGTGACAGACTTACCCATAACAATACAGCTCTAGATAGGATATACACCTCACATACTTTGTGCTGGTCGCTTCAAGACTTAGAATGTTAAGATTCGTTACCGCAGTAATTTCGCAAACTACAGCGCCCTTCAAAGCCGGAACATGGTGATGTTAGCACACTACTGTTACCTACCTATATGGCCTACTACCAACAATAGTAAGTCGCTGCGATTATTATCTCCCCAATTAATTTTCATGGTCACCATACTGCTGACCCTCGAATGCGCGTACCATAGACTATAAAAAGCTCTGTATATATACACAATAAGCACTTCTCTACGTAACTACGACGCATGCGTATCAAGAATCATAATAGTATAACCGGTCATCCGAAAGCGGAGTGTTACAATTTTATCGCTTGTTACTAGTAATTAGTAAATATAAAAATAATACTATTAATATTTAATAAAACTTATTATAGCCATTACATACCACCACCCTGTCCATCAGACAGTCAATCTATATTTAGGATCAACTGCCTCCACGAGTCAATCTCTTGCAGCAAGGTTGTTAAGAACCCGTCTAATTATTTACTATATTATTATATATTGGCAACATCGACAACTGTCAATGGATTGTTTATAAATAATATTGTTATTCGATTTATGTATTTCTCATCATAATCAGCCGATAGACGTCCACTGCTGGACATAGACCTCCAAAGATTCGCATCTCTATCGAGTATAGCTTCATATGGTGGGATTTGGACCATTTCCCACCACGCTGACCTAATGGAGATTGGTGGGTGTCAGAGGCACATTTATTAATTACCAGGCTGCACCACGAGCAGGTGAGAAGTTGGCTTGGATTCCGTGTGTTGTTGTGCGGGTACCCTTTTACATCCCTCATTATTTTATTATCATAACATCATGGCTATGTTATGAGCATTATATGATAAGTGAACACGCTTTACCCTCATACTAGTAGTGTTGAATATATATCTGGAATATAAAGATTAACATCGGGGAATGGTGGCCGCATAGTAAGCCAACAACGCCTGCTCGTGGTGCACCCTGCTAATCAACAAACGAGGCTCTGGCTCCCATCAACCCGCTGTAAGCTGGCGTGGTGTAAAATGGCCTTATTCACTCCATATGAATCCCTAAGAACGAAGGTCGGGAGAAAGCGTTTGATACGAGCAAGTCAGGATGGATTGACGTGGATCTTTGGGGGATGCCTATCTCCAGCAGTGGACGTCTATCGGCTGATGATAAAACTTAACATTATCCTATTCAGTAAGAGGTCTCTGTTGCCGGAGATAGTCTGTGTAAGAACCAACTTAGTCTCGCTCGCCTATTTCTTCATACAAACAATATTATGCAAACATCGTGTTCCGGTTTAGATGGCGTTGTAGCTAGTGAAATTACCGGAGTAACGAGACTTAACATCCTATGTTTAAAGCGACGAGCACGATTTCGGTGCTGTGCATATCAACTTAACTAGCGCTACGTTGTTATAGGAGTATCACTCAGTTTCAGGTGAACGTCTCGCGTATTGTTGCTTCGTAGAATTTTAAATTGAGGGATTGAAAATTTGTTTGAATAAACGTATTATATATTTATCTATATTTTTTTTCTTTTTGGTTTTTGGGCTGGAGATCTTCGAAAGATACCCTGATTCTATGGGGAAGTCAAGGGTTATGTGAGATTCTTACTCACTAAAACCACCTCGGTGCTCTGCATCAGTGCATTCGGAGAGGCTCCGGGATCTCTTATAGAACGCACCGGCGCCCCTCTACACTGTGTTAGAACGTGTCTGAAGAACTGTCCCACGCAAGTTCGCTTGATGAGCGATAATGGTCGCCACCCTCGAAGCCCGTGAAACTCCCAGACGCTTTCAATCGTCTTCTACGACAGGCAGGGCTCACCTTACTCCAATTCATACTAGCCCGAAAGTACAGGGCTGATCTATTTATCCATCATGTACAAATATCGACTACCATATTCGTAAAAGGATGTAGTTAGACGGCTCGCGCGTCCTTGACACGGATACCTTGATCCTCGCGCCGAGCTCGCTATATTTAGTCCATCAAGAGCGCGCTCCGCAAATACCGCGCGCGGGAAGCGGCCGCCGCCATTTGCCGCGCGCATAGACAAACATAAAACGCATAACATAAAGGGCAATGGTGTTTCTAATAAGGTATAACATCTGCTGCTGGTAGGTCTCTGTCGCCGGAGACCGTCCAGGTACCCCTGCAGCCGACAAACAGTACTGTGTTCCGGTTTGAAGTGCGCTGTAGCTAGTGTAATTACTGTGGTAACGAAACTCAACATCTTGTCTCTGGGCGACGAGCGCAATATTCTTCAGTATATACCGTCCTAACCAACGCCACTCTGTTATGTGCGGTATCACTTATCATCAGGTGAATCAAATCTATTCTGCTCTTAGGGTCCGCCGTTAGGGTTTTCTTTAGTTTTCTAAGACCATCTTTCTCATTCACACAAAAAGTATAATTTAACAAAAAAATATTTTCTTAATAAAATTAAAAATTATTTAATTTTGTTTATTTATTCTACTTTAGTAGCGTTGCTAGGTAACAGCTTGCTTTCGTGCACGTGGTGATGTTTGGATTTTTTCAAATCCGCTTGATTAGCTGCCACCCTCGCTGTCTATATGGATACTAAAATACTCCAGAGTATTGTGGACAACACCGCTTCCTCTTCTTCCTGTTGTCACAACCTATGAGAATATCATCGCCGCTAAGAGGAGTCCCGCTATGTGGAGAAAAAAAAACCCACTAAAAATTTTTTTTTTTTTTTCAGGGCAACCCTTACACCAACGGCACAAAGTAAACCCAACTGGAATCCTTTGCTGTCGAGATGTTACAGCGTACGGTTATAAATGTAACAGAATTATATTTTAAACAAATAAAGGAAGTTGCTGAATACTTACGTTCCTTTCCCCACTCCTTAAATCGTATTCCTAACGTCTGAATGTGGTGACCACCTCCATCCGTCACTTTTCTCCTAACAATGCTACGCCATCTCCTGCATACTCGGTTTTCCTTCAGCAAAAGACAAAACCAATCTCGATAGAGCCACTTGCTTCATTAAAAAAAAAAAAACTTAATAATAATTGTAATTAATTTATTCTTCTGTAGGTGCTCGTATTATTTTAATAATTGGACTTAATAATTTTAATAATTTCATCTGTGGAATAAATAACGAATCGATAATAATGTATCGATGCTTTTGCCGCCATTTCTGTCATTCCATGTTATGAGAAAGTTTATATTATCTGTGTAAAAGGTATTAGATTGTAGATAAATTACTTTCAATAAATATAGTGACTACGAATTTTTTTTTATTTGTTGCCACGACATCCTCGATCGATGAACATTGTTTTTGAGTAGTGTATTATCATCAGCCGAAGACGGCTCAGGCTATTGACGAAGGGTCTCCACCACGATTGACCCTGATGCATTCCATTGTATGTATGAAAACGTATGTTATTATATTAAGATATTCTACACTTGTGATATTTTATTCGCATATTATTTTTGCTTCAATTAAGGGGAAGTTTTTAATATATATATTTAATAGGATATTTTATGAATGACGAAGTATATCAGTTGACGGCCATGGTGGTATACAGAGATGTCAAGGTGTCAGCAGAATTATTTTCGTGTTCTCAAGTGTCGATATTTTATTTTACTGGTGGTATTACTTTAGCCGGAGACCGTCTAGGTAGGTACAACGGCAACTCCTGTTGCAGACGACAAACATTACTGTGTTCCGGTTTGAAAGGCGCTATAGCTAATATAATGACTGAGATTACGAGACTCAACATCTTATGCCGTGTTGTAATCGACAGGGGTATCTCCATCAGATGAACGTCTCGTTCGCTTCGTCTCATCATTGAATAAAAAAGATGGTTGCCATAGTAACCCTTTGTCATTCCTAAGATAAATGTAAAATTGTTCATTATAGTATTTCTAAAATCATCACTTAGTTCGCATTACGTTTGACTTTTGGTAGACGTATTTATTATCAGCCCACTGCTGGACATAAGCTTCTAAGAAACGTAACCAGGTCTGACGCATCTGATCATACGTCTTTGTTGTCAGAGGCTGTCTCGGTAGGTACCGCCGCAAGTTCAAACAGCAGTGTGCAAATATTACTGCTATCCCAAGGCGTCATCTCATCCCACCCCTCTGGTGGCCAAAGCGGCCGACTACGAGCCGCCCTCGAATCACAAGACCAAAAAGCGCAGACCACGGCATGCGCTAATCCCGTCATCCCCAGGGGTCCCTCCCACGACTCACGAACCCACACCCATAGTCACCGACAACACCCGCGTCACCACACACACTTCGGACACTACCAACACGCTCCGAATCTCCGCATCACGCCGCGCTCGCTTCAGAACGCGGCGCCACAGGTACTCACACACCGCGTACACTAAGTACACCCGCGATCGGGGGCGGTTCTCACCGCCCAGAGATTCCGATACAGGCGAAGGTGGTCGGGGAACGGGCCCGCGCCCGCCCTCGACGACCGAGTAGATTCGCCAGAGCAATCACCAACAAGACACACCCTATAAAAAACTCCGCCGTCAGACAACTACACCACACGTAGTACACTTTATAAACAGGCCGTGGATCCAGGTCCACGCGCCCAATGTCAGATAAGCTGCAAGGGTCGCATAAGCTTGCAGCGCCAACATCATCACGAATCTAGTTACAGCTATCCGGCTCGATAGACCTTTTTTTTTACTTTCGACGGTAAATCTTCGAAAGTTACCCTGCTCCTGGGGGGAAGTCAGAGTTATGTGAGATTTTTACTCACTAAAAACCCCTCGGTGGTCTGCATCAGTGCATTCGGAGAGGCTCTGGATTTCGAATAGAACGCACCGGTGTCTGTCTACACTTTCTTTGAACACGTCTCTGAGGAGGGGCTTAACCCTCCTAAGCTCTCCCACACAGATTCGCATGATAAGGGCCCCCACCCTCAAGGCCTGCGAAACTCCCAGACCCTTTTAGTCGGTATCTACGACAGGCAGGGCTTACCTTAGTCTTATTCTTACTAGCCCTAGACTACAGAGCTGAAAAATGTGGAACTGCTCGATGGACCTAGCAGAACTGCTGAGATAAACTTGACATCTTATATCTCAAGGCGACCGATACATTGTGGTGCTGGCGCGTCACTTACTATCGGGTGAGTGTCCCCTTTGTCTTATCGCCTTGTCTAATAAGAAAAAATCCAATTTCTACTGCGTTAGTAAGATGTTCATCTCATTTGATCACGGTCCACTCCATTCCCCACCCATTGCCGGTGGCCGTGGCTCTTCAGGGGATAAATCTTGGCAGTGTCACTGAATGTTTCACCGCCCGTCACGTGTCGCTGATGCGGTGTTACGTTTTTTCGAGTGTGTTGCGTAAGCTTTATTTTAATGCTTTGACCTACAGTGCGGCGCGACCTTGCGCGTGCGCCGCCGGTCTCTGGGTGCGCGGTGCCGTTGGAGCGGCGCCAGCGGCGGCACCACCGCGCCCTTATGTAAGTCAATGTACCAGCTACTTATAGACCGACCTGGTACTACAACATATACTATACTACTACAATAGTAATAATAATAAGAGTATCTTTGATGCGTTGTAAAGGAATTCATGGACCTCGTCTACATGATCTCCAGCATAACCAAGTTGATGGCCGTTACGTTTTTTTTTTAAACATTCCCTCTGTTGAGTTGGGCAGGAGTATTTCTGATCTCTTCTTCAATTTTAATAATTTTTTTCCCTCGTCATCATCAGCCGATAGACCCCCACTGCTGGATATAGGCCTCCACCGAATATTCTTACATCGATCGGGTAGTAATTCATATCGGAGGTTTGGGCCATTTCCCACCACGCAGGCCTAATGCGGGTTGGTGGGAGTCAGAGCCTCGTTTGTTGATTAGCAGGGTGCACCACGAGCAGGTGAAATTGGCTTGGTGCATGTGAGTTGGGCAAATACTCTTACACCCACTTCTCTATGAATCTTTTTAACCTGAATATTAAAAATAAAAATATATATATTATGAAAAGACGTTTTTTGGATTAAGCGACGAGACGAACGGGATGTGCTGATGGTGAGCACCACGTTAGTCCATAACAACGTGGCGCTAGTAAGAATGATATACACTGCACCACATTGCGCTCGTCGCCTGGGACATAAGATATTAAGTCTCGTTACCCCAGTAATTACACAAGCTGCAGCGCCCTTCAAACCGGAAGAAAGTAATGTTCGAATTATAAACTACCTACGGGTATCGCCAGGAGATATTATCAGTGAACTCCTGATCCATTACAAGAGAACGCCAAGATAAAAATAAACTTTGACGCAGCTTCCATCACACATTAAGTAATTTATAATAACAGAGTGAGAGGATGTAAGGGGTCCCACACCACAACTGACGGGACCCAAGCCAAGCTCACCTGACCGTTGTGCACCCTGCTGATCAACAAACGAAGCCCTGGCTCCCGCCAACCCACATTGGGACAGCGTGGTGGGACATGGTCCGAATTTCCACATGAACCCCTTAAAATGACGACGTCTGGTGACAGGTCGAAGTGAGCATCTTTGATGGAGACCTCTATCCAGCAGCGGACGTCTATCAGCTGACTATGATTGTAACCGACCAACTTTACTGGGTAGGTACTTTCAGGTCCGTGGACTTTAAGAGTGGGAGAGCCTTCATTGTCCACTAAGCGAGCCCAGGACGAACGACAAGCACGAGGTGGTCTAGTTCTTGTCGTACCAAAATAAAGGAGTCGAAGGGGGGTTATAGTCCTCCCTGGGTCGTGCTTTAGACCCCGAGACCTCCCGCAAGTCACTGAAGATGAGGGGTTTTTATTGGGTAAAAATCCCACATCATCATTATCAGCCAACAGTCCATTAGACGTAGGTATCCCCCAAAGATCCCCACATTTATCAAACCTGCGCTGACCGCATCTAACTGCTTCCCTCAACCTTCACCAATTCGTCGGACCACCTGATGGAGGTCCAACCAAGACTACATCTTACCCTGCAGCCTCTTCAGTTCATTTCAATAAAGATCCTTCATATATATATATATATATAATGTTACGCGGCAGTTCATAATTGAGCTCGTTGCCACCGTTATCACCAAGTTCATCCTTCAACGTGTCCGAAGATACCTTATCATCCGGCATTCTCATGATATCAACCAGCGCCGGCTGAGGAATTAACATTTCTTATCTATAAAATAAAATTATTTACAATCTTTATAAATCGACGTAAATAATCTAGGTACGTAAAGTGCGTTACGTAAATCTAGACCGCACTGGCCTGAACGTCGATTAACCACCGCCCAGTTTCCACATCGCACCGCTCTGATGCTGGATACCATCTGGATGTTGAAATTGGGTTACGAATAGCTGGAGTCAATGCCGATAGGAATTCTCCACCAGTCAATCCAAGAACTGTGGAGATGCAGACCTAGATGAGGAGGAGCATTTTATCTCGAAACAAGTTAAGGGTACGGGGTACACATACAAACTATACATAAATAAATACATCATCACCAGCCGATAGATGTCCACTGCTGGGCATAAGCTTCACCCAACGATTCCCACACCGATCGGCTAGGGATTTAAATGGGGGGATTGGAGTCCTTTTCCACCATGCTGGCCCAATGCGGGTTGGTGGGATCCAGAACCTAGTTTGTTGATTAGCAGGGTACACCACGAGCAGATGGGGTAGGTTTGTATCCCGTGTTATGCGGGAACCCTTACAACCCCTCTAATAAATACATAGACATAAAAACGTAGGATATATACACTACACGATGTTGCGCTCATCGCCTTGAGACGTAAGGTGCCGAGTCTCATTACCACATTAATTATTAGCTACGGCGCCCTTCAAACCGGAACACAGTAATGTCACGCTGCCGTTTGGCAGCAGAAATAGGGGCTGCGGTGGTACGTTATCAGACGCAGAACACTGCAGGCGAGCATAACTTGGTATAACTTGCCTCCATGGCGCAGTGTCTGCTGTGCCAAGTTGGAAGCCAAGGTTCACAAGTTTATGGAGTTCACGGGTATGGTTTTCCCACGTCCCCACAGTCAATCTGCTGACCGTACAGCATAGCTGTGTGTTGCTATCTTCAGCCGCGTTGTCACCGCCACGAGTTGTAGGTGGTCGTGTATGTCGAGCGTCGTTATGACTGCCAACGAACGTGACACCGGATGGTGTATAATTTCATACATCTCGTCCGCTGCGGCCATTTTATCAAACAATCGTACGCGACGGTCAGATTACCGTCCGACGGTCGCCGCTGGAGCTGAGCCCATTTCGCAGTACTGTTACACGAGTACTTTAACGGTACTTTTTATCAGTGTACAGAAACCATCATCATCATCATCAGCCGATGGACGTCCACTGCTGGACATAAGCCTCTTCTAAAGATCTCCATATCGATCAGTCCTTTTTTTTGTTTCGGAGGGAGACTCTTCAAAAAGGTTGCCTTCTGGGGAGAAGTCAGAGTTACGTAGAGATTTTTGCCCACTAAAACACCTTCGGAGAGGTGAAGGGATTTCCGTTCGGAACACAACCACGACCTCGGTAACGTTATGCTGGGATAGCCCAACCCAGGTTTTATGCAGACCCTACCAGCATCGTGAGTACTACTTCACTGACCGGAAACCACGTCCAGCCATTGTCCTTCTCAAGGTCGTTTAGAAAGCGAGGAGAACCCCTAACCTGACCGTCAACGACCTCATATTGATCAGTCCAACGCTAACTGTATCCAGCGGCTACCCGCAACCTGCTGGGCACCAGGAACTGTCATATGGGGGGGGGATTTAATCCATTTCCTACCAAGCTGACCCAATGCGGGTTGGTAGGACCCAGAGCCTCGTTTGTTGATTAGCAGGGTGTACCACGAGCAGGTGAGGTTGGCATGAGTCCCGTGAGTTGTCGTCTGGGACCCCTTAAACTATTACATATAAAAAAAAATTAATCTTCTTTAAATTCAAAATAACAGCATAATTCATACGAAAGTTTATTTATATTAATAAAAAAAAATTGTACCTGGCATTCAAGAGGACGTATGCGCTTTGGACCTTTGCCCTTTGTTTAATAATACTTGTTTAAAAAAATGTTTCTTTTGTGTGTTATTTCCAGGCAATAGTAGAAAACTGAATCCATTTTGATGGGACTTTCAATGATGTATAATTGATAATATAATACAGTGGTCGCCAACATTTTTCACCTCATCATCATCAGCAGATAGACGTTCACTACTGGACATAGGCTACATGGACCAATAAATTCATAATAGTCTTCGAAGCCGTCACATCTTCACTGTATTTTCTCTAATCTCGTCCATTTAATAGCTGCGAGAAAGAGATAGCTTTAATTGATGAAACTACATCAGTCATCATTCAGCCTGTAGATGTCCACTGCTGGACATACAACTGCCCAATCGCCAACTGTACTATACTGTATTATAATAATTTCTGTATATATACATTTTGTATTTTTTTTATATAATTAAGCGACGAGACTAGCGGGACGTTCACCTGATGGTAAGTGATACACCCACCCATAACAGCACCACATTGCGCTTATCGCCTGAAACAAGATGTTGAGCCTCGAGTAATTACAGTGGCTACAGCGCCTTTCAAACCGGAGCACAGTACTGTTTGGCGGCGGAAATTATCGCTGCGGTAGCACCCACCTACATGATCTTCAATAACAGGGACCTACCACCAGTCATGATTCAGAATAAACTTACCACCATCTATTTAACATCCATTTAAATGTGACCGCCGCAGTATTCTCCTCAAAAACCTTGCGACTTCATTACATAAAATTTCCCGTATTGATCTTGGGAAGGAGGAGCAGCGCTGACCGTTTTCCTTCCTTTCACGCACGTCTTACGTAACACGTACCGAGTAAATTTGTCCGATGGCGCCAAAAATTTATATAATCTGTGAAGGTCGCGTTTTTTTTTTAAAATCCATTTTGGTGTTTTGTTTATAAAATAGAATTAGAAAAATATTTAAAATACATATTCATTTCGCTGATATAGACAAACATAATTTATTTTTAAGCAACAACAAAGAGAAAGTAATATTTTTTTTTTTAATTATACTTTATTACGAATATGTGTAGTCAGAATTAGGCCTAGTTTTATTTTTTGATCGAAAAAAAAAAGTTTAAAATATTTATTGTTCTCAAAAAAATTTTAAGGACGACGAAACTTTTATAGAACACTCTAGAGGAGAAAAACTTAGCCACCAACATTCCGAATGCCCTCACACATGCCGAGAACAGAGCGCTGTGGAGGCAGCTGGTTGGTGCGTCATTAAGAACATTTCAGGACAAGCACGAGCTTCCGTCATGAATTACACGAAACATCTTACGGAGCCCAAGTCAACCTCACCAACACGCGGTGCACCCTGCTAAACAACAGACGAGGCTCCGACCATTCACCAACCCTCACTGGGCTAGCGTGGTGGGCTGTCTCAGTTCCTCTTCACGAGGATCCTTGAGAAAGGTCTATTACCCAGCTGTGGGCGTTATCCGGCTGATAAGAAGATATACAGAAAGATATAATAAAGTAATTATCTAGGCTTAATACTTAAGGTTGCATGTGTAGGACACAGTTAATAAATTTTAAAAAAAAAAGCTAATTAAAGATCGTCTACATACCTACTGAGTTTCTTCTTTTAAAGAACTTGCTTACATGGCTTCCGGACAATCTAGCGCTCATTAAATAATTCGACTAGCTGCAGCGCCCTATCAACCGGAACTGTCTAATTTGCACACTACTCTTTGGAAGTCAACAATTCTGTAAGTTATGTGGAACATATATAGTATACACAAAGATCTTAAACCAGACACGATTTACACTGGTGGTGCGTGTTTGCTGTCAGCGGCACAGGCAACGCCCGCTTCCGCCGCCAAATATCAGTGAGCAAACTGTGTTCCGGTTTGAAGAGCGCTGTAAATACCGAAAAGTAATGATACACATTTTACGACGCAATGTGAATAACAATATTATGAAGTGTATATCGTCCTAACGCCTCATCATCACAGACAAATCATTCACCGTCAACGGTTTACAAGTTTTTTTTTTTTATTCAATTAATCGACGAGATGAGCGGGAAGTTCACCTGATGGTAAGTGATACGCTCATAACAATATGGCGCTGGTTAGGATGATATATACTGCACCAGATTGCGCTCGACGCGTGAAACGTAAGAAGTCGAGTCTAATTACTCCAGTAATTACACTAGCTAGTAATCCTTCAAACCGGACCACAGTAATGTAACCACTTTAAATTTATTAAAAAAATGTAAGAAAATTATTCTATTTAATATTTATATAATATTATATGTAATATTTAAATCAGACTATGTTTATGGCGACCATATAAACCTTCGCAATAAAACCTTACCTTTTTCGATTAAAAAAAAATATATATTAGACATTTGACAGGCGTTATGCAACGTCACCGCGCGCCGCGCGCCGCGCGCCGCACAGTTGGCAGCCCTGCACAATCGATGCCAAAGAAGTACTCCGCTGAGGTCACGACCTGGATGCGTGGACTTTACCTATTGAGGACGCAGTTTCGAGGTTACAGATAATAGAATCTAATTCTGAACCGCGCACTACTTCTGATATATATATATATATTGATAAATAGATAGATATATCCACTGATAGTATACCGATATAGCTGGCGTGTTAGATAAATTGGCTATACTCTCTCATAAGAAAATGCACTGAGTCCCAGCAGTGGGATCGTTGCGTGATTTATCGATGTATCAATCCATTTCCGCCTTTTGTTTTCTTTGTACTAACATCTTTTTTTTTGTGGATAATATTTTTGCTGTTAATTTTTTGATTTTTACAGCTTCATCTGGCCCGTGGCTCGCGGACCTGGATTCTATAAACTAAAAAATTATATATATAGATACATATTTAGATAATTTTGCTAGAAGAAAAGAGGAGAAACGTGGAGGAGTAATTAATAGAGAGAGTCCGAAGAGTAATGTAATGTCCGATGAGTAGTGTAAATCGAGAAGAAGAGAACTACTGGTTGCTGATTTTGTTTCCCTAAAATGGAACTTTCTAGTAAGTAAAAAATAAATATACGCATGTTCTTACTTCAGCATCAGCCGATAGACGTCCACTGTTAGACACAGGCCTCCAGCAAAAATCTCCACATCGATCGGTCTTACGCTGCTCGCATCCAGCAGCTTCTCGGGACCTTCGTCCGTAATGATTCATATGGGGGGAATTTGGGCCTTTTGTAAAGGGTAGTCCACAATAACTCACGTGATCCAAGCTAACCTCACCTGCTCGTGGTGCACTCTACTATTCAACAAACAAGTCTTTGACCTCCTCCAACCTGCATTGGGTCAGCGTGTTGGGAATGAATCCCTATAAACCTGAAGGTTGCGGAGATGCCGATGGATGCGGGCAGAGCGGGACTGATCGATGTGGAGATGTTTGGAGGAGGCCTTTGTCCAACTGTGGACGTCTATCGGCTGATGATGATGATGAATTTATTAATTTTTAAAATTGTATTTAAGGAGATATATGAGGAGCAGCGCCGATAAAATTTAATCTGATGAATTGAATGAAGATGTATTGATTTTGGAAGACGCTGAATGGTTGCGCAACGTGCCGGCAGCCGCGGTCGGACTATTCTTCCTACTCTTGGAATAACCGCCTGGAGAAGTGCCAGGACGATTGAAACATAATTTAATGTATATAGAATTTAGAATTCACCACTGGTGGAAGGGGTTCCGCCCTTAATCTTACGGAGCCCAAGTGAACCTCACGTGCAGTCGGTGCACCATGCTGAACAACAGACGAAGCTCTGAACACCCTTCAACCTGCACTGGGACAGCGTGGTGGAATTAAGACCCAATTCACCTTCAATGAGGATTTTCTAGAGATGCCTATGCCCAAGGGTTGTCGTTAACCAACTAACAAGAAAAATTCACCAGGTATCATCTATCACCAGCTTTAATATCAAAGAAGAAAAATGACATGACATGTTGAGTTTCATTACCCCAGTAATTACACTTGCCACAGCGCCCTTCAAACCGGAAGGAGAATGTTTGTAAAAATTAATTGTATATATAACGATGAAGGATCTATGTAATCCAAAAATTAAACCCGTGTCGATACTATCACTTGTTTTCACGTGATTGGTGAACAAAGGAAACACTTTTTCATTATATAGAAGATAGAATCTATTTTTTTTTTTAATTTAACCTACTATGCCAACATAACTAGAATGGGTCAAATTTTATAAACAATTGGTCTAGTCAGGTGATAAGCAGCAGTGTGCAAACATTACCGTGTTCCGGTTTGAAGTGCGCGGTAGGTGGTATAATTACTGAGGCAGCGAGATCCCAAAATCTTACGTCTCGGGCGACGAACGCTATGTGGTGTAGTAAATATCATCTTAACTAGCCCCATGTTATGGGCAGGCGTACCATTTACCATCATGTGTACATCTCGCTGGTCTGGTATAATGTAGACTGCCGCCGCCTGTTGATGATGATGATGATGATGCTTTAACTACGATTTCCTTCCTTTATGAAACTTGCCGAAGCATGAGCAGTTAAGAATGTAGGCGGTTAGGATATCGGAGAGAGTGCGATGGAATCCCTTTTCACCACCGGATGACCAGACGCACAGTGAGTCACCATCCCCAGTTTGCAAACAATGAGGTTCAGCTCCGCGTCCTTCATGAAAACATCTTGCTGACGTCAGCGTTCCCATCCAAATACGACGTGCATGACTTCAAGAAAAGAGTAAATAGGTTGTCACTAGTTTAGTGCGCATTACCACCACATCACTAGTTGACATCAGGTAGGGATCGTGGCCAAACGCTAACCTTGATGTTTAAAAAAAAAAACAACTTTATAATCATTACCCGAAATTAGTGTTAAAAAAATGATAGCCATTATAACAATGGCCATGCGCGGTAATTAGAGCAGCTGTTACCTTTTTTTTTTAGTTAACGGCTTTGGATTTCTCCATACAGCCTATTACTTATTTAAGAGATCTGTCAGCTGTTGCCTTAAAAAGAAATGACAGATGCATTTTTTTCTTTCGTAGACTTCATTCTATAAATATATATAAAAAATTTACTTATTGTCCCAAAAGTAGTAGAATATTAATATTCCCAATATTGGGACTAGTGGCCTATTCTCATAAGGACAGAATGGAGACGATTTGTCACCCACGCTGACTGACGCTGACGCAGCTAAAAGTCGATTATTCCTTAATCAACGTGCAGATTTTTTAGGATCATAAAATCAGTAAGACATAGATAACTATATTACATAAAAAATCGATTTTTTTTTTGTAAATTTACTTATCGATTTCTAATCTTACAATTGGCAACACCAGCTACTAATTATGTTTTTTTAATCATCTCGTTTATTGTTCCCACTGGGATTCAGTGGTTACTCTCACAGAGATAAAAGAAAGAGTCAAGGCCGTCTATCCACCGCAATGGCCAACAGTTACTACTGGCCAATTTGCTGTTATTCCGGCCTTCATTTAAAAAGTAAGCCAAAATTATGGTTCATCAGTCGATTACAATTAAACATGAGAAATATATTTTTTATCTGCTCCTTTCCTCTATTTAATTTTTTTAAGATATTTTGAGCCAATTTCCACATATTTCAAAATCAGCATTGCGACAATCATCCTTTATACATTTCTTTTCATGTTTGAAATTTTTATTAAAAAAAAAAAACTAAAATCAAAATTCTTCGGTCAGTTTAATCTTAACCACTAAAATATCTTGTCGTAACCGGATTAGGTGATCAGCTTCCGCTGCCCGCAGCCGAAATCCGGAATGTGCAGATTTGGACCAATTCTGATTAAACTTTTACCGCTTCAAGGCGTACTTTGAAGGATACGTTAAGGATTTCCTTTTGAATATACCTGAACATCAGACCCTCAACACGCACGAATTAAACACCTTTGTCTTTAGACGCTGCGGTAGTTCGGACGAGGATATGCTGCGTAGCCTCCCGAACGCTGCCCAGCTGCGTTGGATTCGTCGATTGAAGTCTTTGTGGAAATTGGACTTACCAGGTCGCGAGATGCCGCTGGATGCGGATATCTCCTTAAGGGAGGCCTGTACCTATGTATATCAATCTAACTAGCGCCACGTTATGAGCGGGCGTATCATTTGCCATCAGGCGAACGCCTCGCTTGCCTCATCGCTTAAACGTATTAAAAAAAAAAATTGGAATTTATTGTTCGACTTATATTGGGGTTATTGTCCTTAATGACGTATCAGCAGCATCGGATTTTTCTAGTATTGTGTCATAGTCACCTCTTCCGTAACGCTGCACTTAAGCGCCTGACAAGGATTTCCTTGGTTCGATTCCAGGACTAAATAATCCTCTTTATATAATGTTTAACTACATGACACTCATATGTGCTTTTTTATGTTATTTTTGTTTTGTTACTGCCTAACCATTTAGCTCTAATTTCATATATATTTTATTAGCATGTGTGCATTTGACTTCAGAGTAGGGCCAGTAAACAATTACTGCCGTAATACGACATTTATATTTCCCGAATTTTTCATCTTATAATGATGCTGTAACCAATGAAATTATAAAGACAATACTAAATTAAAGCAACGAATGTATTTTAATGCTGAATATTCTACGCAGCAGCTGTCATGGTTAGGCAGAACGTCTTGCCCATGTTGCCGTATTGATTAAAAAAAAAACATCTATTTCTCTCTCTCTTAACATTTTTTCTTAAATATATTCAAATGAGGAGTCGTGGCTTCTATATTTCATTTCACCGGCTCCTCATAGATGACCTTTTTTTGAAAGAGTCGAGACGTACGGAATTCCATGTGATAGTATTAAGGATGATGTACACTGCATCACACAGACACAATGAAGGTAGGAATCCTCGTTGCGGTGAAAGCTACCTAGACGACACACAAACAGAAACCTACCACTAGGAATATAATTATACATTTACATCACGCACTTAATGTATTTGTCAGACACAAGCGAATAATGCAATATATTACGATTCTAGTTAATCAAAATATAACACCTCCTTTTCACTTTTCGGGACTCCTTTCGAAATCATCAAACGAAAAATAACTACAACATAACTTTTCATGGTGTGACAATGTCAAAATATTTTTTACATAATATATATAATCACATAAAATGGTCGTGACTTACAAGCGGGATATTAGTTTACATGTAGTGCTTAAGCCAATATTATTCACGTGCATTGATAAAACACTTACATAAGACAGTTCACGTGACGTAATACTACGGCGGACGGCCCGCCATTCAGAGGAGTCTGTGACGTCATCGGACCGCCGACTTGCGCACTGCGGTACTCACCCACATTAGATAACCTCAAATATTTTTTTTTGTAATATTGGCAATAAAACTATTTTTTAACTAATGTAGACCAATGCTTTATTAATTATGCCATATAATGATTGTGGATTTTAATTATTAATTTTTGTAAGATTTTTAATTATTGGCAGTAGCAATGTAAGTTGAAAAGATAATTTATCTTCGTCATTAACACCAACTTCATAAGTGGATTATGTTAAAATGTTATCATAAGGTGTTAGATGAAGGTCTATAATTGCATATAATTTGGGTCAATGCTGTGTAGGTATCGCACAGAAAGGAAACAACATGCTGTAATTGTAACATTTCTGTATTGTAATCACTCGATGTGCATGAATTTTTCTACATTAAAAAACTCACACCGAGGAGACAATTGATAATTTCAGACTTCCACTTCTACTTTACAAATAACACCGAATGTCACCTACATACAAATAGCTCAGACGATGGTCAACTACATTGAAACACTTTTTAAATGATTTTAATAATTTTACTAATCAGAACCACTCACACTGCAGCACAAGAAACATTCTAAGACAGCTTGTTATATAACAGCTTCATAATCACATGATTTTAGTCAAATCCACAACATACTGAATGTGAGAATTACATAACAGCAAGGTTAGAATTATTACCTTAAATTATTGATTTGTAAGAAATTACAGCATTCATGACTAACAGTATCACAATACAATAATAGCAGATTGAATTAAAAAAAAAAACTTGCAAGGAGGTTACATAACATCACTGTCAGAACAAGTGATCATTGAATTTAAAGTTTCACATTTCAAATTTAGAATGTTGAATTGTTCTCTAGTATGACAGACACAAGTGATTATGTAACTTTATTTTTTTTTTAATAAAACAATAAAGTATGGAATCATTGTATAACACTTTTATTTAACTAAAAATAAGTTACTAATAATCGTTTTTTTTTTATTTTGCTTCTAATAATACATGATTTCAAGGGAGTGGCTATTATAGGTGATCCGGAATCACAATTGTAATAATGGTAACAATTCTTACACTATGTTTAGAGGAGCTTCTTGATCTCATCGTATAAGACGAGCACGAAGGCGCCACCGGTGCCTCTGAGGACGTTCGAGAAGGCGCCCTTGAAGAAGGCCGAAGAACCTTCTGTCTTAGCGATGGTTGCCCAGCAGTGGAGGGTGTTCTTGTACAGGATATCGCTCTTGGCGCGGCCGGACTGCATCATCATGCGCCTACGGACCGTGTCGAACGGATAGGAGATGATACCGGCGACTGTGGTGACGGTTTGAGCGATCGCCCAGCTGATGACGATGGGTGTGTTCTTGGGGTCGGGCAACATGCCGCGGGCGGTGTCGTAGAAACCGAAGTAGGAGGCACGGTAGATAATGATGCCTTGTACAGACACACCGAAACCTCTGTAAAGACCGATCAGGCCATCAGACTTGAAGATCTTGGAGATGCAGTTGCCCAAACCGGTGAATTCACGTTGTCCCTCGCCCTTTCCGACGTCGGCGGCGAGACGGGTACGAGCAAAGTCGAGCGGGTACACGAAGCACAGCGAGGTGGCACCGGCAGCACCACCGGAGGCCAAGTTACCGGCGAAATAGCGCCAGAACTGGGTGTTCTTGTCTACGCCGCCAAGGAACACCTGCTTGTACTTGTCCTTGAAAGCGAAGTTGAGCGCTTGTGTGGGGAAATACCTAATGACGTTGGCAAAGTTACCACGCCAGAATGAGAGCAATCCCTGCTCCTTGGGAATGCGGACGAAGGCGTCAACGATACCTTTGTAGCGCTGGTCCTCGGCGATTTGCTTGCTCACGTGCTGTACCTGCAGAAGCAGTTTTACACGCTCGATGGGTGCCACCGCGGTCTTGGAGACGGCAGCTGAGATACCACCGGCGAGGAAGTCCTTCGCGAACGCAACCGGATCGGCAAGGTTCGACATTTTGTTGAATTTGGGTTTTTCTCACAGTAATTGCCTCGCAGGCGTCGAGGTGAAGATTTTACAGTTCACACACGAAATGGCAAAATCACGAAACACGAACTCCCGATTTATGTAATCAGGAGATATGAACTAATTTCGTGATCTCGGGAGCACAGGGGTAGGTGTGTGCCTTTTTTGAAATTCGATCGATCACGTTCTCTCGCTGTTCTGGCTTGAGGAGCGGCGCAAAAGAAGGCAGGAAGGGGTAGATGTTGCCAACCTAACGACAAAGTACCACGAGGACAATGTGGCGGTTTCATTTTATCATATTCTGCCAAAATACAAATACAGTTTGTGTTCACTAAAATTAGTTTTCACCGTATATAGATTTATAATTAAAGATCAATGAATAATACATAATTACGAAGATTTTAAAATACTTCATAATATAAAAAGTAAATTTTTATCAAAAACTTCTGTAAAAAATAAAATTAGAATTTTTTATAATGTTCAAAAAGTAATAATATTAACATACTGTACCTTATTTAGTGCTATATACTCTCTACAGTTAAAATAAAATATAAACTTTTCTTATATAACAGTTTAAAAATAGCATAAATATAGGCAATTAGATTAAATATAGCAACTTATGATGCATAGTTAGTTAATGTGTTTTGATAAAGCAAACATTTTATTAAATACTTGTTAAATTTATTACAAAGTACTTTTTATTAAAAATAATAATAAAACCTTTTACGTTGATGCCTTCTTGGCTGTTGAAACACTAACACTAACTGTTGAATAATAAAAATGTAAACAAAGATGTATATATAATAATGTTAAAGAAGCTTAAAATTTCTCTATAATAAATTATTTTTATCATTATATATCACCATCTTAATCTTTTTAATTTATTGATGCATTTTTAAAAAATTTAATTAAAGAAAACAAAATTTAAATTAAAAAAAAAATACGAACCAAACACAATAACACAAAAATAGAAACTTAACATTCAAACACATAAATCTAAATGTACACGTATTTATGTAGAAATACATTTTCTTACTTTTCTAACTAATACTATCTCTACTATCTATACATATACAATTTACTAAACATATTCTATATATCAAATATATTACAAATCATAATACTCATAATGCTAATTTAATTTTTTTCTTATAACCTTACTTGCTAATATTTAACAATAATCAAGAAACATGTCTTACTGCATTATTGCTTATTTATAAATTTTTGCTTTGTATTGATGCACTATCTACAGCTGATCACAAACTTCCCTAAACGTTGTAAAACAAATGAAATTAATAAAGCTTTACATATATCTTTGTTTTTTATGTCTTTGTTTGGATGAGATAAATTTGAATTTACGGATTTTAAAGTGTTTATTTAGTTATTTTATTATTACAAAGCGGAAGAAACAACGAGATAGTGAAATTAACAAAATAAATAAAAATAAATTTTTTCAAATGTGTGATTTTCGCATAAGTATTAGAAATAGTTACTAGATAATTCAAGAAAGCATAATACATTTATTTAAACAAATTCAATTTGTTTTTTTTTACGACTGATTTGATGATCTGCTGCGTCATTAAATCAATTTGTAGTGTTGTATGTTCTTTTTTTAAATAATAAAAATATTTATCATCTGTATCTGGCTTGACATTTGGGTAAGTGATAGACTGCCATATTCTGTGGAAAACAATAAGAAATTGTAATCAAAAAATCTTTGAGGTACGGTTTCAGTTATTAATTTCTTTTCGAAAGTGTTTCTTATTAAAATTTTATAAGTCATAAATAATTAATATGGTATCGTCGTCATTCAGAATGGAGGAGGACAACGGTGCCGGCCACGCTTTGAACGATTTTATTCTTCAACTTGAAAATTATAATCCTTCAATACCTGATTCTGTCGTTGCCTATTACTTGAATTCGTCGGGCTTCGAATCCCAAGATCACAGGTAATGATATTATAGTAATAAAGTATGCATCGAAAATAATTTTCACTACTTGAATATAATAACCGCGGTATTCGGCTCAAGGGCAATTCCGTTATAAATTATATTAATTACAGTGCATGTAAATAATTATAAACCGGTTGTATAATTTTTATTTTTGCTTTTATCGTAATTTTTATATGGACAGAACTTTGATCTGTTAAGAAGTTTGAAAGTATCTTTAATTAGAGTAAGTAAAAGTTTGTGTCTAACGCGTGTTATTTTTTATAATTTACAGGCATAAAATATTTTTTCATATTTAACTTGGAGACAGAATATGCTTACTAATCAGTTACACCTGAGTCTTCTTAATTTGAGGGTTAAACTGATTGACCCTATAATAGTAGACTTTTTTGTTATCATGTGTTACTAAATGCTACACCCTATTATTATATCTAAAATAGGACACGAGAAAATATTATGAGTTAGTCTCTCACTGATGATATTTTGCTGATACCATAAATAGATTCTGAAATGTAAAATGTGAATTTGATGCTAACAACTTTTTTCTACCTTTTGTTTTTTAAGGGTGTTATTTGTTTTTCGAAATCTTATGATTTCTTACTATTAACAAAGTTTATGAACAAGTTTCATAAACAAAATTACTTAATGAACTTTGTATCAACTTAATTAAGAAGTTTATCATTAATCATTTTCATTTTCAGGTTAATACGCCTAATTGCATTAGCCGCACAGAAATTTCTATCGGATGTAGCCAATGATGCTTTACAACACTGCAAAATGCGAACATCAAGTCAAATTACACAGAGCTCAAAGAATCAGAAGGGGCCTAAAGAGAAGAAGTATGTTATGACAATGGAAGATCTTGCACCGGCACTTCAAGAGTATGGAATCATTGCAAAGAAGCCTCATTACTTTGTTTGATAGGGAATTAAGAGTGGTCATTAAATGTTCTTTTATATGTACCGGCTGGCATTGAACCTTTATTTTCGAGAGATACGTTAACCATACTTTTGGTTGAGTATTCAAATGTTTCGACACGTCTTATACTCTATTGTTGATTATACGATATATAAAAGTAAGCCCTAACTGATTAGTTAACTGGAAACATATTACGAAGATATTACCAAGGTGTTCTATTGTTATTGCTTTATAAGAAATTTAAATAATTTTCATTGTAATCCATATCAATAATAATTTGTGCCATTTTAAACATCCGTTAACAATATCGGTGTAGGTTGTTTAATTTGTGACCTTATTATATAATTTCTTCTATTTGCTATTTAAACTACTGTTTTGTTTGTATCTAAATTGGATAAATATGTAAATATTAACTATTGATGCCAGAGGCCGGTAACTAGCGGTACATGTGGTGAATATAATTTTATACAATTAGGCAATGGTTATTCTAAGTGATGTAAAGAAGTTAAGTCAGATTCCTTTATAATTCCTTAAGTTATAATTTTAACTTTGATCATTACCTACCTTCAATAAGAGTAGAATGAAATAAAAAAATTAAGTTGATTTTTTTTCAAATGGCACACTTGTTCATTTCTTTATAGCTTTAAGGAATTTTAAATAATAAAATAAAAAAAAACAAAACTACCAATTATTTATTATCTACGTTGACATACACAGATACGATTTACTTATAATATCCATCTCCATCGTTTAATAATACACAGGACCAATCGACGTGGAGATCTTCGGGTGTGGCCTATGTTCAGCAGTGGACGTCTGACAGCTGATGATGATGATCATTTAATAATCATTTTCATTTAAATATGAATATGCCTATAATGATTCCGTGTCAACATTTCTAGATTAATGCAATTTAAAATCTATAACTATCATGACTTAACACGGTGAGATTGTGGATAAGCCTAAACCTAAATAAAGCCACGAGCACAAAGAGTTGGACAAAGACAGTCGACAACCTGCTTTATTTCAATACACTACAGCTTGTTTGGCTAAAAAACAATTTAGTAAGCATTCAAAAAACTGTTAGAATTAAATTTAGATCCAAGCGCATTCCTTTTTTTATGACTAACTATACTTAACATTGCTTATTTGTTTTCTTTTATTATATATTTATATTAAAGAAATTAACACAACATTTCTAATAACATACATAGCCTCTAGCCTCTTAACACAGTTGACCGGGAATTTTACACAGACTGTCATGACGCTGGGTTATATCTTGTGATTGAATGTGGAAGTGTGAAGGGTTCTAAATAAACTCCAATAAATTACAATCGCATAAGGAAACGGAATAACTAAATAAATAGTTCTTCGCCGAGTTGTTTCGTCATAGTTGAAATATATTGATATGATAAACACTTAAATACCACGAGAAGTATTTTTTTTGTATATATATATATAGCCGATAGACGTCCACTGCTGGACATAGGTGTCCCCCAAAGATGCCCACATCGATCAGGCAGGGATTAATATGGAGAGATTTGGGCATTTTTTTTTGTTATGTCCGCTATATAATGTAACCTCGATACGCAAAGTTTTTGAAATATTCTATATCGTCCTCGGCGTTATGACTTGAAATAGATAATGCAAGTGCAATGAGGATTTTTTTTTGTTTAACATGGTGAAAATGCCTGCGCGTACTCGTCCTCGCGGGGGTAAGGACAGGTTATGTCGAAGTTGCATCGACTAAAAACCCCACAATGTTCCGCATCTTGGCTTTAAAGCGGAGTCACGGGAACGCTTCCGCACACATCCGCGACCCCGCAAGCGCTGGCCGCACAACGCAGCCTCATCTTTGGAGGGAGAGAAAACCCTTCCTTTCCACCTCTGTGGAGGCATGCCAGAACACACAGCGCGCCCCGTCCTCGGCTTTTTAGTCACTTCGCCAAGGATTCCCCCGAATCCGTCATCCAGAGGTCATGGGAGCCAAGGGAGAAAACTCTCCCGACTCTCTGCGGCGGATCCGGTCTGGAACTCCGCCGGCGCCCGTTATTCAGCCGCGGAGGACATGGAGAGCGGCGCATCGCAATACCGACACTCCTCTTCTCCCGCGGCCGCACCGCCGCAGCATCAGCAGTGCGGCACCGCTTAGTCGCAGAGGGTACTCTCCTTCGCGACTCTACCTCGGCTGCAATGAGCAGTATAAAACCGCCCCTGCAGCTCACCAGCGCGCATCCGAGGTGAACTTACGGCGTCCCGGAGCTCTAACTTGGAGCAGTCGCTTCGGGCCGACCCAGCCACGGCTACTAAGCCCCTCCGCCACGACAAGGCGGGAACCTGTTAAGGGAAAGTGCAATGAGGAGTTAACTCCTCATCGGTCAGCAGTGTTCATTATGTAATCTATATTCATTTCTCAAACTCCGTAAGCTGAACTCAAAGTATCGAACGGGGAGGTCTTCCGACGGGTAAATCAATAACTGGAACCTTTGCAGACCGTCATGACGAGAAAAGTATCATGTCTCGGCGGCGTGCTCAGGCACGACAGGTGCAAAGTGTTTCAACTCGTCTCGGCAAAGTGGCGAGTAAAAGAAGTGTTGGTCGTCGGATGAAATCGTGGCTGCGTAACATCAGGAAGTGGACCGTGATCGCGAGTGCCGCTCAACTGTTCCGCCTCGCAAGAGACCGGACGGAATACGGTGAACTGACCGCCAGCTGTCGCTAATCGGAGAGGCACCTTAAATATTTATCTCTCACAAACTTTATCACAATTTTAATCATTCATCTTTCGCAAATGACAAATGTTGATTTTTCAATGATTCTAAATAATATAAAACATATCGACGACGCCGGCGAACAAACCGGTGATTGGATATTGGAAAGTTTACAGTAGAAATAAAAAACTATTTTTAGTCAATAACTCCAGCTAGAAATAAGTATCGACTACATTTATACCTTAAATGAAAACTATTTTCTTCTAGTAGCGATTTATTTCATTAATATTTACTTGTATATAAACACTTGTTTATAAATTAACTTCAAAGATTTTACAATGTCAATATAAAGTTGCTCTGCTTGGTAATGCTTTATTACAATCTTATTATATTAAATTTTTTATATAGTATAATTGCGTTAACGTTCAAAAATCATACATTTTGATATTATTGAATATATCCGTAAGATTTTATGTTTAGAAGCCTTATTGATGATGTAGAAAAAGACATAATACGAAAAAACTCCGTAATAGCAAATTACCGGATTTTTAGCGGGGGACGTCGATATATTCGATGTAACTTTACCTCGAAGCGTATTTGATTACTGCAGTGGATAAAACCCTTCGACCCTGCGTGAGGAAGCGTCGTGTCCTAGCTCTGGAAACAGTAACCTGATTATTATTTGCTGTAAGCACCAAACTTATTTTTTATGCAATGAAGCGAACAGATGAGCGAGACTATCGCTTGATGGTAAAATTATCATTGATACGCCTGCCCATAATAAGGTGGCGCTTGGTAGGATGATATACACTGCACCACATTGTGCTCGTCGGCTTGAGACAGGATGTTAAATCTAATTGTATAGCCCCAGTAATTGCACTAGCTGCAGTGCCCTTCAAACCGGAACATTAATGTATTCAAAGCAATTCAACATTAATGTATTTTCCTGATCTTCGACATACATCACTTTACGGCGAGGCCACGAGAACGTTTTCGTACACGTCCATTATCCCGTCTGCGTGGGCTGCACCACGCAGCCCTATCTCAGGAGAAGAACTCCTCCATTTCTACTTCTATAGGGGCGCTCCGGAGCATACAGTGCATCCTCCTCAAGGCCTCTTACTGTCAATTGGGCACTGTCCCGACTATCTGCGGTGGATCTGGTCTTCGTGTGTGCCCCCAATTGTTATACGACCGCGGAGGATAGGGAGAGCGGCGGAACTCCTGTTCCACCGCCGCCGCATTCACGATTTGGCATCTCTTAGTCGTGGAGAGTAGGCAGAGAGGCGAATTGCAATACAGACACTCCTTTATCTCCGTGACTCCATCACGGCTGCGAATGGCAATGCCAGCCTGACCGCGCATTAAACTAGCCACATCTGAGGTGTGCTTACATAGCTCACCTAGAGCGGTCACCACGGGCTGGCCGGGTTGGTTCCACTTAGCTTCACCTTGGCTACTAAGCCCCACCGCCATGACAAGGCGGGACTTGTTGAGGGGGGCATCAAAGACCTTTCATATCAGTGGTAAGTCTTTGTTGCTTTGGTTCATTTCCCACCACGTTGGCCTAATGCAGGTTGGTGGGAGTCGGAGCCTCGTTTATTGATTAGCAGGGTGAACCACGGGCAGGTGAGTTTAGATTGGGTCACGTGAGTAAACTGCTGAATTAAAAAACGAGGCTCTGTCTCCCAAAAAAAGGCATTGTTCCGGTGTGGTGGTAAATTGCCTAAAACGCTTCACATGTCCCTACCCGATGGATGTCGGAATCGTTGAGAGAGGCTTATGTCCAGCGGTAGATGTCTATCGGCTGATGAAGATATATATATATATATAAATATATATATAGAAAAGGAAGTTGATTATTTGTTACATGATCTGCCCGTGACTGAATTTCACTGACCGATTATAAACGTCAAACATTTGCAATACTCAACATCAAACCGCACTAGTACAATATTATTAAATACTAGGTCCAGAGCCTAGGTTCAAAAAATACTTTTAAGTATTTTATATGTATATTTTAAAATATGAAATAGATGTTAGTCATATTGTACAAAATAAAACTAGATTTAATTTATGGTTACGTGTAAAATTTACCGTACAATATAAAAAAAAACGTATTGGTATCTACACTTGACTTTACTTAAGTATTATGTAATTTAATTTTTTGGCTAACGTTACATGGTTTGGTAACGGCATAAGTATAAAAATAAAAAAGTATATATATTGTTAATGAAAATCTACAAATAAATTAGTAAACTAGTGAAAGTAAAACTATATTGGGATTAAATACGTGAAAGTTTTTACTCTGTGACAAAGATATAAATACTTGGTTTTAAAACCTGTTTCTTGTTCCGGATCAGTTTTCACTTACCGACTAAGAAATATGTGTGTTTAAATCTGTTCATATTATTTTGTTGCAATTTTTTGAGGAAGTGACTGAGATAAAATTATGAAATGGAAGCTCAAAATATTCATGAATCACTAAAACCCATATCCTGGCTTGCTGGTCATTGGGTAGCTGAAAATTGCCGTGGTTTCATTCCCAATCGAAACGATTTTGAGTATCTTGAAGATATAGAATTTATTTGTCTTGGTAAATTTGATATTGAATGATTTGTTTTTACGGGAATGATACATTTATATTTATGTTTTTCGCGACTTTGGCCAGATTGTTTTTCCACCTTGTGGAAAGTCAACATAAGACAATTTTGAATTTATATTTTCATTCACACTACGTTGTTCATATTAAGCCAACGATCTTAACTACCAGTTCTCTTATTTCTGCTCTAATTGTATTTAAATAGTTATAAGAAATTTTACTTTTATCCTATATTAAAATTTAATTTCAACTAAGAGGGGTACTTAACAAAAATATACATTGCTGCTTTTGGGCACAGCTATGTTGATGCCGACATCATACACTACCTGTTTATTTGTATCCAACAGACTTAGTACATAGTTTTTGGTTTAAGATTAGTACAAAAATGTAACGACATTCAATACGTACTGGTCTCCTGGATTCCTATTGTTTATTATCAGTATTAATTTTGTCTATAGTCATATAATATAGGATACTACTCAGATATGTTAGTTATTTATGATGTAACTATTTCAGGTCAACCAATGTTTAATTACATGTCAATATCACGTAATCCGGAGAATGGTAAACCAATGCACCAGGAAAGAGGCTACCTACGTATGAATCCAGGGACTAATGAACTTGCCTTCATCGTGAGTCACAACTTTGGACTTGCTTCTATAGAGGAGGGTCATGTTGATGAAGAGACAAAACAAATATCAATGGCTACTGTACACATCTGTCGGCCTTCTTTTGCAAAGCCTCCGCATGTTCAAAAGTTTATGAGGGAAATGAGATTGCTGTCTCCAGAAACTTTAGAAATTGTATTACACATGGAAACATCAACATCTCCGTTAAGTGAACATTTGAGAGCTGTTTACAAAAAGAAGATGTAAAAGAACATTATATTGATTATAAATCAAATCTTTGTTAAATAAAAGACTGTTCATATTTATTTTAATAATTGATGATTGTCAATCAGTTGAAATGATGATGATGATGAATTGATGTTTTCCTCTAAGCGTTTACATAAATATAGGAACCCTAGGGTAAACACCATATTATGATGAATTGGGGTATTTGTGTTACCACAAGAAATTATAATCATTTTGAGTATTTGGAAGGTGCTAAGTATTTCTAAAATTTACTGCTATAATATTTCATCTTGATAAAGTCTATGATGTGATTTTCTACAGCCTGAGCTTCAAGTAAAAGAAAATATGGGCAAAATATAATGATCCTAGAATCATTTTATAAACATATGGAAACTACATAACATGCAGATTTCCACCAAAATTGATAAAAACCTTGACTCTCTTTTTGAGAGAGCTCAAGTATCTTTCTTTCTACCTCTTCCCCTTTTCCCAGCTATGTGGGATCGGCACAGAATATACTTCTCTTCCATATCCCTCTAACAGCTGTGATATCTGAATTCACACTCTTCTTAAGTATCTAAAATAAGAAAATAAAGAGACTCCGTTATTTTAAAAAAATGCTCATCATCATTAGGTGCACTCTTGAAACTTAAATTTGATGATCAGATTGAGAAAACCAATTCAATCCTCAGCTATTCATCATTAAAAAGAAATAGGTATATATATTTATTTATTCAAAACAAGGTATTACAGAAATTATTTAGGGAATTACTTCCTAAACATAGTATTCCTGTAGGCCAGGAGAAATTACTAGTTTTTTTTAAATCTGATCCTTTTAATATCGGAAACATTGAATAGTGAAAACAAATATGATTGTCAGCTTATCAATGTTTTCTGGAAAACAAACTTTTCCTAACATTTCTGGTGTGATCAGTCCATCTATTACACGCTACAGTTGCTATTTAGGAGCGAGGCGTATTTATCATAACATATATAAATCACAAGTATTCGAAGATAATAGATAACAGTTGTTCTCGCGATGTTATTACATCTGTTAAATAATATAATTTATAATTTACCACACAAGTTATTCCATCACTATCGATAATCGACATTTTCAGTATTCGATAACAGCCGGTCACCAACAGTAACAGCTTGAAATAACAGAACAGGCAATAAAAAAAAAGAAACGACCATTCTTGTCTTTGTCTTTTGTATAATATTGTCAAAAGCTAAAACGAAACACACTCAGTATTTATTTGAAATAAACACAAAATTTCAGTAAGTCGTTTCATAGGAAGAAATCCTCTTTGAAAAGCGAATTCTTAATTAGATCGTGTTATCTGTTATTTGGTTGATTAATCTATTTACCCCGAAAAATACAAATTGTGAAAAAATAACACTAACTAGTCGGAGAGGCACCTCAACCCTACTTTGCATGATGAAGGAGGAGGAGGAATAAGCAAGTGTTACTCTCAGTAAGACGAGCTTGAAGTTGTCGTTCTGCTATTTGTTGTAGTTGCAATAAACGTATGATTCCGTTTTTAATTTTTTTTTATTATATTTGAGTTTCTATTGTTAAAAAAGTGAAAATCAGTGGATGAAAGGTTTATAACACGTGTTTCTGTTATTTTTAGAGCAATTTCTGAAAATTTTGTGCACAATTTAAAAAATACTACATGATAGAATTTTGCATAACTTTTTAGCGGTTATTTATTACCTAACGTGTGGGAAAAAATATTTTTACTCATTGTTTATTATTTGTTATTATTCTAGAAATCCCTAGATGAGAAGGAAATTGAAGCTTATTTGACTTGGTTGGAAGACGGCTGGCTATCAGAAGATAGTCTTGATGACACAGATTCTGATGATGAGATGCACGACGCTGATGAACTAAGAAGATACCTAGAGGGAGAAAATAACGAAGATAATAAAGTTGAGGAAACTGTAGCTGCTGATATGGTAGATGAAACTCTTGAAACTGATCCTCCTCTTGTTCAGGAGAAGGTAAATGATCAGCAATCTAATTATTTGCTCAGTTATCCCATTGACAAAAGAAAATTGATATAGAAAAAAAGGAACATGGTATATGTTATGGACAAAACTACTTTCTTGGGTAATGCTGCTTCTCCTGATGAGATAGCTCAACTAGAAACCCCAAATCAGTGTTCCACCTATTTTATTACAAAGCAGTTTTGTCAATAAAATAGGTGAAACACTCAAACTTATATATAATACAAGGTAACACCAGCTCATCTGCATCTTTTACTGAATCTGACATAAACAAGTTCTTTGGCATCCTTTTATACATGTCAGTGTAAAAAATTTCTGACACTAGATCATACTGGTCCCCAATGTTTGGATATGATACTGATCTTACAGATATACTAAGATTTTTTTAACCTATTTTTCTTTCATTTTGAACATGAATTATATCACCTTGATTTATTTCACCAATATAAAAATATCGTGCAAAGAAAGGTTAAATAGAAAAAAATAACACTTGCTATTTAATAACAAATTGGTATCTGATATTCTTGCGTAACAGTAACAGTAATAACAGATATTATGTTTGTCCTGTTATCATCCATCTCTATTGCTTATATTTTTTTTTATACAATTTAAGTGGCAAACAGGCATGCGGCCATTCTTCAACCCTTCCGCATCCAATATCTTCTCACCTTTCTCCTCTCCCTTTTACATACTCCTTTACGTACATATATATGTATATATTTTAATTTTGTTGTTTTTATGTTTTCGTGTTTAGTTTTTGTATTTTGATTTCATTTTAAGTTTTGGTTTAATTTCAAATTTATTTTGCCCTATTTTTAGTTTTTTTCTCCTTTATATTATTTTAGCTCGCTGATACCAGATCCGCGAGCCAAGAGTCCGATGAACCCGCTATAGTTGTCAATAGAACTGCGACGCAAACATCACCATTAAAAAAAAACAGGTCAACTGGAATGGGATTCTTTGATCAGTGATTTGCTCTTCCAAGGACGCCGCGTTGATTTATCTTACTAATATACTTAATTAACATTATCTATTAAAAAAGAATAATTTATGGCTACTATTTTTTACTTTTAAGGATGTAATTTCTTCTAATATTTATTTCTTAGAGATTATATTGTAACGGAGCCTGGATCCCGAAATACAGGAGTTATTCCTGGTTCGAGAATGATGGACCACGATAATTCTATGTGTTTTTGGAAAGATAATAAATAAATATTTATCGATATAAAAAAACTAATCGATTTGTTAATCAATTTGTGTTGTGTTTGCGACTCGATTTTGTCTTTCGATATATTTAAATTGTTTTTATTTATAAATTTTTTTACTTATCTATGTACACATTAATTTACAACTTTATCTCTTCCATTATAGCAACTATCCACCTCTTCAACCCTTCCCCATCCAATATTATCTCACATTTCTCCTCCATCTTTTATATGCCAGTTTATCCACATTTAAATGTATATATTTAGGTTTGTGTGTTTTGGTTTCTTGTGTTTTATGTTTTTGTGTTTTTTAGTTTAATTTCCATTTATTTAATTTTTTTAAGTCTTAAGGCAAATGAAGCAGCAATAGTAAATAAACTAGCGGCGCAAGCTTCATTATAAAAAAATAACTATGTTTCATACTGATCAATACTAATGTATCATTGTTATCTTGTGGGTTGATTTCTAACATTATGGTGTAATACAACATCATCATATTGTAAGTCTTGGTGATAAGGAGATAGTTGTATATTAAATCCATGATCCATAATTAACAAATAGCAACAGTGTTTAATACATCTGTAACATTGTAATAAATGTAAGGTTTTACTTAAGTAAAAATTATTGTATTGCTGAACTGAATATGAAAGGTGAAAATGATAACAGAAGTCATAGTTAAGGTGTCTTGTACTGAAATTAAAAAAAAAATTACGACAGTGTTTGATTTACAATATCTTTCATCATCATCAGCGGATAGACTTCCACTGCTGGACGTAGGCCTTCCCCAAAGATTTCCACATCTAAATGAAAAGTGAAAAGATCTTTATACTAATTATTATGCTTATCGCTGTATATAGGGCGAAAGGTGTAAAAGATCTGGAGAGGCTAAAGTCTAGCCCGTATCCTATCTATCTATGTATAGAATACCCCATACAAAAACAATGCTTTTGAAGTTATAAATTTTTTTAATATTTTTCAAAAAATTACCGATTTTCTAAAACAAAATCAATGATTTTATTTCTTACTCATTTCTACACAAATTATTTTGTAATAATTATTGTTTAATCATTGTTTTATTAAATTAAATTAATAATCATCATTTAGAGGCTAAAACTTTTAAATTAGGTTCTGTGAAAGTCGTGACAGTAACAAATAAGGTGTCTTACATTTTTATTTAATCTTAAAACAAAATTTTATTTATAAAAAATACGTGTGAAGCACATAAATAAGTACCTGACTTCAATACCTATCCGACAAGGTATAAGAAAGTACATAATGTTTAAAAAATTTAGAAAACAAAACATTAAAACCAAGTACCATCCCAAGCCAATATATATCTTCGACCGTCCAGTCCCTTGGAGAGACTCGGTCAAATACCTAGGGGTTAACCTAGACCGAAGGCTTAATTACAAAAGCTACATTCGCAGAGTGAGCAACAAGTCTGTCTTTGTCATGGGCACACTTCATCTCTTGTTCTGCAAATCTAGCGAACTAGCCATAAAACATCACACACTTTCTTCATCAACATCTTTTCACTATTATTTTAGCTCCGAGTCCGATGAACTCGCAATGGTGGTCAATAAACCTGCGGCGCAAACATCACCATAAAAAAAAGCGAGGACGTACATTATCGTTTTCTTCTTAATTCTAAATAGTTTTTCTTTTCCATACCAAATAAATTTAATTTCGATGGCGGATTGCGGTGATGAAGAATACGCTGACATCTTCTATTGTTATGGACTTAGTGATGGAAATTCTTTACAAGCACGAAGAGAATATCAGATACGTTTTCCAAATCGTCACCTACCAAGTCATAGTCTTTGCTGCGGCGTATCAACGCGTCAGGACATGACGCAGGTAGGTCAAGCATCTACGATACTGAAGAGAAAGAAGGAATTATAGATCATATTGTTCTAGACCCGACTACGACAACCAGGATAGTGGCAAGATTGCTGGGTTTAACACAATGGAAAGTGTGGTCTATTGTGCATACGGCAAGGCTCTACTCCTACCATCATGCACCGGTCCAGGCCCAGAAGGAAACAGACCCTGCAAGGAGGTAAGCCAAGAAGTGGGAGGTGAAGACTTCTGCTGTTTTATGCTGCATGCACACTTAGAAAATAATCATTTTCTCGCTAAAATATTGTGGACTGATGAATCGAACAGACAATTAGACAGAGACGGCATAATAAACTTTCATAAAAGTCATTATTGGGCTCTGCGGTGTGAAAAGCCCACAGGATTAGAGGAGCTCATCAGCGAAGATTCTCCGTAAACGTATGAATGCGCGTAATTCGTACTTACTTGATAGGCCCAGTCTTCTTGCACAACAATTTAATTGCGAAGACATACGAAGGGTTTCTTCGAAATATATTTTTTAATTATCTGGAGGATATACTATTGGAAAACAGAAGAGAAATAGTGTTTCAGCGTGACGATTGTCCCGCCCATTGTTGTCTCTGCGGAAAACGGTGGTTAGCACTACTTTCCCTCAGCGCTGGATTGGCAGAGGCAGACCAACACCGTGGCTCGCAAGGTGTTATGATTTAACACCTTGCGATCGTTATTTACGGGTCGCATGAAATCTTTAGTGTACACAACACCAATTAACTCGTTAATCATCATAAAAAGCATCATCGCCGCTGCTGGTTAAATAGAACAGCTCACAGGGCTCAAAAGTATATTGTGAGAAAAACTCTACTGCGGGAAAAAGTCAACTAGAGGAAAAAGTCTAATGCCAGGAAGTCTACTGCGAAGAAAAGTTTACTGCAAGGAAAAGTCTACTGCAAGGAAAAGTTTACTGCGAGAACGAGTCTACTACGAGAAAAAGTTTACTGCTAGGAAAAGTTTACTAACTGGAAAAGTTTACTGTCTGGAAAGTTTACTGCCTGGAAAAGTTTACTGCCTGGAAGTTTACTGCCTGGAAAAGTTTACTGCGTGGAAAGTATACTAACTGGAAAAGTTTACTGTCTGGAAAGTTTACTGCCTGGAAAAGTTTACTGCGTGGAAAGTTTACTGCCTGGAAAAGTTTACTGTGTGGAAAAGTTTACTGAGTGAAAAGTTTACTGATTGGAAGTTTACTGCCTGGAAAAATTTACTGAATAGGAAAGTTTACTGCGTGGGAAGTTTATTACCTAGAAAAGTTTACTGCGAGGAAAAGTTTATTGCCTGGAAAAGTTTACAGCCTAGAAAAGTGTATTGCGAGGAAAAGTTTACTGCCTGGAAAAGTTTACTGCTAGGAAAAGTGTACTGCATAGAAAGTTTATTGCCTGAAAAACTTTTCTGCCTGGAAAAGTTTGATGCAAGGAAAGTTTACTGCCTGGAAAAGTCTACTTCTACGAAAAGCATATTGTGAGGAAAAGTTTATTGCCTAGAAAAGTTTACTGCTAGGAAAAGTGTACTGGCAGGAAAAGTCTACTGCGAGGAAAGTTTACTGTCAGGAAAAGTTTACTGCCTGGAAAAATTTGCTGTAAGAAATAGTTTACTGCGTGGATAAGTTTACTGCGAGGAAAAGTTTACTGCCTGGAAAAGTTTACTGCTAGGAAAAGTTTACTTCATAGAAAGTTTACTACCTGAAAAAATTTACTGCCTGGAAAAGTTTACTGCTAGGAAAAGTTTACTTCATAGAAAGTTTACTGCCTGAAAAATTTACTGCCTGGAAAAGTTTCATGCAAGGAAAGTTTACAGACTGGAATAGTTTACTGTGAGGAATAGTTTACTACGTGGGAAGTTTACTGCCTGGAAAAGTTTACTGCGTAGAAAGTTTACTGCCTGGATGTTTACTGCCTGGAAAAGTTTACTGTGTGGAAAGATTACTAACTGGAAAAGTTTACTGCGTGGAAAGTTTACTAACTGGAAAAGTTTACTGTGAGGAAAAGCTAACTGCCTGGAAAATTGTACTGCGAGGAAAAGTTTACTGCCTAGAAAAGTTTACTGGCTGGAAGTTTACTGCCTGGAAAAGTTTACTGCGTGGAAAGTTTACTAACTGAAAAAGTTTACTGTCTGGAAAGTTTACTGCCTGGAAAAGTTTACTGACTAGAAAAGTTTACTGCGTGGTAAGTTTACTGCCTGGAAAAGTTTACTTCTACGAAAAGCACTTTACGAGGAAAAGTTTATTGCCTAGAAAAGTTTACTGCTAGGAAAAGTTTACTGGCAGGAAAAGTTTACTGCGAGGAAAAGTTTACTGTCAGGAAAAGTTTATTGCCTGGAAAAATTTTCTGCCAGGAATAGTTTACTGCTAGGAAAAGTTTACTGCATAGAAAGTTTACTGCCTGAAAAAATTTACTGCCTGGAAAAGTTTGATGCAAGGAAAGTTTACTGCCTGGTAAAGTCTACTTCTACGAAAAGCATAATGTGAGGAAAAGTTTATTGCCTAGAAAAGTTTACTGCAAGGAAAGTTTACTGCCTGAAAAAGTTTACTACATGGAAAAGTTTATTGCAAGGAAAAGTCTACTTCGAGGAACAGTCTACGGGAGGAAAAGTCTACGGTATGAAAAGTCTACTGCGAGGAAAAGTATACTGCGAAGAATGTCTATTGCAAAGAAAAGTATACTGTGAGGAAAAGTCTACTGCAAGGAAAAGTTCACTGCGAGGAAGAGTTTACTGTGTGGATAAGTTTACTGCGATGAGAAGTGTACTATTAAAAAAAGTTTACTGCGAGGAAAAGTTTACTACGAGGAAAAGTCTACTTCTACGAAAAGTTTATTGCAAGGAAAAGTTTACTGCCTGGAAAGTTTATTGCTCGGAAAAGTTTTTGGAGTAAAAGTATTCTAAGTGAAAGTAGAAAACATCTAGTTGTAGTAATAGCAGCAGTAGCAGTAGAGGCAGTGGTAGTAATAGTAGAAACAGCAGTAGCGTTAGTAACAACAGTGGTAGCAGTAGCAGCACAGAAGTAGTAGTAGCAGCAGCTGTAATGTTATCAGTAGTAGCAGTTACAGCAGTAGTAACAGTTGTTGCAGCAGATGCAGTATTAGTAGAAATAGCAGTAGCAGCGGCAGTGGTAATAGTAGTGGCAGCAGTACTAATAGCGTTAGTAGTGGTGTTTTTTTTTTATTAACGTGTGTAACAAAATGCTAATAGTCGCACACCCCGGAACCAGAAGGGCCGGTAACGGGGTAGTGTCGGACTCCAGCCGAATAAAAAGCTTCACACGGTATTCCAATCACTTCCGAAGATATGCAGGAGGGTCACGGGATAACATCGAGCAGTTCTTCCGCAACCCCCAATCGGCACCCGGGTCGAACGGGCCCGCCTCAAGGAGGGATGTGAAGCACCCCTCCCGACAGAAAATCCCTAAGTGGCGACGCGTCGGAATACGAGACACGCCGCCAGATACACCCTAGGAACCCTTTCCAAGGAGGGCGCCGGCGCGACAGCCCGTGTCAGTCGCGACGCTAGGTCTCTCTGCGTAAGGAGGCAATCGGCGGCCCTGCGCTCGGCCCCGCCCTTTGGCGGTGAGCTGTCTACGCGCTGCGACCGCGTCCTGCTCCCTCGGCTCCCGCTCAGCGTTAGTAGTGGTAGCAATAGTAGTAGCAATAGTAGTAGCAGTAGCAGTAATAGTAGTCGCAACAGCAGTCGTATTATCAGCAGTAATTGTAACAGTAGCAGTAGTAAAGGCAGTATCAGTAGTAGTAGTATCAGCAATAGTAGCAGCCGTAGCAGCAATAGTAGTAGTAGTAGTTGCAGCATTAGCAATATTAGTAGTAATAGTAGTTGCAGCAGTAGCATCGGCAGTGGTAGTATTAGCGGCAGCAATAGCAGTAGCGGTAATAGTAGTAGCGGTAGTAGTGGCACCAGCAGTATTAGTAGTAATAGTAATAGCAGCAGTAAATGCAATAGTAGCAGTAACAGCAACAGTATTAGTAGTAACAGCAGTAAAGGCAGTAGTGGTAGTGGCAACAGCAACAGTAAATGCAGTATTAGCAGTAGTAGTAGCAGCAGCATTAAAAGCAGTAGTAGCAGTCGCAGCAGTAGCAGCACTAGCAGCACTAGTAGTAGTAATAGCAGTATTAGTGGCAGTAGCCCCAATAGTAGTAGTAGCAATTGCAGCATTAGCATTATTATTAGTAATAGTTATTGCAGCAGTATCAGTATGATAGTAGTAGTTACAGCAATAGTAGTAGCAGTACAGAAGTAGTAGTAGCAGCAGCTGAGCCAGTGATAATAGTAGTTGCATTAGTAGCAGCTGTAGTAGTTGTAGTGGCAGCGGCAGTAGTAGTAGGAGGTGAAAATGGCAGTTCACATGTATGTTATAAAATTATGTCTAAAAAGAATTATTATTAATATTGTGTTCTTGGAATATAAAGATCCATATGCATTTTTAAGAAGTGGTTTGAGTTTTTTGAGGAACAAAAATAACAGAAATAGCCGACTTTATGATTTCACTGCTGGCGTTGTCTCTGATTTCGAGAGTGAAGGTCATATTGCACCAATGTGTTCAAGTGCCTGTTGGCGATTGCTAAAAATATTGGAAATTTGTAAAATATTTTCACAATGTAATTCAGTGTTCAATCGACGAGAGATGAACTCAATCTAACATCCATAAATCATGCGCTATCGTCACTTCATTAATTCACCATCATTTCAAGCAATGGACATAAATTACATCATGATCAGCCGGAATACGTCATCTGCTGGACATAGGCCTCCCAAAAGATTCCCACATCGATCGGGTAGAGACTCAAATGGCTTCAGCCCTGTAGTCTCCGGCTAGTAAGAATAGGGCTAAGGTGATCCCTGCCTGTCGTAGAAGGCGACTAAAAGGGTCTAGGAGTTTCGCGGGCCTTGAGGGTGGGGCCTTATCGCTCAACAAGCGAACCTGTGCGGGACAATTCAGGTGGGTTAAGCCCCTCCTCAGAAACGTGGTCAAAGGAAGTGTAGAGAGGCACCCGTGCGTTCTATCCCGTAGCTTATCCGAATGCACTGATGTACAGCACCGAGGGCGTTTTAGTGAGTAAAAACCTCACATAACTCTCCTTTCCTCTTCTTCCTCTCAGAAGCACGGTATCTATCGAACATTTCCACCCGAAACCTAAAAAAAAAAACATATTCGAATTGCGAAATTTGGGCTACTTCCCACCATGCTGGTACAATGCGAGTTGGTGAAAATCGGAGCCTAGTTTGTTGATTAGCAAGGTGTACCACGAGCTGGTGAGATTGGGTGGGATCCCGTGAATTGTTGTGCGGGAACGCTTACACCCCTACATGAATTACATAGAAAGCAAAGCGCACCGCGAAGCGGTTGAGGTGGTGCTCTACCCTCGAAACGTCGAAGTTGACCGTTTTGTTGACTTTAAACTGTCTCACCACAATCAATTGCCATTTATACAATAATATGAGAAGATGCATTTTAAGAAAACAGTTCAAATAATCTATCCTAAATTTTTTTTTATTCAAGTAGTCGATCGAGGTGTTCACCTGATGTTAAGTTCACTAATTACACTAGCAATAAAAAAAGTACTAAAATATATTTCATTCCCGTTTTTTACATGAAAAGGATAGCGCCTTTTTTTCGTGGGGAATATCCCGCATTGGATACTCTTCTGATGTGGGGGCAACAGAAGGGTTATGCTGGTCTTTTACCGGCCCCGCAGTACCTCTCAATGCTTTTAACCGAAATCACTCGAACGCTTTCTCACACAACTGTGGTTCCGACAGCGAGAGGCCTTGATGACGCCGCGTCTCGGGGTAGAACTGGAACTGACACTCTCCATCCTATTTATCAGTATTAAGCAAACGTACCGCGAGCGTCACCACCAGGCCTTTCATACTTGTCACCGTACTAACCCCGAATGCGCCATCACGGCCTCTGTTATAGGGATTGGAGGATCTTAAACATCCTACGACGCCCAAGTATCTGCCTGCGGACTGAGAGATGGGTGTTTTTCTCTCGCTTCCTTTCCGTAGTCTGTTTCTGAGACATTAGCTTCTCGCAGATGGCTATGCCAACGTCCCACGACATCTCACTATTGATCACGGCTGAAATAAAACTCAGTAGTGAGAGGATGTGCCTCACTACAGCGACGAGGTCTTGGCGGTCAGCTTCCCAAACTGAGCAAAACTCCAGGGTGTGTTGCGCAGTATTCTCGTTGCATTAACAATGATGACACTCAGTTGTCTGTTCTCTTACGCTATGCAGCACAGGTACTTACCAAAACACCCATGACCAGAAAGTACCTGCTCTATCCGGAAGGTTAGTGATCCATACAACGTGTCCAACCACTCGTCCAAGAGAGGGCGTACAGCTTCGACAGCCCTGCTACCAGGTTTAGGATTTTTTAAACGCTTTTTCTACTTTATAAACATCTACTTGAAGTTGAACTTCCGCAATTCACATTCTCTTGACGGAATTTGTTCTTCTTGGGACCGCAGCTCAGATCTGGATCGACATATGGATGAAAGAGATATAATGGTGGCGCCTAAGATTCTCTTCTTTTTTTTTAATCAAATAAGTATATATGAAAATAAAGGTATGCGACGAGCACTTTTGGATTTTCCAAATGACTGAAGAAATTTAAGAAAAAATGCTAGCTGTTAAGCATCATTATTAAGTAAAACGGAAATCCTCCGTTCGATTCCGGGACGACAATCGTGGAGCTTAGTTAGTGGAGCGAGAATATTTTGGTCGAGCACACTTGAGACATCATTGTCACTTAACACTATGTGAAATTAAGTTTAACATTTAGCCTACGATAAATAAAAAAAAATCATAAAACTGGATGATATTTATTACTTTGTTTCTAGCAGCTCAAACTATAATAAAATTGATGAGATCTTATAATAGCTTAAGGTTATTCATGACTCCCACAGTTACATGATCCGTTTATGTTGCCGGTGCAGCTGAAGTGCTTGAAGGCTGGCGGATAGCGACACGGGCATGGGCATTTCGCTCCATCAAACTTTCCAATGTGCATAGAGGTAGACACAGCATCATGGATGTAAGGAATCGGTATTTCCGATTGTTGTTTCATACGGTCTGTTTCAGGTGGTTGCATGTAAGATTGACGGTATCCTATCGACGATGGCACATTAATCGATCTTCTAGATCCGTCCGTTTTATAAGGAACTGGAGTTGAATGTATGTCTGGCCTGAAGGTACTCGTGCTAAGACCACTACTCGATGGTTCCGGCAGAGTGTGGTATGTCGTAGAGCTTTGGAAAGCGAGCTCTTTGTTACACTTCCCCTTCTTGCTACAGTAACCTTTTCCTTTGGACAAACACTGAGATTTTGTACGATCTGCCTCTTGAATCACCGACTCTCTGGAAGTCTGGAAGTTTTGTGAAGGAGTTGGTTCGTCTGTTAGCGGAAACTGTGATGGATATTGATTGGTAGCGTTCTGATCTCTGTTTTCACTAACATCTGATTCAGGAATAAATAAATTACTCTGTGTTGATGGCATACGTTGCTGTAATTGGATTTGAGATTGCGCGGCATTTGAATCTGTACCTTCCATAACACGCTGATATTCCGTCGCTGGGCAATTCACAGGAACCTGGGGCCTGCAAGGTACGTTCATGTTCTGTGGCATTTGATAGAAGGGACATTCTGGAGGCCTCTGTAAAATTGGATATGTCCTGTTTTGTGCGGAAGGTGGAGCTTGTGACGTTGGATAATTACCCTGTCTAAAACAAGGAGGAAGATATGGAGAAGAAGCTGCTTGAGGGTAACCTTGAGAAAAAGTCTCGTTCATTCGATTAGCTGATCGGTTCATTTGACGGCTTTCTCTTTCGTAACTATGTGCTGTTGCTGGTCTCGGGTAGAACTCTTCGGGTGATTGTTCGTTATAAGCATAAGGACAATACTGCGGCTGCGCGTTTATGCACATGGGTGCATTTCGACAGTTTTCAACCGTACAGTATTCTTCGCCCGGACAGGAGTAATCAGACAGACTCGAATTGGATTCTGCATGCTGCGAAGGACACGGCCGGTATACCGGACAGTGCGGCATGTAGCGGCGCGGGAAGCTGTCTATGCACGGCCGTGGTAGCGGCATGCAGTACAAGCTCTTACGCCATCTTTTTCTACCTTTACGACACGGCATTTATTTGTATTGTTATTTCTCAACGGTGGTGCAATTCTGAAATGGGAATAGCAGTAAATATTAATGAACAGCTATTTTAATGATGCCACTACTAGACCTTCATTCACAAAACCAGAGCCGAGGTCCTTTACGCCACGCGACTTATTGTCTCGATTTTTTCATGATGATTTTCGTTTACTGAAACATCATGATCAGTGGGGGAACGTCAAGGTTCAACATCTTATAAATTAGGTAACGTATTTAGTACAACTTACGTGGTGATGTTGATGGATGGAATGAATTTCATTGCTGGGTTCAGTCATCATCTATTCCTTTACGTGGGCTCCATGTTTCATGTGTTGTTCGTCTGATGGGACATTGAAAGATGACACCATCGTGTCTTCTGAACTGTTTGCCATTTATTTTTCCTTAGAAGCACATGTTTAGAATGAAGGCGGAATGCAAAAAGGTTTGACAACTTTGTCATTTTTAATTCCAATCATACAAAAAAACCAGGAAATACAAAGTTTTTTTAAGAGGTGTAAGATGAAAAATAAAAAAAGATGAGGTAAGGATTTAAAAAATAACGTAATCGTGAAGCTAAAGAGGAATATTTATGTTTTGTAAAGTAAGTATATGTAAAGACTGTTTCGTCTCCGTAAATTTTTTATTAAATGTTACACAGTCTTTACTTATATGATCGAGGAAAAGCTACAAATATAAAGGAAAAGGCTTTAAAGCCATTTTTAAACGTATTAGCAATATTTTTTTACGTCCTTTCATAAACTAACAGTAAATATACAAATTATATGAAGAAAAGTAGGCTTAGAAGTTTTCGTCGTCAATCTCCGGTGGTTAGGAGATATCGAAAAAGTAATAAAAATTTTATTGCAAATGAAATTTTTATTAGTGTACTAATTTTAAACGTTTGATGATTTTTTTAAACTAAGAAACTACGAGAAGCTTTATCTTATAGTAAATAATTCTCCAACCCCCACCAAATAATTGTCTGAGAGTAAGTTTATTCCTTGATCGTCGCCTTAAACGTAAGGACTAAGCAAGCAATTTAAGTATAAAAAAAATAACCTGATAATTTAACTTTAATAAAAATAACATGATTACTTAAATATACAAAAATTTTACTGGACGTAGGGCTCGGTTGCCAGAGACCATCTAGGTAGTTACCACCTACTCACCAGCTCCTATTGCAGCTGACAAAAAACACTGGAAACATTACTGTGTTCCGATTTGAAGGGCGCTGTAGCTAGTGTGATGAGACTCAACATCTTATGTCTTAGGCGACGATCGCAAGATGGTGCAGTATGTCTAATCTACAAAAAAAAGCAGCAAATTACCTTAAAAAATCAGAAATTATAATTAGAAGTAGTTTTATGAGAACAATAATCGATAATCGATTACCTTTTTCAACGACTTTCTACTAAATTCATCCTTAATGTGATTTATCAAAATTATCAAGCTATGTTTCACGAAGTATAGTTACAGCGCCTTTGAAACCGGAGCACGGTTCTACCACAGTAAGTGTATAATAAATAAAATGGTATATTTATCTGACGATGGAATAGTAATATTTTTTATTTATATTACAGTAATCACAAGCATCAGTTCCCCCGACAGGTTCCCGCCTTGGTGGCGGCGGAGGAGTTCAGTAACCGTGGCGGGGTCGCCCACGGTGAAGCGAAGAGGAACCTAACCGGTCGGTCTGTGGCGGCCGGGTAGCTTAGAGTATCGGTTGGATAACTGGAGCTCACCGGAGCGGCCGGGGGCTGCAGGGGCGGCTTTATACTGCTCTTTGCGGTCAGGCTGCAGTAGCGGTTTTATACTGCCCTCTGCTGCTGAGGTGGAGTCGCGGAGGGAGTACCCTCTGCGACTAACAACGGGTGCGGCGGGCCCAACATCGGATCCGCCGCTGGGAGCCGGGAGAGTTTTCTCTCTTGGCTTCCATGGCCTCTGAACGATGGATTAGGGACTAAAATCTGGGGACAAGATAAAGTATGCGTCGTTCCCTTAGTTTTATCCACAACAGGTGTTATACAGCATCATCTTCTCCGCAGCTTCAAGTTAATAGACCTACAAGAAACCCAATACATAACCCTACAAAAAGCTGTAATTTTAAATACTTGTAGAATCGTAAGAAAGTTCATGCAAGTAGAAGATCAGTAGACACACAGTTCACACTGCACTTGGCTTGGGCCCGTAAATGCACTTATTACCAGACTAAAAGCTGAGAGAAAAAAAACCTTTCACAATAAATAAAAAAAACCACAAGCATTAGTTGCGGGAAGCTGCTGGATGCGGGTAGCGCAGGATCGATCGATGTAGAGATCTTTGGGGAAGCCTGTGTCCGTCAGTGGACGTCTGTCGGCTGATAATGATGATGAACCACAAGCATGATGCTGATGAGAATAAAGAGAAAAAAACAAAGGAAAATTTGCAACTTAATTTATATTTTTTCTATTATACTGTTCAGCGGGTTGCGACATGTAGACCTTGTTTTTTTTTTTTATGTGGTGGAAATGACTTCGCATACCTGCCCTCGCGATGGCAAATGTAGCACTTGCGCCGACTGAAATCCCCACGATATTCCACCTTCGTCGCTTTACGGCAGAGCCATGGGAACACCTTCGCATACCTCCGCGACTCCGCCCCCGCCGCTTCATATCAGTGGGAGAAGCCCTCCGGTTTCTTTTTACCTAAACTTATTATTAGTTATAGCCATGAATCAGTTAGTTGGTGGGGAAGCAAAGCTTTGAATTTTCTTTTTTTTTATTTCAGTCATCATCCCTATCTCTCGTGTTGTAAATCTTTTATGGCACTATATATTTTTCAATGATCTATGGACATTCGTAGTACCGCGCTCTCTTTTCTGTTTGTTTCGTTGCAATAAAATTTATAATAATACCTAACCTATGCATGTGAGCTAATGATCGAAAAAAAAAAACAAAAGAATATTCTAAAAAAAAATTGTTAGTAAGTCAAGGATTTCCTAGTTATAAACATAATGTCCTAGTTTAGTTGATTTTGTAGAAACAATTGTTTCATGAGTTCCGTCGGCGAGTTCCTTTTATGCGCGATTATGGTTTTAAAATCTGTGATGATTGTTACCAGGAAGACTATTGTTATGAGGATTTTAAATTTTATAGTCATAAGACAAAGGCAGGTATTACCGCGCTCAGCCCTGTAGTCTCGGGCGAGTAAGAATAGGACTAACGTAAGCTCTGCCAGTCGCAGAAGGCAACTTAAAATGTCCAGGAGTTTCGCGGACCTTGAGGATGGAGACCCTCACCATTGAACAAGCGAACCTGCGTGGGACAACGTCCGGCTCAGCAATGGTGCCTAGAAAGGTTTGGACCTTTCTCAGAGACGTGCTAACACAAAGTGTAGAGGAGCACCGGTGCGTTATGTAAGAGATCCCGGGGCCTCTCCGAGTGCACTGATGCAGACCACCGAGGTGGTTTTATCTCACATAACTCTGACTTCCCTCCATAAGCAAGGTATCTTTTAGAAGATTCCCTCCCCCAAAAAAAAACCAAAGAAGAAAAAGGTATAACTGCGCTAGTTCGCGTTATTCTGGCATTAGATCAAAATATGACACAATTCTGATTATTCTCATAGATTTAAATTATTTTGAAATTACATAGCATTTATTTTTCGATTCTCTTGTATGTTTTTGTTTAATTTGAAGCGTTTTATTGCTAATTATATTATTCGTTTGAAAGGTATCATTGAGGAGGGCGACGTGTTTACAGGATACAACAAATCCAAACGGGTCCTTAATTTATTATTAATTGCTAATTCAACGGGTGAGAGACCAGTAGTAGAATGCGGTGAATTACGGTAATCGAAAAGATACTTTAATAATTTCAAATTACGTACTTTAATATTTTTACTGCATAAAATGCACTGCTTAATCACTTTTTTAACAAGCTTAACGAAACTTTCCGCTTGCCCGTTACTCGCGGGGTGGTAGGCCGGGTAAGTTAAATGTGAGATACCGTTCATTCGCAAAATGCTTCGAATTGTTGGGAACAAAACGCTGTACCGTTATCACTCACCAACGTATGCGGTACCCCGTAACGCGAAATGAACTCGTATAACATTTCCATGACCGTCCCTGTGGTAGTTGACGAGTGCATATCGAAAACTTCCACCCATTTAAAAAATGCATCGACGATTATCGAATATATATGATTATCTATAGGGCCAATAAAATCGATACGGATTCTGTAGAAAGCGTGGGGTGGATATTTCCAAGGCGAGCTGGTCACCCGCGGTGGCGACGGACGCATGTGTAAACAAATGTCACAAGCATTTATTGAATTTTCCACGGCCTTGGTATCCCTGGAAACCAGAACCGAGGGCCTTTGTTTTAACAACGCCTAGGTGAGAAGAATATAACTCCGATAACAGTCGTCGCAGTGCTTCGGGAACCACAAGTTTATGACCTTACATTAAGCACCCGTTTTCATAGGACAAATCATTTCTGCAGAAAAAATAAGGCTTTATACTGTTATTCGAAACTTTGCTGGGCCAGCCGTTTAAAATAAAGTTTACCACTTTACTAAGTGTCGTGTCGCGTTTTATTTCCGCCCGCAGTACATCGACGGTCATCGGCAAACCCCCCATTTAACCGCACACCGTACACTTGGCTCTCTCCACACTCACGACACTTGGTTTCTTGATCTGGAACAGCTATTGAGGCGCGAGGGTGAGCGCACTGCACGCTCCCTCGCAGCTCCCGCTGGCCGCCGTGCTGGCTCAGACACTGCGTAGGTTCTCCACCATATCCACTGCCTTGGCCTTTCTCCTTCTCAACTCCCGCTAATAGCCCCATGATAAAGCGATCACGCAGGGCTTCTTCTACATTGCTGAAAAGCAGAGCTAGCCGTTAAGCCTCGCAGACGCGCTGCATACTGCGAAGGAGTTTCAGTTGACAGCCTCCTCGCGATGTAGAAGTTGTGACGCTCGCTGAATCGAACTTTTTTTGGATTAAAGTGTGCATCCAAAAGCGTCAAAATTTCCTCGTACGGTACCTCCTGCAGCTCTTTTGGAAGAGCTCTAAATCCTCAGCGAGCTTGTACGAATCTTCACTGAGTGCGCTCAATAATATTGCTCTACGTCGTCCTCCCGTTGCATCGGCCACTGCTGTTATGTTGTTAGCAATAAACCATTGCACGATTCTTCTTTTATACGTCTTCCCCGTATGAATGTTGTGGTCAAAACTAGATAAAATACCTAAACCAATCGAAAGCATTTTATCTTAAGCTAAAAGTAAGTCCTCATTGCCAATATTATGTACGCAGGTAGAGAGCAGTTAAATCGCGTGTGCCATCTCGGCAGGCGCAGCCACCGCTTATGTTTCAAGTACCTCCGTGAAACAAGTATTATATCTACACATACCCCCCTTCATCAAAAATTTTCATTTTATAAAAGTTACACAGCACCATTGCGCGCTCACAATAGCACAATCTTTCATGAATTGTGCTACCGAAAGGAGTTTAAAGTGGCTGTGCAGGTCTATGTACCTTCCATACTATTCCGCACTCGTGGCCTTACAGTTGAAGCGGTTCTAGATGACCTGTATGGGTTTAAAGGTGTCAAAGGAATAGTGCGCAAATACAATGCACGCATAAGTCATAATAGGTCATATGCAGGCCTTGTACAAGTGCACCTTGTGTTTCAGGGCCAACTTGTTAGATTTGCAAAGCAAGGGATGAAGTCTGGCCATTACAATCGCAGCCTTGTTCCTCACTCTGCGAATGTGGCTTTTGAAATTAAGCCTTCGGTCTAGGTCAACCCCGAGGTATTTGACCGAGTGTCCCCAGGGAACAGGACAGTCGAAGAGATCGATTGACTTGGGAATGGCGCGGAAGGCGCGCCTGAGGACCGGGGATTTTCTTTTTCTTGAGAAATGTAGGGTTTCGCTCTTGTTCGAGTTGACATCGATTCTGAACTTCCTAAACCAGTCGCCTAGGCGCTTAGATGTGAACTTGAGCTGGTTTATCAACCGGGGCAAGATAGGGCCCGAAAGGTGTAGGCCAAGTTTACCCCAAGGTCTCTTAGAATTTTTGGAAGTTGTCAACCAAATGTTTATAACAGAGAAAACAATCACAGCTTGGACTTGGTAATTTACTACATAAGGCAAGTTTGAAAAGATGCAGGCCGATTAGGGTAGACAGGCGTTTATATTTACTAGTTTTTTAACAGTCCATTGTAATTTTTGAAGTACCTTTAGTATATTTAATGGTTATTTTCAGCCTTAATCGAAACGTTGCCTTAATTCTTCTTCCAATGTATCACAATTATCTTTAACATTTTTGGTAATAAGTTATTTTATCCAGTCTTATTTGTAATTTAATTTTAAATCTTTTCAAATGGTCAGAGAAGTCCGCACATATGTACGATGAGTCTATAACTAATTAGCGAATCAGCATCAGCAAGAGCATGACACGCAATACTTGGCGATATAAACTAAACTTATTGGATATGTCACTAACATGAATTTTCCACTATTCACGTTCATCTCGCTGTACGTGACACGCCCGCCCATTACAACATGGCGCTAGTTAGGATGCATATACAACATGCCGGCGGTAGCCTCACGGGCAGGTCTATAAAGATCCTACCAATAACCAAAATCAAAAAAATGTATCCTGGGAATCCTACCAGAGATGTACGAGTTATTAGACAAGCAGTTAGGTACGACGCCACGGGGGTAAATTCTACCCTTTTTTTTTCCATTAGACATAAATAACAGATTTGTTTTATTCCGGGTATTTTATATTTATGTGGGTAAATGCCGATTCTTATGTTAAAAAAAACGCCGACTTCTAATGCACGTGTGCATCAAATCTATTTGCAAATTGTTGTTATTAAACAAATTACTTTATTGGGCCAATGCAATTATATTGGTTCAATAAAATGCAAATGCAATTTCTTAAATCGGTAAGTTTGGAAAATTTGACGTATCCAACTAAAAACTACCCCAAGAGGTCAGTGTGGGTGCCAGATTAGACTTTAGAAACGGAAGCTAGTGTAATAAACGTACTTTTAAAGTACACAAAATATATCCTCATCAACCCATAGACGTCCACATCTGGACCTAGGCCTCCCCCAAAGTCTCCACATCGTTCGCTCTTGCGCTGCTCGCATCCAGCGACTTCTGGCGACTTCCGTCTGTAACAGCTCATATAGGGGATTTGGACCATTTTCCACCACGCTGGCCAATGCCCGTTGGTACAGTCCCGTTTGTCGATTAGCAGAATGCACCGTGAACAGGAGGATTTTTTTTTGTTTAACGTGAAGAAAATGCATGCACACACCCGTTCTCGCGGGAGCAAAGACAGGTTATGTCGGATTTGCACCGACTAAAACCTCCACGATGTTCCACCACGTCGCCTAATGGCGAGGTTACGAGAACGCTTTGTCACCATCCGGGATCCTGCCGGCGCTGGTTGCTTACGCAGCCCCACCTCGGGAGGGAAGAAAGAACCCTCCCTTTCCACCTCCGTAGGGGCACACCAGAACATGCAGCGCGCCTCCTCCTCGGCCTCTTGCAGTGGCGCGGGCAACGGATTCCCTCGAACCCGTCACCTACAGGCCATGGGAGCCAAAGAGAAAACTCTGCCTGGATCCTGCGGCGGATCCAATCTTGGTCGCAGAGGGTACTTCCTCCGCGACTTCACCTCGGTTGCAAGGGGCAGTATGAAACCGCTCCAGCAGCCTCCCACCCCCCCGCGCATCCGTGGTGAGCTCCTTTAACAGGAGCTGTAATCTGGAGCAGCAGCCGCCTCGGGCCGGCCGGGTAGGTTCCTCTTCGCTTCACCGTTGACGACCCAGCCACGGTCACCAAGCCTCTTCGCCTCGACAAGGCGTTATTGGGGGGAAGCAGGTGGGGTTGTCTTGGGTCCGGTGAATTTTTGTGCGGGCCCTTTTACACAGCCAATCTCCCCCCCACCCACCCACCCACCCTCCCCGGCGCCCCGCTACACACAATACAAACAATATTAGAAATTAAACAATTAGAAACAAACATATCGTTAAAAGTTTAACATCATGAAAAATTTCAATAAATCATCTTTCTTTTATTATTATTGTTATTGTGTCAATAATAACATATTATAATAATTATTATATATAATATTAAATATAATAATAACATTATGTTTTTAATATATTTATATGAAGATTTTTTAAAAAAAAAATTAAAATCAATTTTGAACGTATTCAACTATTTGTGCTATTCGTCATACAGATGACAAATGTAATATTTAATCTCTGCGTTTTTATTAAGCGATGTTTAAACTATCCTTGCGCATTAATAATTCCCTAAAATCTATTTTCTTTTTGTTTATTGAGGAAAACAATTAATTGTATATTACTAGATTGTAAACAAGATAAAATTATGATAACTGAGTATAATTAAACATACAAACAATAGCATTTTGCACGGATTAACACAAACTTTACATTGGGCATAGGTCGTACTTGCAAGACTCGATATCAGGGCGGCCTGGCACACGACTTCTTAAAAACCAGGGTTAAGAACGAGGTCTAAAAATACTTTTGAGCTTTTTCTTGATAAATAAATCTTACTGCTAAGGCTAACAGTGCAAATTTAATTGTACTAAAGAAATTACCACTTGAGATATGAACTATGATTTTTCTTTAATAATAATTGTTTATTGGCTGTTTGTTTATGTCTCAACTATTGTAATTGTATTTTTTTGACGTAAACTTTCAAAAATTCCAAAATCATGGATAGTGTGAGAGTAATACATCACAGCGTCTTGGTTACGTCTCTAACGGCATTTCTTTGTTGTCTCTTCGAAAACCAACGATGCGGCTCGGCTGTGCTGTGCACGGATACAATCTATTGATGAATTATTAATGAATGAATTATTTTATTTATATTCTTTATTTTCACACCACACAAATACGTAAAATAAAAACATTTGTACAGTGATGGCAGCAAAAGGCGGTTTTATCGCTCACAGCGATTTGTTCTAGACAACCACTAGATGGACATGACTTAATGGAACTTACACGCGGATGTGCTGGATTAAAATACATACATAAAAGGGGGGAAAGGTAAATAAATATTTATACGTACATTATTTAGTTAAAGTCAAATAGTAAGATTTTACTAGTTTTTTGCATTGGATTGTGCGTGTCTCGCCGATTGCGGCAACGCATTCGACAAACACGCTGCCTGCATCTAAATAAAGTATCTATAAATTTAATAATCCCGTCCCCAGACTACTAATTTCTATTAGTAGGGTGGGACAGAATCTGGTAACAGAGGATTTTCTGGAGATCTCAGGGCTTGTGTATGGGAAGCTTGTAAAAACTTAAAATGCGGAAAAGATAGGCTGAATGGAATATTATATAGTTGATTACGCTTGGATGCTTTATTGGATGTTTTGACAATATTATGTAAGGGAGGCAAAATATTGTAAGCTTGGATGCGTAATGCTTCAGAGTGTGTTCGCTGTGGTTGCTCTCGTGCGAATGCGCCGCGCCTGCTGCGTGAGCGACGACGACGACGTCGCCGGTGTCGGGGCGCAAACACTAGTGCAAACAGTACGCAAAAGTTCCGGCGAAGACACCTGGGCAGCCACTAGAGCTTACTACAGCAGATGGAATCATCATCATATTTGCGGAAACCAAATAGAATCTTATGCAAAAATTTTGGTGTCGCAATATTTATAAATCGTCTGCATAGAGGTGATGCGGAGAAAAAAGATTTTCGGAAATAGTATTTATAAATACAGCGAAAAACAGTAGGGATAAAACGTCACCCTGTAGCACTCCAGCAGTAGAAACACACCAAGAAGAGAATTTATCTTAAATAAGTATGCGCTGCTAGTATCCGTAGGTCCGTAGGTAACTACAAAACCAATCAATCGCCGTTGGAGATACCTTAAGAGAACAAATTACCCCAAGTAAGACATCATGATCAATACGTGTAAAAGCATTATTAGAATTGAGTAAGGCGAACGTCTTTAGATAACTTCTCTTTATCCGATCTTATGTCGTTTATAATTTTAACAAAGAGCAGAGATGATAGCATATCACTGTCGAAAACCTGACTGGTACAGATTTAAAAGAGAATAACGTGACAGGCATATATTGAACTGACTGTGAAAAAGACTTTAGAGAGAAAGGGTAGTATCGTTATGGGTCGGTATTTGGTAAAAAATAGGGTTAAAAATATTTTAGTTTTTAAATACTTTAAAGCTTTCTTCATCGACCGATTCATTCACGGATTCTTTTTATTGATGAATGAATATTTAATTACATTTAAAATAATTAAGTTATACAAAAATTATATAATGGTTTAAACTTAAAACAATTAGTACATATTTTTTGATGTTCATACTAAAAGAAGATAACTAAAAACCAGTTTAATTGATAATGCAGTTTTTTTGAATTTCATTGTTGAATCGGAAGCCTTGATTATACAAAATTGTAAAATAAAACTTATGTTTATCAGTAAGATTAAATAATACAACCGCTCTAAAGTAGTAAAAAACACGTTTAGGAAAAAGTTTTTATTTAAAATAATGCAGTAACATTCTTTATTACTTATCTAATAAAGATTCATTTACAATTCAAAATTGCAAATCTTCAAAGTATTTCTTACAATTTAAATACGTTTCATTGAAGTATAAAAATTAACCTCATGCAGCGTAAATTACGCGTTTTCTTAACATAATACAAGTTGAGTGCAGTGAAACGTACCAATGTATAACACAGATACAAATCTTCTACGAATGGTAAGTGTATTGCAACCGCAGGCATCGTGTCTATAAAAAAAAATTAAACGTAACTATACTTGGAAAGTGCTTGGCTCAAGCACCTGTTGGGCGTACTAGAAAACAAATACCTGATTTTAAAAAAAAAAAAATTTTCGTAAAGCCATTAATTGTACAAGTTTGGGCAATGCAACTTTAATATTTTAAGATTACTGTAATGGATATTAAAGTTTATTAATCAAAATATTATAACGTTGAAAACAAATATAATAAGCGCACGTTCATGTCATAAAACTTGTTTTTACAACAACGAGTATCTTAAAGATCGATCTGTCATACTTTTTACATTTATTTAACAATATATTAAAATGAAAATATTATAAAAATAATTTTATTTTAATTCAGCAAAGCGGAGAGACGAGCGGAACGTTCACCTGATTGTAAGAGAGGCGACCGCCCATAAGAACGTGGCGCTAGTTATGATTGTATAAGCTGCATCAAGTTGTGCTCGTCGCCTTGAGATATAAGATTTTAAGTCTCGTTACCCCAGTACTTTCACTAGCTACAACTCCTTACAAACCGGAACACAGTAATGTTTGCATACTACTGTTTGGCGGTAGAAGTAGGCGCTCCGGCAACAGAGACATACCACCAGTAACGAAACAAATAGTAGACATTATAGAGATGTGTTTATTGCTCATAAGTTGGTAGTTAATTATTATTTTTATTTATAAGCTCGTAATTAGTATATTCCAATTTATCAAATTACGGTTTCTTATAATATGGCATCCCAAGCTTCAGCAAGTTTCACGTGATTACATAACTTCCGTTGATTTGACATGGCGCTCGCATCGCATCCCTAGTTCCTTTACCACTGTGCGTCAAGCGCGGTGCGGTCTGTGATATAGTTCCTTCGGATTTAAGACATGTAAGTAGTTTTTATATCATAAATTTAACATAAATTACTCAAAACTACGATACCTAGTCATTCATTACATGAATAAAAGTAAAATAGAAACATATAAATTAGGTTTCTATTAATTTTTACCTTACGTAACGTTTTGTTATAATGTTTGCACGTGACCTTGCTCTATTTAAGTTTCTTTTTTAATTAAGCTAAATAATTGTGATAAAAAATGTTTTAATATTGAATGGTAATCCATTCATTCATGTTTTTTTAATCTTATCGACTATCTAGACGGCCGCATTGACGTTTGCCCGATACAAGCTGTATTGATTATTACTATGCGCAAGTACTTGACGACACAAGATTTAAAATTTAAGGTTATATACATTTATTCAATGCTCTTTTGCTGTAATATTTAATATCTAGAAAAATTGATTTACTAGTTACCTGTTATTATCTAACATCAACTAAGACGCATATGACACTGGCCAACATTGACAATGACTTGTATAACCTCTTCGAGGACAGAGACATGTATTTAAAAAAATATGGAATTCATAAGTAGAATAAAAAAGTGTATTTACATTATTTTAAAGATTTCCTTTGTTTTATTAACTAGCAGTTAATTAAAATATTTTTTATGTTATTTATATAATTGTTTTTAACACCTTTAAAAATGGTCAAACTGCTACTCAGTAAATGCGGGAGGTATTGCTTGTTTGTTGTTATGAAAAAACATAAGATTAATATGTTAGTTCTGATATATATTTATGTTATAATAATATACAATGATAATGGGCGTTGTTGTAATATTTTTCCAAATTGAGTTCAATCCTAGTAAGAAATTGTTATGTGGAAATCTGATATAGTTTAAGGTGGTGTAGGAAAACTTTGAATTTAGAGAATATTCAATGTCTATTGAAGTACAAAAATATACCTTTAAATCACCACTCTACCTTTGTTGTTTTGTATAACATGTGTAAGGAAAAATTCCATGTTTAAGGTTGCAAACTTTTTCACAGTATTTTTTTACGGATTCGCTCTCGTGTGTACCAAGTGCTGGGTGTTGCAATTTCACCTAAAATTGGTGAGATCAGTGGTACAGTACCCGGAAATAAAACTGTAAGAATGGTGTTTGTTCACTTTTAAATTAAATTTTGTTTAATTTTACAGTAAAATGTTCTCATCCCTGCTGGAAGCAGCCCGGAATTCTCCTTTCCGTGGCCCACTCTCCCCAGCACAATGTGAACCAGCCACCATTGCTGCTCCACCAGCTGCACAGGTTTGTTGTTTCTACAAAAATATATCTATATATACATTAGATGAAAAGGAAATTACTTATGTAATCTATCCTTCAATAAATTAACTTTTGGTAGTGTCCCACTGAATATTGCTCATTATAGTCCTTTATATTTTATGTCCTTGCATAACAAAGCGGAAACTGACATTATATAATATTTATTTTTAATGTTTTTTTTAATTTAAATTATTTTCATGTAATAGATACCTATAAAATAAGTATTTCTTTATTTAAATAATCTAGAACATTCTTATAAGTAGTATAAAGGAATGATTAGTTGGTGTAAACAAAACTTTTGCCCGATGATGACAACTCATGCCAGAGGGGTGCTGCAGTGTAGTATTGGTCTTGTTCAGTGACATTATTGTGTTGCTCTACCATTATGTAGTGTGTTCGATTTCTTCACTGCATTGCAGAGATGCCCAATGATCAATGGATTATGAGAGCTGAGGGCTTTAAAAGTTTTGATGCATTATCATATAAATTGTTCTGCATTATGTCAAATTAGAATCTAATTCTGGCATCACTATAGGACAGTTATTCTTGGTTGTGTGGTACGCATACCCCAGGTGATACTAACAGTCCCATTAGGGGAACATGAAAATTATATTAATAATAATAAAAATACAGAGATGTTGAAACAGTTAACTTATATAACCATTAACATTAAGTATTATGTTTACCATATGTATATTAAAATTAACCTTATAACTAATCATTCACTAAGGTTCTAAAAAACAAAGAGAAATATAGATAATATATCTAAGATTGACAATAGATAGAAGTTAAGAGAAATGAAACATTTTTAGAAGTATAGTTATCAAGGGAGTCAGGCATAAAAGAAAAGTTTTATTAATCAGTATGGGAACTAAAAATGTTAAGGAAGTTCCTTAACAATTCATTCATATGAACATAATATTGAAGAGTTGGTTAATATAGAGTTAGAATTGATTTTAATAACAGATAATAGAAAATTTAATGTGTTAGCAAATCAAATTTAATAAAGGAATTTTGAACTTTAGACATTGGTAGTGAGAGAGAGATATTATGTAGAAATATCCGTTATTTATCTAAAATCCTCATATTGATAATTATATATCAACATCAATAGTACATGTGCGTAGCAGTAGTTTTACAGCTGAAAACCAAAATAGTTTCTCAAGCTGACTACCAATACCACAGCTGAAGTTTGAAAAAAAAAACACCCAACAATGTTCATAATGGTTACTAATACTGCACTTTTGACTTTGTATCCTGTTCCATATCCTAAAATTATAAATTTGGTTAATACTTTATTACTATATAGTAAAAATTATTCTTAATAAAGTTTATCATAGAAAAGAAAGACCAATGTAACCAATCAATATGAAATTTTTTAATATTTCTTTTATTTTCAATAACACAATTGAAATTTAATAAAAATTTAGAATTATAGACTAAATTCAAGTAGTATTAAATTGAGATACTTTTCACCAATATATAGTAATGTACATTTTTGTTTCTGAAGAGGAGCCAAAGATCTTGGTATTATAGACAGTGATGCATCACTAAGTGTACACTGGCTCACGTATGTTGACATCTAGAAACATAATTTTTTATATAGCAGCATATTTATACATGAAGTATCTAAGTAGCCAGCTTTGAAGAACCTCCATTTAAATTCAGGGGTCTGACTAGGAATTCTAGATTTCAAAGCAAGCGATTAGCCACTGCCATGAAGCCAGTGAATATATCATAAAAATAAGTCTTATTAGTATAAGTTGGTGTTCATATCTGCCAACGAAGACACCAATTATCCATATTCAGATCTGATGGTACACATTTTTATACATATATTTAATGTTGTAATGTACATTGTGTATTGTGCGACAGAGCGGCATGGCGGCTGCGGCAGTGGTCCAGGGCGACTCTTGTGAGTTTGCCTCTCCCAAATACTTCGCCCTCTGCGGCCTTGGAGGCATCCTGTCTTGCGGTATGTTTATCTTTATTCCATTTAATTAGTCATAGTTGCTAGTTTTTTTTTTAACGAATGTAAAAACAGTGAAGATCAAAAACTCTTAAAATTAAATGTTATTTTGATCCTGTTATTTGTCCGGATATAATTTAATTTTCTTATTTTTTTTTATATTAATACCTATTATTTTTATTATAAAAAAACATGCTTGAAGTAATGTTTGCTTTTTACATAAATTACATAGTTTCACATATTGAATATTATCTACATTAGCAAACGCCACTTAACACTAACCGGTGTTCTTATCACAAAGCAGTAACTTCATTATCCAGTAATTTATCACTCAAGTTTACCGCAGTGTTATATAAATGTTAATCTATCATATAAAACTGTTTAAATTATTAGTTTACCTTCGTAATCATTCTTCACAACGTGGTCCGGTGATCTGGTAAGGGTCGCGAGAAACCACTGGATGCTAGCAGCGCAGGATAATTCGGTGTGGAGATCTTTGTGATAAGACCTTCAAGACGTCCAGCAGTGGACTCTTATCGGCTGATGATGGTGTAAACAGAAAATAACACCAGCAGCGTAGGAGTATCGAATGAAGGATAACAAAACCAATCTCTTTCATCTAGACACAACCTAGTTCTTAGATGGTTGATACCAGATGGTAAATCTGTCTTTTTTTGTAAAAAGTCTTATGTCTCAACGCCCTGAGCGCAATTTGCATACATACATCGTAACTGGCGCCACGTTGTTATAGGCAGGCGTATCACTTACCATCAGGTGGACGTCACGCTAGTGTTGTCGCTTCGTTAAATAAAAATAAGTGCTGTCGTTACTAAAATTGTTGGGTTAACGAGACATGGAAAGAATTGTAAAGAGGCAACGCCCTTGGACAAAGTCCAAACCATACTTCTGTAATATACGACCTTACCTTGTCAGTAAGCAAATCACATCACTGTTCTAATGTTTTGTATTCATTTGTAGAGTTTATATTAATATTTTCTTTCATACGTTTCTTATGTATTACCAGCATTAACCAGATTGCAAGTGATACGCCTGTTAGGACGATATACACTGCACCACATTGTGCTCGTCGCCTTTAAACATAAGATGTTAAATCTTGTTGCCTTAGTTCACCAGTTAAAGCGACCTTCAAACCAGAACACAGTAATTTATTTTATTCAACAAAGTATACGAGATTAGCAGTACGTTCACCTGATGGTATGTGATACGCGTGCGCACAAGAACCTGGTGCTAGTTAGCATGAGACAATATTTTAAGTCCTGTACCCCAGTAACATCACTAGTAAGAACTTCCTTCAAACTAGGACACAGTAAAGCTTGTACACTGTTTAACGGCAAACTGTTTTTAATACAATACAATGCACATGTGATATAATTTTTTTTTTTCTGAAAAGTTCAGCTATATATAAATATCTTCTACCAGTTTCCGTCACTGTACCGCTGTTAACTAAATTCGTGTGTTAACAGGTATTACGCACACTGCCGTGGTGCCCCTCGATTTGGTGAAATGCCGTCTCCAAGTCGACCCTGACAAGTACAAGAACGTCATCAACGGCTTCAAGGTCTCGGTGCGGGAGGAGGGTATGCGAGGACTCGCTAAAGGATGGGCGCCTACTTTCATCGGTTACTCCCTACAGGTAACTTGAGAGATCATAACTTAACTAGTGGTAGATTTCTCTTGTCAAAGACCTAATAGTAGTGTGAAGAGCGTTAATGTAATCTGAGAATACCCAGGTGATGAAGTTTAACACCCGACATCCTCAAGGTAATCTTTACAATGTGGTGCAGTGTATATCATCCTGTGTGTGTAATGTTTCCCACACATTGACTCACGGGATCGAAGCCAACTTCACCTTCCAATCAATAAAGTAGGCTCTGGGTCTCACCAACCCTCATTGGACCAGCAATAAAATAAATCACACAATCACTTGATGTTAAGTGACACAGATCGCAAACGGTAAAGCCTATCCTCAAATATATTACTACCAACCACCAACCACTTATGCTTACTACCAACACCAAATACTTATGGCTGGTGATAGATTGGCAATATGAGGATTATTTCAGCTAGTCCAGTAAAAGTTCAAAGCTTATGTCTTCTCAAATTCTACCTAGAATCTTCCTCGTACAAAATAAAACGTATATTACAATTATTACAAAGATAATTAACCCCGAGGTATTGTTGGAGAAGAGTCGGATGATCTATGATTATAAATAAAAATCCAATTGTTCCTACTGAAAGTATTTGCAGACATTTAACTGTATGAGATAATCCTTCAGCAAGACATATAGTTTATGAGGAGGAGCAGCCTAATTTCCCTTTTTCGTGCAGGGTCTTTGCAAGTTCGGCCTATACGAAGTGTTCAAGGTGACGTACTCCGGCATGCTCGACGAGGAGACGGCGTACACGTACCGTACGTTCGTGTATCTCGCCGCTTCCGCATCAGCCGAGTTCTTCGCCGACATCGCACTGTCCCCTCTAGAGGCCGCCAAGGTAAACATCAGTTAATCACAGTGTTTATAGTAGATATGCTCGTCAGCTCACATTAAAAGCTGGAAAGCCTGTCTCGTTCCTTCTAATGGAAGCTTGTACCGATTACGTTTTTTTTTTAAATAATACAATTAATAAATCATGTTTACTGTTAATGACTGGGGAGGAAGATGATGATATTAAAAAACTGCACCTCGAGGCTTGCTCCATATTAGCATGCATATCACTCAAGTTAACTTCATTTGGCCGTTTCTTTGAATCCACTTATCAGACTACAATTAGTTCCTTCTACAGTCTTCGTAACAAACCTTCTATATATAAGATGTGCAATAGAAGCATTGCTCAATGTGCTGCAGAAAAGAAGCTTCTTATAAGTCTTTCCTTGAGTTGTATAATAATAGCCTCGCATATTTACATTTTTAAGAAGATAAGATTTTTTCTTATTCTATATAAATATTGCCCGATGATGACAACTCATGCCAGAGGGGTGCTGCGGTGCAGTGTGTTGGTATAGATCAGTGACGTCACGTCGCTCTACCAGCAGGTAGCGTGTTCGATGCCTCCACTACTACGCTGTGGAGATGCCCAATGATCTGTAGATTATGAGAGCTGAGGGCTTTAATAATGTAGTCACAAGCAAATATATGTATAGACCATCTATGTTGATGAAGCTTTTTCTGAATCCGGCCTGTTCGGGAGGCTGGAAATCGTCCAGGCTGCGTTCGGAACGATTCGTTATGACCATCGATAACAGCTTAGATATGTAGCTCAAAAGTGTGATGAGCCGATATTTCTTCGGCTGGGTCCTATCACACTTTTAAGAAAAACTTCCCCACGCCCCCGTGCCACGCTTTTGACGATGACAGAGTTAAATAGCTTCTGAATGACTATCAGCACTGGTCGTCCACTTGCATTTAGAAGCTTTACTGTAACTCCACCATCACCCGGCGCCTTGTCCAGCCGTTTGAGAGCCACACCAGTCTCGTGCCGGCTGATATCCGGGATGTTTTCGGTACGGTGTAGAGTTAATTTGGCTGTTGCATCGGTGGCCTGATTGTTGACAGCTGCTTGTGATGTCGTGTAGTATCGGACAATAGTCCGTGAACGTCTTCTATCTTAGCCAGAAGGTCAGGGCGGGAGGTAGTGATCCTGCTATCCCCAGTATTGAGCTTAGTCACCAGGCTCAGTCAGTACTTAAATTAAACAAGTGAAATAGCAAAATTTAAGTAGTTTTTTTTTTTCTTACTAAAAAATATATAAACATGCGAATAATTAAACAGCAGGTATTTTAAGGGTTTACTTTTAATACTTAAATTGTATATAATTATAGATTATACGTAAATAAAATTACGATCTGGTGAAGGCGCGAAACCGTTCTCAGTCTTTGAAGGATGCTTATGTCCAGCTGTGGACATCTTATCCCCTGCTGATGAGGATGTTGACAGATTATAATTTTCTATTATCGTTATCACAAATAGGTTTTATCGCATATTTTTCTAATTGATAATGTTGAATAATAAAATCGCAGATCTAAATCTAGAATTATTTCATCCCTGTTTTTGAACGTGCTTATTGTACTATATTCAATTTTTATTACTGTTTATTATTTGCTTTACTATTCATCGTCGTCATCAACGGATAGGCGTCCACTGCTGGATATAGACCTCTTTCATACATTCTCAAATCGATCAGGTAGGATTCCATATGGGGGTGTTAGGACAGTTCCCACCACGTTGGCCCAATGCGGGGGTTGATGGGAGCCAGAGCCTCGTTTGTTGATTAACAACGTGCACAACGAGCAGGTGAGGTTGGTTGATATCCCCGCGAGTTGTTGTGCGGAAACCCTCGCACCCCTATTTACTGTTAACATAAATAATATTTGTAAACTCAAAAAAAAAAATTATTTCCACGAGTTTTTACAAACATTAAAAAGAATTAACTTTAACAATAGTTTATAATTTATATTGTTATTGCAGGACTGCAATAAATCATTACACTGCAGCCATTTCACAATGAAAGGGGCCCAAGTTGTTGCAGACCAAATGTTTTATGGACGTTCAACAACTCCAACAAACAATGGTTTCCCACCAGCCTTAATGTGATGTTTTAACGTTACAAACACATTTTGGCTACGGTCATTAGTTTTTTTTATTTATTTATTGTTTACAAAATCTTTATAAAGTCAACTCGCAAGATGTGAAATTACACTGCAGACGTATTGTGGATACTCAATTTAATTTAAAGAGGAAATATATTATAAGACTGTAGTTCTGCTATCATCATGATCAGATCGCGACAGTCCACTGCTGAACATAGGCCTCTCTCTCCCAAGGAGCGCCACTTGGACCGATGTTCCTAGCACACCGTTTAATACTATATAATAGCTTTTATATATAATTTTTATTCTCTGACGGCAAAGGAGTTTTTTATTATTTAAATATGTGGTCGCTCATGGCTATGGTTTAAGATTTAAATTCTTTATCATCAACCCAAGCACTGCCACTGCGGCACATAGTATTCCCCTAAAAGTTCTCTACACCCTTTTTTATTGTAAAAACAAAACTATTATGGTTAAAAAACAACTTATAGTTAAGTATAACTGATGGTGGTATTCGCTGCCTGTCGTATAAGGCGACTAAAAGGGTTCTCGAGTTTGTGAGCCTTGAGGGTGGGGGCCCGCAAAACTCAATAAGCGAGCCTCATGAGGATGGCCAATGCATGGTGTTCGTCTACTTGCCGTAGCGCAGCGCAGCGTGGATGCTAAGGAGAGCGTTGCCTTTTCGTGGAATGTTTTAGCCAGAATGCAAGTGGGCATCGGTGCGTTTCGTAAGAGGTCCCGCAGCCCCTCCTAATGCACTGACAGAGACCACCAAGAAGGTGTTAGTGGGTAGAAACCCCACATAACCTGATCTTCCTCTCTGAAGCAAGGTATCTTTTGAGAAGACTTCTTCGCGATAATAAAAGGTCTCTGTTATCGCAGCGCCTATTGTAGTCGACAAACAGTAGTGTTCAATCAGTGCGCGTGTGTTCCAGTTTAAAGGGCGTTGTAGCTAGTGAAGTTACTGCGATAACGAGACAACATCCTATATCTCATCTCAAGGCGACGAGCGCATTGTGGTGCAGTGTATACCATCCTAACTAGCGACACGTTATCGGCAGGCGTATCACTTACCATCAGACTTCGTCGTCGCGTAGTTGAATAGAAAAACGGTTTGAAAGAAACATATATATTACTTAGTGTATCAATTGTAAAAAATAATATTAACAAAGATAGTCACGCTGCAGTGAGATACTTTCGGTGGTTCCAGGTTCGTATCCAGACTATGCCAGGGTTTGCGTCGACGCTGCGCGAGGCCTGGCCCAAGATGGTGCAGAACGAGGGTTATGGCACGTTCTATAAAGGATTGGTGCCGCTTTGGGGTAGGCAGATCCCATACACGATGATGAAGTTCGCCTGCTTCGAGAAGACCTTGGAGCTGTTGTATAAGGTAGATAACTTTACTATAATATAGAGTGAAGTTTGTTTTACACTTGGAGGAATGATGAAACGTATTTTGTTGCAAGTTGAGATTTAAAAGTGTCGAGTCCCAGCAGCGATGTTTTGATCGCATTCCTCAATGACGAAGCTGTTATCGCTTGGCTTATACCACATATCCTTGGTTCACTACCTGTGTCCATAAGGTGTCAGAGTATCGGTGAATAGTTCACGATCTCGCCTGCTCAGATTTGTTGCAAATATGACGCTCTAATGATGTGTTTTAGTTGCTAAAAATATGTATCACATTATTTATCATCGTGTGTCGGAATAAGAGCTTACATCTTCATCATCAATCTCACTGTCACATAACATGAAGTAGAGGAGGCATAGAGGTTAAAGTGAAGGTTTTCTTTTATTTTTGTAAGATGAAATATGATCTGGACTTTTACAAGATAGATGGATTATCTGCTGATGGTCTCGGGAAACCGCTGGATACGGGCAGCCCAGGACCGATTGGTGTAAGAAGATCTTCATAGGAAGATGACGTCTGTCGTGTGACGATGTTGAAATGACACACCTAAGTTAGTTATATTGCAAACGTGTTTAAGACTAAGGGAATAGGAGCTGCATTGGTTGTTTGTATAGAGTAAATGTGAGGTATACTTAGTGATAATGTACTCCTGTGCAGTACGTGGTGCCGAAGCCGCGCGAGCAATGCACCAAGGGCGAGCAGCTGGTGGTGACATTCGCGGCGGGCTACATCGCAGGCGTGTTCTGCGCGATCGTCTCCCACCCCGCCGATACCGTTGTCTCCAAGCTGAACCAGGTGTGTACACCGCCATAATGTAGTTATTGCTTCTTGTTTCACATATGAAACCTTATGTGACGTAGATAAAAAAAACTTTACAAGTGTATAAATAGGAATTGCCTTATTATCGTTCTTATAATTAGATGGATGATAATGAGGATAACCCAGTGGATTGTACAGATCATATCAGTGTCGTCGCCTTGTGACGCATTGTCTCGTTACTTCAATATTTTTATTAAGCACACCGAACAAAGTAAGCTACAGAAACAAGCGATGCAATGATACCAAGTCTACACTTCGTCATCGGAAGTCTATCATTAGTAAATTAAATTGATAAGTATTTAGGTAACAATGTTAAATTTCAGGACAAGACGGCGACAGTCGGCTCCATCGTCGGTAAACTTGGCTGGGCGGGAGTGTGGAAGGGTCTTGGCCCCAGGATCATCATGATTGGTACCCTCACCGCTCTCCAGTGGTTCATCTATGATGCCGTCAAGGTAATCTTGATAATTAAATTATAAAGTTAATGTAGCTTTAACAAAAAATCATACTCAAAATAATTGAAGAATATATAGATCTGTTGTGAGATCAACCAATATTTTAAAACATTTTATAGTTGCTTGCTAACTTGACTCTCACATTACAGTCATGGTAGGAACATAAGGCCGGTGGTCGTATTTATATAATAGTCAAAAGGAATACGTTATTAACCGTGTTCACACAATGATCAGCAGATAGTGTCTGTGTGTGTGAGATAGGCTTGTAAAGATGTGTGTTAGTTATATGTATGTTACGATAAATTTAATAAAATAGTATTTAAATATATTGACCAGTAATTGTATATAACCACCAATACAGGCATTTTTATTCGACGGGCGAGACGTTTATTTGATGATAACGCTTAGCCATGCGATTGTGACACGATTTAGGATTATTTAAACTACACCAGCACGTTGTGCTCGTCGCCTTGTGACACGAGATGTTGAGTCTCGTTCACGCATTAATTTCACAACCTACAACGCCGTTCAAATCGAAACACAGAAATATTTGTCAGCACAAAAAGAAGCTGCGATACATTGATAAATTTACAAAAGTCCAATCGTATTGAGCTCTCTTTGTGCTGGTCTATGCGTAACTACCAATTATTATAATTAATCACATTTCTCGTAATGTATGTATGTGTATATATATATATATATATATATATATATATATAAATGCGTGTGCGTAACCGCACAGGTGTGGCTGCGCATGCCGCGCCCGCCGCCCGCCGAGATGCCGGAGTCGATGCGCAAGCGCCTCGAAGCGGAGGAGGCCGCCAAGAGCAAGTGAAGCAGCCGCCGCGACCCACCAGCCATCTCCACATACAAAGCATCCATGCACATATATATAATATATATAAAATCATTTAGCTGGCCGTTAACATGTACCTACATACACAATATTGCCATTTAGAATCATTTAAATTCAGATTCACACAATTATAAATCTATTTAATACCAACCCGAACAATTTATGAGTATTTTACTTAATTATTTAATTATAAACAATGTTTTTATTACATACATATTTTATGTATAAACAAAGGCTTCCTCGTTCTATAAACTCTGTTACACTGCGAGGTGTCCCAACTCGCTGCCACGGCTAATCGATTTGTTTAATTGTAATAACGTGCATGGAGTATTTACACTGCACAGTGTTAGTTAAATGTGTTATAGAAATAGGACCGCCGTCGCCGCGTGTATGTATTATAGTTTCAATAACTTGTGATTACCGTATTTAAGGATCATGTTAAATTATTTCTCGAATAAATATTATTTTTTTTTTTTTTATTTATTCTATTGTTTATATTTTTTTTATCGTATATTAATTAAAGAAAACATCTAAGTACACGATCTGTTTATATATAAATATATAACACTTGTAACCAAAGAGTGTTTATACATTCTATTTGAAAATAAATACAAAGTTAGCGGTACATTTGTTTGATTTGATATTTATTTATGGCACCCATTATCCATTGTTGTCCCACGGCCATCAATAGAAACTTTTAACTGCCCTTTAAAAGCGGAAACGTTACAAAAAATTGTTTATATAATAAATTTTTATTGCTTTATTGTTTCTCCTCCACTGGCGACAGTCTGTTGCTCCCCACTCCCGGTTCACCCCATCGCCGTCGCACAGTTAAACGCTCAGTCTCCAAGTGGCCCCCACAGTTGTAACTCTGGCCGATATATTTATATAATTTCGCGTTTTTAACAACTTTGATTTACAAACAGTGCATTTTTTTCTAAGTTTTGTGATTGTTTGTTTGCGCATTGCACGTGCATGGAGAAAGGCTTTAAGGTGAGTGCATTTACATTTTAATTGTCATATGGCTAATGGCGAATTGTGTTTAAAACTATTTAATTTTACTATCACCACTATCACTTTTCGCTTCCTTGTGGTATTTTATGTTTCTCACTTTTCGCACGGGTATAAGTATTGTCAAGTGCTTCCGTTATTTATTTGTTTAATGCTTGATCATATATAATATTATTTTCAATAATTGTATCTTCGTTAGGACCTGAGCACGCTTCTCGAAAATTTAACCTATTCATTCTAACTATAAACTGTTATCTTACAACGTAACGTTTAACTTGAAGATTTTAAAAAATTATTCGACCTATGACAAGTTAGTTTTTCATAAAAATAAAATTATTTCGTAAGTATTTATAATTTTTTTACAATTATGTCTCATCACTTAAATCGTATCTTATTCACAGTAATCTACACCTTTTTTAATGACAGTAAAAATATCTACAAAAGATTTCTAACAGAAAATTGGGTTTACATGCATTAACAACCTCTCGGTGAGCTACAATAATGCAGTAGCGACTGCAATCTCCTATGGAACATACCAGTGCCCTTTTGACTGCACATTTCAGGGCAGGATTAGATCTACTTAATACCTGCCGCATGTGCATCTTGTTCGCATGCGTCTTGTCAATCGCGCCCTCTTCATCTCGTCGCCGACGTGCCTCGTGCGGTGACTAGTACTTCCGCGCACACTACGGCAAACATGATACCACTTCACCATTCCGTTCGAGCTCAATGAGGGTCGGCTTACACTGTACGCTCGCGCACCCGAAAAGGAACCTACACAACAGTCCCTGTTCTATTTTAATTTTCTCCAAGAATAAATTAATATCTTACATCATTAAATGCATATTTTTTTGCGCAAAACGCATCATATATATATATAAATAAATAAATAAAAATAGCTAGTAACAATATATATGAATAACTAATATCGGAGGCGCGCGATCCACACTGGAGTAGGTAAGGACGTCGCTCGATAGAAACGCGACCGCTAGGTCGAATGTTCTCAAAAGAACAGTTTTATAGAAACAGTATGGTTGTTCTGTTCCGTTCCGTTCTGATCTGAACAGAACGGTAAGTTGCCGTGTACAGCGTCGCTCTTGAATACTCCAACAGCATGACGTCACTCGATGACCACGCCCGGAGTCCGGAGCAGTGACACGTGTACGTGTGAACTCGTCGAACGGCCCGCGCACAAAGCACCGTGCCCGTGCGCGCGACCTTTATTTATGGCCAAACATGTAAAATCCTTCTCGTTTACGCATGCGCAATCCGTTGCGATTAATTGCACAATATTTGTTAATGTGTAAATCGACTAGAGCTATGTGTAATCCGCTTATATATAGCGGAATTAATCCAAATAAATTAACTCTTAACTTGTTTGGCTCCAATGGCACCGAGCTGCTTCTCCTTAAAAATAAAAACTTTATACATATTTATCAAGGAAGGGTTCATGATGCAAACATTGTTAATTACTAAAACACTGGCCTCAATGTACCACATAACGTAAAAGTTTAGCAATATCGTTACGGATCGTTGGCGTCTCTATGATTGATGATAAACCCATGTTTTAGGTCACCAGGTCTTCAACTCTCACGCAGTTAATGTCACTGTATAACTATTTTGCAATATTATTGTATGCGTTTATATGAAGATTTATCAGTTTCAACTGATAAATCTTTATATAAGGAATATGTGGCGGCTGCGTACTGTACTGTAGGTAGGTAGTACCGGTAGGCGTTGTGGGGGACCTCCCGCAAAGTGGACCGACGATCTGATGAGTCGTGGGACGCCATACGACAGCGTCAACATCGTTCTAAGAGAGAAAACGCTCCAAAGACAATTCGCTTTTATCATAATATCGGTATAAAAGTAATGTCTTTAAATTTTATTAAGGATCGAGTTAATAAAAAAGGAGTCATAAATTTCTTCATCGACATGATTTTGGTGATTAAAAGCCACTGCCGTCTATGTCATAGGTCTATTATTATACGCGGTATTGTTTTAGGCCATCAGGTGAGAGTAACGATGCCTCATCGTGTTATATATATATATATATTACATGAATGTATGGTATTGTATATTCAGAGCAAGTAATCTGCTAACTTTTAATTTTTTTGCAGTAAAGTATTAAACAAAAACTAAATTAACTAGAATGGAGCTTACCTCGTGTTAAGTTTTATGCTGGCTAACCCTTCACAAATTTTTAAATGGATCATTTCGCTCACTATTGTAAATTCTATGTATGATGCGATCGATATTATACAAATAAAATCTATTTAAAATCAACAGGTGATATACTTTAATGCAACCTTTAGTTCAATAATAAACCACACAATAGATTTTAATAAAGACACGTATACTTATTCTTATAATGCTAATTTGCACTACACACGTTTCTTTAGTTTAACTTTGCTTGATAAATATTTTGTTTGTCATTTTCATTCGACAAATTATGCCAAGAGCCAAGAGCGACACAGTTCATAAATGCCGTAATATTTTGCAGCGACATCCGTTTTATATTTTCCATGGTACATTCTGATTAGCCAATAGCGGGAGAAGCCGATTGGATATTATTCCGTCCAATAGGAATTCATTTAGATTTTTGCAGATTCAGTTATAAATCGAGGTATGCATTCATTGCTATATATTATTCTAAATGTCGGAGTCGGAGTCGGGAGTCGGGCAGTCGGGCCCGTTATTTTGTCCGCCGTATTCGGAGCGCGGCGAGTGTCGCGTTTAAAATGTTATTTTCTCTATTGAACAGGTAGCGCGGCCGGTTTCGGTACGCTCAGTGGAAAGTTAGGATCCCCGGGATGGACAGGGAGCGGAGGTCACGCCGATAATGTATTATTCTTCGAACAACGACCGATTATACTTCGAAGGTCGTAAAACACGGACCGCTCTCTCGACCCCGCACCCGAACTAAAACTCCGCTGCCGCGTACGCTTTAAAACGTATAACTTCTCGTCCTACTTCATCATCATCATCATCATCATCATCTTCTTATAGTGTTCGAAATGACGCCGACGCCGCCGCCGCCGCCGGATTACACCGCCGGATATCGCACCTCGATTCATCGACGACGACGATCGAGCGCGCGCCCGATGCGTCCGTCGCGTCCATAGTGCAGAGATATAGAGAGATGGGTGCGAGTAAAATAATAACTAGAGAGTAATCGTAGAATATAGGGCCGTACGTGTAAACAAACAAACAAACAAACAAACACCACCGCCGCGACGGCAACGGCGGCGGCGGAGTCGGTCTAGCGAGCGGGATAAGAGCCCTAATATGATTCCCAAAAAGTTTCAACGGCAGATTTGATCACTTCGCATAAACTAATTAGTGGATATTGTTTTTTTTTTTTTATTTATTTTAAAAAAAAACTTAACTACCGTAGCGACCGCCACCTTTCACCATTCTCTTTGAACGTGTCCTCTACGTCGGTCGTTCGGTCGGTCGTGTTCGCGTCTATTGTATTTCAAAGTGAGATATTTGTGTACGTGTTGTGTGTGTGCGCGCGCACGCGTTGTGCATCGAGAAGACTGACGGTACGTACACTGTATGTACGTACGATAAATGCCGACGACTGGCGGGCGTTAAACGCATAAAACTGAAGATGCGCGCGCCGGGCAAAGAGAGAGATAGATAGATCGATAGATCGATCGATTGATCACATCACATCTAAAGACGACCGACACACGCACCAAAACCACTCACTCCCTTGCGCGGCCAGCTGTAGTGTGATGATATATATACACACACAACGCACACACACCATGCATACTACTCGCAATCATTCTCTCGCGCGCGCGCGCTTTCGTAGTGAATAATTGTAAAATATTTATTTAGTCGGTCGGTCGGTCGCGTTCGAGTCTGTGTTAATTAATGGATGAGAGACGATATGCGCGCGTCCTCTACCTCATCGAAACTTTATCCCTAGTGCGGAAAAGATATGTATGCGGCCCTGAAAAGGGCCTTTTTAAATTACTTCCACCACTGCATCCCGCGCAAAAACAAATCTGCTGCGGTGCGTGCGTGCGTGCGTGCGTGCGTGTTGTACGATGAACGGTACAAAATCCCGAAGCCCGCGCGCGTCGACTAGTTTCCGCCGCACGATATCGCGGAGGGATGGCGTTCGATGGTGATGGTAGTAGTAGTAGTAGTAGGTGTATTTATTAACCGCCGAATCCGTACAGGGTGCGTCCTTGACGTTTCAGAGCGTACACTACGTCCATAGCGGTGACGGTCTTCCTCTTGGCGTGCTCTGTGTAAGTGACGGCGTCGCGGATTACGTTCTCCAGGAACACCTTGAGCACGCCGCGGGTCTCCTCGTATATGAGACCGGATATACGTTTCACGCCTCCTCTACGTGCGAGACGACGGATCGCCGGCTTCGTGATACCCTGAATGTTGTCACGGAGAACCTTCCTGTGACGCTTCGCTCCACCTTTTCCCAAACCTTTACCACCCTTGCCGCGACCGGTCATTGTCGTTCAATTAAAATGAAACGAGCGCGTGCGAGCGAGCGAGCGATAGATAAATAGATAGATAGATAGACGTTGTCACAGTAAAACAAACGTAACTGCTGTCGTTGCGCGCGCACGTAAAGTACGTCCGTTCCGATTCGATTTAAGAGCGCTTGTGCGTTGAAAGCG